>OZ024743.1:191791391-191831391 GCA_964016885.1 Eledone cirrhosa
ATGTCTGATCGTATTCCACAGCAACTTCTCTACGGTGAACCGTACAAAGGAAGGCGACCACCGCACAAACCAAAAATGCCTTACCGGGACTGTGTCAGGGGCACCTTGGCTTGCGCTGGAATTTCATCTGACGAATGGGGGGGGGAATGGTGAGGAGTGTGTGAAGTGGAGACGTTTGATCAAATCAGGAAGTGAACACTTTGAAACTCGGCGAAGAGAACACCTAACACTGAAGAGGAAGGTGAGGAAAAGGGACTGTTCTGAAATGCCTGCTGTTGAGCAACGTCCTTTATTGCATATTATAACATTTGGAATTTGGTTGTTAGCGAAGGATTCCAAGAGAGGGAAACAACCACTTAATTATGCTAATCTCTCATTTTGACTCAGCAATATAAAATCAAACTATAGAGTTCGGCATGTTAATGGTTGGATACGAAGAGAAGTATCATCATACACGTTTAAGTATGAAAAAGCGTGGGTTGTAGAATGTTCTTAAAGAAAAAATGTTGAGGACATTTTAGCTGATATGCCAGTTTGTGGAATACACTTTGCAATCAGTTATCCTTACCTGCCAAAAGATTGGGACTCACAGATAATCGATATGATTGATCTACGTGATTTTTCAACCTCTGTAATGTTAAGATGAATTTCTAATCTTATTTTCTTAAACTGATTAGCTATTTCCCTATTGGACATTACATCAATGGCCATTATGATATCAAGCATTTTGTTATCATACAACGTGCCAGTCTTAACTTATTCTATCATGTTCACTAATTATCCTAATTTGTATAAATAAATTGTCTCAAAGAATATTTGAAATATCTATACCTATATAATAAGTCGATTAATATTAATAAAGAAACTAAAATGAGAGAGTTAGACTAAACACAGTCATACAAATACTTAGTAATCAATAAACTAGACATCGTACAACACACGCAAATAAAAGAGATTAGGAAGGAATATTATAAGTTCATTAGATTAATACTTAAAATAGAACTAAATGGAAACAAGGGAATAAACATCAATACTCTAGCTTTCTCAGTAATAGGTTATAGTTACAATATTCTTAATTGGCAAGACTAGACAGAAAAAGAGGAAAAATTATGATTGCATTTTGAATGCACCGCCCAAAAGCTGATACTGAAAGGTTATATCTATTAAAATGCAGGAGTATAGGGGCCCTGAAAACTATGATGAAATAATGGCTGGAGGATAACTGAATCCTTAGATAGTTAAAGAGAACAAATAGCATTGTACCGTAGGTTTCAGGTAACAAGCCCGCTACTCATGCAAAAATCCAGGAGTTCCAAAAAAACTTGAGATAATAGAATAAATTATGATAATGATGGTTTCTGATTTAGCAACAAGGCCAGCAATTTAAAGACAAAGGGAATGTCGAATAAATCGACTCCAGTGCATTACTGGTACTTTATTTTATCGACCCCGTAAGGATGAAAGGCAAAGCTAACCTCGGCGGGACTTGAAATAATAATAATAATTGTTTTCTACTTTTGGCACAAGGCCAACAATTATCTCCGTACATTACTGGTGCTTTGTTTAATCGACCTCGTAAGGATGAAAGGCACAGTTAACCTCGGCGAGATTTGAACTAAGACCGTAAAGGGCCGTAACTCTATTCTGAAAAGCATGGCGTCCGACCTTCTACAAATACTGCCACGGGGAAATAGGAAGGGACATTACAAAGACAAATTACAAAATGATCACGTCGAGGACTGTTTCGCCATCCACCCCAACATTTCCTCTCTCTCTCTCTCTCTCTCTCTCTCTCTCTCTCTAGCTCTCTCTCTCTCCCTCTCTCTGTGCGCATGTGTGCTTGTGTATGTGCGTGTATACATAAGTGAGACAGAATAAGAAGGATATTGAATTCATAAGAATTAGTGTGTGTGCGTGCCAATATGTTGTTCTCCTCGTCTTTTCGGTCTCTTTTTAGTCGATAAATCACTGCATGTATTTGTAAATGCGTTTTATCATGCATTTTAATTATCCGTTTCAATGAAGACATAATTGGATGTAATAGGTGCGTATTTTGGCATCATTAGATGTCAGTACTTTATTTACAAACGTGCTCCCGACAACAACAAGCGCATAGATATTGCGTTTGTGCTACCAAACGCAATTTTCCCTATATTACAAACGAGTGAGAAATTTCGATTATATAACTAAAACTATGCATCACCAAAGCACTCTTTGAACACTGCTCGACACGCAACTGTTCATTCAGATCGATAATGCATTCAATTGAATCTACATTGCATCTTCACTACCACCACCATTATCATCATCATCGCCATTATCATCATCATCATCATCATCCTCGTCATCATTATCATTATTATAGTGATCATCATAATCACCACTATTTCCAATCAGTTCCGCCTGTTTTGCAGGAGGGAATTAGAAAATGCATATTTCTGCATGCAATTTTAAAACCACACAACACGTATTTTGAATATTAGCAAAGCGATTTCTAGCAAATGGAATTCATTTTATGGCCATTTGGAAGAAATATTGCTGTGAGGTTTTTCCTTTTTGCTTGTTTATTTTGTTAGATTCTTTATTTTGTATTAGATCATTATTGCTTCAGTTAGTTTTGCTATAAAACTGTTTTAGTTGGCTAGATTTCCTTTTAGATTTATTGGACGGTTGTTCCCCTACCACCTTTGCTTTCATCTCTTTATGCCATTGCATTTAGTTGGCCCAGTACACCAGCCTGATAAGAGCAGTAAAAATGTTAATCCCTCTACAGCTCTGAGGTACTTAACTGCAAATTTTGGACGTTAATCTGATGGATATGTTTCTGTCTATCTAGGATAAAATTTCTAATTGAGCAGATGCCTATTCCCTATAGCTAAACTATGAAATGTAATTATTCGATGAACAACGATATTCCACAATGGATTTGAACTCAATACCTTTGAGGTAGTAGTCAAATACCATAACATTTTCAACTACTTTGCATCTCTTATAATCGGTATATATACACACCCTAAATTAGTCTCAATATACCGTAGTAGTCAATATGAATACTGTTTTGTTAAACAAGTCTTTCATCCAAATGCTTTTAACGTGTTCCGTATGAGCTGTTAGAAATGACAGAAATTGATTTTTGTGTAGACTATACCTGTATATTCAGTAAAGCTTTCATCAATAGGATCACCAAGAGAAAATTATGATTCAATGATTGATCCATATCCCGTTTTTTATTTATTTTTGTTTGTTATTTACTCAATTCTCATTCGATTTGCTTGTAAATTTGTGATTAACAATCCCAAGATAATAAAATAATAATTTTGTCCAAGCACAATGCTTCACATGTACAAAACAGAAGAAATGAGATTTATATCTGGAGAGCTCATTTACAATAATAAGGAAACATAAAATATAAAATAGAAGAGATCGTCTGTGATCAGACCTGGAGAGGAATGGGCTCAGCCAGGTTTTAAATGACCAAGCATGACACTAAGGTGCGTTTACGACTCTACTTGGTGTTACGTGAGTTATATAGCAATACATGCGCACAGTTTATTTGTCAGTCAAATAGCCAAAAAGCTATGTTTTTTTCTTGAATGTAATCTAGTGTCTGCTAGTACCGTTCCGTAACCTCTCTGCTATTCTGATCAAGTAGGACTGAATGAAATAGGCAATGGGTCAAACCAGTGAGTGTGATACACGTATGTTTCACTCTAGATATATTATTCATCTGCCTTATCGAGTGTGATGCGGGAATCTGGGCAAGGTAGATAGCGCCAGCAACCACCTTTAAAATTCATAGGTAAAGGCTTTCAAATGTAAAAATATTGTATATCATTCGATATACAAACTTTACATACATGTATGCATACAGCTATGCCGTAGCGAACACCTTAATTCTGTTTCTTCTTCAGGCTGAACCAGCCTAAAAGCTACGTATGCAAATGAGGCTAATAAGCCTATATACATAGGCGTTAAGACTATGTTTGCGGCTTATTAAAATAAGCCGCAAACATATAGTTTGAGGCGAGGTAAGAGTGCGTAAACTTCACAGCAGCCACACAGCCAGAAACAGCTGTCAGTTGCTTTCCCCTACTTGCTTCTGCTGGAATAAGATAAGTGGACCCAGCCAACACCTTTAAAATAAATAGCTAAAGGCATATCAAATATTATTCAATATACAAACTTTACATGCATGTGTGTATGCAGCTGTGTTGGAGCGACACCTTAATTCTATTTCTTATATATATATATGTGTGTGGTTTTAGCGAGTGCGTGTTGTATAGTGTGCGGGTGTATATATAACAATACACACATGTGGGGGGGGGGTCAGCCTGTCTGTCACAGGTCCCTTTGTGGTGGGAAATTAAAAAAAAAACAGAGCATCAGAGTATCAGTGATGGCTCTCAAACAGGAACTTCTGGAAAATATGTGAATAAGTAATTTGTTCTCTCTTATTTTGTGGTGTGTGGGGGTGATTACATATTTAATTTGGCGTTAAATGTGTTAATAAATAGTTTTTCTTTATTTATTCTTTGCTGTTGAGTGAAGAAAAAAAAGAAAAACAGACCCTAAAATATATTTTCCGTGCTATTTCCAACTTCACCTTTTCCCTATATCCACTGTTTTGTATAGAACCTTACTTCCCTTTTCTAATATATATATATATATATACAGAGGTATCCACAGTAAGTTGTGGGGTCTATTCTGCATGAAGAACTCGATGTAATCCATATGTTGAAAATTTTGTAGGTTAAGATAAATCCCGGAAAACAATTAAACATTAAAAGGAAAACAGAGTCATGATATAAGTTAAAACAATGAAATAAAATATCAAGTCATTAGAGATATACTTCACTGCTTTACGATCGTTCCTAGGTGATGATAATACATTGTAGCTATACTCAGTAATTGATCTATGTAAGGTTAGTTACAAAATATCAGATAAAGAGAATATTTACTTACATGCATATCACCAGCTGTTTTCAAAACAGCTGGTGATATGCATGTGTGTGGATGGGATGAGAACGTGTCAAATCCGGAGGCGGTATAGGGTGAAGTGTGAGTGTTGTTGTAGGTGTGTGTGTGTGTGTGTGTGTGTGTGTGTGTGTGTGTGTGTGTGTGTGTGTGTGTGTGTGTGTGTGTGTGTGTGTGTGTGTCTGTCTGTGTGTGTGTGTCTGTGTCTGTGTGTGTGTGTGTGTATGGCATCGTGAGGTAAAGACCAGGACGGAGCGAGAAAAAATGGAATAGAGGAAGTGAAATGGCAGTGTAGCGCGCGCAGCCGGAAGGAGTGGTCAAGTCGAAAGAGTGGAAGAAGAGGGTGTTGACAGCAGGACATGTTTGTGAGAGGGAAGGGAGGAGGTAGTGCCCACAAAACAAAACAAGGAGGGAGAGAGCGATTGTGGCTACTATGTGAGTGAGGGTTAGTTGGCTGTGTGTATACAGGCAGGTGTGTGTGGACAGAGGATGAGAGTAGCGTGTATATATGCATGTGTGTATGGAGGCATGTGTTTGTGTGTGTATAAAGCGTAGTGGTCATGCGAGGAGATATCGTCGGTGTGTGTGTGATAGACGCTGTGTATCGTTTTTTTTAATGGCTACATACACGTATGTAAGTGAATATACTGGTGTGTTTCAGGGTGTATGTGTGCGTGTGTGTGTTTCAGGGTGTGTGTGTGTGTGTGTTTCAGGGTGTAAGAGTGTGTGTCGTGTTTCAGGGTGCAAATGTGTGTCTGTGTGTGTGTGTTTCAGGGTGTGTGTGTGTGTGTGTTTCAGGGTGTAAATGTGTGTGTGAGGGCGTAAGTGTGTGTGTGTGTGTGTTTCAGGATGTAAGTGTGTGTGTGTGTGTGTGTTTCAGGGTGTAAGTGTGTGTGTGTGGTGTGTTTCAGGGTGTAAGTGTGTGTGTGTGTGGTGTGTGTTTCAGGGTGTAAGTGTGTGTGTGTGTTTCAGGGTGTAAGTGTGTGTGTGTGTGCTGTGTTTCAGGGTATAAGTGTGTGTGTGTGTGTGTGTGTGGTGTGTTTCAGGGTGTAAGTGCGTGATTGTTTTTGTAGTGTACGGAGGGAAATAACTAAACCAAGGTTGGGGTTCGAGACGTGCAGGGAGGAGTTAGTGAATTAGAGGGGGACGGGTGGGAGAGAAAGAGGGGTGTTTGGATCTTTGAAATTAGTGCAGTTAGTGGTAGGTGGGGGTTATTAGTAGGTCAGTGTGGAGGTGAAGGAATACAGGAAGGTGCGAGTGGGTGGTGATGTGGGGCAGAGGGTAGTGTGTTAGTGAAGGGGTGGGTCAGTGGGTAGACGGTATGATGAGGGCAAAGGGTGTGTGTACGTTGTTGAGTGTGGATATGCGGAGTAGTGTAGTGGTGGTAGGTGTGGGTGGGAGGTTGAAGACAAGCGGAAGTGGAGTAGGTAGGTTTGTGAAGTTAGTGGTAGGTAGGGGTGGGCGTGGTCGGTGGTGGATTAGTGGTATCAGTCGTGAGGGGGCTAAAGGAAGAAAGTGTGGGGTTCAAACAGTTGGTGGTCCATGTCTGAATTCAGAAAATCGTCTGTTGCTCGGCGCTCAGTCGAGCATCTCGGGTTCCGGAGCACGCAATCAGGCTGCTGACGGTCATGTTGCGAGCGGAATGACCGGCTGAGCAGAAGTGTAGGGCGATGGGGGAACGCGTGCCGAGGCGGATGTCGTGGAGGTGCTCAGCGAACCGATCGGCCAAACGGCGGCCCGTCTGTCCGACATCAGTCGCACTGCACTGGGTGCAGCGGAGTCCGTAGATGAGGCTGGAGGAGGTGCAGCGAAAGGAGTGCCGGACAAGGAGGGAGTGGCCGTTGGGCCCCTGGAAGGTAGTGGTGTAAGTGATATGGGGGCATGTGTGGCAGCGGAATTGGGAGCAGGGGAGGGACACGGGGGAGGAAGAGTGGCTAAGAGGTAGGGAGCTACGGACGAGGAGGTTCCAGTGGTTGCGTGCGTGCTTGAAGGGGGGGGAGGGTTCGAGTCGGAAGACGAGGGATGTGGAGGAGTCTGACTGGAGGCGACGGAAGGGGCGTAGGAGAGTCCGTTGGGGGTAGGGTGGCAGGGTTGTAGGTGAGAAGGAAAGGCAGATGCTGGGTGTGGGGGCGAGGGTGTGGGGTGACGGTAGTGGTGCCGTGGACGGCGCAGGCGCGAGTGTAACAGCGTGGATAAGGGAGGAGGGGTAACCTCTCCGGGCGAAATGACGGACCAGAGAAAGGGTCTGGGTTTCAAAGAAGTTGGTAGTAGAGAATGGAGTGTTTGGTGGAAGTGGGATGGAGGGAGGTAAAATCGAGGTAGGAGTACGAGCAAGTACGTTTGAAGAAGGCGGAGGTGATGAGTGAGCGGTGGGAGAGGTCAATGGTGACGAAGATGTCCAAGAAGTGGTGGAGATGGAGGTGGTGAGTGAAGTTGAGGGAGGGATGGAAGGAGCAAAGGAATGAGAGAAAAGAGTCGAGATGCTCCTGGGTGAGAGTCGTGGCACCGATGCAGTCATCAATATAATGCCCGTATAGTTCGGGAGTGGGGCTAGTGTATTGGGCAAAAATCTAGGCCTCAATGTGGCCAACGAATAGGTTGGTGTAGTGGGGCCCATTATTGTACCCATGGCTACCCCGGTGACTTGCTGATAAAATTTACCCTAGAAGGAGAAGCAGTTGAGGGTGTGAACTAGCTCGGCGAGACGAAGGGGAGTGGAGGTGGAGGGGACGGGGAGGGACGATGGTCAATGTAGTGTTGGAGGGCGCGTAGGCCGTCAGTGTAGTGGATGGACGGTATATATTTATATATATACAAATGAAAGTACAGCATAATCGAAGCTCTGGCTGCAGCTAAGCTAACGAATGCAATCGGAATGTGCAGCTAAGCACTCAATAAGGTATTTTACCTTAGAGTGATGACATTACGTTTAGACAGCTTTGCAAATTGAAGACAGCGACCAATAAGCCAGCCGCAGTGAGCAAAGCAACGAGAAAACTGACTCAGGAAAATATGACAAACGCGATCGTCCAGGTTTGTCATATTTTCCTGAGTCAGTTTTCTCGTTGCTTTGGTCACTGCGGCTGGCTTATTGGTCGCTGTCTTCAATTTGCAAAGCTGTCTAAACGTAATGTCATCACTCTAAGGTAAAATACCTTATTGAGTGCTTAGCTGCACATTCCGATTGCATTCGTTAGCTTAGCTGCAGCCAGAGCTTCGATTATGCTGTACTTCCATTTATATATATATATATATACAAATGGAATTTGTATATATATATATATATATATTTCCTCTTGTGACTTACGCATGTGCGTTTACTAACTTCTGCGTCACTCACAAAATTGGTTACAGAGCAAAATTACCTGTTGATAACGTGATATTCCTTATTCGATCTTTATGCTGAAAGCTTATAGTTTTAAGCAGACAGTATTATTGATTTAGGTGTCATAGAAACCCTACATTTGGATTTTACCACCAATTCCATTTGGCTCCAGGTCGGTTTTTATCATTTATTTTGTTTGACCTGTTTAGCTTGATTTGTTTTTTGGCTTAGGTGGTTAATGCCTTCTTAATTTAATATGGATTACCTTCGTGAAGATGAAAATATTAAGTCTTACTTCTCATGTTTGCAAATATGATTTTATATATTAAATATACTTTAATATTAATCTAGATATCTATAAACCTTTATAGCCTGAAATATTATACATTTTGATTAATTCATTATTCTGAACTAACATAAATAAATGATTTGAAATTTAGCGTTCAGCCGGATACGTTTGGATATATATAGTGTATATAATTAATTGTTAGTATATTTCTAATTAACTAAGAACTCGAAATTTACACCCAGATATATTTAATATTTAGATTGATGGATACCTCTAGATAATTCAATAATTCAAAAATTCGAGTTTACTCCTTCACAAAGCTATGCCTAAATGAATATTCATGTGTTTGTATAGATATATATAATTTTTGCATTATCTAATCACACCCTATTCATCCACGACAATACAAACCTCCCTCCCTGTGCTTTATACTATAAAAACTATTACTCCTTGTCTCTCTATCCTTGATCAATTCTCTTTTGCTTTCTATACTTCTAGTAACTATATTTTCTCCTCATCTGTTTCTCTCTGTCTTTCTTCTTTCTTCAATAATTTAAATTATTTGAATCTCTAACAGTTATGTAAATTGCTATTATGTATTTTTAAGCTTTCTCACACGCACCCTCTGTATTATATGTAAATTTTTTCATGTCTCAATCTTAAGGTATATAAATATTGAGTGTTGTCATATCTTATTCACTACCGTGACTGAATCTTAACCATCTACTATGTCAGCGTATGTCATGCATCATCTTATTTTATCTGAGGACGACGTACTGTTGAAGTTAGCTCAGTACCTCTGAAATATGTATAATAAAATATACTTGATCACACGATCATATGATATATATATATATATATATATATATATATATATATATATATTTATTAAAATAACGGATTAAAGTTTAAGCAAAGAATCGCTGCTTTCACACTTAACGGGATCTTCTGAAACTAACAAAGTCAATCTGTAAACGCAGACCTGGATATTTCAAAAAACGTTGCAACCGGAGGAAGACAGAAAGACGATACTTTGGTTCGTGGTAACGTTCGCTGGCAAAGAACGGGAAAAAACGAATAATACGTCATTAATAGGAGCGGTGAAAAACAATTACGCGCAAAGACAGAACCACGTTTATGGTATAAAAGAGGTCGTAGACTAATGTTCTCTTAGGTGGTGCATAGAGACGTTCTCTGGCAATGAACGAAAAAACGAAGATAATAAGTCATATGTGGAGCGTAGAGAACAATAGTACGCAAAGACAAAACCACGTAAATGGTATAGCAGAAGTCGTAGACTAAATTCTAACTAGGAGACCAAATGAATCTCCGCTACAGAGTTAAGAACAAAGTAAATAAATACAATACAGAAGTAATAGAAACAAATAAATACATACACGCAAACAGATACGTACATACACAAGCATACGCAAAACTTTACCATAGGTATACAAAACCACGCACATATAAATATGTGTGTGTGTGTATGCTTGTGTACAAATAAATAAATAATTATATAAACGTATATAAGTAAATAAATACGTATATAACAAGCGCACACGCATACCTACATATAAATACACGAATGCTCGGAGACGTAAGTCAACTAAAACAAGAAGTACACATATACACACACCCACCATACGTACGAACCTGCATACTCACGCAGACGCAAAACTCCCGTATACACATAGCCAAACCCTAAATACCAGAATATGTAAAAATTATACGCCATAACAGTCAAATATACGTACGAGAAGGTATACATACCTTCACAAAACATACGGGTTATATATACTTACCTATGCAAATAAGTAAAGGAATAAACAAACAAATACTTAGCTCCCACATCAAGACGTAAAATATCCACGTATAGATCGTGCTATCAGTTAGGGTATAACGTGGGGCTGTAATACAGGAAAGTTTTGTGCAATTTATGTTTACAAGCCGAAATTGCCTCAGATTTTTTGTTTAAGATGTGGTCTGTGGCGTAGAGTATTTCCAGGGCCTCAGCGGCGCAGAGGTCACATGGTCTTTTATTTCCGTTATACGATCTAGCCCTAGCTAGGATCTCCCAGTGTAACTTATATTTGGTGTGGTTGTCTTTTAGACTCCAGATATAAGCTGAAAGTGACGTCATATTCCTTCTTAGAGGGTAACGAAAAGAATGGGTATGCATGTAAAGACGCTGCTTGAAACTATTGGCGGTTAACCCTATGTAGGCCCTACGGGACGTGGGTGTTACAACCTTACATTTGTAGACAATGTTACTAGAGAGGCATTTCCCGGATAGGGGGAAATCAGCCCGATTCCTACAATTACAGTTAGTACTAACTACAGGGTTGCACGTGTTCCTACGGCTAGGTAGTTTAGCTAAATTTGAAGCTGTGATGTTATGTGCAAGGTTAGGAGTCGTAGAGTAAGAGATTTTAATAGTATTTCTATTAAAAATGTTACTATCTTTATGTGTAGGGGGAAAATGTTTCGTAATAAGGGAAAGAAAGATCTTAGCTAATGGTGTGGCCACCTCCATATTATATGGTGGGTTAAACCAACAAATGCGACGGGATCTATTTCTTCTAGGTCTATTTTCGTACTCTGTATATACTACCTTATCGACAAATCCACTTCGAGCAAGAGCTTCATTGAAATAAGTGGAATGGTCGTTGAAAATGCGCTCGTTGGTGGAAAGACGGGAAAGCCTCAACGAAACGTTTCTTACCAGGTTCTTGGTTATGCTGGCAGGATGGTTGGAATGCTTACTTATGTAATTAAGCGTATCATTCGGCTTTCTATACGGGTAATACAACCCATTCAATAAATTGAGGGTAACGTCGAGGTAATTAACGACCGAGAGATTGGCCTCAACCTGTATAGAGAGGTTGAAGCCTTTAAAGAAGGCTGTGAGTTCTTTTCTGAACCTGTCGCAAGCACGAGGTCCGCACTTAGTCATGGTCAAAAGACCATCGTCACGGTACAAACCACCGCCTGCGTTGGGGAGTTCGTCCTTGATAGAGAAAAGAAGGAAAAGGCCAATAAGATCAGTAACCTCCGCAGAGTCACTGGCGCCCATACTCACGTCGAATGGGGTACTATTGGATTTTTTAATCCAAATAGAGTCGTCGAAATTAATCACCAACTTTCGGGCATTAAGAATGACATCAACTTCAAAATCCTTAACCACTGTGAGTGTTTTAGCGAAATTGATAGCTCTAAGGAGAAGTGGTAAAGTGATGGAGGAGTAGTAATTGTTGATGTCGAATTGGATAAAACGGCAATGTTCCTTGTTACATATGCCGTTGAACCAATCAATCACCGCGAAAGAATTGTTCCACAGTGCGAGAGGGGCCAAACTTCTAATTTCAGGTATAATTCTATCAAGAATCGTTTTACTAAGTCTACCTAAATCGGACTTCGTAGGGTTAATAAGCCGAATAGAGGGGTTGTTCGGAAAATTGGATTTGTGATCCTTCAGGGTAAAGTGGGGAGAGATAGGGTCCAGAGGTTCGGTCCGGTCCAGGATGTTGAGATCGGATGTGATTTTAAACCCAGCATCGTTGATTTCATTGATGACGCACCGATTAGTTTTACGGTAATCCTTAGTTACAGCATTATGTAGTAGTTGATGGTAAGTACTGCGCTCCACTTGATATAGGTTGCCAGTTTTGTCGGAATGGACGTGCACGGCGTTAGAATCCTTAATAGAACGAGTTCTATTCTTCAGGTCTTGCTGGAAGGAATTGCTCCTATTCCGAAATTTGATATTCCGAATGAGTTCCAAAACATCATTTTCGAAGGGTAGCAATGCTGGGTTCCACGGAGGGTTATTATAAGTTTTAAATCCAAATTTATCCTGTTTGTTGTCTGCTTTTCGCGGATTATCGAAATAAAAGGCACGCCAACGCAACCTTTTAATGAACGCGTCTGTTTTCTGTATCAGGAGTTTTAGGTATGTTTTCCTGCTTGGTACGGGTATGTTCTTTGTAGAAATATTCAGATGTTGTTTCTGCATGATGAATATAAGTCAGTAGAGTGCTCAACCGAAGGAGCCAAATAGTAATAATAATAAAATTGAAGACTAAAATCCAAAGAGGGCTCGATAAGGAAAATATATATCAAATATATAAGAACCGTAGAGCAAATATTTATTAAAATAACAGATTAAAGTTTAAGCAAAGAATCGCTGCTTTCACCCTTAACGGGATCTTCTGAAACTAACAAAGTCAATCTGTAAACGCAGAACTGGATATTTCAAAAAACGTTGCAACCGGAGGAAGACAGGAAGACGATACTTTGGTTCGTGGTAACGTTCGCTGGCAAAGAACGGGAAAAAAAAAAATATATATATATATATACTAGCAGAAGTACCCGGCGTTGCCCGGGTGTAAGTGGACCTTTACTCTGTTGTTAAAATGTGTGAAAGTTACTTCCCGCGCATCAGAGGTGCAAAAACTTTCGAACCTCAAGGAAAAAAACAGAGGTTAGTAGACGCAGGTGTGTAATTGAGCATAAATAATGGATCAATTGTAGGTTCACAGTGTATCGTTGAAATTGTTCTTTGCACGACTGATGGAAGTCAAATTCACTTGAAATTGAATTTTCAGTTGATTTTTAAAGCAGGGTGAAAAAGTCGATTTTTTCAAAGTTTTTTTTTTTTTACAATTTTCGCGCTCACATGTGCAGAAGAAGAAATAAAGGGGACTTTATCTGAACCGCGGCATAATGACGAGTCTTTTGCGACAGTTTTCAAAGAAATCGGACGTTCCTGTAAAAGGTTTTCCCATGTGCCTTGTTTTTTGCGCAAAGTCGAACTCCCGCTTCAGTTTTATTGATTTTTTACATGAATACGTGACCTCTGAAGTAGATTTGAGTAGCTTAAAACTAGCTAAATGCTATAAGTGAAAAAAAGTTGATCAAAATTGTGTCTAGGGTTATTGCACTTTGCAACAGCCTCAACGTGTCTTCAAGTATGGTTTGTTAATTTGTTGTGGAACTAAATCGACTTACGTCAAATCGGACCGAAGAAACAATGTTTCCATTTGTCTTTCTAGCTGGTGTACCCGGTTACACTCGGAGTTTATAAGGCGCTGGATGTAAACGGGTCTGCGCTAAATTCCAGCAGGATGCTTTAACCGAAATAAATGAAGAACAAACGTTTCTTTTTGTGCTCCAATCTGTGATATTGGTATTTAGAAAAAATAGTCCACAAACATCCATGGAGCATGTGTAACGCATGTATCAGGTTATGAGAAAAAGGCTTTTCGATTCTCCATTCATAGGATACCAAAAAAATGCACGCAAATAAACCGGGATTTTAAGGCACTGCCCAATTCATAGCTGAAAGATAAGAATCAAGTGGAATAATGTTTTGCGACATTGTCAAATGTACAACCGTACAAAAGCAAAGGATATAGCCATTGAAATCTAGGTAGACCAAAGAATTTGGTGGGGTTGTATATCAGAGGATTGTTTTCCTTGTGATTCGCGTCTAGCCTACAAAGTGAAGTTAGATGATTGTAGTCGGTGTTGTATCAATAAAAAATAAAAGCACACGGAAGACTGAACACTTACGAATTAAGTGAAAATCACGTTGATATTCCTATCGGAGCAACATATGCCGAAAAACCTGACGGGCTGTTGTGTCAATATTGAAATCGTAGAAATTGCGAATCCCGACCTCTAAGCTGTAATGGATAGGCCTTGGAGGTGAAGAGGAAGATTTGGTACAATTGTTTTGCTGAACATGTTGACCATTAATTTAAATAGACTTACGCAGCATCATCGTACGGTTTTGTTGTTTATGGCCTAGAATGAGGGCCGGTTAAAGGCGGCAGAAAAATAAGCCATACTGATGATGTTTAGGGGCGTCACAGGGAATAAATGCGGCGTTGTGAGTCAACTGTGAGGACAGTGGAAGGCAGGCTGATCGCTTGAGAAGACGCGATGCTACACAGGATGCTTCTCGGCCATAATTGACAGAAAGGCATGTCAGGAGAAATGAAAGAGTTGCTATTCATCCTTTGCTTAGCATGATGAACATGTAATTAAAAAGATTTACCATGGACTATTGTACACGTTGGTATTGTGTTTAGCCTGCGAAAATCGGTGGTCAAATGGGGCAACAATAAGCCATGCTGATGACGTTTAAGCGGGTGGCAATGAATTGATGCGGCATAGATAGCCATGGGAGTCTTGAAGGAGCACGGCGGTCAGGCAAAAGAAAGGGCCGAGAAGGGTATGGTGGCTGACAGAGCATGGATGCGGCATGGTGAGGCATGACGATGCAGTGGGACGACGGCGTGCAGAGAAGGGAGAGGGCAGGACTTGATGGTGGCAGGGATGTGGCTTGGTTAGGCATGGCAGTCTTGAAGGAACACGGCGGGCAGGCAAAAGAAAGGGCTGAGGAGGGGATGGTGGCCGACAGGGCAGTAATGCGGCATGGTGAAGCATGACGATGCAGTGGGACGACGGCGTGCAGGGAAGGGAGAAGGCAGGGGTTGATGGTGGCAGGGATGCGGCTTGGTCAGGGATAGAAGTCTTGAGCTCTCCCGGAGTGTAGGCAATGGAAATGGGCAGGGGTGAACGGTGGCAGGGATTCGGCATGTTGAGCCGTGGCAGTCCTTAGGGACTACGGAGGGCAGGAAATGGAAAGGGCCGGGGAATGAATTGCGGCTGACAGGGCAGAGATGCGCATGGTGATGCACAACGATGCAGTGGGTCGACGGCGTGCAGGGAATGGAGAGGGCAGGGGTTGACGGATGCCTCATTATGCTACGGTAGAGCGACCACGGCGGGAATGAAGAGATCATGGAGGCTCGATGATCACTTGAGAAGACTGGGCGCAATACAGGATGATGCGCGGCGGTATAGTCTTGATAGTCCTTATATAAGAAATGGAAGAATCGGCATTTTGCTGAATATAGTGAGCCTTAATTTAAAGAGACTTACGGTGGATAATCCTGATAGATTGAACGTTTTTTGCATGGAAGCAAGAAGAATGGCGTTTTTCGGTGACCGGATTTTTGCCTCTGGGAGTACGATTATCGATTTTTTGAAAATTTCAAGTAGTACCCCACGTTGATCCCCGCATCAAAATACATACCTACGTCAAATTTCATTGGAATCGGACAAATTTCGTAAATATCGATTTTTGCCTCTGGTGATCCAATTATCGATATTTCGAAATTTAATGTAGCTCACGTTCATCCGCGGATCAAAATACATACTTGCGTCGAGTTTCACCGAAATCGGACGATTTTTGAAAATATCGATTTTTGGCTTCTGAGGGCCCGATTATCGAAGATTTTAAGTAGCCTATTCCAATCTACTACGAGTCGAGTTTTATGAAAATCTGATGAACGGTGTAGCCTGCAAGTTCGGGACACCAACAAACAAACAAACAACGCCCAACTTCACTTTATATATAAAATATATATATATATATTATATATAATCTCTCTATTTTCATTTACATTTATATATATATATTATATATATATAATCTCTCTATTTACATTTATATATATATATATATATATAAGCTGAGAATATATATATATGAAAATAATCAGGATCCCGACAACTGAGCTCCGGCCTTTTCGACGGGGGTCCTGACTCTTTTCCTATTACCCACTCTACTACCCTAAGTATCTTGTATCTTTCCACACCTTTTTTGTTATATATATATATATATATTTTTTTTTTTTTACTCTTTTACTCTTTTACCTGTTCCAGCCATCCAGCTGAGGCCATGCTGGGGCATATATATATATAGTAACAATTGTTTCTACTTTAGGCACAAGGCCAGCAATTACCCAGTGCATTACTGGTACTTTATTTTATCGACCCCGTAAGGATGAAAAGCAAAGTCAACCTCGGCAGGATTTGAACTCAGATCGTAAAGGGACGTAACTATGCTGGAAAGCATGGCGTCCGACCCTCTACCGATACTGCCAATCCACCGCCCTTATATATATATAGTAATAATAATAAATGTGAAGACTAAAATCCAAAGAGGGCTCGATAAGGATAAATATATATCAAATATATAAGAACCCTAGAGCAAATACAGAAGATCTCGTTAAGGGTGAAAGCAGCGATTCTTTACTTAAACTTTAATATGTTATAAATATATATATATATATTTAAAGGAATAGAGGTGTAACACACAAGTTATGATATATTGGTAAACGGAAAAGAAAATGCTGACAAATTGTTCACAGTGAAAAATAGTTTAATTAGGAATAAGTGAGAATTAGTAATAGTATTGGTTAGTATTCAGTTTTGGTTTTAAAACTGAATACTAACCAATACTATTACTAATTCTCACTTATTCCTAATTAAACTATTTTTCACTGTGAACAATTTGTCAGCATTTTCTTTTCCGTTTACCAATATATATATATATATATATATATATATATATATATATATATATATATATATATATATACTTAAATTGTTTAAGAGTATTGAAGGTATTTTAATTTCAAAGATGTAGTATTTCTGCTAAAAACTAAAAACATGATATTTGCCTCTGAAATTTCAAATCAGCAAGATAAGTTACAAAAGATTGGGAAAATATTTATTTTTTATGATCAGACAATAACTAGTAAAATGTCTTCAAACATATTGGGTTATTTACGACATATTGGTGATTTAGATAATCATTCAAACATCTCTGTTTTTACAGTCTATCAGTAAATCATTGTGCCAGAATGTTATGATAAATTGCAGTATCTCCAAAGATGTAATGTTAGACCAACTGTCTTATATATACTATACAAGAAGAAAGTATCTCAATTTCCTTTGTTTTCAGCTATAATTTATTTTATTTTTTTGGTATTCACTAAAGCGTGCTGTTTATTAGATTCTTATTAATTCTATGATATACTAGCTTCGAATTCTATAATATTGTTACAATTACCTATATTTAAATGACAATCGCTATGTATAAACATATTTTATCACCAATATTTATAATATATTTACTTTTATGGTATTGCCTTATATCAATGGTTTTGGTAAGAGTTTTTGCTTAATGTGTTATTTTCTTGTCACCGGAAAAAGCCTAGCTACAAAGGTCGACAGAAAAGTTCATATGCTGAAAGGTTTATAGGCTGACCAAGATACTCTGATAGAATGTCCAAATGGGGTTTATTTTTCAACATAGCACCCCTGTAAAGAAAAATTGCAGTTATTAATAAGAAGAGTTGAAATTAATGCATGCAAGATTTCATTCCTTCATTGTCAGCCATGAACTTTTCAGCTGACCCTTGCGGGTTGCACAAATCCTTTAAACACAAACATCTCAAGCACTATGAATATTTCCAACGTAGACTTATACAGGGTGGGCAAAAAGTCACTTCCTATTTTTAAAAAATTCATAGTTTTATTATTATTAATTTTTTTTTCTTCCAGATTAAAGTTGAATAAAAACAAGATCCAATTATGAAAAAAAGACACGCTCCAGAAAAATTAGTTTTGAGTTAATTTGTGATGTTTTATGAATAAAAATAGGTAAAAAGTGACGTTTGGCCCACACCTGTATATTCAAGTTACGGTCGAATTAGTTTACCAGAGCAGCAAGTTTGCTATTTCATAAAGATATTATTCACTAAAAATATATAATATAGAGACTAATATAACGATATCAGCCTGCTGACAGCCATCACCCGGATACCAGTAATTGGAGCAGGTTGATTGTTGTTTGGGTGAGATAGCTGGGGTATGGTTTTGAAGGATATGTCTTAATTTAATTTATGGCTGATGCTGTACGGTTTTATGGGTAGAATTAGTTGTAGGATTGTGGCTTGAGCTTGCTTGCGTTCGTGGATAACATAGGTTTGATTTAGATTTGTTTACGTTCTAGTTGAGGCACGTAGTTATGAATATATTATATATTCATATATTTATTTTCTAATTTAATAGAAATACAGACAATAAATAAATTCACAGTTGTATAAATAGCATTGCAAATATTGATGGAAATATTAAAGAAAAAGAAAACAAATAAAAGGATTAAAACGAAACCTAGCAACGAACAGAGGTGGGAAGGTATAAAGAAGGGTGGATCTGGCTGTATGGGTAAGTAGAAGAAAGGGCTATAAATGTCATAAATGAAAGGAAAGGGAGAGAAAAAACCAGGACTATGAAGCCTCGGAAGAAAGGGAGGACAAAACTGCAAAGGTATTTCGGCGGACAATACGCTGCAACAGCCACCCCACCTCGCAGGGTTCCTTCCTTAAACAGACGAGCTGCTGGTGATCCGATTTTATGAAGGAGCTTGGTACGAGGTCCGAAGACGCCTGATGTCTCGTCGGCGACCGGTGCGAACAGGGAGCGGCCAGAAAAGCCCCGGTATTTGCTGTCTTCCTGTCTTCTGCATTGTGGGCTGCAGTATCGGGGTTTGTAGCCTAAGCGACTAAGTTGGATGCGCAGAACGTACCACAAAATGCGGCGTCCCAGATGAAGCATTAACCTCCTTCGAATGGAAAGAGGTTAAATCCATTGGGGCGCTTGCCGTCTCCGCGGTCGAGGCCTGCTGGTTCCAGTTGTAATGGGGAGCCAGCTGCACCCAGACTCTTTCTCAATATGTCATTGAGAGCGGCATGTCGGTGGAACCAGCCGGCGCTCTGGTGGCATGGTAGTGGGTGCAGGCCAGAGTCATCAACGACGGCCCAACAACTGCATTTGTGTGGCTCACACACGCGGAGGTGGAGTCGTTGTGATATTCCGATGCGAGTGCACTCGCCGTCAAGAAGGTTATTGGTTAATGATGAGGGCACCGAATAATCCACGCACCGCTGTTTGGTTGCGAAGCGGATCGGAGGCAGGCACAGTGGTGTTGGTCTAAGCCAGACTCCACCTACGAGAGCGAAGACCTGCACTTATCGTCCCAGTTACGTTGCACAGTGGAATTCATAACAGTGTTTGCTCAATCAAGAATTGGGGCTAAACAACAACAACACATACAATTGAAGAAATAACGAGAAACGATGAGTCAGTAAAACGTGTTAATCTGTACAATTATATATTTTATATTATTCAACGTGAGGCTAAAAGCTTTATGTTCGTGTTCTTTTGAAACTGGTGGTTTTTCTTGGGTACTTTGTTTTAAAAAGAAAAGATTTTCATCCAGTACTGCTTATTAAAACACAGCCGTCATTCATAATCGAGTATGACTTGGTAGTATGTACCATGCTTTCACTAAAGATTTTAGATGTCAATGCAGCCGTGAGCAGACACGGACAGCCTCTTGACAGTCAGTCGACTGATCCAGCAGAACAACCAGGATGTGACAGCTGGAAGAAGAAAGTGTTGCACCTGATAGTACAACTGGGTTAGTACTTTCTTTATCGACCTCGAAAGGATGAAAAGCAAAGTGGACTGCGGTGGGATTTGAACTCGGAACGCAGAGACCTCGAATAAATATTCAACGTTCTAAGGATACTGCCAAATTGCTCCCACCCCCACCCCTGTTAATGAAACAGTTATTCATTACGCAGTAATCCCGCTACTTCCTGGTGGTGAGTGTGTCTACACATGGTACCTATCTATATTACAGCACTAAAGATTGCTTAAGAACTGTTGGATCTTCATCGAAGAGTCCAGTACTGTATAAAATTAGCCATGTATGTATTGTATGGACCCATTCTTGAGGGAGGGAGTCGAAGGGGTGACGTACTGAGAAATGTTGCTTCTAGGGCAATTTCAAATCTGGCGGAGCCCATCTCCTCTCCAGGTCTGAATATAGCAGATTTCTTCCAGAAGAGGATAGAGAGTGAGAGAAAGGAAGTGAGAAAGAGGTATTGAGGAAGAATTGACCCCGGTAATAGACTAGCATTTTTTTTATCAACCTTAAATGGATGAAAAGCAAAGTTGACCTCAACGGGATTTGAACTCTGAGAGCAGAGGGTCGGAACAAGTACTGCAAAGCATTCTATCCGACGTTCTAACGACTCTGCCAATTTGCCCATGTAAATGACACTAAATCATGATGTTATTCGCGTATACAACATACCCACGCTCACAGACACAATTATGCACCCATGCTTAATGTCTAAACACATATGTTCTATACACAGATTAATTTATGTCACTGATGTTTTAGAAATCGGTGGGAGACAGAAGACGTATATCTACGTCACCCAGAACAGGTTAAAGACTACATACGCAATTCAAACACGCTTTTAAAATTCATCTGGATCCTTGAGTAATCTGGAAAAAGTTGTTCTACTAATAAAGTATTGCCGCAAAAGCAAAAAACAAAACAATACTGTGGATGAGAGAGTTAGTGCAAGTCAAGCACGATGGACAACTCTACAATATTTACTATAACGAAACATTCTACACAAAAGAGAAGAGACGATATCTTTTTGTCTAACAAAAAGAATAATAGAATAAATATTTTCATTAAAAAATGTGTATAATAGATTGATTTGAAAGTTAGGTCCCTCCTCGAACCTTTTATCATTCAGTGAAACCTGGCCGTTGCAGTAGGGGAGCGTTCTCTGATGAGTGGGAGCCCATCTGTAGGCCGCTTCATGGTCCCAGTAGGCAGAATGGAGAAAACGTTGCCGTGGGGTGGCAATGGAGACGCAGTCTTGCTTCTGTGAGTAGCCAACCCTTCCCTAATAGTAGTGAGTAGGAAGTCTCAGCTGCTACAGGTTCGACCACAAACCTATCAGAGAGCGACTGATATTTTCGACGGTTTACCTTCTTCACTCGGACGAGCAACAAAGCCTGGGTTAGACGCCTAATGCACCAGAGTGCTGTTGGAGAAGGTGTCACAGTATGTATTGTCCCAGATGAGGGGCCTACCATCACAGAACAAGAAGACTGTTATGCCATCTAGTTTATTGCCGCCCCCTCGGTCTTGTCCCGCTGTCTCGAGCTTGGAAGAAAAGCATGCAGCGTGCAAACGTGTATATATAACTAAATAATACTGTTTAACTACATGCAGTTATACATAGATGTGTGTTGAATTTGTGTATGTGTGAATGTGTGTGTGTGTGTTATATACGTGAGTATATCTATATGTATATATGCTTGTATGTATACGTCCAATAATGTTGTTTATTATCATGCAGTTATCGATATGTGTGTTAATGCAAAATGCGAGTGCTGTGTGTTTTTCTGTATGTGTATGCGTCCAATGTATGTATACGTCCAATGAATATACATCATCTCTTATAAAGAAATAATGCTGTTTACCAGCATACAGTTATAGATGCGTGGGTTAATGCAAAATGCGAATGCTGTGTGTTTTTGTATACATATGTATATGTTTTGTATACGCATATACATATATGCGTATGTATATATTCGTGTATATATGGATATATGTATGTATACGTTCGTTGAGCCTGCATCATTTTGTGAACATTAAGCTTTAAGCTACGACTATTAATTTAGCTACAAACACCATTATGCCACTTCCATGTGATGGCGCCATTGTAGTCTCTTGCCAACGGTGTCCTGTCCGTGTGCTTAACTTCACACGCTACCGAACCGGACAGACAGAAATCCAAGTTATTATTGAAAATATCGATATAATCGAATACGTGGCATGCATCCTTGATGCGTAAACTAACACACACTAAAACCTCTCCATACACCACACAAAATTGTATTATGCTGTGTGTTAGATTGCATTTATACAGTACATTGCACATATACACTTTACGATTCTAATTTATACTACTACTGCTGCTGCTACTACTACTGCTACTACTACTACCTCAACCACTACAACTATTAATACTACCACCATCACCACACCATCGCCACCACCCTCACCACCACCACAAACACCATCGACGCCACCAACACCACTGCCGACACTACTACTACTGCTACTAATAATAATAATTGTTTCTACTTTTGGCACAAGGCCAGCAATTATCCCAGTACATTACTGGTACTTTATTTTATCGACCCCGTAAGGATGAAAGGCAAAGTAAACCTCGGCGGGATTTGAACTCAGATCGTAAAGGGACGTAACTATGCTGGAAAGCATGGCGTCCGACCTTCTACCGATACTGCCAATCCACCGCCCTAATAATAATAATAGTAATAGTAATAATACTTTTAAAAACACACTCTACTGCATTTCACGCTGATCAGAAAGCATTACATTTCTCTGGGAAATCACAAACTGAAAATGTCATCTAAATTTATATCATAGAACATTTACGCATAGAAAAACAAAATTGACTTAAGCATAGAGAAGGAGGTCAGTATGATAATGTTGAATAGCATCCTGACGGTCACTCCTATTATACTTTGGAGATCAGGATGCAAGAGCTTTTTTTGTTGTTGTTTTTTACATATTAACACATATGTAGTCTTCAGGAGAAATCTGTTTAGAGTTTCATTATTTTCTTACAGTGAACTTACAGTGTTCCTTGCTACTTATGTATATATTATGTGTTGATGTCTTTCATATAACATCAACAACAGCTGCAGTAACAACAACAACAACAACAACAACAACAACAACGAGGAGGGGAGGAGGGGAGAGGATGTGATGGTGGAGGAGGTGGAGGAGAATAAATTTATAACATTTATTCTGAACCACGACTATTCCAAATGCTATATCTCCGAAGATTCAGTCGTATAATGATATCGGTTAAGTTGATAAGATTGCTATAAGCCCGCTAGATAGTTTCGGTATTAGCATGTAGTTAAATTATAGCTAGGATATATCGTTCACCGTTGGTGAGAACGAAGCAAAGAAAATGTCTTTATACAATAGCAATCTGTTCAGTTTCAAACATATGATTTATTGGATCTAAGTAAAAGTGAGAAATGATTATTATACGTGGAGCAAGGAATATCGAATTATTTAGGATGTAAAAGGGTATATTCATCTCGCATCGGAATGTGATATCAACTTGGTTGATATCATTGCAGATATATTGGGTTTATATTATCGACAAAGATGGATACTTCCTATCAAAACTATATTGTTTTTGTTGTCATTGTTTTATAACAAACACGTGGAAACATTCTGTTCAATATAGTAGATATATAGTTATGGATTTACCGATATATTTGCTTGTGTATATGCCTGAGAGTGTATTTTCTTCACCTATCTAGTTATTTTGTTTATTTTAGAGATCACGACAAAGACCATGATGGAGCAAACCTTTCAGGGATTTGAGCAGAAGTCGCACCTGCGCAAAGCAAGGAATTATCCAGAGTGCTAATATCAATGCCGGGTCTCTCGCAGTAAATGTTCTTAGTACCCAGTCACTGATATATCGATATGTTGTTGACTACCAGTGAAATTGTTTTGTTTTTTTTTTAAATCTGTTTGAAGATGAAGCTATGCACAAGTCACGAATGTTTACACACTTTTTAGTTGTTACATTCTTTGGAACAAAGTAGAACATTTCGTTGGCATCCTCTTTCCGTTACAGAGAGCTCGAATTTTTATGGTATTGAATGACATTCCATTATCATTCACCCATTTCTATATGATGTCTACGTCTTGTTAATCCATACAGATATCATCATTTGTCTTAATCTCTCACGTGACTTTAATGTAGTCTACATGAGCAGTTGAATGTGGCAACCAGCATATTTTACTCTATGCTTGACAACATTCTGATAAAGAAAATTTATACTAAATGTTACCTTGTGGTTCTCAATGTATTACTCTAAATTCTTCTAATTGGGTTCTGTTAATAGTTACCATTTAACTTAGGTCATTCAAAAAAAGCAGGGATCTATATATCCAAACCTCCTGATATGCCAACGTATTTCAGCTTATGACGTAGGATTCTATGACCGACCTTATTAAAATCGTTGGTGAAATTAATCTATACAGAAATAAGCCAGCAAATTGTTCAGAATTTGATTGTTTTACAAACAATGTTTTGGCTAGTTTTTTCTGGGGTGAAAATCATGTTGAGTACCATCAAAAATATTCTGTTTAGTTTCCTTCTGGATATGACTAAGTAACACTAGCATGTAATAGTTTTGTCTGTGCTCTACAGTTACCTTTATGGATCGATATTTAAGTGTTTCTTTCAATGTTTCTTGTAGTTGTCCAGCGTTGAAATAACTGCAATAGAGAATTTTTATAGGCCTATCAAGTCTGGAATTCCAGAATACTAAGAGTAGAGCAATATATGTGTGCGTTTAAATCTATGGCAGCAAACATAAAGAAGGCTGAAATATTCTCATAAATCTACGAAGAGTTTTCTAATTATTTCGGACATATTTAATTAACGTATTCACTAGATTTGCAACATAGACCAGGATTTTGTGGTATATAGGGTATACTTAGAGGCAAGTTTTAGACATAAGCATAATCACCAGAAGTGGGATGTGATGTTCTTAATATGGAAGGCTTACAATGGTCAAATTATAATTAGTTACGAAGAAATTGGCGGTAAAAGCAATCGATAAATTTGAAAACCTCTCTCTAAAATGTTCTGATGCTAAGATTGTTGGAGCTAATCTGGGAGCACTAAGATTTAAAAAGTCGCTCAACTAGCCTGAATAAAAAATATAGGAATGCCATGGGATAGGAATGTCATAAAATTATCTTTGATAAAATGGAACGGGACAAAATAGCGTTTAACCCGGAGTGAAATTTTGTTAAAATGGTAGAGTGATATATAGTGGATTTTAAATTTTAACTTGACGATTTACCAAGAACAATCCAAGAGGTTGACTAGTTGAGTGAAAAACAAATAACACAACAGATTTGTAGTTTCCTACGTTGGTTGACATGCATTTACAACTTCCAGGCAAGAAACGATCATACCACTAAAGCATTACATAAGCTAACAAGACTCAGTAAACACTTTAGGAACAATAACACTGCTTTAAGCTTCGTTTCCAATCGAGCAGACAATGAGAATCTGGTTAGATTGAAACAATCGAATGTGCTCAATAGGATTAGTTATCTGTTCCTGACAGTTGTCATAGACAGAAGTTCTGATTGCATCTACCGTAGATATAATTACTGTATTTTAAAGCGAGATCATATTACGCCACCTGCACCTTCGATCCAGCTGGAAAGAGCATTTGTTGATAAACTCCATTTACTGCTTACACATATTCCACCGATAAGTATCTAAATGCTATGATGGACATATTCTTAAACAGAGCTTCTGACGCGGTAAACCGGCAGGCATTTTATCCATATTTATGCTGTATAAACTTGTCTTTATCATCCCAGAAATATTACTTGAATATTCCTACTGATATTTATTTACAATAGATTAATATGAGGAATATAACGAAATTTGAAACAATCTTTCTTATTTTAACAAGAGACCATAAGCTAATCTAATTATTATGAAAAGTGTGTCTTATTCAATCGTTATTCAATCGTAAACAGTGTCTTGTACAATGGGATATGAATATTTACACTATCTCTGTGTTTGTCTTAATAACATTTATGTTTGAGAAGCCAGTCTCCCAGAGATATGTTGAAGGCATTGACAGTAAAGCTTTTTTCACAGCAATTTCATTAACGTAGAAATATTTTGTTTAAACTTGTATCTAAAAGGAAATAAATTATTTAGAAACGTAGAAACATCTTTACTCCTCTGTATGTGTCCAGTGCCAAACATATATCTCTATAGTGATATTTAAGTCATCTGTCAACGACATAAACTTATTTCAGATTCATGCATTTCTTTTCTGAAGATCTTCTCCTGAGACGTAATGTTGAAAACTAACAGATAAATTCTTTAAGTGTTCTGTAACAGTGTAACACAAATTTCTCACTCTGCACCAGCGATAAATATTAATTGTTGGAATGTGCATTAACCACTTAATACTCGATTTTCCCATCATTTTGGATTCCCTTTTATCCCTTAATCTTGAATGCTATTGTAAGGTATGAAGCACCCTTCACTGCGTAGAGGTATTGAGTTCATTAAAGTTGCTCAATTTATCACTTGAATAAGCTAGTCTGGCTAGCCAATTCACGCCTCGTAACTATTGTGACTAATTTGGATGTCTGCCTTGTAGAGATTTGGAGAGCTTGATTCATAGCTAAAATAGCCTTAACTTTTCTCTAGCGTATATTGACAGGCAGTAGGAGCTGTTTGAGATCTACACTCATATCACATAATGCCTTTACAAGGTTTACAAATCATACAGCCTAACTAAGTAAACTCGCGCACCACACCTTGAGTAGTTCTGTTCTAGACTGATCTATTTCTTTGAAATCAGAGGTGTTCCATTTTAAAACGATGGGGTGCAATTTGGAGAAGATTTGGCTGAAACCTTTAACAGCTCAAACAATCATAAAATGCCTCATTGTCTATTATTAATGCTACAATTACTATAATGGTTTCTGATTTAAGCAGAAAGTCAACACTCTTTGGGGAGGGGAAAGTTGATTAAATCGACCCCAGTACGTTACTGGTACTTTATTCTATCAACCCCGTAAGGAAGAAAGGCAAAGCTAACTTCGAAATGTAAAGGGCCGTATCTGTATGCCGCAAAGCATAATGTCCAATGCTCTAACGATACTGCCAATCCACCGCCCTTTCGCTGCTATTACTATAATTGTTTCTACTTCTTGGCACGAGGCCAGCAATTACCCAGTGCATTACTGGTACTTTATTTTATCGACCCCGTTAGGATGAAAGGCAAAGTTAACCTCGGCGGGATTTGAACTCAGACCGTAAAGCTGCGTAACTCTATGCTGCAAAGCATGGCGTCCCTCTACCGATACTGCCAATTCACCGAATAATTGTTATTATGTTTTGGTAATATTTTGTTGTTATTTCTGCGGGCGTTTTTCAATGAAAGCATTTTCTCAATGCTAGATACATCTTGAAATATTCAAGAAGGCTCTGATCAGCTAATGAGGTGTATAACATCTTATGCACCTATCACCCCATAATAACAATCGTAACAATGTTACAACTATAAAAAAAAAAGTAGTAGCACTCGTAACCCAATTAACTGGTTGTAAAATACTTTAACAATTCACTCAACAATGGTCATTGATTTATTCAAAGTAAATGTAGTTGATAATGCTGAGAAGTAATGCAATTTCTTTACCGAGATAAGAGTGAAAATATGAACAATTTTTAATATTTCGAAGATTGATAAATGGTAACACAAGTAATACATATATTGCAAATCTAAAATGCAGGTTATAATTGAATATTGGCATTGTCATAAAAGGTCATTATACTAAACGAAATATCACTGGAGGTATTGTTGAATACCAGCTGTTTTGAGTGAGAATACTCTATATAAATGTTAGCATGGTTCAAGAATATCTGTGTTTCAATCAAGCAAGTGGGCGTGGTTAACTTATATTGTATTTAACAGATAAGATATTGGTTTAATAGCAAACGTCACCTTGCATGTCTCTTATACAGACTCTCTCTCTCTCTCTCCCCTGATTAGTTATCAGATTTCCATGTTTAGCGAGAGAGAGAGAGAGAGAGAGAGAGAGAGAGAGAGAGAGAGAGAGAGAGAGAGAGAGAGACGAATGATTTATTTCGGTTTATTTTATTTTATTTTCTATTTTTTTCTTTTCGGGTCATTTTATTAGGAGCATCAAGCGTCGGCTTCATTAAAGCCAAATTTGGTAACGTCTAAACTTATATATAAATGAAAGTTCTTGATTCTGTGTATCCACCTAAAACTCAAAAATTATCGATCGGTCTCCCACAAATTTACATATATATATTCACTACATCACGAGACAAATAGTCGTAATAGTTGGTTTACTTTACAGAGCTTTGAGCAATAAGGAATCGGACAATACTTGCATAACAGAAGGAGTGGCAATGGCTCTTGGTTGGGGTTTCAGACAAACTCTGGCAGTAATTTCTCGGGGGGACCCGAGCAGATCAGGTTAATGCCTGCATGTGTTGGTGAGTTTGCTATCCAGCTACTCAAATTGCAAAATGGACTTCTTGAAAAGGATTCCAAAGACCGGATTCCGTTGTTATTTGCTCATATAATTAAACTGGAATAGGAACTGATTAACAGAATATTTCCAAACATTCAGATCAGACAATGTGATCCCAAATGACTGTGAACGAGTAATCTTAACACTGAAAATTGTTGCTGTGAAAGAAACCAACAGAAAGTTACTGGATATGTTATCAGGAGAGGAAAAATGCTACAAATCAGTTGACACAGTCATTTCCCAGGACCAGGTTGTAAACTATCCAACTGAAGATTTGAACAGCCACAAACTGGCAGGAATTCCTACACACACACTGAAGCTTGAAGCATCGGTTATGCTATTTCGTAATCTAGATCTTCCAACACTTTGCAATGGTACAAGACTCATCATCAAAAATATGATAGCCAATGTCCTAGAAGACGCAATCATGTCAGGAAAATTTGCTGGTGACAATTATTTCATTCCCAGAATACCTCTGAGGTCAACTGATTTGCCATTTGAATTTCAAAGGCTTCAATATCCTATCAAATTCAGTTTTGAGAGCAATCATTGAAAGTCTTTGGGTTGAACCTGACAGATCCTCTCTTTTCACGTGGTCAGCTTTATGTTGGTAGAACAATGTTGTTTATCCAGAGGATTTAGAATATAAAAGTATCTGAACAAGATAATATCGTAATTCCTACTGCAATGATAATAGACATAGATACTAATTCCTTAGTCATATAGTTTGTAAGGAATTCTGAAGTCCTAACTTTACTGCATAATGTTACTTTGGGAGGATACGCAGACATCCCCAGGTACCTCTGCTATATAGATAGATTGCCTACAATCTCAGGAAACACTTTCAATCTCTGAAGCAATATCAGAGATAGGGTAAAGGAGTTCCAGCTGGAACTGGTCGAGGAAGAGCAAAAACATTCTCCATGCCATTTGAAAGTATCGTGTTTGTATTTTAACGTACGCTAAGAAAAGTAACTCTATGTGTGTATGTGTATGTGTATGTGTATGTGTATGTGTGTGTGTGTGTGTGTGTGTGTGTGTGTGTGTGTGCGTGTGCGTGTGCGTGTGCGCGTGTGTGTTTGTATCTCTGTCTCTGCATGTATGTGTGTCTGGGTATGTATGTACGTATTGTCCCAAACTAAATATGAACCACCGATGAGAAAATATGAAATGTATACATATGTGTATACATGTGTGTATACATGTGTGTTTACATGTGTGTTTACATGTGTGTATACCAAGTTTACTTGGTGAGGAGGGTGATTTTGGACACCCTGCAAGACAAAAAACAAAACCTGACAAAGGGCGGAAGAACTCATAAGAGTCAACGGCCATCCAAAAGTGTGTAGATATGTATATACACATGTACCGCACGGTTAAACCACTGGGGGTGAAGGACCCCTAGGCTTTGTCAGGGCGTTCTTCTAGGAGAAGGCAACTCAGGAAACTGGGATAACTCCGATATAAAACCTGCGGCTCAGTGGTTACCGATAATGTTGATCTTTTCTTCTTTTCGGGTTATAGCCACTGTCGCTCAGAGAGTGGGATTGGTTCAGTGCACAGTCTTTCCTCACTTTAAAAAATATTTTCATGCACAGGCATTGCACGATAGAATTAATTAATAACTATTAATTGTTTCTACTTTAGGCACAAGGCCAGCAATTACCCAGTGCATTACTGGTACTTTATTTTATCGACCCCGTAAGGATGAAAGGTAAAGTCAACCTCGGCGGGATTTGAACTCAGATCGTAAAGGGACGTAACTATGCTGTAATTAATAATTATTAATAATGGTATATCATGCAATGGCCATACTCGATAACGAGGGGGCAGCCATCATACATGTGTGTATGTTTCTATGTATGTATATACGCTTTAACAGTTCTTTAAGTACAGGAGGTAAATTTGGAACGGGTGATAATAACCCCTGTCCATTAGTGATCAAAAACACTTCAGCTATATATACATAAACATGTTTGGAGTTCCTTTATTCAGCGTCATTCCGGCCATGACTGCCCTACTTTTAATGGCATATCTAGGGTTACAATATTCAGTGACTCTTTAAGACGATAGAGTGTAATTTAGCTGCTCTTTCTAAGAGTTCCAGTGATTATGTAGAAGCGTCACCTTCGTATGTATGTTCTTGTTCTTCTGGTTTTATAATTTCACAATGTTTTGCCAATAGACAGAGAGGGCTGGTTTCTAACATAGTTACAAGACTCTCTGATTGAAATTTACACAACATCAACTAGGTAGATATGTCTGCATGTTTGCATGCATGTGCAGGTATGTATGTACGTATGTATTTACGTATGTATGTTTGTATGTATGTATGTACGTATGTATGTACAACTCTGTGCAAGACATTTGGCCGGGCTAAAAACCCACATTCGATCGCAGCACCGTGAATTGTTATTGTGTGTATGTGTATGTATATATTATTATTATTATTATTATTATTATTATTATTGGTGACCTTCGTAGGAAATCGTATCATCGTGAGCTCCGCAAAGGTTTGTTGTTTTCGTTTGTTTAAAATTGCCATTTATGGAAAATTTTTGTTGTTAACTGTTTATAAAGTCACAAAATTTGCTTTCGAAAAAGGACACTCAAAAAGATTGGGGCCTTGAGCCCAAAATTTAAACTTTTATAATTATAAAACAAAAATTTTCTTTGAAAAAATCATGGACGATCACAGCTACACTAAGCGGCTGAGAGCCTTCCTGACAAAATAACACCTCACACCAACACCACCATTGTAAATATTGCTACGTTTGCCAACACTAAAAATATAAGCAGTAGCAATAATTTAAATTTGTCTCATGCAGACATTGATTTCCCGCCATTACCAATGACTGCAGATGTTGAAGCCGCCACCCACCACCACCACCACAGCGACAACAAAAACAAAAGAAAAAATAAATTGTCTCGTGACATCGAAATGGATTCACCCAGAATGGATTCTTCCAAACCGAAAACCACTGACGCCACCACCACCACAACTGAAACTAAAAATAACAATAAAAAAATAACAATAACAACAACAGCAACAACAACAATGAGAATAACAACAACACCGTGTCGTTTGCCAAAGAAGCCAAAAAATGCGAAACAATCCAGGTAACTTAGGAGGAATTAGATAAAGCCAAGAGAATGGTAAAGAAAGATGGGTTCAGGGTCAGCCTCACCAACACCACAAAAGTCACCAAAAAGCGAAACAGAAACAGACCCACAACAAACGCAAACGAAACAAAACAACCAAAACGATACACACTACACAGCATTAAATTTGAACAACAACCAACTCTTACACTACATCCAACACAACACCAGCATCACAGAAAAAGACTACACAACACCCCAAAAGTTCACACCACCTCCACACATATAAATCACTCGCATCACACAGAAAACGTACATGACACTGAAACAGAAATTCCCCAAAGACATCGGAGGCTTCCGACAAGCACTCTCCAGGAGGATTTATAAGGACATTCTTCCGGAGGAGGCCACAAGCAGGGAAAAGGATGGAGAAACCATCCTTCCTCTACGAGAAGTACTGGTAAGTGGTCTTTCCCATCTTTTCCACTCCTTTTCAACATGTCCTCACTCAGAATATGCAGCATAAATGCGCGTGGCTTGGGGTCGTCATGGAAGCAGGGCCACTTGCTCAACGACCTCAGGTCACTAAACATGGATGTAGTGGCCATCAGCGAGACCAGAATCTCCGAAGCACGGGCCTTCGCACCGATCTTCGGCGGCTACGATGTGTACGCATCTCCCAGCCGTCCTGGAATTGGGGGGAGAAGTTGCTGTGCCTTTTCGGTGAGGTTTGGATCTCGCCATACGGGCCATCATGCTGGACCCAGAAGGTAAATTGGTGGTGCTGGACGTGACCAGCGGAGACGGGCAAGCTTTCAGGCTAGTGGCCGTCTATGCCCCGACAGGAGCAGGGCGGCCTGATTTCTTCCGGCGTCTGGAGACCTTTCTTGGAATGTCCAGATCTTTAGTGTTAGTGGGCGACTGGAACGGGATCTTAGATACACGCTGGGACTGTGTGGGATCAGCGGATAAGGGAGGAGAGCCTCACCAACCTGCTCAGGCGTTTTGAACTGTCTGACAGGTACCGATTGGATTTCCCGAATGTGCCAATGTGGACTTGGACAAACCGCATCGGGTCATCCAGATCATATCTAGATAAAGTATTTTGTAGAGAAATAGATAGGTCTAGCATAGGCTGTCCACAATTCAAGATAGTCAGCTAGATCTGTGTGCTTGACTTAGATAGGCTTCATAGACGAGGACCCGGCTACTGGAAGCTAAACGCGTCCTTACCAGCGCGCAAAGCCTACAGAGACCGGATTAGAGAACTAGTTAAGCGGGCGTTGAAGGGGGCCATCGTCAACAACAAGTGGTGGTTTGCTCTGAAAAGAGCAATTAGAATAGAGTCCATCAGGTTTAGTAAGGCTTTAGCAATAGAGAAAAATAGAGCAGAGGGAGAATTAGTTAGAAAATTAGACGAGGCGCTTAGCAAAGGCATCGCGACCGACGTACTTGCGGCGAAATTGGCCCTTGACCAATTCTTCAATGCAAAGCACGAAGGCTGCGTTGTCATAGCTAGGGTGCGTGCTCTCAGACACGAGATGACGAAAGCCGTTCAATGGGCCCGAGTGTCGGAGGCGCGTCGTGGCAACAAAGCCACGATCCGGTCTTTCGTGGACCACAGGGCGCATGCTACTCGATCCCGGGCAAATGTGTGAAGCTTTTCAGGGACACTTCGCACAGCTGTTCGGGAGCAGCGGCGGGCCGGATCGAGGGATGGACTTTAGTGTCTACCTCGACGGACTGCCGCGGCTCTCGGCCACTGAGGCGGAGTGTTGCGAAAAGCCGATACCAGCCGCTGAAGTAAGGGAGGCAATGACTGGCTGCACAAGGGGTTAATCGCCTGATTTAGATTTTATGCCCTATGAACTTTACGTACAGATGCCAGACTTGTTCGGAGGCCTCTTGGCGGACGGCTACTGCAACTGGCAACAGAACGGGAGAATTCCCAGCTCTGTGAGCAGAGGAGCTGTGGCGCTGCTGAGAAAGGATCCGAACAAGGGTGATAACATAGATAATTTCAGGCCCATAACTCTGCTAAACACAGAGTTCAAGATTTTGGCCAAGGTGCTAGCAAAGAGGTTAGCGCATGTCGTTTGTGGTCTGGTGGGAGAGGCGCAGACGTGCGCCATTCCTGACAGATCCATCCACGACAACTTCCACCTCATGCGATACATCGTAGAGAGGATAGCTAGGGAACCTGGCACGGGTGGGACCTTGACCAATTTAGATCAGTCGAAAGCATTCGATAGAGTCGACCATCGTTACCTAGCAGCAGTCCTGAGGGCCGCTGTCTTTGGGCCCGTCTTCAGAGGCTGGATCGCTGCCATGCACAGCGACATCTGCTCTGTGGTGAGAGTGAACGGTCACCTTTTGGAACCGTTCAACATCATGCGTTCGGTCCGCGAGGGATATCCCCTCTCGTCCCTCTTGTACGTATTGACTCTCGAGCCATTACTGCACAAACTGGAGACGTTGAGGGATGCAGAAGATCCGTGTCAGCATATGCGGACGATGTCACCGTACTGGTGTCGAACGCCAAACACATCGAGGCGATGGGCACTACACTAAGAGAATACGAAGCGGTGACAGGAGCAATGATCAACCAGGAAAAGTCACATGGGCCTGCAACGCGGCACCTGGAGAGGCATGTCCATGCGGTCCAACAGCGTCGTCGGGCGCTGAACAGACGGACCGGTTAATTTGCTAGGGGTCTGGTTCGGTCCGGACCTCCAGACGGACAAAAACTGGGACGAGGTGACGAGCAGGGTGGCTTCTCTCACCCAGAAATGGGCGGAGAGGAAGCTATCCCTGAAAGGTCGAGCGGAGGTGGCTAACGTGTACATCGCGTCTGTCATCTACTACCGCCTGACGTCGTACCTTGTCCTAAGCCTCGCCTGACTGCGCTGGAGCGTTTGCTCTTTCGCTTTTTGTGGAAGGGACGCGCTCCGATGGTCAGGCGGTCCATCTGCTGTCAACATCCGCTACGTGGAGGGCTGGGCATGCCGTGGCATCCCTGGCCTGGCAGTGCTACCGAGGAGCTTTGCCAGTTCCGGATAAACTCTACAGGCATGGAGGTGCCGTCAGCCGGGCATGTCCGAGATGCGCGCAGGGCGACGAAACCGTCCTGCACGCACTCGTCCAGTGTCCGAGCATTGCTGACTTGTGGGTTTATGTCGAACACCTGCTGTCGCGAGTGGGACGGATCCAGCTATCAGCTGAGTCCATCGTGAGGATTGCCCCGCCCTCTTCCTTTAGCCGGGAAGGGCAGGCAGTTTTTATCTGTCTGGTGGCCATGGCGAAGGAGATAGTATGGTGGACACGTTTGAAAGGGCTGAAGACGCGCACTTACCTCTTCGGTGATGCCCTGATTAACTTTTTCAAATTTCATTTGAAAAGGAAAATCAGGGTAGAGAGGGAAGTGCTCTCTTCCCAGCATTTTGTTGAAAGATGGGTGAGAGAAGCAAGTATGGCCCGAGTGAATGGGCCTACTCTGTGTATGTGTCTGTAAATTTAAGGTGGAAAACTGGGAGAGGGCACTTGCCCTGGTTGTCAAGATCACTGTGGCCTTTTAATGGGCTTTCTCCACAAATGTCCCTCGGAAGTCTCCCCCCTATTGGGGAATTTTTCATTGTTTTTTTTATTACATCCTGTTTTTTTTTACACGCAGAAATGCCCATTTGTACCGTCCTGTATTGTCCTGTACTGTCCTTAATGTCTACTTTATGTAAACCCTTGTGGTTAATAAAGAAAGCATTATTGTTATTATTAATATTATTATTATTATTATTATTATTATTGGCGACCTACGTAGTAAATCGTATCATCGTGAGCTCCGCAAAGGTTTGTTATTTTCAGTTATTTAAAATTGCCATTCATGGAAATTTTTTATTGTTAACTGTATATAAGTGCACATACATTGTTATCTGAAAAGGACACCCAAAAAGATTGGGGCATTGAGCCCAAAATTTAAACTTTTATAATTATCAAAAAAAATTTTCTTTGAAAAATTATGGCTGACTCAGAGTCACTCCTTTTTTACAAACTGACACCTCACACCGACACCACCATTGTAAATCTTACTACGTTTACCAACACTAAAAAAATATAAGCAGTAGCAATATTTTAAATTTGTCTCAGGCAGACATTCATTTCCCGCCATTACCAATGACTGCAGGTGTTAAAGCCGCCACCACCACCACCACCGCGACAACCACCCCCACCACCACCACCGCGACAACAGAAACAAAAGAAAAAAATTAATTAACTCGTGATATCGAAATGAATTCAGCCAAAATGAACTCTTCCACACCGAACACCACTGACGCCACCACCACCACAACTGAAACTAAAATTAATAATAACAAAAATAACGATAACAACAACAGCAACAATGACATTAAGAAAACCATCCTGAGTTTTGCCAGAGTAGCAAAACAGTGCGAAGCATTTCAGGTAACTCAGGAGGAATTAGAAGAAGCCAAAAAAATGGTAAAGAAAGATGGGTACAGAGTCAGCCTCATCCCCACACACACACCTAATAAAATGGAGAATCGGCGCCTATGCACCGTGTCTTATCGAACAATTAATATAAAATCGCGCCGAGTGGAACGGGCATCCGAGTCCCAAATCCAAAAAGCTTTGGGACATGTGTGGGCAAAAAAACCCACATCAGACGTGGGCAGAAGTATGGAACCGTGGAAGTGTTCTTTGAAACACCACAGGAGGCTAGAGAACACTCCATGGCCCCATTAAGAAGTGACGACTTCACACTCCTCCCAAGCTATTGTGGCCAGAGACTCGTAAAGATCAGGGTCACCCACGTTCCACCGGCCATCGAAATTCCCTGGCTAATAGCTGCCGTCCTCGCCGGCATCGAAGCCAACACCAAGATAATAGAAATAGCGAAAGAAAAGCAGGAGAACTGGTCCGGATCTGGGATGGAGCTCCTGATCCAAGCGGACCAAAAAAGCATTAAGGAGATCCCAGAGGTAATAGACCTCACTGACGGCAACCACCTCACCGTAATTGTCGAAGGCAGGAGGCCTAGGTGTGTCGTTTGTGGTGAAGGAACCCACCTAAGGGCTTTCTGCCCTCAGGCTAAAAGGATGAGGCCACCTCTCCTACCCATCCCAGTGACTCAACCATCAACACCACCAGCAGCAGAGATGGCAGCAACAACTGTAGCAGCAACAACAGAAGCAACTGTAACAGCAACAACCCCAGCAACAGTAGCAAAACCAACACCACCCAACGCGCCAGAACTAGCACCAGCGCCTACACCATCCACCACGCCACAACCAAAACTAACGCCTGTGGAGGATTTTCCACTCCCCGGCCTATTACAACTGGAGACAGATTGTGACGACGAAGAGTGGGAAACGGTATCAGGAAAAAAGAAAAAATGAAACCAAAAAAGAAAAATACTCTCTTCCTTCCCCCTCCAAAAACAAAATACAGAGGGAAACAAATAAACTATCAAACAAAAAAGTTAGGACAGACGTACCACCATCCACACCAGCATCACCAACCCCATCACCCCAAACACCAACACCATCTCCATCATTAACCCCAACACCACCATCAACTACACCACAAAAGTCACCAAAATGCGAAACAGAAACAAACCCACAACAAACGCAAACAAAACAAAACAACCAAAACGATACACACTACACAGCATTAAATTTGAACAACAAGCAATTATTACACTACATCCAACACAACACCAGCATCACAGAAAAAGACTACACAACACCCCAAAATTTCACACCACCTCCACACATAAAAATCACTCGCATCACACAGAAAACGTACATGACACTAAAACAAAAATTACCCAAAGACATCGGAGACTTCCGACAAGCACTCTCCAGGAGGATTTATAAGGACATCCTTCTTGAGGAGACCACAAGCAGTGAAAAGGATGGAGAAACCGTCCTTCCTCTACGAGAAGTAAGGTAAGTGGTCTTTCCCATCTTTTCCACTCCATTTCAACATGACCTCACTCAGAATAGGCAGCATAAATGCGCGTGGCTTGGGGTCGTCATGGAAGCAGGGCCACCTGCTCAACGCCCTCAGGTCACTAAACATCGATGTAGTGGCCATCAGCGAGATCAGAATTTCCGAACCACGGGCCTTCGTACCAATCTTCGGCGGCTACGATGTGTACGCATCTCCCAGCCGTCCGGGATCGGGGGGAGAAGTTGCTGTGATTTTTCGGAGAGGTTTGGATCTTGCCATACGGGCCATCTTCCTGGACCCAGAAGGTAAGTTGGTGGTGCTGGACGTGACCAGCGGAGACGGGCAAACTTTCAGGTTAGTGGCCGTCTATGCCCCGACAGGTGCAGAGCGGCCTGATTTCTTCCGGCGTCTGGAGACCTTTCTTGGAACGTTCCGATCTTTAGTGTTAGTGGGCGACTAGAACGGGATCTTAGATGCACGCTGGGATTGTGTGGGATTAGTGGATAGGGAAGGAGGGTGCAAGAGTCTCACCAACCTGCTCAGGCGTTTTGAACTGTCTGACAGGTACCGATTGGATTTCCCGAATGTGCCAATGTGGACTTGGACAAATCGCATAGGATCATCCAGATCATATCTAGATAGAGTATTTTGTAGAGAAATAGATAAGTCTAGCATAGGCTGTCCACAATTCAAGATAGTCAGCTACACGGACCACAAATTCGTGATCTGTGTGCTTGACTTAAATAGGCTTCATAGACGAGGACCCGGCTACTGGAAGCTAAACGCGTCCTTACCAGCGCGCAAGGCCTACAGAGACTGGATTAGAGAACTAGATAAGCGGGCGTTGACGGGGGCCATCGTCAACAAGTGGTGGTTTGCTCTGAAAAGAGCAATTAGAATAGAGTCCATTAGGTTTAGTAAGGCTTTAGCAATAGAGAAAAATAGAGCAGAGGGAGAATTAGTTGGCGGACGTCTAATGCAACTGGCAAAAGAACGGGAGAATTCCCAGTTCTGTGAGCCGAGGAGCTGTGGCGCTGCTGAGAAAGGATCCGAACAAGGGGGATAACATAGATAATTTTAGGCCCATAACTCTGCTAAACACAGAGTTCAAGATTTTGGCCAAGGTGCTAGCAAAGAGGTTGGCGCTTGTCGTTGGTGGTCTGGTTGGAGAGGCGCAGACATGCGCCAATCCCGACAGATCCATCCACGACAACCTGCACCTCATGCGATACATCGTAGAGAGGGTAGCTAGGGAACCTGGCACGGGTGGGTCTTTGATCAATTTAGATCAGTCGAAAACTTTCGATAGGGTCGACCATCGTTACCTAGCGGCAGTCCTGAGGGCGGCTGGCTTTGGGCCCGTCTTCAGAGGCTGGATCGCTGCCATGCACAGCGACATCTGCTCTGTGGTGAGAGTGAACGGTCACATTTCGGAACCGTTCAACATCATGCGCTCGGTCCGCCAAGGATGTCCCCTCTCGTCCCTCTTGTACGTATTGACTCTCGAGCCGTTATTGCACAAACTGGAGACGTTGAGGGGGGTCCAGCGCGAACTAGGATGCGGAATGTCTTCAGGCGCTCACAGCCTCGACCAATCTGGCAATGTGATCGGTGGAAACTCCACCTTGGCGTTCTATAGAGGATTAGTGGAGGGGAAGAACGACGACGTACTTGGGGAAATTCTAGGCGTCGACGAAAATCAACTAGCCAATCTCTTCGGAAGGACTTTCGGGCTGGGGCCTACGGACAACTTCCAGAAATCTCTGGCCTGGCAGTGCTACCGAGGAGCTTTGCCAGTTCGGGATAAACTCTACAAGCATGGAGGTACCGTCAGCCGGGCATGTCCGAGATGCGCGCAGGGCGACGAAACCGTCCAGAAATGCCCATTTGTACCGTCCTGTATTGTCCTGTACTGTCCTTAATGTCTACTTTATGTAAACGCTTGTGGTTAATAAAGAAACCATTATTATTATTATTATTATTATTATTATTATTATAAGGGTGGTAGATTGGCAGTATCGGTAGAGAGTCGGACACCATGCTTTGCAGCATAGAGTTACGGTTCTTTACGGTCTGAGTTCAAATCCCGCCGAGGTTAACTTTGCCTTTCATCCTTACGGGGTCGATATAATAAAGTACCAGTCACGCACTGGGATCGATTTAATCGAATTTCCCCACCCCCAAAATTCCTGACCTTGTGCCTATACGAGAAATAATAATAATGATTATTGTTGTTATTATGTTTTTTTTTCGTGCAATGGCCATACTCGATAACGAGGGGCAGCCATCATGTATGTACGTACGTACGTATATATGTATTACGTACGTACGTATGTATGTACGTATGTATGTATGTATTTATGTACAGTATGTATGTTTTCTCTTTCTCTTAATTTTGAGTATATTTTTTGACCGGCCACCTTCCTGGTGGCAAGGTTGT
>OZ024743.1:191847654-191857654 GCA_964016885.1 Eledone cirrhosa
GAAAGGAAAAATAAAATAAAACTACACATGCAAACACACACACACAAAAAAACAAAAAAAAAAACACAAAAGCATACATACACACACATATATATATACATATATATATATATATATATATATACAAATATACATATACACATATATATATACATACACATATATACACATACACATACATATACACATACATACACTCATACATACACACACACACACACATATACACACATATATATATATATATATATATACACATATACATATGCACATATATATGTGTGTACAAGCATACACATATACAAACATAGCCATACACACACACATATATATTCATACATACATTCACACAATCATACATATATACACACGTACATACATACACATACATAAATGCACTCCTCTACATATTCACACATGCAAATAAATATAAGAAAAAATATATATATATATATATTAAAAATATTTGACACCGCTACATAAGGCAGCTAACTGGACAGACACGCGTGGTAAGTAATACACACAAATGCACGTATACATACGTACGAAATTATAAACACATACACACACTCTCACACATAAATATACATATACAAATACATAAACACATACATACACATACATGCACAAACACGCACACGTATACAATATATACACACACATATGTATATGTAATTATATACACACACACACATATATGTATATATATATATATATATATATATACATAAACACAAACACACTCACACACACATATATGTATACATACACACACATAACCATACATAGCTTAACAATTATACACATACAAATACGTACATATAAACACGCACAACCAAATACAAACACACACACACACACACACACACACACACACACACACACACACACATATATATATATATATATATATACACACACGCCTATATATATACATATATACATACATATATACATATATATACACACATGCATACACATACACACACACATACATGTGTGTATGTGTAAAACTCAGTCTTAGATAATTCATATGAACCTTACATATACATATATATAGTAGTAAAGTAATAAAGTAACACAAGGCAATTATTCCATTCACCAGTGGTTTCTTAAAAGCAAAAGATTTTTCCTTCAATCTTCAGAATGAAAAAAACCTGGTCTATCCACATATACATACATATACACACACACATATATACATATATATACACATACACATACACACACATACATATACATATATATACATACATATATATATATACACACAAATATACATACACATACACATAGGTATGTGAAGGGCGGGGCAAAAAGAATATATGGGGGGGGGGGGGCATAAGAAAAGGTGAAATATAAGGGGAGGTAAGGGAGAAAAAAATAAGTAAATATACAAGAGTACAGAACGTAGAATCAGCAAAATAACAACCGTAGCAGAAGTAAAGAGCAGAGAAGGAGTTCAAGGCGGTTGATTTATCATAGGAGTGTCAATCCAGTTACAGATCAGATGCGATTTCAGATGAGGACAGCATCTGAAGATCTCAGTCTTTGAGTTAAGGCAAGCGGAAGTGGCTCTCAAGTTTAGCAAAATCCTATACTTTTCTGTGGTACACAAAGAACAATTCTTTGTGCCCCTTTGGTACTCTCTCGAATGGTCTAATATAGACCAATCAATAGAGTACGGGATGTTACTATCCTTGAGTTCCCACACCTTACTTGCGAGGGCCGTTGATGTTCGTTTATCGGAGTGCTTAAAAGAAGCGACATGTGAGTAAAATCTGGTTTTTAAACCTGTCCTGGGTCATACCGACATATCGCTCACTCCTGGCTGGCTGGTTGTTGATTACCGGTGTTATCTTAGCCTCATAAACGACAGATTTGGTGCTATATTTACCCTGCAATGGGCATTCATCCGGCTTCCTGCAACTGCATCCTGGATTTATTCTCGTACGGTTTGAACTGGTGATTTTGGACTTCATAGATGGGCAACAAGAGTAGCTGATCTTAACTATGTTCCTATTAAATATCTTATAATATCTATGATTAGGAGGAAAATGTTTGTCTAATAGTTCAAGGAATTACCTTCCTACATTAGTTTTGACATTTAGAGAGAATGGGGGTGTGAACCAAATAATCTTCCTTTTCCTGTTATTGTGGTTAGTTTTAGGGGGGGGGGGGGTAAATAAGAATTTTTTTCTGTAAAACCGCTGTTCTTAAGGGCTTTATTATAATAAGGGGCGGCTTTATTAAAAATGTCTATAGACGAAGATAAGGTAGAAATCCTACGGCTAATGTTAGGAATAAGATTATTAAAAACTATAGGGGGATGGCAAGACTCTTTGTGTATATACCTAAGATTTTCATTAGGTTTATGATAGGGTTTAAAAGAGGCAGTAAGTAGATCAAGATTAATATCAAGAAAGTTAGCATTAGTAAGGTTCGTATCTATAGTAATTTTAAGGTTAAGATTAGCAAAAGTATTGATTAAATCTTTACGGAATTTATCAAGGTTATGGCCGTTGGAGGTATGAGAAACTGCTAATCCGTCATCACGGTATAAACCGATATTATGGGACGGAAATTTCTCTTTGAGGGTGTGGAGAAGGAATAATCCTACTAAGTTACACACATCCGCACTGTCATATGAACCCATTGCAACATCAAAGGAGTTTTCAGGGTTTGACTTTCTAACCCAAATATTATCATTAGTAAAAAGTAAAGTTTTTCTAGCATGAAAGATAATGTCTTCTTCTAATTTAGAAATATTAATGAAGGGTCTTGCAAAATATAAGGCATTAGTTAATAAGGAAATAGTAATAGAAGGGTAAAAATCGACAATATCAAATTGGGTAAATCTACACTTATTTTTAAATTGTATATTATTGAACCAAGAAATAATAGAGGAAGTATTTAGCCACTGTGATAGGTCAGTGTTAGTTCAAATTTGGAGAATTATTTTTCTTAAGATTTTCTTACTTGCAAGGCCAACCTCGGATTTAGCCGGGTTAATCAGTCTACAACTAGGTCGATTAGTAAAGTCCAATTTATGGTCTTTAAGGGTAATATATGCTTTACTCTTAGCTAAGCTTTCAATCCGGTTATCTATTTGTAAAGAACTAGCTAGTTCTTTAGTTTCTTTATTGATAGTATTGTAGGTATTATTATTAGTTAATTGATATTTATTGGTAATACTATTAGTTAAAAGTTGGTTATACAAAGTACTATTAACTTCAAAGAGGTTTTTAGTTTTATCAGAAAGAACGAAAGTGTTTGTAGAATTTCTAAAATTAGAAATATCGTTAGAAAGTTTAGTTTGAAGTTATTATTGTACTTACGAAATTTGATATCACTAATTAGATTAACGAGGTCTAATTCGAAGTTGGCCATGTCTTTAATTCTAGGTGGATATTTACGGGATTTGATGTCAAAACAATCTTTAGTATCAGCACTGAATAGTCCATCGTAAACCATTGCCTTCCATCTCATTCTTTTAACGACTTGTTCGATTTTATCTATGAGGATTTTGGTGTAAGTTGTGTTGGAAGGAGTGGGTATATTTTTGATTGAATAATCCAATTCATAAAGATCCATGGTGTATGTTGGTTAAATTCCTGAAAACTGTAGAGTGCTCAACTAATCGGGCTGGAAGGTGCCAATCGTATATGTAATATAGAATATGCTTCAATCAATCCCGGTTGGAGCTGTATAAATGAAGTAATTCCGTCGGAAAAGTCCAGGAAAAAAGAGTGCTCTATATAGGTAACAGAGCTTAATTATTATTATTATGTAATAAACAACATAAGGCAATTATTCCATTTACCAGTAGTTTCTTAAAAGCAAAAGGTTTTGCTTTCAATCCTCAGAATGAAAAATCCTGGTTTGTTTATTGAATTTGGATTTTAAAAAAACAAAAAATGCAATATATATGAAAGTGAGGCTGGAGAAGGAAGAAGGAAAGGGAAAATAAAATAAAACTACACACAAAAAAACACAAAAGCATACATACACACACATATATATATACATATATATATATAGATATACAAATATACATATACACATATATATATACATACACATATATACACATACACATACATACACACACTCATACACACACACACACACACACATATATATATATACACACATATATATATATATATACACATATACATATGCACATATATATGTGTGTACAAGCATACACATATACAAACATAGCCATACACACACACATATATATACATACATACATTCACACAATCATACATATATACACACGTACATACATACACATACATAAATGTACTCCTCTACATATTCACACACGCAAATAAATATAAGAAAAAATATATATATATATATATTAAAAATATTTGACGCCGTTACATAAGGCAGCTAACTGGACAGACACGCGTGGTAAGTAATACACACAAATGCACGTATACATACGTACGAAATAGTAAACACATACACACACTCTCACACATAAATATACATATACGAATATATAAACACATACATACACATACATGCACAAACACGCACACGTATACAATATATACACACACATATGTATATGTAATTATATACACACACACACACATATATATATATATATATATATATATATATATATATATATATATATATATATATACATAAACACAAACACACACACACATATATATGTGTATACATACACACACATAACCATGCATAGCTAAACAATGATACACATACAAATACGTACATATCATAAACACGCACAACCAAATACAAACACACACACACACATACATATATATATATATACACACACGCATATATATATACATATATACATACATATATACATATATATACACACATGCATACACATACACACACACATACATGTGTGTATGTGTAAGACTCAGTCTTAGATAATTCATATGAACCTTACATATACATATATATAGTAGTAAAGTAATAAAGTAACATAAGGCAATTATTCCATTCACCAGTGGTTTCTTAAAAGCAAAAAATTTTTCCTTCAATCTTCAGAATGAAAAAAACCTGGTCTATCCACATATACATACATATACACACACAAATATATACATATATATACACATACACATACACACACATACATATATATATATATACATACATATATACATATATATATATATATATATACACACAAATATACATACACATAGGTATGTGAAGGGCGGGGCAAAAAGAATATATGGGGGGGGGGGCATAAGAAAAGGTGAAATATAAGGGGAGGTAAGGGAGAAAAAAAATAAGTAAATATACAAGAGTACAGAACGTAGTATCAGGAAAATAACAACCGTAGCAAAAGTAAAGAGCAGAGAAGGAGTTCAAGGCGGTTGATTTATCATAGGAGCGTCAATCCAGTTACAGATCAGATGCGATTTCAGATGAGGACAGCATCTGAAGATCTCAGTCTTTGAGTTAAGGCAAGCGGAAGTGGCTCTCAAGTTTTTCCTCTACACATAAATATAGTAAAATTTTTAATAGAAATACTATTACAATTTCTTACTCTAAGACTCCTAACCTTGCACATAACATCACAGCTTCAAATTTAGCCAAACTACCTAGCCGTAGGTACACGTGCAGCCCTGTAGTTAATACTAACTGTAATTGTAGGAATCGGGTTGATTGCCCCCTATCCGGGAAATGCCTCTCTAGTAACATTGTCTACAAATGTAAGGTTGTAACACCCACGTCCCGTAGGGCCTACATAGGGTTAACTGCCAATAGATTCAAGCAGCGTCTTTACATGCATACCCATTCTTTTCGTTACCCTCTAAGAAGGAATATGACGTCACTTTCAGCTTATATCTGGAGTCTAAAAGACAACCACACCCAATATAAGTTACACTGGGAGATCCTAGCTAGGGCTAGATCGTATAACGGAAATAAAAGACCATGTAACCTCTGCGCCGCTGAGGCCTTGGAAATACTCTACGCCACAGACCACATCTTAAACAAAAAATCTGAGACAATTTCGGCTTGTAAACATAAATTGCACAAAACTTTCCTGTATTACAGCCCCACGTTATACCGTAACGGATAGTACAATCTATACGAGGACATTTTACGTCTCGATGTGGGAGCTAAGTATATGTTTTGTTTATACCTTTACTTATTTGCATAGGTAAGTATATATTATCCGTATGTTTTGTGAAGGTACGTATACCTTCTCGTACGTATATTTGATTGTTATGGCGTATAATTTTTTTATATATTCTGGAAGATATGGTTCGGCTATGTGTATACGGGAGTTTTGCGTCTGTGTGAGTATGCAGGTTCATACGTATGTAGGGCGTGTGTATATGTGTACTTCATGTTTTGGTTGACTTACGTCTCCGAACATTCGTGTATTTACATGTAGGTATGTGTGTGCGCTTGTTATATACGTATTTATTTATTTATATACGTTTATATAATTATTTATTTATTTGTATACACGCTTACACACACACACATATTTATATGTGCGTGGTTTTGTTTACCTATGGTAATTTTTTGCGTATGCTTGTGTATGTACGTATTTGTTTGCGTGTATGTATTTATTTATTTATATTACTTATGTATTGTATTTATTTACTTTGTTCTTAACTCTGTAGCGGAGATTCATTCGGTCTCCTAGTTAGAATTTAGTCTACGACTTCTGCTATACCATTTACGTGGTTTTGTCTTTGCGTGCTATTGTTCTCCACGATCCACATATGACGTATTATCTTCGTTTTTTCGTTCATTGCCAGAGAACGTCTTTATTCACCACCTAAGAGAACATTAGTCTACGACCTCTTTTATACCATAAACGTGGTTCTGTCTTTGCGCGTAATTGTTTTTCACCGCTCCTATTAATGACGTATTATATTCGTTTTTTCCCGTTCTTAGCCAGCGAACGTTTCCACGAACCAAAGTATCGTCTTCCTGTCTTCCTCCGGTTGCAACGTTTTATTAATATCCAGTTCTGCGTTTACAGATTGACTTTGTTAGTTTCAAAAGATCCCGTTAAGGGTGAAAGCAGCGATTCTTTGATTAAACTTTAATCTGTTATTTTAATAAATATTTGCTCTACGATTCTTATATATTTGATATATATTTATCCTTATCGAGCCCTCTTTGGATTTTAGTCTTCAAATTTATTATTATTACTATTTTTATTATATATAAATATATATAAATATATATATATATAAGGATTAAAATACTTCGTATTATAGAAATGACAGTAAAATGTATAGCTCAATGTAATTAAACAGAGCCGAAGAATAATGAAAATAAAACAAAGGAAGCATAATAATCGTAGAAATTACATAGGTGTATCTGAACCCATCCATAAGTTAACCCACCGGACTCGTAATAGGGAATATAATACCTCTAAGAATCAAGTCGAACCCTCTGAGCGCTCACTCATTGGTGATGATTTTGCTAGATCTAATTCTAATAATGTTGATTCTACTGATCCTATTATTGGCCCTAATCCTTTTGATAGGATTCCAGACAGCAGCAGATCTACTAGAGGTAGAAACAGTAAGAGACTTAATGGAATTTTGGCTGATTCTAATAATGCGGTTTTAACTAATCCTTGTAATAACCCTAGTCTTAATAATGGGATATTAGATAATGGTAGAGTCGGAAAGGATAAAAATAGAAGGAGACTAAATACTTATTTTAACCCGCCATATAATCAGGAAGTATTAACTAATATCCCTAGGTCTTTCTTTTCTATCTTAGAGAAAAATGTTCCCCCTTCTCATAAATACCATAGTATTTTTAATAAAAATGTTATTAAACTTTCATTCTCCACCACCCCTAATATTAGTTCTTGTTTAGCTAGCACTAACAATAGGAAAATTAGGGATGGATACTCCTCTCTACATACTACTAGTCTGAACAGATCTGCAAATGCCTTACCACCAGAGCAGACCTTATCTAATAGTAATCCTACGTGTAATGCATCACTACTTCAGCCAATCAATAGCACCCGGAAGTGTAACTGTAGAGTGAGTGCTAACTGCCCTTTAAACGGTAACTGCCTCTCTAAGAACATCGTCTATGCTTGCGTAGTTATAACTAATTCCTCTAATAGAACTTATATAGGCTCTACATCTAACACTTTTAAGACTAGGTTTAATTCTCATATCTCTAATTTCAAACATGTTAAGTTTAAGAATTCTACTTCTTTAGCACACTATATCTGGGATCTTAAGGGGGCTAATATACCATATAGCCTTAATTGGCGTTTAGTAGCACGCTCTAATAACCTTTCTACGCATACTAAATTTTGTAATCTCTGTATCCTCGAGACACACTCTATAATTTTCTCTAGTGAGTCCTTACTTAATAGAAAGTCTGAGATATTCTCTTCTTGCCCCCACGCTATTTCTAATTCTTACTTTTATTATAAACCTAAAGGTTCTAGTAGTGTAAATTGTATCCATTAGCTGATATATTCCATTACTTATTTTTTTAGTTTAGGTTTTTTTTGTCTACCATTATTATCATCATTATTATCATTGGTTTTTGACAACTTTTTATTCTAGCTCTCATAATCTTTTGGCTACTATACCATATCTATCTTCTTACACATTAAATTTTCACTATTAACACCTTATGAGTATATATCTGATTATATATTTTATATTATTTTATTTTATATTATTTTATTTTATTTCATTTTATTTTATTTTATTTGGATTCTTCTTTGGATAACCCCCACCCACCCCCACCCCATGCACACATAAACTTATTGCCAACCCCTTCAAATATATTATGATTATATTTAATACCTCCTCTTTTATGCTCCTTTCTATTATATAATACAGTATATTGATTATGATTTTATGCTCCTTTGTATACATTTCTTTTTTTCTGTCCCTATTAGCCTACCATAATTCTGCTTAAGTCAGTTTTTTAGATATCGTTATGTAAATGATAGAATATTTCATTCCTTTATATATATATTTATAGTGAAATATTAATGTTTAGGAATTTTGATTACTTAAACCATAGCTAATATTGTATTGCCTTATTAGGTATTTTAAATATTTTCAATATTAATTTATCAAATAGGGTTTTCTAGTCATTTATCTGGGTTGTTTCCTAAGTTTTTACTTAACTGCATGTGAGATCTAAGTGAATACTTTTGTTTTTGTTTTTTAATTTCCGGTTGATTTTATTTATTTATTTATTAATACTACTGTGCATAGTATTTTCTGCCTGGCCCTTATTCACTCATTCACATATGTGTCTGTTTACCAACCTTGTAATTATAAGTAATTATATATTATATTATGTTCATTATTTTATATTGAAGTTGTTATTGTACTATTGATCCTTATTACTTACCGATGATTTTATGTACCATTATGATATGTTAAATTTTATATATCATGTAAGATGTTTATATTTTTGTACCATCATAATTTTGGGTATTGTACAATTTATATTCTTTTCTCACGTACTCTGTAACTCTATATGAATTGATTTGTTAACTTACATGCCATTATATATTATATATTATTATTATATTATTATTATAGTATTATTGTGACATCTATATTGTTTGTGTAAATTAACCGGAGATTATCTATTATATTATATTATATATTATATATTTATATAGTTTATTATATATTATATGTGTTACTTTTAATCATTTCATTACTTCATGTTATATTGTATATTAGATATACGTATTACTATTATTTTTATTCCTATTATGCTTATTTATATTTAAACTCTTAATAAGGTTTAATTTGTGCTGTTAATGATGGAAATGTGTATTGATGTATATGTATATGTGCGTACGTGTGCGTACATATATACATATGTATATTGTGCCTTTTAATTTTAATATTGTTACAAGTATATTATATTTTATTATATTGTATTATATATAGTACTATAATTCCCGCTCTATATAACCACCTTTGTTTAGGTCTAGTTTTTTTGCTTTGGACTA
>OZ024743.1:191870154-191927654 GCA_964016885.1 Eledone cirrhosa
GTACGTTTTCGCCGCCTCCGCCCGATCTTTTGGGGTTAGCTTCCTCTCAGGAGATACGACAATCTGATAGTCAACGAAAATGGGGGCTAGTTCGCGCGTGTCGAAAATTCTGCCCCCGCTGGTGGGAGTCACATCCATATCCGGTCGGGAATCGGAGGTGGGATGGCAGTGCTCTTTAGGAAAGGCCAGTGCCTCGAGGTAAAGACTTTCTTGCTGGATCCGGATGATAAGTTGGTGGTTCTGGACGTGAGCAATAACGAAGGTGGTGCCTATAAACTGGTAGCCGTCTACGTCCCTTATGAGGCCGCAGGGCAGGTCTGCCATACGAAAGGGCTTGAACGTCGTAATACTTCATCTGTTCTTCTCTAAAATACGGCAGTCGTTATTTCTATAGATCGGATTATTTCAGAAACCTTCAATCTATAATCAAAGAAGATTGCTTTGGTGTGGATTAACATTGCCCTCTACCCGCTTGATTGCTTCAAACCGGCATTGCAAAATAACAAAAGAATTGCTAAATGCACACTGTGGAGTGAGAGGAAAATGCCTTAGTTATGTACATATTACAATGATAGTGTGGTAGTGACAAGTTACGAACCCAATATTTATCAGTTACTAGCTACGTTAAATTATCATATTGATCTGGACACCTGTTGTACTTTCTGATAAACATATAGAAACAGTAAATTTCAATTTGGCAGTAAGTATCCAGAAACTAACAACAATGTGCTCTGGTTTAACCTTTAACCACATTGAAATACAGATATGAGTAATTTACTGGATATTTTTCCTATGAAAGAAAATAATAATAATTAGCAGAATGGCCCGCGTTGCTCGGGATTCTAAACATAGATTGGTATGTTTATCCCTCCTTTCTGAAACAGCTTCGTCGTATGTTCACCAATTGATGCATAAGTCCTAATAAAAAGTGAAGTCGCCTTGAGTGAATAGGCAAATAATTTTCCATTAAGATTTTTCAAAAGCATGTAATTGCGTTCCCTCTCTTTTTGTTGTTTTTGCTGTTGTTGGTGTGATAGCGGCCTTTGGTCGTACTACTAACACATTCTGTTATTGTGTATGCAAAAATATCTGTACACGAATATATAATTATATATATATATATATATATTAAAATAAAAGATTAAAGTTTAAGCGAAGAATCGGTGCTTTCACCCTTAGCGGGATATTCTGAAACTATCAAAATCAATCTGTGTACGCAGAAGTAAATATTTCGAAAAATGTTACACACTATATATATATATATATATATATATATATATATATATATATATATATATATACTATATACACACACAGATAGTGTCATAATGTCGTAATGCAGACAGCCAGACATACAGGCAGATATTATAACGGCGCGACGTTTGCGGTCCATAGTGCATTGAAAATTTGAAATATGTTTTGCTCAAAACACTCACATGACCATAAGTATTACATGTGTAAAGTTTGAAAAAAAATCGGTTGGGTGGTTCTCGAGTTTTAGGGGGTCAGGCAGACAGACAAACATTCTCTGTTTTATATATATAGATAATTGTTTCTACTTTTGGCGCACAAGGCCAGCAATTACCCAGTGCATTACTGGTACTTTATTTTATCGACCCCGTAAGGATTAAAGACAAAGTTAGATATATAGATAATGGTTTCTTTACTGGCCACAAGGGCTAACATGAAGAAAAACATTACTGACGGCACAGGACGATACAAAGTGGGTTTTGCCGTGTAAAAAGGTTATAACAAGACAGAAACGTGGAAAAACAAATTAAAAAACTTCAAACAACAAAAATTCCCCCAAAAGGGGGAAGCCTCCGAGAGTCATTCGTGGCGAAAATCACACAAAAGACGATGGCCAGCCTGACCACCAGGGCAAGCGCCCTCTCTCAGTTTTCCCACTCCTCAGTCTACAGGCGCATACTCAGAGTGGGCCCATTCACTCGGACCAGACTCGCTACTTTCACCCACCTTTCAACAAACTTACTAGAAGATAGCACTTGCCTCTCCATCCTGATTTTCCTCTTCAAGTGAAACTTGAAAGGGTTAATCAGGGATTGGCCGGAGAGGAAAGTGTCCGTCGTCAATCCTTTCAACCTTGTCCACCACACAATCTCTTTCGCCATGGCCACCAGGCAGTTGAAAACTACCTGCCCTTTCTCCTCTTTAAAGGAGGATGGCCGGGCTATCTGCACAATGGACTCAGTCGATAACCGGGTCCGTCCTACACACGACAGCAACTATTCGACATAGCTTCACAAGTCAGCAATCCTCGGGCAATGAACGAGTGTGTGCAGGACGGTTTCGTCGCCCTGCGTGCACTCGGACAGGCTCGGCTGACAGCACCTCCGTGCCTGTAGAGCTTACCCGAATCGGCAACGCCCCCGGTAACACTACCAGACCAGGGATTTCTGGAAGTTGTACATAGGCCCCGGGCTGAAAGTTCTCTTGAAGCGAGCGAACAGCTGATGGTCTTCGACGTCCCGGGTCTCGCCGAGAACGTCGTTGCTCTTCCTCTCCACTAGCCCTCTATAGAACGCCGAGGTAGATGTTCCACCGATATCAGTGCCCAGCTGGTAGAGGGCGGTGAGCGCTTGGAGACGTTCCAGCTGCCAAGCGCTATACCTCGGTCTTTTCCTGATGCAGGACTGTAGCTCCGTCAAGGAAACAAGCTGGGGAAAAGCGCGTCTGGTAAACGGCGACGACACCTGTTCACCGTCAAGGAAGCACCAGAGATGTCGCAGCCTCAGCACATCATCAGCCACGGCATGCCCAGTCCTCCACGCAACGGGTGATGACCATGGGAGTACGTCAATTCCACAAAAAGCGAAAGAGAAGGCGCTCCATTATGGTCAGAGTTTGGCGGGGGCAAGGTACGACGGTCAGGAAGTAGCAGATGACGGACGTGATGAACGCATTCGCCACCTCCGCCCGACCTTTCAGAGACAGCCTCCTCTCGGCTCATTTCTGGGTGAGAGAGGTCACTCTGTTCGTCACCTCGCTCCAGTTTTTCTCCATCTGGAGGTTTGGATCGAACCAGACCCCGAGCAATTTAACTGGTCCTTCCGTCCAGTGCCCCACGACGCTGTCGGACGGCATTGACATGCCTCTCCAGGTGCCGAGATGCAAGCCCACCGACTTTTCCTGGTTTACCTTTGCTCTTGTCATCGCTTCGTATTCCTTGAGAGTGGTGCCAAGCATCTGGACATTTTAGGTATTCTACACCACCACGGGGATGTCGTCGGCGCAAGCCGACACGGATCTCCCGCATCCCAGTTTGCGAGGAACCCCCCTCATGGTCTCCAATTTGTACAGTAATGGCTCGAGGGCCAGTACGTACAAGGAGGACGAGAGGGGACAACCCTGGCGGACCGAGCGCATGAAGTTGAAAGGCTGCGACAGGTGACCATTCACTCTCACAATCTCTGCATCGCAACGATCCAGCCCCTAAAGAGGGGCCCGAAGCCGGCCGCCTAGAGGGCCGCAGCCAGGTACTGATGGTCGACCCTATCAAATGCTTTAGATTGATCCAAGTTGATCAGGGCCTCTACCCGTGCCAGGTTCTTTAACCACCCTTTGTATGGTGTATCGCATGAGATGGAGGTTGTCGTGGATGGATCTATCCGGAATGGCGCATGTCAGCGCCTCTCCCACCAGATCACCGACGTCAAGCGCCAATCTCTTTGCTAACACCTTGGCCAAAATCTTAAACTCTGCGTTTAGCAGAGTTATGGGCCTGAAGTTGTTCGGGTCTTTTCTCAGCAGCGCCACCACTCCCCGGCTCACAAAACTGGTTAATGCTCCCGTACTGCTGCCAGTTGCAGTAGACATCTGCCAAGACGTCACCGAACAAGTGTGGCATATACGCATAAATCTCGTAGGGTAGACCGTCCAAACCTGGTGATTTACCCCTCGTGCAGTCAGACATCGCTTCCCGTATTTCACCTGTTGTTATCGGCTTTTCGCAGCACTGCGCTGCGGACGTCGAGAGACGCGGCAGTCTGTCGAGGTATACACCGAAGTCCATACTCCGATCCAGCCCGCCGCCGCTTCCGAACAATTGAGCAAAGTGCTGTTGAAAAGCCGCTCACATCTGCTCGGTTTCGAGCAACATGCGCCGTTTTGATCAGGCAAAGACCGAATTGTGGATTTGTTGCCACGTCGCGCCTCCACCACCCGAGTCCATTGAACGGCTTTCGCCCCCACTTGTCTTAGAGCACGCGCTTAGCTCGGACAACGCATCCTCCTCAGTGTACTAACCCCACATAATCCCAGCGTGCATCTAAGATACCGTTCCATTCGCCCACTAACACTAAAGAGCGAGACGTTCCAAGAAAGGTCTCTAGACGTCTGAAGAAATCTGGCCGTCCAGCCGCAGTTGGGGCGTAGACGGCTACTAGCCTGAAAGCATTGCCTTCGCTGCCGACTTACTTTCTGGCTCCAGGAAGATGGCCCACATGGCGGATCCAAGCCTCTTCGAAAAAGCACAGCAACTCCTCCTCCTCCTCCCGATCCCGGATGACTGGGAGATGCGTACACATCGTAACCGCCGAAGGTCGGTGCGAAGGCTCGTGCTTCGGAGATTCTGGTCTAGCTGATGGCCACCACATCTATGTTTATGGACCTGAGGTCGTTGAGCAGGTGACACTGCTTCCAAAATGACCCCAGGCCACGTACATTTATACTGCCTATTCTAAGTACGGCCATGCTGGATGAGGAAACAGGGTAAGTGAGAAAGGATCACTTACCTTGATCGTGTGAGGAAGGGACAGTAGAACCGTCCCTTCGGCTGGTCATGGGTGTCTCCAAGATGATATCGGTATATATCCTTTTGGAGAGTGAATCCCTGAAATCTCCAACTGCGTTGGGGAATTTTTGCTTTAATTATTTATAGTCTTCCAGTTTAATTTCGACCATTGTAATGTTTTTTGGGGTAATGTTCTTGGTGTTGGTGGGGTGTGGTAATTTGAGTCTCTAATGCCTCTGTGTTGTATTATATGTTCCATTAATCCTTTGTGTGTGATATTTATGGCTGTGTACTTTTTCTTGGGGGGGGGGGGGGGGGGGGATTTTGTTGCTGTTTTCTTGTTGTTGCTTTTGGGTGTGTGTATGCTTTGTTTTGTTTCTGATGTTGGTGTTTTTGGTGATGCTGGTGGTGGTGTGGTTGTTGTTGGTGGTGATGCTTGTGGTGGTGATGGTGGTGGTGGTGGTGTTGCTGCAAGTCTCACTGCAGTCTTTACCCCTCTTTCTTCGCCTTCGCTTTTGGGGGGAGAAGCTGTGGTGTTTTTGCGTTTGTTCTTTTTATTGACAACCGTTTTACACTTCTCAGCCGCTTCATACCCCATGTCTGACTGTGAGAGGTCGGGCAGGGGTATGAGTTCTACCCTCTCATTTGTCTTTGTTGTTGTTGGTGGTGGTGGTGGTGGTGGAGCCTGGTCTGCCCTTCTTGGCACAGGTGCAGCTAGTGCAACTGTTTCTGTTGCTGCAGTTGCCGGACGCTGTTTTTGTTGTCCGTGGCTTTGGTGTGAGTGCCACGGACGTTGTCTTCCTACTCTCTGTAGAAGCTCCTGACTTTTTCGCTGACTGCTCTGTTTCTGATGGCAGCGGTTCCGGCAGTAGCATATTTCTTGCCACAGGTGATGTGGGCTTTCCGTACCCACAGAGTTCCCAAGGCCTTCCGGATTTGGGTCTCCATGGCTCTCTCCACACGACGCGATTTCGTGCGGTATGATACTGTGCGTCACTCTTGTCCCTCCAGGAAGTCGGTTGGTCGTTTCAAGGACACTGAAAATTCAGTTCTGGTTACCATGTGTCTTGCGACCGCCATCTCCTCCACTGTCATCAGGACTGTTTCTACGTTGCGAGCCACCTTTGTAAAAGAGATGGTCCCTTTTTCTGTGGCGTTATTGTTGCCGCCGCTACTGCTGCTACTGGTCTTGTTGTTATTGGTGCTGTTGTTGTTGCTACTGCTACAAACGGTGTTGCTGTTGCTGCTACTACTACTACTGCTACCACAGGTGTTATTGTTAATACTGCCGCTTTGTTGTCAAATGCATCAGCAGCAACCGCTTCTCGACCGCCGCTTGATGAAGAAGAGAAAGAAATGGCCTTTGCCTGACTTTCACGATGTGACGATGAAGAAGATGAAAAGGAAAGCGAGACTCCACGCTGACAGCTGGGTGAAGAAAGACAAGGTTGAGAAGGATACCTTGCTGAAGGAGTAATTTTTGTGGAGACATGGTAGAAAAATAGATTTTTTGAATGACGCCATTTTTCTTGGGGGGGGGCGTATTTGCTAAATGCAAAGTTCAAATTGGAATTTAGCCCCGAAGGACTAAATACCGATTAATTTCGACCACCTCAAGAGAAGCGGGGTGTGTTTAAACACAAAACAATATAATTTTTTACAATAAGTTCGCAATAAAAACTGTTCAAAAATCACAAACTTACGGGAACAAAATTTCCTGCGACCTGTATACTTCCACAATAATAATAATAATGTTTCCTTTATTAACCACAAGGGTTAACACAAAGTAAAACATTAAGGACAATACAGGACGGTACAAGTGAGCATTTCTGCGTGTAAAAAACAAAAACAAAGGGTGTAACAAAAAAAATAAAATGAAAAATTCCCCGATAGGGGGGAGACTTCCGGGGGACATTCGTGAAGAAAGCCCATTAAAAAAGCCACGGTGACCCTGGCCACCAGGGCAACTGACCTCTCCCAGATTTCCACCTTCAATTTACAGACGCATACTCAGAGTAGGCCCATTCACTCGGGCCATACTTGCCTCTCTCACCCATCTTTCAACAACATGCTGGGGAGAGAGTACTTCCCTCTCTACCCTGATTTTCCTTTTCAAATGAAATTTGAAAAAGTTAATCAGGGCATCACCGAAGAGGTAAGTGTTCGTCTTCAGCCCTTTCAAACGTGTCCACCATACTATCTCTTTCGCCTTGGCCACCAGACAGATAAAAACTGCTTGCCCTTCCCGGCTAAAGGAAGAGGGCGGAGCAATCCTCACGATGGACTCAGCTGATAGCTGGATCCGTCCTACACGCGACAGCAGGTGTTCGACATAAACCCACAAGTCAGCAATGCTCGGACACTGGACGAGTGCATCCAGGACGGTTTCGTCGCCCTGCGCGCATCTCGAACATGCCCGGCTGACGGCACCTCCATGTCTGTAGAGTTTATCCCGAACTGGCAAAGCTCCTCGGTAGCACTGACAGGTCAGGGATATCTGGAAGTTGTTCATAGGCCCCGGCCAGAAAGTTCTCCCAAACAGATTGGCTAGTTGATTTTCGTCGACGCCCAGTGTCTCCCCAAGTACGTCGTCGCTCTTCCCCTCCACTAATCCTCTATAGAACGCATCGGTGGAGTTTCCACCGATGGCATTGCCATACTGGTCGACGGCTGTGAAGACATTCCAGAATAATAACAATAATAAATTTATCCAGCAATAAATGCTGCAAGATTAACAAAGGAAACTATAACCGATAATGATCAAATACAAGTATTTCAAGGCACTCAAACTGACATATATATCAAAGCTAACCATTCAAATACGTGCCTAATTATTCGATGCTTATTTCCTTGCTATTTATAAATTATGTACCATATGATATTGAACTCGATTTTATAGTTTGCTATTCTGAGCTGGTCATGCCAGTTAGCATGCTCACAGATACATATTTCTGATCAAAATATTGATTCACCAAATAGCTTTGATCTCGTTCTCATCTCCAAATTTAGCTTTTACTCAACCATAAATATTTCGGCACTCACCTAAACCACCTGACTAATGTTTAATCAAGGCAAAATATCTCATACAAACCTACCAATCCAAATACCTCAGTTTACTCTGATATTTTGAACTCCAGCACTGCCATGCTGCCTAAACTGGACTGGCCTATCTGAGATAGGAAAGTGGTTAACTGAAACCATCGATTTAAACATTTCTCCCTCAACTAAAACACATTATCTTTGTAAGCCCTAATTAGTTTAATCACAACTATACTTTAGCTATGCAAGGAAATAAAATCTAGAGGAAGACACCAACCTTAAAGTTGTTTACCCATCACCACACCGATATTTGTAATCAGCCATAAGGAAAAAAACAGGTGACTTAATGCACCGCAGATCTACAAGTTCTTTCACCTTCACAATTGCAATTGAGCTTTCTAAGATACTCTCCAGAATTCTTCTAGCAGTAACTTTTCAGTCACTATAACTCTGTAATAGCCTTTTTTTATATAATTGTTTCTACTTTTAGGCACAAGGCCAGCAATTACCCAGTACATTACTGGTACTTTATTTTATCGACCCCGTAAGGATGAAAGGTAAAGCCTTTTTTTATATAATGCCACCAAATTTACTGGCTAGTTTTCTTCCAACTCTATATTCACACACATTAATTTCCTCCCAAACTTCCGTCTCACAACCACGTACATTGAGTCACCACATCCAGAAAATATCAAAAGTATATGGTTACAACAGAGTTCCTTCAACTACTCTCACACGGTACACTCTAGTGTCAGTTTTTATTCTTAAATAAAGTATTCAATCTTTCGTTTCTCATTTTAAAAATGAAATACGCTAGAATGTGCTTCATTCTCATTTACAGAACTTTCTCTCTGCTACCATGAATATCCTTACTAGGTCCGTGACCAAGTCCATAAGTGCTTTATAAAATAAGATGCTCAAGGTGGCCTCCAGTGTCAGCTGGATGCAGAAAGTGACCAATGAGCAACATTATGGTGGGCTTTTTTATTTGACCAACAAAACAAAAAGATGACTGTAGCTTATCAAGTACTGTTTGAGACACCCTCCAATTAAGTCATTATCTGTAAACTGATCCATAGAAAGATAAAACGTGGATGTCATTCAAAACCCATAATCAAGTTCCTAATATGGGACAGTGATGGTGTGACTGCTAACTAAATTAGAACATTTACGATTGAACGAGACATGTGAACGTCCGTCATATTGCCCGAGACTTATGCAAACTATCGTCGGTAGATGATGCGGATGATGTAACACCTAGTAACAACCGCAAACAACAACCATCTTCCTCACCTTGATTCTCTCCTTCCTCAATGACGACCAATACATTTCTTTAGAGTAAGGTATATAAAAATCGTGGTATCCTACCTCATACTCTGTTGGTCTTTCGCCATTGAGAACATCGGCGAAAGCAATGCTATTGTCCCTGAAACAATGATAATTAACTTTCACCACTTCTGCCATAAAATAGTTTAGCCAAATTCCTTCTCATAAGCCGCATTTGTCTTTTATTTCTTGTATAGCAGATTTCTTGTTAGATCACTCAATAGATTGTCATGATTGATGTACCCCTACATTTGGTAATATCTCCTGCACTCTTTCTTCTGAGCATTGATAACGTTTTCAGTAACTATTCCAACAACAGGCACTCTTTTGTAGATAACATCGCCCTTAACATGTGTCATCCATACAGAGCCTGAACACTTCCAGCTAAACCAGCACTACTTCCATGAACAGTTATCACTAGAATTTTCTCTAATCGTAACTTGCTAACCTAATTATCTTCGGAACAACCAATATACTAGTACAAATGCACTTTCCAAGCAGAAGATAACGATATATCTGGATAAATTTCATTTGTATTGATGTAGCCAAAGTATTTTTTTTTTTTCATTTTAGTTCGTATAAAAATCGTAAATTTTCGAAATCTTGAACTTAGTTGGAAGGCGGTTTATACAAATATCATTTTAACATAAGAGACAACTAATGCTCTGTAACAAGAACAAGGTCACACTTTTGGGGGTAAGGGAACAATTGAATATATCGACTCCAGTACTTAACTGGAGTTTATGTTATCATCCTTGAAAGGATGAAATCGATCACAAAGGAAGTTGAACTGAATTTGAAAATAGACGCAACGAAATCCTGCCAAACATTATGTCTGATAATCGTATGATTATGCCATCAATCACTCGTCTTTTTTATACTAATAACGTCAAAAAATAAAGAATTATAGATGGCTAAAGCAATATATTTTCGAACACCAAACTGCATAAATAGAAGGAAATGGTAAATTAAGAGAATTATGTTACACTGTTCAGGTAGGCTTTCATTTTTTTTTTTTTTTTTTTTTACATTTAGTCTAGGTGAAATATATATGCAAGATCTATATTTATTGGTGAAATCGACACGAACAAAGTTCTTTGATTATACGTATTTTGTTTTCCTTTTGTGAATAATCAATAAATGTTTTGCATATGCAAAGTAGATTAAGTGCAGCTTTAATGTTTTCCAAAGAGCAACATAAAATAATTATCTCTTTATATAGGTCAGGAAAGTTTTAGAAGTGAAAAATGCACGATCATAATAAATGATGCTTTTAATCGATGAAGGATAAAAAAAAATTACCTGTCAAATGTTTAGATCGATCTAATCGATTGATACTTCCACCAAAACTTTCGGCCTTGTGCCTCAGTTGAAAATTATTATTATTTATAATAATATCATGGCCGTGTGTGTATGTTAGACGGATGGAGGAGGAGACAAAAGAAAAGAGAAACAGAACAGTGTTTATCGGAGGGAAAATAGTAACGTTGGGAGGCAGAAGAAAAAGAAGGCTATTTATTTACAGTAAATTACGCGTTTGGGGTAAAAGGGACTGAAGAGAACAAAGCGTATTTATCGACGGGAAAGTGGTACCAGTGAGAGTGTACACTAGTTACTAAAATCAAATGCACATCAGACCTTCCAACCTCTAAAAATCCAAACGGGGACTACCATGAAAATAAAGTGCTCCAAAACGAAGAGAAATGAGGAAATATAGGAAGATTTTGCATAATGAAAGCTATACCCATTTTCACAAGAGAAAACATCTCTCACCCATCCCAAAGTGTGTGGGAGATCTCCCCGTCAGACGGTGAGAGTTGATAGATCTGACACATACATGCGCATACATATGATATTCTGAAAACTGTAGTTGCTATTAAAGTGATGGCATTATCGGTAGATATCTTAACTATAATAAAGTATTTGTTAATGGAGATAGCGGTGTTGATTGTGGTAAGGAGTGGAAGACGAATACTTAGTCGTTTTTTATTGAACTAATTTTTACTTTATGTTAACAATTATTAATTGGGTTTAATGCAATTAACTGAAGCCTGTAAAACTGAACATTTTACAAGCAACCAGCTTTCAAGTTACATTATTTTATTCAATGACAATTAATAAAACGCAGGATCTAACATTTAATAATGTAGGATTTACATACCATAACAATTATCCAGTTATATGATACATTCTCTAGATCTATGAAATTAACTGGCGTTTGAGCTGTTCTTGTTGTTGTTTTTTTTTTGGGGGGGGGGGGGGCTAATTAATAGCAATAGACAAGGAAAACCAAGAGAACAAAGTGTCACTAAAAATATTGTATTTAAGGAAATGTTAAATTAAGGAATTAAAATGTTGATGATAATCGCATAATGATTCAAATAACAAAATGAAGCAATAATTATAGTGATATAACAATGTAATAATGTAATGTCATTAGTTATTAGGTGTTGAGAGGAAATAAATTTATTTAATTTACCTTATCACCTGTTCCATTCACTGCTAATAAATTACTACAACTAAATTGTCTGATTATACAAATTATATGTTATAGTAATTAATGTCATCGTTTTCAAGACAGCAGTGTTTCCACGGGTCTAGGGAGTTATTATTATTACCATTATTACTGGGATAATTGCTGGCCTTGTGCCAAAAGTAGAAACAATTATTACCATTATTATTACTGTTGTTATTGGCTGTATCGGTAGAGCGTCGGAAAATATGCTTTGCGGCATTGGGTAACAGCCCTTTACGTTATGAGTTCAAAACACGCCGAGATTTGCTTTGCCTTTCATCCTTACGGAGTTGGGGTCGATAACATAAAGCACCAGTAATGCACTGGTGTCGATTTAATTATTGTTGTAGGTGACGGTGGCCTTGTTGTCTGTAGTTGTGGTAGTGGTAACAGTTGTGACATTCGTGATGATGGAGGTGGTAACGTCACTGTCAACTTTTGTATTAGCACTGAAGTCACTATCACGTGATATATAGCTCGAATATTTCCTCCATTACAAAATATTATAGAGTCTCCCTTCTTGAGGGCAAAGACTTATGTCTCATGTCCCCTTGGAACAACATTTATTTAACAAATAATGATTTAAACAACTTAAAACATCAAACTTGCTGGAACTCACAATTACATATCTTCATACGTTAGTTGTCAATAATAATAATAATTGTTTTTACTTTAAGCACAAGGCCAGACATTTTGGGGGATGGGAAAGTCGAAAAATCGACCCCAGTGCGTAACTGGTACTTAAGAGCTTTTTTACCTCAACAGAAGACGGGAGCCAATACCAGGACCTCAACAGACACAACAACAGCAATTGCGGCACCAACAACACTAGTAACAACAGCAACGACAGCACCATGACAAACAAGAACAAACTCCAACAAAACCACTCTGGGGTCCATCAAGAAAGCTCTCCCTCTCCTTCTCTCTCTCTTAACCTGCTCTTATCATACACTCAGACGCACAAACACATAAACATACTTGCATCCCCACCATTATCAGATACATGCACTTCTTCTTCCAGTGACGGAGAAGAGGAAACACATACACCATAAAAAATAGAAAAGGCCCACCACACAAAACGTCAGACAACACACCCATTTCAGAAAACACAAAACACAACCCCACAACAAATAAAAACACGTCCGAAACAACATCACTTCTACCACCACTCCAACAAGTTACACAACCACCATCAATCCTACCACAAGCACAAACAAATGAAAACACACGAACACACAAAATCAACAACAAACAACACTACAGGCAGAAAACCATTATCATCAACTGGGAAAAACACAGATAAATAATAGATTGGAAATGCACGCAGCAGACTGGTTGCTATAATGACTTCAAGCATGCGTGTTTCAGTTACATAGGTCAGTTAAGGAAAAACACATCGATCATTCGTTTTATTTTGAAGTGTTTCAGCACCAAATTTGAAAAGAGGGTAATAACCCTGCACTATCATGTTGAAATATACTGGGTAAAACATTACTTTGTTTTGTTTTATTTGTCATCATTTACCTCTTTGTACATTTCTACCGCATTGTAGCAGCCTTTTGAAACTTATCGGTTTTGTATTATATATGTTTTGCCGTTCACCTTTACACGCCGAGATATGGTTTGACTGAGGGGAGTTTCATAAATCAATGTGTCGTTGATTTCCACTGGATAATTTTCCATGTAGTGCATCATCTTATAGCAATACAATATGAAGTGGTGGATTTAAACATATCACTTTGGGATAACGGAACGTAAGTCAAGTTTACAGTTTACACGGTTTGGAATTATACCATCTCATGCTACACACTTGCCACTAAATTCACAAAAACGGTTGAGAATTAACTATCTTTGACATTAACACGGTGTAGGATCAGTGACAACATGCTGATAATTTGGTTTCTAATCCAACAATATATTTCGATCAGACAATACCGCAGTTACCGCAATTATTATAGACTTAGAAGCCTTTACGCAGTCATGCGATGTTCTAGAAATAACAGCTAGAAATCCATCAAACGATGCTCTACTGTCCTAGAAAAGGAAGTACACGTTAGATAATGTAGTCGTAAATATACTAAGCTTAAATACGAAATAGGTCATCATGACTGGAACATGCTTGATCCTAGGTCAGCACGATCGTGGCTTACCTGGGGTAATCAACAACAGCAACAACTGCGTCGTTGACTATAAATGTGGCAAAATCGTTTGAACATCGGGTAGACTGTTTTGCGGTATTCGTTTAGGTTATCTGCACCCTGAGTTTAAATCTTGCCGAGGCCAATTTCACCTTTCATCCTTTCAAGGTCAATAAATAAATAAAAACAGTTCAGTACTAGGGTCGATGTTTCCTCTATATTTTCCTCACTTCCTCTCTCTCTCTCTCTATCTTTCTCTAGAAGAAATCGGTTGTGTTCAAACCAGGACAGGTGATGGGATCCATCAGGTTAAAAATGTTACACTATTCCCCTACAACTGCACCGGGTGTTACGGATCCATACATAGATACATCGTACTGTTTTAAAAATAAGAATCAGTAAGCTATTTCTTTATTGGTTTTATTTCACGGTGCAGGACGTGATTTCTCGTGACTGGGAATTTCAATCCCAGGTTATTATCTTTTAGGAGCAGGGGAGCTATATCAGTTTAAAAGTTTAAATAGTGGAAACTGAACGAAATGATTTTATAAACGAAAATTTCAAATTTGATTCAAAATATCTTTTTTAAAAATATCAAAAATCAATTTTTTAAATAATTTGAATAATTTTCCAGCTTTCCAATTGTTTTTATTTGTTTTATTCAATTATCTCAGCAACAAATGTTATCAAAATTAATATCTCGACTTGCAAAACAAAACTTTAAAAAAAAACATGTAATTCTAAATTGCCATCTCTTCCATGTGAGAGAGTGCGAGATAAAACTATAAAGAGAGGCAGCAATAAACAATAAACGGATAATACTTATATATATAAAAATACAGAGAGAGAGTGTGTGTGGATGAGAAGCAGAAACAGAGAGACAGGGGAGGGAGACGAAGAGAAATTTTACCGCTGACCCAGACATTTTTCGCTTCGAGATAATCATTTTTGTTTAGAAGGAAGAAATGTCCTTCATTGATTTTTGTTTGCTCTTGTATCATATCTGATCGTATTCCAATAAACATATTGCAGATGCCCAAAGAAATTTGCAATTTATTTTCGTTTACTACTTCCTTCCTTCTTTTAGATACTTTTCGTTGTTTTTGTTGCTGTAGTTATTTTACTTTTTGATAAAAAAGAAAATATGGTTTCTTGCACATTCTCTATTTCAACACTATTTCTTATGATAACTATAATTTCAACCATATACTCTCACCTATTTAAAACGATACAATTTTATTTTCACCGTTAACGATAATCTTTATTTGAAGATGGACGTGGTAGAGGTTAAGTATTGTTTCGCAAAAGGGTAACATTTGCTGAAAGAATTCTTCAAGCCGATTTCGATTCTTGTTTAAGCCAGTTCACTTAACTTTTATCTTTAATGAGTAAAAGAAAATGCATAGAAATCATTTAGATTTCATTTTGTTCTCTTGTGAGAGTTTTGGTTAAAGCTAAACATTGAACTGAAACAACAAATTGGCTTGATGGCTAATCAGTGAAACGGAATAATGCAGTTAAATGGAGTAATGAGAGAGAATGAATTTTTTAGTCTTGAAGCTACAAAGGTTCTTATGAATTTTATTTCAATTTCTTTTTTTATCATCGTAGCGAAAACGTAAAAATTTTAAACACTCCCTCACACAAATCAATTTTGATTCTGCTGATTCTGTTTAAAATGGCTAAATCTGTCCATGTTTAAACTCATTACATTTCCAACATCGGAACTTCCATCTTGAGATTATAGATCTGCACTTAGAATGTTTCTCAGAGCATGTTGCTTTTATGAAGAATCTGCCGTTACCCATATATATTTCACTCTTCCCTATATCACTGATATTATACAAGGATAAGGCAGAACCGATGCAGCTTGGCACCATTTTCATTACAGACGTTATTCTAAGAACACCAAGTGCCAAGACAGATGCCTCAAGATATTTCGTCCGACGCTATAACAATTCTACCAATCCACTGCCCTGGACTTGCACCATATTTATGGAACCTGAAAGGATGGGATTTAAATTAAGACCTCAAAGAGTCAAAACGGAACCAGCAACACATTCCATTCGGAGTTTTAACAACTCTGCTAATTCATTGTCTTCACCAGTATAAGAACAATTTGTGTATGGAAAAAATAGTCAGGGCGTGATTTCCTGAAATATCTACTCTTTAGCTAGCTTTTAACTTATACTAACATTGAAACAAGACCAGCCATTTGGAGGAAGGGGAAAGTAGATTATATCGACCCAGTAAATTGGTACTTTATTTTATCGAAACCGGAAGGATGAAAAGCAAAGTTGATCTCGGTGGGATTTTAACTCGGAACGTAGAAAATCGTAACTAAATATTGCAAAGCATTTTTTCCGACGTTCTTCCGATACTGCCAATCCACCGGCTTCACTACCTCTTAACTATTTTAATCTAGACATTGGAGTGACAAAAAGGAAAACGTGTGGGATTCAATGCTTTGTGAGATTCAGTTTCATTCATTTAAGTTCTAAGTTCATCTCCTGTTTGAATTATTTATTATATTGCCATTCATTTCTCCTGGGTCGATGAAATAAGTATTAATTATGTACTGGGATTGAGTCAATCAATTATAATTGCCTCTACAATATTACTGCATGTATTTAAAAGAATAATTGTCAAAATAAAGAATATACCACTGCCATTATAAAATCCTTTTTAGCCATCAACTGAATTATTATTTCATGAATCTTAGGTTTTGAATACTTTGCACATTTAGACAGTAATGGACCATGAGGATTTGGTCAACACAAAAAATCGTCATCATTTCTCCAACTACCACCATAACTATTATCACCTTCGTCGTCTCCATTGCAGTGAATATTAATATTTTATTCCTGATTGCTAAGAGAAACTACTATTACAAGAATATAAAATATAATATAGCCAAGACCCACGTCCTGGATATAGAAAAAAAATGATTACCGTGGATATAAAGAAATGAGAAATAATTCACGCGGCATTAAGTTCTTATGAGCAATTTATGATAGACATCGGTGAAAGAAAAATAACTCTGTGTGCATCATGCACACCCATTATCTAGCCGAGACATTAAAGTATTTTCAATAGATTTGATGTTGTTGTTTCTGTTGGTGATGTTGACAGATGGGGATTGGTTGTGATTCTTATATTAGAGCTGACAGTATTATTATTATTATTATCTGTGTATATATTTATTTTTTTGTGTTGCATAACATAAAACATACATAGCATTTAGAATTAAGAGGATCATTTTTGACATTTGACTCACCAAAATTCGTTGAGTAAACTCCGTTCATAAATAATACAATTGTTGATTGTTGTTTATTTTTAAGATAACTGGGACGGAAATGTGAATTTTGGCAGTAGATCAAGCATGCCAAAATTCCCAAGGTAAAAAGAGAAACCTGTAAAGCCATAAAACTACTATCAGCCGAAAATTATTCTCACGAAAGTTAATGGAGAAACGAAGATAGTTTTAGGAAAGAGAAGAAAAAATATTTTTGACAGCATTTTTACTTCTTTATTTGTGATATCCATTTTTCTTCTAGTCATTCACATTCGAAAAAGGAAAAGAGATTTAAAACAAAAACAAATTTCTGAGCGATACTCAAATATAGGAATATATAAACTTTTCCAGTTGATTTAGTTGATGTTTTTTCAGTGAATCTCTACTTCTTTAATTCAACTGATCGGAAAGAGGAAATGTTGACCAAGTATACAGGAAAGTTGTTGTTGTTGTTATTATTATTATTATTAATATTATTATAGAAAAGTTTGACGTTGATTGTTAAGTTCTTTGAAGCTTCCTATAAAATGAGCATTCAGAATTATAAGCAACGAGATGAAAAAGAGATAAAAATTCAGTAAGAATTAACGTATACGAATACATCGCGGTTTCTTTGATTTGCAAGGCAATCACACATACATACATATCGAACATACAACCTCAAGATTGCAAATCCAATTCTCTAACCACTAATCCACGTGCCTGTAGGTAGATAAATAGACAGATATGTAGGTAGATATATAAACGGTTGGGTAGATAGATATACAGTTGGGTAGATAAATACTTAGATGGGTATATAATAGATATGTTTCTTTATTAGATAGGTATATAGGCAGATTGATAAACAGATAGATAGTTGAACAGAGATAGATGAATGTTAGTGCCTGTATTGTCCGAAGATTGATAGATACATCCTCAATATTTACAAACCAGTCTACATTATATCGGCTTCCTAAACATACAAGGTTTTCATAGTATGTCCACACACTACCACGTGTATAGGGCTTTTCATAAGCCGAACAATAAACTAAAATATATTAGTAGACGCTCTTGCCACTCACTCGTGGTCTTCAAAAATTTAGTACCCAATATATGTAAGAAGATCTCGAGCCATTCCTTCTGTAAAGATATATTTGACAAGACAGCCCGCTACTGGAACAATTCTTTAGCAAACAACAAGTTTAAAAAGAAAATTATCTACCTCCCTAACAGCCAATTTGCATACGCCCATAACAGACTGAGAAAAAACTTTGGATTACACCCAACATTTTTCCAGTGGAGGCAAATATCTTCCTAGCTCTACTGAATAAGCACCCCTTGATTGGCCATTAAATTATACATTACTAGCATACTCGCCACACTTCAGAATGTTCTTGATTTGGACCTGAAACATGACCACTTGACCAAGCATGAAACGTGGAATTCTTCGTATTTGACACAGGGGTTACCTGAAAGTAGAGTTGCGTTCTAATTTAAATGTTTTATGTCTTTCAGTGTATCCATTACAAAATGAATATGTGACTTATGATATATAAACCTTTTTATTCGTCTTCTTCGTCCACTTATTCCTGAGATGGTTCTGGGAGCAGAGTCCTGAAACACTCCTTCCAGCGGGTCCTGTCAGAAGCAACCCTCTCCAGCTGCTCCGGCTGGATCCCCAAATATGACCAGCCAAGTTTATGGATGTTATAAACCTAACTAACAAATATCATGATTCCAATTCCAACGATAAAGCCAACGTGACTCCTAGCTATGTCTAAAAAAATAAATACAGACACATGTGTATATATATATATATATATATATATACATATATCATATATTGAGTTAGAAACTCAAAATAGTCTTTTACAATTAAATAGCTCAAGGAAGGGAATCTTTCCGAGACGTGTAATACAATTGAATATATGAGAGGGATGAACACCGATACAAGTATACATGTGTCCGAATTGAAAATGACCAAATTAGCTAGGTTGAAAAATACTAATTTAAAACAATATGGTTTGCCTGTCTCGATTTAAAGTAATAAATCAATAAAAATAACAAACCTATATTGGGCAAACCCTATTGTTTTAAATTAGTATATATATATATATATATATATATATATATATATATATATATATATATATATATATGGGCTCCGCCAGGCTCAAATGCATGTAACGCCGTATGTCAATACGGTGCCACTAAGACTCGATCAGGAGTTACGGGACCAAAGAAGATGCATATACATATGTATGTATGTATGGAAAACGGAAACAGAAATACCAAAGTTTAACGCTTGAAATAATAGAAAAATAATCTTAACGTTTCCGACACTAGTCTTTCATCAGAAGATAGAATGAGAAATAGAAGAGTAAATAGAAAGATAAAGAGTGCGAAGAGGAAGGGCCGGGGGGGGGGGATGAGAAAAAACACACGTGCTTATTCATTCAGCCAATATATACAGATATATGGATATATATATATATATATATGCATATATGTGTGAAAATGTGTGTATGTTTGTGAGAGAGTGAGAGAGAGAGAGAGAGAGAGAAGTAAGATGAATGGAAGTAGAGAAAACGGAAATAATAAAAAAACCAAAGAGAAAAATTATATAAATTATTATATTAGACAGAAAAAATGTTTTGTTTTAGCCAAGCCAATACAAAAATTAAATAAATGCAGACGTCAAACGTCAATGGTTATTTTAACTTATGAGTGTGATGGTATTCTGCCCTCGGGTAATTCGAAACTGAATAGATAACATAACAACTGAAGCCGTGTGAAGGCAAAGTTCTAGTAAATAAAACACCTAGTGTCTGGTTTCATAAAACAATCTGATAAAGTAACCAAGAAGCAAACAACAGATCACCCAAACAAATGGTCTCTGTCTCGTTTTTCTGTGTTAAACCAATAATATTTTATAATGAAGACCTTCAAATAATACAGAGGCTCGACCAAAACAAATGGCACCATTGCTCGAGAAAAACAATATATTCCAATTAGCTTCCCCGTCATTAAATGATATTTTAGATTTTAAACTTAGGATTTCCAAGCTGTAAACAATAAAATATCAAAAATAAAAATAAATAAATGAAACAAAAAAAAAGACGAACAGTAAACACTGATGCTTTTAGAAATTGATTATAAAATTAGCAGACGAGAACATAAATTGTTGTTGCTATATTTCCTTTCAAGTTCATTTTAACGAGTCAATAGACAAAAAAAAAAAATGAAAGAAAAAGAAGACAATAAAAAACAGCACAAAAAAGCCTCTCCGAGGATATATAATTAATGTCTTTGTTTATTTTCTAAAAATATAATGACAGTAGTCATGAATACTTCTCATTAGCTTAGTCACCTCTGCATCTAACAGTCCTACCTTAGATTATATATATATATATATATATATATATATATATATATATATATATATATATATATATGCAGAGGTTATATTTAATTTGTTGGGATTCAATAAGCTTAAAAATGTTTATAACTGATATAAAGCACTCAACAGATAGATTAGTGGAGTAAATACACAATATATTAATAAAATAAATATTGTTTTATAAATATAGTTTCCATTTATTAATATATTGTATATATATATATTTAAAGAGTATATATATATATATATATATATATATATATATATATATATATATATTAACCGTGTTTAAGCGGTTTAGATTCAGTATATTGTTCCATTGCATGTCGTAAAAAGCGATTAAAAGGGTTAGTGTCAGGAATAGATACCAGCTATAAAGCATTGTCTAAAAGAAACTCCTGTCCAACCCATGCCAGCATTGAAAAGTCGAAATGATGATGATAATATATTGATATTTATATATTTATTTCATTAGTTTCAACGTCTGTATAGAACTAGTAAGCCATCACAGACTGAGTGAAATATCTTACAGTTGAAAAAAGATAGACTGAGATAAGTGATTATAGAAATATATATATATATTAAATTTAAATAGGGAAGGCGAACGGGAGGCAAAATAAGCATAAAAAAAGATAAAGAAAAAATGGAAAACAAGGGCAGCTGTAAAACAGTTAGAAGAATCTGTTGTTTAATCTTTACATAACATTCATGTACTCAAAGATTTTGTTTCTAATTAGTAAATCTTTAACGATATATTGTATCTCCAATTTGGAAGTCTTTTAATGATCGGCTTCAAGATGTCTTCTCTCTCAGACTGATAGTTTTTACATTGGAACAAATAGCACCAAAGAGTTTCTGGGATGTCAGTACATAGATATAGAAGTGATTCTCTACGACCACTCCGTGATAAAATATAGTTCAATAATATATGTCCAGTTCGAAGCCAGCATAGTCTTTTTTTTTAATTAATCTTCATTGCAAACTATCAAAATACATGTGGTGTAACCAGATAGCCTGTTCTAACAGTAGGATTAAATATATCTCTATTAAACGTATGGATATGATTCCATAAACATAACTAATATTAACCAACCCATATTATATTGTTAAAGAAATTGTACTCTCGGGTCCCAAATAATGGGAGGGGGCTAGAACAAGCGGGGGGGGGGGAATCGGTAATTTTCTAGGTTGTGTTCGTTTATTTCTTTTTTAATTAGAATTAGTCGTTCAGTTTACATATTGAGACCCCAACCCATCATATTTATTTTATAACGAATGGGATTTCTTGTAATGATCTTTTTTTTTTATCATGTATGTTTTTTTAATGTCTAAAGAAAATTAATTACAACAGGAATGCTACCACTTAAAATATAATTTCGCCGGAGATAGATTAGCAATATTTAATAAGCGGGGATGGGGAATAAGAGCAGGAGGGTCGGAAAAAAATCTGAAAAATGAATAAGCAGGGAAGATTATTCGACACCCGAGTGTATATGAAAGTGTGCCCCTCCCAATTTTGTTTGAATCTTTCAAGAATTTGGAAAGCAGTAGGATTGAATTCATGGCATGAGTGGGAAGTGAACATTTTAACCATGCAGCTCTGAAGATCCGCTTCAGATGAAACAATTGTTCTCGGTATGGTGAACTAACTGTTGTTTGGCACTTTTTTTATACAACTCTCGCTCTCCTTTTGTATCAACTGTTGATGGTGCCCATTCCTCTGCTGCGAGGCTCCAGTCAATTGTTCTCTTTGCCACCCCCCATTAAACCTGGTTCTGTGTGCTTATAAGTATGGTAATGGTTTAGAAGTTCACTTTTTGAAAATTAGAATTGGTGCATTCATAATTTTCAACAAACAAGGGGAGGGCTAAGCTCTGAGGAATACCAACAGTATGAAACAGAGATCTGTCAGCTTATCTCCCTATGTTTGTTGAAAAAAGAAGTAAGTGACATAGTCACTACTTTAAAACAATAGCGTAAGGTCTTCAAAATGCTTTTAATTAAGCATTCAGTGTATTGCAAAATACACTATATATACATTCATATATATATATATATATACTGTAGGAAAAGTATGGTAGAAATATCCAAAGGTAAGAGCACTCATATATATATATATATATATATATATATATATATATATAGTGTAGGTAGTACGGTGAAATACTAGGTCACCTTGAGCCAATCATCTGCGAAACGTGTGTAACAGATCAATACGCAATAAATATTTTTCATATGTAAACGAAACTTCCTCGTTTTTTCTATTATATATATATATATAAGGTTGTCTGAGTGAGTGGCTGCCTTGGACACAGAAATTAGAAAATGAACAGTTACAAAATATATATTGATAATATATATTTTGATGCATAAAGTTGCTGATTCACAGATTTATTAAAATTCGATTGTTTATCTCTGAATTCATATTGAAAGAATGAGGAATAGAGAGAGACACACAAAGAGAAAGAGATAAAAAGAGAGACAGACAGAAAGAAAGAAAAAGATGAGTAAAGTGGATAAAAGTAGAAAAAAGCGTCTTATTTATAATTTGAAGTATGTATTATTCGTAGGACTGGTTATCTCAGTATACTCCCACAGATATCTATGCATATAGCTAAAACAAACTTAATAACACATTTATTCACAAAAACAATTCATTGGAAAAAATTTATTAAGTAAACTTTTATGGTAATTCCCTGTGCAACCAATTTCCAAAGAAAATACAGGAATTCTATCTATTTGTCAAATATTCAGCTGTAATTATGCTGGTAATATCAAAGTTTATATGAATTTACAGTTAATTAGATATAATTTATGTCGTTTATATTAATATTTAATTTGTCTGGTTGAATAGATAATTGATTTTTCAAGCCAATTATCATTAATCGAATATAAGTTTAGGGTGCTCTTCTTATCTATGTTTTGTTGATTCAAGTTCTTAATTATTTTCTTATGGATCATAGAGTATTAGCGAAGTTCATTAGTGTCGAATAGTTAATTTCTTAGTGAATTTATTTTGATGATTTTCCTATATTTATGTCATTAAAGGAAATACATTCTTACAAGATGAGAAAATGTATTCATAATTAGAGTACTAATATAGATATCATCATCATCACCATTTAATGTCCATTTTTCCATGCTTGCATGGGTCAGACATGTCATCCACGCTGAGGGATAAGTCTGACCAGGATTGGCGATGCTGTACCTTGCTCTAACAGGACTGCAAATTTTACAGCTGGATGCCCTTCCTAACACCAACCACATTTACAGTGTGGTATGGTGGGTTAAAACATGTAACATCTCATGTTTATTATATACATGGGTTTCTTTAAAACAACTGAAGTTTTATGCATCATTATATATATTTGTTACTGATTGAAATTACCAAGATCTTCTTAGCAAGATTGGTGGAATGGTTTCTAGTCATATTTTGGGTGATTAAAATTGGGATCTATATGTATTAGTGAATAATTATTTGGTTTAATATATGACTAGAATATATTGTTATTAGGGTTAAATTTTACATCTAGGAAAGTGGTTATTTAAAAGATGCTACTTACTGTAATTTTTACACCCATTTCATTGAATAGCTTGATTAGGCTGAATTGACAGTTGACCATTAATGTTTTTTTAGGAATTAATCAGCTGTCATCTCTATAAATATAAAATTAATCTCTATTAATATAAAATTTATTGTGTATTATGTTTAGAATAAATATGCCAATTAAATTTCTTATTCTTGCAGATTCTGTAACTCCCACGTTTTCTTCTAAATGTTCAGTACTATGTTTTTGTTATATATATGCTATTCATAATCATCATCATCGTTTTAAAGTTTGCTTTCCTTGGTAGCAAGGGTTTGATGGTCTACATAGATCAAGTCAGTAATAAAATGTGCTACTGATCTCCCAGTCAGGCCAAGGATCTGCATCTCATTTAGGTACAGTCACACGTTCTACTGAGTCCACAGGAGAGGTTGTCATGTCTTTGACACAACTGAGGCTCCTCTCAATCCTTTGTTTGGCAAGCTTTCTACAGCTGGATGCCCTTCCTGTAATTCATGTAAAAAGTTTATTTTCTAGCATGTATTATTATTTATATATCATTTATGTATGATAGTGGAGTAATGCTTGGCAAATTCTATAGTTTTGACAGTAAATGTTTTGTTAATGAATAGGGGTGATCAATAATATTAAAGTAAGTAAATGTTGTTCCAATGTTGATATCTGTTTTCAAGTAAGTAAATGTTGTTCCAATGTTGATATCTGTTTTCAAATTTGTAGTTAGTTTTAATGAAAATGTTTTCCTGGTGATTTCCACTATTGTTTTACATGGAATTATAGAATTATAATTTGTGCTCAGAATTTATTCATAAAATAAAGCTTACAGTCTTTTATAAGAATCTTATCTCTGTTTTCTATGCTAAATTTGTGGCAACATGTTTGACCTCCTTTTATTATAGAAGTTAGTGTATCGGTGGATTGGCAGTATTGGTAGAGGGTCGGACACCATGCTTTGAAGCATAGAGTTACGGCCCTTGCCATTATGAGTTAAAATCCCGCCAAGGTTAACTTTGCCTTTCATCCTTATGGAGTCGATAAAATAAAGTACCAGTAATACACTGGGTAATTGTTGACCTTGTGCCAAAAGTAGAAACAATTATTAGCTGTTGCTAGGACGTTTTGCAGCATATAGTTATGTCCCTTTACACTCTGCGTTCTGATCCCACTGAGGTTAGTTTTGTCTTTCGTCGTTATGGGGTCGATAAAATAAAGTACCAGTAATGCACTGATGTTGATTTAATCAACTTTCCCCTCCCCAAAATTGTTGGCTTTGTGCCTAAATCAGAAACTATTATTATTTGTTGTTGTTTTTTTATAATGACTAGTGATGTTGTTGCTATAGCATTTTATACATTACAAATAGTTTGCACGATTGGATTTAAATCCTATTATGACAGTCATCAGAGAGTCAATTCTAATAAAATGATATATCAAGGATCTTAGAATCTAATTTACTAATAATATTCCAGGGCAGTGGATTGGCAGTATCAGTAGAGAGTCGGACACCATGCTTTACAGCAAAGAGTTACGGCCCTTTATGGTCTGAGTTCAAATCCCGCCGAGGTTAAGTTTGCCTTTCATCCTTATGGGGTCGATAAAATAAAGTACCAGTAATACACTGGGATAATTGCAAGCCTTGTGCCAAAAGTAGAAACAATATTCCAGTCTATATACAATTGCAGTGACTACAGAGGACATGTGTAAACTGGAGAGAAATGAAGCAGCCATGCTTCATTGGATGTGCTTCAATGTAAATGTGAGAGAAAAGCAGAGCTTGAATGAACTGAGGGAGAAACTGAGTTTAAGAGAAACCAGAATTAGAGCAAAAAAGAAGACTGCATTGGTATGGACAAGTAATGCACATGGATGATGAAATGCCAGGAAATCCCAGTGGAAGGAAGCCACAGTAGAGATATACCATGGAAGAACTTGGCAGAGAGCTGATCTCAAATCGTTGAAATTCACAGAGAAGATTACGAAGAAACATAGCAAGTGGAGAGATGCTGAGCAGAAATGAACCCAGCCAACCCATGCAAGCATGGAAAAGCAGGCATAAAAACGATGATGATGATGATAAAAACAATGCTAGAATGTTTCAAATACTTCAGTCAGTTCTCTGTTAACTAAATTGTAATCTGGATACACAGGGTGAAGATAAAAGAATTAGTCAGTGTGAAAAATGTGGATTATCATAATTTCATGCATACATTACTAAGATGGCAACAATGTTCAGACAACTAGCATGAGAACAATTGCAACATGTGAACAAATCATGTTAGTCTTGTGGAAGACATCTGGATTATTGTTCCAGCTATAGCCACCTCATTGTACTTAGCTAACTGCTGAAATGGCATCAATACAGTGGTTTTACACCATGGTGGTTAAATTATGATAACATGTAAATGGCTGATAGACGTTGGAGCACCAACATAGTGATGAGGGGGAAAAGTCAATTACATCAATGTGACTGGAACTTTATTTTATCGACCCCAGAAGGATAAAAAGCAAATATGATCTTGGCATGATTTAAACTCAAATTGTGGAAGGCTGTAACTAAATATGGCAAAACATTTTGTTAGATGCTCAAATAATTCTATTAATCCCTTGAAGAACACAGAGCAACTGACAGTAAACTTTGCCACTGAAAGTGATGTAAATCCCCAAAACCAGAATCACTAGAGAGTGCCAACATTCTGTCCTATATGGTACAATAATTCAAATTTCAATACTGTTGTATAAAACTTATGGGTTCTGAAATGAGTAATTGCCCCTCTATTTAACCTATATTACAGTAAGAGAGAAATATGTGTATAGCAGGATCAAACATTCAAAGCAAAAGCTACAGCATTATTGATAGCAGAGCTCAAAATGACTACAGGCAATTTATTGAAACAAGAGAAAGAGTAAAAAGAGTATATAGTTCATTCATTATATATATATTTTAATTTCTATTAACCTCGAAATCCTGGTATGCTAAATTCAATTTCTAATGACAAAACTGTAAAATATATTAACATTTTAAAATTTGTATACCAAGTTCTATATAAAAAATATCTCACTCATCATGCTTTATACATAAAACACACACATACCTCCCCAAATTTCAAGTTTAATACAGTATTGAAATGTTGTAGTATTAGTTCCACAATAAAATGTGCTCAGTCCACACAGGAATATGGAAGTGCTGCTGCCATGATAAAATGCACACAGCCCACACAGTAAAGCGATAGTGCTGGTGCCAATAAAAACTACCTAGTTCACTGTCAGGTGGTAGTGGTTGTACCATGAGAAAACAAACCTGGTATATGCCATGAAGTGGTTGCCATTAGGAAAGGCATCTGGCCATATTATTCATACCAAAATGGATTGTATGAGCAAGTCTCAAAAAATGACAACCCATCTAACCCATGCATGCATGGAAAATGGATATAAAACAGTGATGATAATGATGATGATGATGATGATTTATTTCAATAACCATACACAGAAAAATGCAAATATTAGACATAATCATATGCATATTTGCATATGTCAAAATTCACATGCATATAAATATTACCATTTGAATATGCATATTTAAAGAAGTGTATATATATATCAACATTACTTTTTAAATATGCAATTACATATAAACACTCAGTAGTTAAGCATTTCTATATATCTTTTGTTTTGTTTGTAGTTTCTCTTTTCAAATTATAGCTGGTAATAACTACCACAAATTAATGACAAAGTATCAATAAAAATGAGACTCAAAAAAGAAATATTAAAAACAACTCTACGAATAAATATTCTTAAAATGTAGTAATATTTTTTCTTCTTTTATTAGTATAATTTTTTTATAATGGGTATGCATATGTATATATCTTGTTTTGTTTAAAATTGTCAGCAAGAAAATTATTGAATTTTCTTCTCTGGTAGAAAATAAGTTGCAGTTTCTCAAAATCAAGACTGTCAATACTGGAAGATTCTATCTTTCCTTGTCAGAATGCTAATATATATACACATATATACACATATTGCTGGTGGTGGTGAGAGGGTGTGTATATATATATACATATTGCTGGTGGCAAGAAGGTGTGTGTATATATATATATATATATATATATATATATATATAAAGAAGAAATTAAAAGATGGTTAAAAAAGTTCCATATATTTTATTATGCACATTTCGAAAACAACATCATCCTGGGGCAAAAATTGTGTTCTCATCAGATAAAATAAGGTAACATGATATGAGGCCTAAAAACACTTGTGAACAAGAAAGTGTCCAGTCTACATATGACAAAAATATAAAAGAAGAGAAAAAATAGGAAAAATGAAGAAAAGGAAAGAAGAAGGAAAAAGAAATAGAAGAGAGGAAAAAAGAAAGAAAGAAGGAGGGGAGAGAAAGAGAAAGAGAGAGACTTTTGATCAGGAACGCTGTCAAAAATGAAAAACAGCTGTAAATAACGGTTAAAAAAATAAATAAATAAATTGATGAGGTGTATGTGCTAATATTACAAATATTAGAGGTCTAGAATATAGAAAGTGGGTATATTATTTTATATTGAGTTTGAATACTAAAAATTGGATTAAGAAGTGTAAAAATGTATTAATAAAATAAAATAAAATAAAATTAAATTAAATTAAATTAAAAATAATTATAATAATTATAAAAAAAAAGGTTTTTTAAATAAAATAAAATAAAATAAAATAGAATAGAATAAAAAATAAAAATAAGAATAGTCTATCTATGTCAAAATTAAAAATTACTATTAAAAATTTATATATGTGAGGTATAGTATTTAATTATTATTTTATATCAACAAGTAAATAAAGGAAATTGCTAGAAAGGTTTATAAACGTAGAAAGACATATGACGTCATAGTTTGTTTACAAAATCTACGAAGGTTTGAACGAAAATTTAAGGCAATAGAGGAAAAAAAGGTGAAAGGCTTAAAAATGCAGAGAAAAGGTAATTAATACATTGTAGAATATAATGAAATATGTGAAAAATAATGTGTGAAAAGATATGTGTAAAAAATTAACCGTTATTCGTGGAATATGTTATAGGACATTAGCTGTATACTTTGTGAAAGGTCTTAAAAGATTTATGATTACAAAGACCAAATAAGTCTGTACATCTATTTATTAAAGAGTTGAAATTCGAGATAATAGTAAATTTTTCAGTTCGACATATATAACAAACCCTAGATATGGAAGCATTGGAGTAAGGAAAAGCGTTGCAAATTTTACGCCAAGAAAGTTCGTAATTAATGTTTTTATCTTTTAAGGACCAAATAAGTTCTGAGAGTGCGGTGCTGGTCCTTTTAAGTGGATATTTAAATGTAGAAGAATGGTTATAGAGTCTTGCTTTAAAAGAAGTAGAAGTAGAGCCAATGTAGGTATAGGTATTGGTACTAGTTACCACTTTACATTCGTATACTAAGTTTTTATCGAGACAGAAATTACTAAGAGGACAATTAGTTCTAATAGGGCAGTTGCATTTACGATTAAGATTATTAACAGAGTTATTTGCAAGTGGCCCAGGATTATTTATAATAGGAACTGGAGTGGTGGAATTAGCTAAAGGAGGGGCTAAGGATTCCTGATTTACATTACTATTTGAAGCATTCCTCAAAGTTACGTTTGACGTCGTATTTATATTTATGTTATTTTGCCTAGAGTTTACATTGACGTCGGGCCTTAGAGTGTTATTATTATGACTCTCATGGTTGGATGCATATGAGTTATTATTTAATATTTTAGAATTATGTCTTGAGATAATTTTAGAAATGTTGGAAGTAGTGGAATATGAGAATTTAATGGTATGCTTATTAAAAATCTTGCTATTATATGTGAAGGGGGGAAGCTGTTATCTAAAGTCCTAAAAAATAAATTAGGGATATTACTAATAAGTGAAAGAGAGATATTTTTATATCTAGGTCTCCTCTTTATGTTACTGGTATGATTATTACTAGCTACATTACTATAAGTTCTGCCAAGATTAGTTTCCTTAGTGTATCTAATTTTGTCTGGATATCCAGCCCTAGATAATGCATGTTTATAATAGTTGGCATTAGCATCGAAGATATGTTTATTAGAGGATAAATTTGAAATTCTTTTTTCAACACTTCTGACTATAGCAGTTTTAACATTATTAGGGTGGTTTGATTTAAAGTTAACATAATTTAGGTTCTCGTTATCCTTATGGTATGCGTAATATAGGCGGGTATCTAGATTAAGGGATATATCAAGGAAATTTGCTAATTTATCATTATTCTCGAATTCTATTTTTAGGTTAAGATGCTTAAATAGTTCAAGTATATTTTTCTTAATAATATTAAAGTTTACTTTGTTACAATTTAAGACAGTAAAAAGAGCATCATCACGATATATTCCACAGCGAAGTTGGGGAATTTTCCGATTTAAAGAGTTCAAGATGAAAATTCCAACCAAGTCTGTCAATTGAGCTGAATCCGACGAACCCATGGCGATGTCGAAATTGTTGGAAGTATCCGCTCTTGTCCAATATTCATTGTTAAATTCCAGGATGGTTTTCCTTGCGGTGAGAATTATGTTCAATTCATCAGTAGTGATGTCCGAGTATTTAGACGCATATGAGAGAGCCTTGTTAAGGAGTGAAGGAGAAATAGAAGAGTAATAGCTAGCAATGTCTAACAATAAATTTTAGTTTGTTTTTATTATTCAGGTCATTGAGCCAGTCTATCACAAAGTACTCGACCATAAATTTAATTGAGATTTAGAGCTAACCCGTGGGATAGTTCTATCCAAGATGGATTTACTAACAACCCCCTATTTTATCTGATGAAAACACAATTTTTGTCCCAGGGTGGTGTTTTCGAAATGCGCATAATAAAATATATGGAACTTTTTTAACCATCTTTTAATTTCTTCTTTATATATACTCCAGTTCTACCAACTGTTGAGTGCTACTTATCTGATATATGCATAGTTTTATTGTTCTACAATATTACTCACCTCCTACATATATATATATATATATATATATATATATATATATATATATATATATATATATATATATATCATATATTGAGTTAGAAACTCAAAATAGTCTTTTACAATTAAATAGCTCAAGGAAGGGAATCTTTCCGAGCCGTGTAATACAATTGAATATTGTATCGGTGTTCATCCCTCTCATATATTCAATTGTATATATATATATATATACCACACACACACCATCTCACCACCACCACAATCATCACAATCATTTAATGACTGTTTTCTCTACAAGCATGCAAAATAGATGCAAAATGTGCAGGTGCTACAGTACATCAAAGTCAACACAGCAACTATTTTAATTAGATTTGAACTCATCGTCATGTAATTAATAGTCAACACCACCTTAAACTCATAATCATTGTGTTATATTATATTTGGTAAATATGACTAAGAAATTAAAAGGAGTAGCGCTAGTGTGATATGAGCTTATTTTATCTCACTATACTTTGTGAGATATAATAGTTAATATTTCACTCTGAGCAAAGGTATTGTGTATATCAGACAATAAACCTTATATTTAGATATATAACTACCATGAATGAATGAATACATGAAGGAATAATCTTTTATTTATTTGTCCATTCACTTGTCAATGAATGTCTGCATTCTTGGCTACAGCTATATAGCAATGGGTGTTTGCGTGTATGTCTGTGTGTGTGTGTCTGTGCATGTGTGTGTGTGTGCACGCATGTGTTTGCGTGTGTGTGTGTTAAATATGATTTAAATTTGATTCTATGACAGTCTAGAAGAGGTGCATTAAAATATCAATGCAGCTTAATATGATGGGATTGCATTACTGTTATACTTGGACCAACTTTGTGCATTATATTCTACTTCGCCACAGATAATCCATAGCTGAACTATGTTATTATCATCGTATTTGTATATAGCTAGCTCAACTAAAACCCACATAAAGTATTATTATCAGCTTATGAGATGAAGCTTTATTCCTTGCACATTTTAAAGGATTAAGTGTTTTTCTTCTGAGCTGTGAAGAACTGGAATGTTGCCATTTGCAGTAAACAACTTAAAACAGCTCCCAGTCAGAAAGTGATGGACAAAGTACTTTTATTTAATCATAACATAAACAGAGAATTGACAAGTCACCAATTAAATTAAATGACAATATGGGAGTGGTAAGTTGTGTCACAAACTTGTCTAAGAGAAGAGAAAAACATGTAATGCTGTTTTTTCCTGATTACTTATTCCCTGTAAAATATAACTTTTCATTGTCTCCAGCAAACAATATTGTTAGTAAAATATTAGAGTTTATATTGGGTTTGTAGTTCTTTGCATTATTTTTAAGGAAATAGTTTTAAGGGCAGTAGACTGACAGAATCATTAGTGCATTGGGTGAAATGCATTGCAGTATTTTGTTATGAATCTCTTACACGCTGGTTTCAAATCCTGCTGAGCGCAACTTTGGCTTCCATTCTTCCTTGGTTGATAAAATAAAGTACCATTCTTGTAATGGGGTCGATATAATTAACTTACTCCTACAATTTCTCGTCTTGTGCCTATAGGAGAAACCATTATTTTGAAGGAAAAAGAAAAAACTATGTTAGTCATATGATTCACTGAATTTAATTCCTATAATACCAAACTGCCTGAAAACACCCCTAGTTCTATGATACAAAAATTTGTTTTAAAAAGCATATATTTATCTAAAAACCTTCTATTATGATTTTATGTAAGAACCCTTGTTAAGCAATACTCCAAATACCATCTGAATAATAGGTGAGTTATTTTACTAAACCCCTTCAAATTCTTCATTTATTTTGGGGTTTTTTTTATTAGAGATATGGCAATGGAATGGTTAATCCTAACTTTATGACAAGTTTATGTGAAATGGAATTGACCCGTTTATTAGATGCATATATATATGATATTGCTACTGCTTTAATGACAAATTCCTAATTAGTCACACAGCAACATCATTTGAAGAATTTACTGTGGGTTTTCATCTGCTTCAGGCAATATACATTATACATTAGTGTATTTTGTTAGGATATAGGTATTTGTATATTTGCAGTAGTCTACATGAATAAACTAATGAAAATGCCCATCATTCTAATAGACCATTCATTCCAAGCAACTATATAAGGTACATAAATACTATTTATCGACTATCTGTATGCTCTCTCTCTCTATATATATATGCAGTGTGTCAGAGATAATTGTGATGTCATTGGAGAGAAGTGTATCCGGAATGATAAAGGTGAGCTTGCCCTCACAAGTGCTGAGAAGAAAGATGCATGGAAGAGTCATTATGATAGATTACTAAATGAGGAGAATGCATGGGAAGAAGAGACCCTACCCCAAGTAGACCCTATAGAGGGGCCAGCAGTACAAGTCAGCAGCAGCGTAGTAAGGCAATCAAAGATATGAAGATGGGGAAGGCAACCGGTCCATCGGGTATAGCTGCCGAGATGCTGAAGGCATCTGGTTTTGTAGGTCACACTATAACCACACGTATTGTTAACCAGGTAATACTAGGTGTCATACAAAAAGATTGGTGCAGTAGCATCATTGTCAACTGTTACAAAGGTAAAGGTGATGCACTAGATAGAGGAAACTATAGAGGTATAAAGTTGATGGACCAGGTCATGAAAGTAACAGAAAGAGTTATAGCACGGTTGATTAGGGACCAGGTGAAACTAGACGAGATGCAATTTGGGTTTGTACCAGGAAGAGGCACCACTGATGCCCTCTTCCTTGTGAAGCAGTTACAGGAAAAGTACCTAGCTAAAAGTAAGCCACTCTACCTGGCATTCGTCGATCTTGAGAAAGCCTGTGACAGAGTTCCACATGCTGTAATCTGGTGGGCTCTTAGAAAACTAGGAGTAGATGAATGGCTTGTAAGCCATGTATAGGGGAGCAGTCAGCAAAGTTAGGATTAGCAATGAGTATAGCGAGGAATTTAGCGTACAGGTTGGGGTCCACCAGGGCTCTGTTCTTAGCCCCTTCCTGTTCATCATAGTCCTGCAGGCAATAACGGAGGAGTTTAAGACCGGATGCCCATGAGAACTCCTGTATGCTGATGACCTCGCACTTATAGCTGAATCTATGGTAGAACTAGAGAAGAAATTCCAAACTTGGAAGCAGGGACTAGAAAGAAAGGGTCTCAAAGTCAACATGACAAAGACTAAGGTCCTTGTAAGTAGACGAGAAAACAGAACCCAGATCCCCTCAGGGAAATGGCCTTGCTCAGTATGTAGGAAAGGTGTAGGTAGGAACTCCATTCTCTGCCCCAAATGCAAACAATGGGTACACAAGAGATGTAGCAGGATCTCAGGAAGCTTAATTAAGAATATAGGCTTAATATGCAGCAGCTGTGCTGGGACAGCAAGCAGCTAACAGCCACAGGAAACAAGTACCACCGATCTCTGGGAGGGCTCTGTAGAAACAGTAGACGGCTTCTGCTACCTAGGTGACCGAATTAGCAGCGGACGTGGGTGTTCAGAAAGTACAATAACTAGGGTAAGAACAGGATGGAAGAAGTTCAGGGAACTACTGCCACTGCTAGCTGCAAAAGGCTTCTCCCTCAAAATGAAAGGCAGACTGTATGATGCGTGTATCCGAACAGCAATGTTACATGGTAGTTAGACCTGGGCGCTGAAGGTGGAAGACTTGCGTAGATTAGAAAGAGATGAAGCCTGCATGTTCCGATGGATGTGTAATAGTAATATACGCGAACGACAAAGCATAAATGAATTGAGAGAGAGACTGAGCATAAGAGGAATCAAATGCTGTGTGCAGGAGAGGCGGTTGTGTTGGTATGGACATGTGATGCGTATGAAGGATGACAGCTGCATAAAAAGGTGCAGAGCACTAGAAGTCAATGGAAACCGCAGAGTGAGGAGACCCAAGAAGACTTCGGATGAGGTGATAAAAGCCGACCTTACCCAATTACACCTCTCAAAGGCGATGAAACATGACTGTGACCTCTGGCGTCTCGCAGTAATACAGAGTACCCGACCTCCCATGGGTACAAGCTGAAGCATATAGACAATGTGCCCCCACACCCTTCCACTGCAAGGTGGTCATGGAGGTGCCACGGCAACAAAGCACCCAGCCCACACTGTAAAGTGGACATGTAGGCGCCACGGAAAAAGCACCCAGCACTCACTGTAAATGAGGTTGGTGTTAGGAAGGGCATCCAGCTGTAGAAATCAAGCCAGAATCAGTTCCTGTATGAGCAAGGCATGGTCAGCCGACCAGACACTGTCCACAACAGGACAACCCATCTAACCCATGCTAGCATGGAAGAACGGACGTAAAACGGTGATGATGATATATATATATATATATATATATATTTATATTCATATATATATATATATATATATATATATTTATATACATATATACATATATATATTTATTTATATACATCATCATCATCGTTTAACGTCCATTTTCCATGCTAGCATGGGTCTGAATGGGAATTGTCCCACTTGAGGCAAGATTGGTTGTCTTGCTTAGGACTGTCTGGCGGGTTTTCTACGGCTGGATGCCCTTCCTAACACCAACCACGTTTACAGTGTTGACTGAGAGGTTTTTACCGTGTTACCTACATGGCCACATTACAGCGTGGACTTTTGTCATGACACCTACACGACCTCATTTATTTAGGACTAGATGTTGTGGTACCAACATAGCTTTACATCGAAAAGGGTGGTGTAGATGGCGATGGGGGTAGGGTTGGACGAGGGTGTATTTTGGTTAAGAGGTGCCTACTGACTGTAGGTTTCGCTTTGTACTTAGGCAAGGTGGGTCTTCTGTATTACTATGTAGTGCCAAAGATCTCGGTCCGGTGACATTGTCTTGGAGATGTGTAAGTGTGTGAGGTCGGATTTTATCAAGTCGTCCCAGAATTTTCTTGGTCTGCCTACTCAGTAGCTACCGTCTATTTTGATCGCCCTGCACTTTTTTATACAGCTGTCATCTTTCATGCGCATCACGTGACCATACCAACGTAGTCTTCTCTTGAGTAAACAGCATCTGATCCCTCTTATTCCTAATTTCTCACTTAGTTCATTTATGCTTTGCCGTTCGCGTATATTACTATTACACATCCAGCGGAGCATGCAAGCTTCATTCCTCTCCTCTCCAGTCTGCGTAGATCCATGTCTCACTGCCATGTAACATCGCTGTTTGTATGCAGGCATCATACAGCCTGCCTTTTATTTTTAGAGAGAAACCTTTAGTGGCCAATAGTGGTATAAGCTCTCTGAACTTTTTCCATCTCATTCTGACTCTAGCTACAGTACTTTCAGAGCACCCTCCACCACTGCTGATTTTGTCACCCAGGTAACGGAAGGTGTCCACTATTTCTATAGAACCATCTGGGCAATGGAGTGAGCTAGTATTCTGTGGGCACATGCTGCTACTTATTGCACCAGAGCACCGGCCACATATAAAATCTATATTCTTAGTTAGCTTACCTGTGATCCCACTACATCTTTTATGCACCCATACTTTGCATTTGGGACATAAAATGGAGTTTCTGCCTACTCCTTTCCTACACACTGAGCATGGCCATTTCCCAGATGGGACCAGTGCCCTATTCTTCTTCCTACATATTAGGACTTTAGTCTTAGACAAGTTAACTTTAAGGCCTTTTGATTCTAGGCCATGCTTCAATGTTTGGAATTTCTTCTCTATTTCAGCCATTAATTCGGCTATGAGCATTAGATCATCTGCGTATAGAAGATCCCATGGGCAGCCAGTCTTGAACTCCTCCGTTATAGCTTGGAGGGCGATAATAAATAGGAGGGGGCTAAGGACAGAGCCCTGATGAACACCAACTTTTACGCTAAACTCTTCACTATATTCGTTGTTAATTCTAACCTTGCTGACTGTTTCTTTATACATGGCTTGTATAGCTCTCACAAGCCATTCATCTAAACCTAGTTTTCTAAGAGCCCACCAGATAATGGAGCGGGGGACTCTGTCAAAGGCTTTCTCCAGGTCTACAAAAGCAAAGTAGAAGGGTTTACTTTTCGCTAGGTACTTCTCCTGTAGTTGTCATACATTGAAAAGAGCGTCTGTAGTACTTTTACCTGACACAAACCCGAACTGCATTTCATCCAGATTAATTCGCTCTCTGATTAGTTGCGCTATTACTTTTTCTGTGACCTTCATGACCTGGTCAATTAATTTAATGCCTCTATAGTTTCCCCTATCTAGGGTGTCTCCTTTACCCTTGTAGCAGTTAATGATGATGCTGCTACGCCAGTTCTTTGGTACGACCCCATTCTGTATAGCTTGGTTTACTATCCGGGTGACCATAGTGTGTCCCACCGTTCCAGATGCTTTCAGCATTTCAGGAACTATTTCCAAAGGTCCAGCCACCTTGCCCGTCTTCATATCTTTGATTGCCTTACTTATTATACTACCTTCAACTTGCAATGCTGGTCCCTCTATTGGATCGATGTGGGGGAGGCTGTCTTTCTCCCATTTATTCTCCTCATAGTGTGACACTTCCAAGCTACCTTCTTATCAGTGATGGCCAGTACACCATCATCATTACGGACACACTTCTCCCCGACAATATCACAGTTCTCCTTGACACATTGTCTAGCAATCCTGAACACCTCACGTTTTTGGTCTTCACGTTATAGAACATGCTTGAACTTTCTTTCCTCTGCTTCCCTTCTTGCGAAGTACACTTGTCTCCTATATATGTTTATATACATATATACATGTGCCGGTCTAGCACTCCATGCTCCTTCAGTGCAGAGTATAATAATATGGAAAACGAAGAATCAGTGGTGCATCGAAACACAATTTATAACATATTACAATTGTTTCTCCGGTGAACAGCTCGAGGTGCGATCGTTTTGTGGGTCGAACCTGACTCTGGATTCGCAAGTTCCTCAGAGACGTTTAGTGATTTCCTAACACCCTGGACCTTTGTGTGTCGGGCTTTCTGTGGCTGGGTGCCCTTTCTATCATCAGCTACTCTCCAGAGTGTGCTGGCTACCTTTATCATGTAGATCACCAATGCTAGGTAGGTTGTCATGTCTTTCACACAAATGAAGCATCCTCCTGGTCCCTCGTTTGGCAAGTTTTCTACAACTGGATGCCTTTCCTATCACCAACCATTTTACAGAGTGTACCTGCTGCATTTATTGTATAAATCACCAATACTAGACAAGTTGTCAAGCTCCTGACAAAACTAATAAGTTGCCTTGACCCTATTTTGACATGTTTTGTACAATGAGATATCCTTCCCATCATCAACAAATAAATTTGAACCATTTAAGTTGTATAAAAAAAATCAAAACCATGCATTCTAGATGTGAAGGGAATTATAATAAAAGGTTTGCAAAATATAAGTAAACCAAATGTAAATGTACTTTAAATCTTTCACAACGATATTTCTAATGAAATATACTATGATTGCTTTTCAGTGAAACTTTAAAATAATCAAGAATATAGAGATTTTCTAGAATAACTAGCAGGTTTTATAACATTATTACATTATTACATAAACTCATGATGTAATTTAGAATATAAAATATTTATCTATATAGTGTCATTCCTTAAACCAGTCCATACATGTGATTAAATATATTCATACTGGATCATTCAAATAAGGATTTATTTAGACAAATTGCAAGATACATTGTTGAATGTGAAGATCAGGTTTGATAAAAACTGACTGCAGTTTATTACAGATAAATAGGTACAAGCTGTGTGGTTAAGAAGTTCTCAACCACATTGTTTGGTGTTCAATCTCATTGTATGACATCTTGGGGGATGTATACATTGCCTAATGTGATCCTATATAAACAGATGAGGCTAAAATGTCATTTAATCATATGTCTGTTTGATCACTAAAAAAAATAAGTAGTTAATGTTCTATAAATCCTGAAAGTTGACAACTAACAAGTCTATTTAAAATGTGTAGGTAGACTGCACAAGAGAAAGACAAAATACAATAATATATTTCTTTATTGTCTAGGATAAATAACCTCTTTAGTGCTGGTGACATGATAAAATGCACCCAGTCTGCACTGTAAAGTGGTTGGTGATAGGAAGGGCATCAAGCCAGAAAACTTTGCCAAATCCCATGGCTAGAATAAGGTACAGTATACTGAAGGTAAAAAAAGGAGATAACAAAGGAAAACAATATATGGAGGGATACTGTGTTGGAACAGACTTTGTCTAACCTATGCAAGTATGGAAAGCAGACATAAAAAGATGATGATGATATTCCACTATTTTGTATCCTTTTTTCCATAGTTGCAAGGATGAATTATTTAGTTGAACAACAGTTCAACTGTGACATTTTCCTCACATTACACCTTATCATCTTAAAAAAGAAAGGACACATTCCATTCCTAGTTGCCCCTAAAAAGAAAGGATAGTCTTCATTGAAATGCTATTGATCAGGGTTGACTTAAAGCTCACCAAATATCTGCAACTTATGTTCAATAATTGCTTTTACTGTTCCAGTTATCATTTTTACTTTTTACTTTTTTTTTTTACAAACTGCCATTTTCTGTCCTCTATGCTGAATTTTATGCAGTACCTCTCCTAAATTTCAATGGTGCTAATGACAGATCTTCATAAATGATCTTGTGTTATGTTTATTTCTGTTAATTAAACTAGGTAGTGATGATAAGAAATAGATTGTTTACACCAGTATTTCATCACTTTCAGTTTGCATTTGATTGAAACAAAGTAGCTTTATTAATTAGAAAAGTAAAAGAAAGATATAAATAATTACATGGTTATGATAAAATAAATTTATCATAATGAATAATAATGATGACATGAAGAGCTCTTCTTTGCCAAAAGCAAAGATAAATAAAAGAAATATTCTCATAACTATGATTTCTTTCCTTTTAATCTAATTTTATTATGTTAAATAAATATCATTTATTGAATACAAGTGTTATGAGAAAACACATATACTTCAATTCATCCTTCTATAATTCTTTCACGACAAAACGGACAATAACCAAGTTGAAGATACTTCAGTTCAAAATCATCTGTATGAAACAGCTGGAATAGAATGAAAACAGAATTACAACTAACTTGAAAAGTACAGGCAACCAAAGAACAAACATGGGAATTTAAAAAAAATAAATTCATATCATATCTGCATAGAATACAAAGATTTTTTTTTTAAAGTGGTATTAAAAAGCATGGTTAGAAGGAAAGTAATGCAAAATGCATTTATAGATAAGAAACAACATAAAAGCCATTTTTATCAAATGCATCTTACCTTTTGACAAAAAACACATTTTATGATAGAGACATCATCTGGAAGCAATGTCTTGAAGAACTGGTAATGGAGTGGCTTTGGCCATTCTAAGACATACACTTCACTTCTTGTCATAGTTTTAAGAATAGAACGATTAACAACAATAGGCTTGAAATCATTTCCATCTTGCTGTAAAACAAATAAAATAAAAAAATATCTGAAGAGAATTCAGGAAAAATACTGTAGCAAAAGCTTACCTTCTTTATGTTGATGCATTAAAAAAATCTACATTCATATTCAAAAGATTTCATTTTACATTTTTCTCAAGTAATTCCTTAAAAGGTATTTGGCAGACAGAATTACTATTCAGTTTTTTCCAACAGTATTTTAAGATTTTATTTTGGATGGCACTTGGAATGAATTTTTTTATCAACTAACTCAGGTGGGAACCATTCATATTGACTATGGTAACAGCAGGCTGGATTACAGTTTGCAATAAGAAATTCTAAATCCAAAGCCATATATATTGACCAAATTTTTGTGAAAACATATAAACACTCTCTTACAAATCACCACTATCATCATGATCATGTTTGCATCCACTTTTCCATGCTAGCATAGATTGAATTGGTCCTTTCCAGCACAGCCTCTCTCCATGCCTTCATTATCAGCATTTCGAGATCAGCTCTAAATACCTCTGTCCAGATTTTTCTCAGTCTTCTAATACAGCTTCTTTTCACTTGAATCATCTGGCACTTCAGCACACAGCATTCATCATCCATACACATCAAATGTCCATACCAGTGCAGTAAGTCCTCTGATACCCAGATTTACTCTCAGATCATTAGCACCCTGTCGTTCATGTTTACTAATATTTCACATCCAAAATTTCCCTCCAGCCTCCATATATCCTCTACATTTAGTGCTCATGTCTCACTGTTATGCGATATCACACTTTTCATGCACGTATCATACAGTCTACCATTCACTCATAGAAAAAAAAAAAAAGTGTCAACAGAGGTAGTAGCTCCTTAAGCTTTTTCCAGCCTTGTATTATTCTAGATACTATGCTTTCAGAGAAACTGCATCCACAGCTAATTAGGTCACCTAAGTAGTAGAAACTATCAATTGCTTCTACAAACTTGTATAAATTTTAAAACATCACATTATTTAAATACTGTAAATCATATATTGATTAAACAAAAATGTAATCTGTTTTACAGAAATTAGTCAACCAGCATATAATACATATAAATCATCATCATCACCATCATCATCAACGTTTTACGTCTGTTCTTCCATGCTAGCATGGGTTAGACGGGTTGTCCTGTTGTGGGCAGTGTCTGGTCGGTTGACCATGCCTTGCTCATACAGGAACTGATTTTGGCTTGATTTCTACAGCTGGATGCCCTTCCTAACACCAACCTCATTTACAGTGGGTGCTGGGTGCTTTTTTTCCGTGGCGCCTACACGTCCACTTTACAGTGTGGGCTGAGTGCTTTTTTGCCGTGGCACCTCCACGACCACTTTGCAGTGGGAGGATGTGGGGGCATATTGTCTATATGCTTCAGCTTGTACCCATGGGAGGTCGGGTACTCTGTATTACTGCGTGATGCCAGAGGTCACGGTCGTGTGTCATCGCCTTTGAGAGGTGTAATTGGGTAAGGTCGGCTTTTATCATCATAAATAGTTGTATTTATTTACATTCTTTAGGCTAAAAAGCTAGAAACTTTGATAATTATCTCATGAATAAATCCATTAGAAAACAATATAGGTACAGCATAATATGAGCATGCTATGACAGATGTGTAATGCTATGAGCATGCTACAGGAATGTGTAATATTAGCAAGAATGAACAAAATGGCACAAAAACTGAATACAATGTGGAAGCAGATATCATGTGCAAGAGGGAGGATTATGCTGGTACAGCCATGTGACATATATGGGAGATGTTAGTTATGTTAAGAATTGCCAACAACTCAAATTCCATGGTAGATTTTACCCATATTCAGATTCATCCATGGACACCTACTACTACTACTATTCCACATCTTCTTCCTCCCCCTCCTCCCACCACTCTCTTCTTCCTCCACAACCTTCACCACTAACATCACTTCAGCTTTTCAGCTGTATTGCTCAGAATCTACAATCCCAACAACAAAATCTCATCAACGAAAAACTGGTCCAATATCATCATCACCGTTTTACGTCCGTTCTTCCACGCTAGCATGGGTTAGACGGGTTGTCCTGTTGTGGGCAGTGTCTGGTCGGCTGACCATGCCTTGCTCATACAGGAACTGATCTGGCTTGATTTCTACAGCTGGATGCCCTTCCTAACACCAACCTCATTTACAGTGAGTGCTGGGTGCTTTTTCGTGGCGCCTACACGTCCACTTTACAGTGTGGGCTGGGTGCTTTTTTGCCGTGGCACCTCCACGACCACCTTGCGGTGGGGGGGGGGGGCATATTGTTTATATGCTTCAGCATGTACCCATGGGAGGTCGGGTACCCTGTATTACTGCGTGACGCCAGAAGTCACGGTCGTGTGTCATTGACTTTGAGAGGTGTAGTTGGGTAAGGTCGGCTTTTATCACCTCATCCCAAGTCATCTTGGGTCTCCCCACTCCGCGGTTTCCATCAACTTCTAGTGCTCTGCACCTTTTTATGCAGCTGTCATCCTTCATACGCATCACATGTCCATACCAGCGTAACCGCCTCTCCTGCACGTAGCATTTGATTCCTCTTATGCTCAGTCTCTCTCTCAATTCATTTATGCTTTGTCGTTCACGTATATTACTGTTACACATCCATCGGAGCATGCAGGCTTCGTTTCTCTCTAATCTACGTAAGTCTTCCACCTTCAGCGCCCAGGTCTCACTACCATGCAACATCGCTGTTCGGATACACGCATCATACAGTCTGCCTTTCATTCTGAGGGAGAAGCCTTTTGCAGCTAGCAGTGGTAGTAGTTCCCTAAACTTCTTCCATCCCGTTCTTACCCTAGTTATTGTACTTTCTGAGCACCCACCTCCGTTGCTAATTCGGTCACCTAGGTAGCAGAAGCTGTCTACTGTTTCTACAGGGCCCTCCCAGAGATTGGTGGTACTTGTTTCCTGTGGCTGTTTGCTTGCTGTTTCAGCACAGCTGCTGCATGTGAATCCTACATTCTTAATTAAGCTTCCTGAGATCCCGCTACATCTCTTGTGTACCCATTGTTTGCATTTGGGGCAAAGAATGGAGTTCCTACCTACACCTTTCCTACATACTGAGCAAGGCCATTTCCCTGAGGGGATCTGGGTTCTGTTTTCTCGTCTACTTATAAGGACCTTAGTCTTTGTCATGTTGACTTTGAGGCCCTTTCTCTCTAGTCCCTGCTTCCAGGTTTGGAATTTATTCTCTAGTTCTACCATAGATTCAGCTATGAGTGCGAGGTCATCAGCATACAGGAGTTCCCATGGGCATCCGGTCTTAAACTCCTCCGTTATTGCCTGCAGGACTATGATGAACAGGAGAGGGCTAAGAACAGAGCCCTGGTGGACCCCAACCTGTACGCTAAATTCCTCGCTATACTCATTGCCAATCCTAACTTTGCTGACTGCTCCTCTATACATGGCTTGTACCGCTTTCACAAGCCATTCATCTACTCCTAGTTTTCTAAGAGCCCACCAGATTACTGCACGTGGAACTCTGTCAAAGGCTTTCTCAAGGTCGACAAATGCCAAGTAGAGTGGCTTACTTTTAGCTAGGTACTTTTCCTGTAATTGCCTCACAAGGAAGAGCGCATCAGTGGTGCCTTTCCCTGGTACAAACCCAAATTGCATCTCGTCTATATTCACCCGGTCCCTAATCAGCTGTGCTATAACTCTTTCTGTTACTTTCATGACCTGGTCCATCAACTTTATACCTCTATAGTTTCCTCTATCTAGTGCATCGCCTTTACCTTTGTAGCAGTTGACAATGATGCTACTGCACCAATCTTTTGGTATGGCCCCCTCTAGTATTACCTGGTTAACGATACGTGTGGTTATAGTGTGACCTACAGACCCAGATGCCTTCAGCATCTCGGCAGCTATACCCGATGGACCGGTTGCCTTCCCTATCTTCATATCTCTGATTGCCTTACTTACTACGCTGCCGCTGACTTGTACTGCTGGTCCCTCTATAGGGTCTACGTGGGGTAGGGTCTCTTCTTCCCATGCATTCTCCTCATTTAGTAATCTATCATAATGACTCTTCCATGCATCTTTCTTCTCAGCACTTGTGAGGGCAAGCTCACCTTTATCATTCCGGATACACTTCTCTCCAATGACATCACAACTATCTCTGACACACTGCCTCGCAATCTTGAATACCTCCTGTTTCTGGTCCTCACGTTGTAAAACATGCTTGAATTTTCTATCCTCTGCTTCCCTCCTAGCTAAGTATACTTGTCGCCTAGCTTCCCTCTTGGTCTCTATGTAATGTACCCTGCTCCCCCCGTTCTTCCATTCTTTCCATGCCTGTCTCTTGGCCTTGACTGCTTCATCTACCTTATTGTTCCACCACCAAGTCACTCTCCTCCTGCTTGAGGTCTTACTCCAGCCACAAACCTCATCCGTCGCCTCTAGTAAGTTATTTTTTAGGAACTCCCAGTTCTCTTCTACGTTAAATGTCTCTATCTGTTCTTCTTTACTGTCGTAGGCGTTGAGTAAAATATATCCAACATATTCTGGAAATGTTCTGAAACACCATTTTAAGACTATACAGTATTGTTACTTCCCTTCGAGGTATATATATATATATATATATATATATATATATATATATATATATATATATATATATATATATATATAAAATGAATAAAACATGTATACATTTAATTTATATATATATATATATATTAGTAAAACCTACTACAGTCAGTAGGCATCTCTAACAAAATACACCCCCCGTCCCCCCCACCCCCACCCCATCCACACCGCCCCTTTCAATGTAAAGTTATGTTGGTGCCGCGCCATCCAGGCCGAAACAAGTGAAATCGTGTAGGTGTCACGACAAAAAAAAACACACAGTCCACGCTGTAATGTGGCCGTGTAGGCAACACGGTAAAAACCTCCCAGCCCCACACTGTAAATGTGGTTGGTGTTAGGAAGGGCATCCAGCTGTAGAAAACCCGCCAGACAGTCCACGCTGTAATGTGGCCGTGTAGGCAACACGGTAAAAACCTCCCAGCCCCACACTGTAAATGTGGTTGGTGTTAGGAAGGGCATCCAGCTGTAGAAAACCCGCCAGACAGTCCTATGCGAGCAAGACAATCACTCTTGCCTCAAGTGGGAAAACCCCCGTCCAAACCCATGCAAGCGTGGAACACGGACGTTAAACGATGATGATGATGATGATGAGTCAATCGATTTTCGTCTAATCGGACCGAGGAAACAATGTTTCTGTTGGTCTTTCTAATACTATCTATCTCTAGGTAGAAGGAGCAACGTCAAATAAAATGTTTTGCTCAAGGACATAACGCATCACTTGGTCTAACTCACAATTTCACGATTGCTAATCCAATTCTCTAACCACTCGGTCATGCGCCTTCACATCTACCATGGAATTTTGTGGAGAATGACATTGTTGCTGAGAACTTAAAAATGTAGAAGAAAGAAGTGAATAAAGGAAAATGAAAAACATACATAATCAACAGACAAAAAAAAACATTATAATTAAGCAAATATAGGTTCAAAATTTCTGGCAAAAATAAAGTTGTGAAGGAAAATATCAATGAGAACAGCAAAATGCCTTTCATCTATAAATCAGTCAATTATATATTCATAGACACCCTCCCAAAACACAGATGCACAGACACAGCAGATACAAATATATGATATATATATATATGTGTATATATATCATCATCATCATTTTACGTCCGCTTTTCCCTGCTTGCAAGCGTGGGACGGGTCTTATTCAGCACAGCATCTCTCCACTCGTCACGGTCCTTCAACTGGCATTTCCTGGCACTTCTTCACCCATCGGTCATCCTCCATGCGCATCACATGTCCATACCACCTCAGTCTCCTCTCCCGTACACTACATTCTATCCCTCTCAGACACAGTTTCTCTCTCAACACATTTATGCTGGGTCATTCACACACATTGACACTGCACATCCAACATATATATATATATATATGTGTGTGTGTGTGTGTGTGTGTGTGTCTGTGTGTCTGTGTGTGTGTGTGTGTGTGTGTCTGTGTCTGCCTGTGTCTGTCTGTGTGTATATATATGTGTGTATGCATATGTATCTCATTTTTTAGGTTTTTTAAAATAGGTATACTGTATCCATGAATGTTGTATAAAAGTTGGTATCAGATATGGAATCCAGCTGTAAAACATTGCCTCAACATGTATGCGTGTGTGTGCATGCATGTATGTAGTTATTATGTATACAAATGTGTATACATATATAAGAATTACATTAAGGGTACATATACCTGTGGAATGCTCAGCTTATTATATATTAATTTCATGAGCATGCTCTTCTGTTGATCAAACAACAGGAATACTCATCTTCAAAACTAACAGTGGACCCTTCCATATTTATTATTAGTGACATTACCAGTGTATATGTATATTTTATATTTTACCATTATATCTATACGTCAACAATTCAACATCAACATGAAATTGCAGCAGAATCACCCTTTACATTGCACCTTATCTTACAATAGGATGGACACATTAGATAATGAGATTGAAGATATACTGTATAGAAAACTTCATTGTCACTGCTGACCTGGGACCAAACAACAACAAATATAATTACTCATGAACTGCTTCAACGTAGATATTTTGACTAAGAAAAATAGTTGAACATGTTGGGCATGTAAGCCCCTAGAGAAAGGCTTATATGCCCAACTTATGTCACTATTTTTCATGGTCTATAAACCTGTGTTGAAGCAGCTTACTTAACTTAACATACAATGCTATTTGACATAAGCATCTAACTGTTAGTCAGGTAGAACCTCATCATTTAAAGTTGACAATCATTATTTCCTTCAGAAAATCTAACAAGATTGAAATGTTTTATCAAATCCATATAATCAAATTATTTGCAAAAGGTACATAGAACCTCAACCCAAGGAAATAACAGCTACTGTCAAGGTACAAATCTCAAGACTGCCACCCTCAATGTTGGCACCCTGAAAGGTAAATCAGGTAAAATTGTGGAACTGTTAGAGAAAAGAGAAGTAGATGTATGATGTGTACAAGAAGTGAGAGGGAGAGGTACCTCAGTGAGACTAATCACAGACAAACAACAGAGATATAAACTTTACTGGATAGGTAATGACGATGGAGTAGGAGGTATAGGCATCTTACGAGCTGAGAAATGGGTAGATAAAGTGATAGAGGTAGTTAGAGTAAGTGACAGAATCACCAAGCTTAGAATAGCTGTAAGAAATAGACTGGTGACAATTACATCTACCTATGCTCCACAGGCAGGACTAAGTAAAGACCAAAAGGACAGGTTCTATGAGAAACTTCACAGACAACTTCAGGGACTGATGAAAGAGACCTCATCTTCCTGGCAGGCGACTTCGGTGGACATGGGGGGCAGTTCTAGGACAGATTCAGTGGAATTCATGGCAGCTATGAAGAGGGACTGAGGCTCCTGGAATTCTGTGATGTGAATGAGTTAACCATCTGCAACAGAAATTTCCGGAAACCAGAGCCACCTAATTGTATATTAATCAGAACACACAAGCCAAATTGATTGCTTACTCATAAGACATTAAGATAAACGAACTGTGATAAACACTAAAACCTTCCCTGGGGAAGAATGCACCACCTAACACAAGTTAGTTATTAGTGACATCAAAATAAACATAAGAGAGAACAAGATACACAGAAAAGTATGGAGACAGAGGCTCTGGAAGCTAAAGGACCTTTCAGTTAAATATAGGTTTAGAAACGCCCAATAGAATGCAGTGGATGAGAGGGGTGACAAGATAAGTATATATTACATAGAGAACAACTAGAAATTCCTACGTGACAACCATTTGCAAACTATTGACAAGTCTTGTGGCTGGAGTAAAGTGCCAACCAGACAGAGGGTGACCTGGTGGTGGAACAGCACAGTAGATAGAGCCATTAAAGCCAAGAGACAGGCACGGAAAGACTGGAAAAATGAGGGTAGCAGAAACCAGTACCAGATAGCTAAGAAAAAAGCTAAATGATAGGTATACACAGCTCAGAGAAAGGCTGAAAAAAGAAAGTTTGCCAATGTCTTGAGACATGAGAACAAGGGACATGAAGTGTTTTGCATTGAATGGCAGTGTGTTAGTGTAAATTGAGATGTTGGAGGAAAATGTGTTAGAAATGACACTGGTGCACTTAGCACCACTGACACTCAAATAAAAGGGGAAATGTTACTATGAGAAATTGTTGAATGTAGAGAATGAATGGAAGGAAGAGAAACTACTTCCAACTTACACAACAGAAGGACCTGCTATGGAAGTAAACATTTGTAAGGTCAAAGAAGCAATCAAAAGAGATGAAGAGTGATAAAGCTGCGAGACCGTCAGAGATAGTTGCTGAGATGCTAAAAGCATGAGAAGTAGGAGTGAGTCTAGTAACCCACATAGTCAATCAGGTAATACAGGACAGAGCCATACCCAATGACTGGTGCAGCAGTACAATCATAAATTGCTGCAAGAGCAGAAAGGAGTAACTACAGAGGAATAAAACTAATGCACGAAATTATGAAATGGACAGAAAGAGTTATAGCCCAACTAATCAGGGAAAGAGTCAAATTAGACGAGATGCAGTTGGTTTCATGTCTGGAAATATTACTACAGATGCATTCTTCTTAGTGAAGTTCCTAGCCAAGAATAAGCTACTATATTTAGCTTTTGTTGAATTAGAAAAGGCTTTGACAGAGTATGTCGATCTATTATCTGGTGGTCTTTAAGGAAATTAGGTGTAGCAGAATGGCTTGTTAGAGCAGTGCAAGTCATGTACAGAGGAGCTGTCAGTAATGAGGAATTCAAGGTACAGGTAAGGTTCATCAAGGTTCGGTTCTTAGCCCATTGCTGTTCATCATAGTTCTCCAGGTCGTAACAGAGGATTCTAAAACTGGCTGTCCATGGGAATGTCTCTATGCAGATGATTTGGTCCTTATAGCTGAATCCATAAAAGAACTAAAAAGTAAGTTCTGACTATGGAAACAGAATTTGGAATCAAAAGGTCTGAGAGTAAACTTTCCAAAACTAAAGTGCTAGTGAGTAGGAAAGAAGATAAGACCCTGATCCCTTCAGGGAAGTGGCCCTGCTCCATATGTAGAAAAGGAGTAGGTACAAACTCCATATAGTGTACACAAGAGATGTAGTGGAATAATGGATGGACTAAAAGGAAAGAAAGACATTGTATGAAGATGCACAGGAGTAATCAAAGGGAAGAGTGGCATTGATATAAACCTCTTCAAGTCACAGGAAGGATCCATAGAAATTGTTGATAGCTTCTGCTATCTAGATGACTTAATCCGCAGTAAAGTGGGGTGCTCTGGGAGCATAAGAGCTAGAATAAGAATAGGATGGAAGAAGTTTAGAGAGTTACTCCCACTGTTTATAGCACATACAAAGGACGACTGTATGATACCTGTGTGACGTGCAATATTGCATAGTAGTGAAACATGAGCAGCGACTGCAGAAAACATGCATAGACTGGAGAGAAATGAAGCAAATGAACTGAAGGAAAAGCTTGGTTTAAGAGGAATACAAGGTGATGTGTAGGAGAGAAGACTGCCTTGGTACAGACATGTGATGTACATGGATGATGATGGATAGGTACAGAGGTGCCAGGAAATGCCAGTGGAAGGAAGTCGGAACAGAAGTAGACCAAGAAAGACCTGGGCAGAGGTGATGAGAGCGGACCTCAAATCACTGAGACTCACAGAGATGACGAAGAAATGTGGCAAATGGAGAGATACTGTGCTGAAAAGAACCCATCCAACCCATGCAGACATGGAAAAACAGACGTAAAAATGATGATGATGATGAAGTTCAATATGTTTCCTAATTCAATAATTTTTCTTTTCTTTTTATCTTTCCTTTTTCATACATATCTCTACTTTTCTCTCTCTCACTCACTCTCTTTTTCTCTCTCTTCCTCACCCCCACCCCACCACCACCATCTCTTTCTAATTATTTCTGTCTTTTAGGCCTGCTGCTTCTTTTCTTCTGCAAAGTGATATTTAGCATACTAGAAATTTCCAGATTTTTCTCTAAGATACCAAAATATGCCTTTCATTTATTTTATACAAACACTTCAGAAATCCAAAAGGATATCTCATATTTATTTTATTTTGTGATGTTTTTTAAGAACAAACAAACCAAAAATGAAATAATGTTAAGCTTCTGAGAAATGTGTACTGATTCATCCTTTTTAGTTTCTTTGAAAGTAATTTTTTTTAAAGGGTTTCTTTTAATAAAATGTTCATCTTTTACTATTTATCCATTTCTGTGGATTTTGTACTACTTAAGTATTGGATAAATACATTTAGATTTCTTTAAAAATAAAATACCCCTTTGATTTCATTCAAAGTTCACGAAACAGAATAGAAAACAGATTTAGAGAAAGTCACTCAAAGATGCTTGAAATATACCTCTAAAGTGTAACAAGCTGATAATCTTAAGCAGAGAATCACAAAGGACAAAATTTGTATGATCCAAATCATAGCTCAAATCTCTTTTGGGCTTCTTTCTTTGGAAATAAACAAGACAAAAAAAATAGCTGGTTACAATACAAAGTAATGAATAATTTTGCACAATCACATCTACTTAGCTTTACTGGATAACTTTGTTGAAGGAGGCCTTTCAATTCAGGAAGGAAGAAGACAATCAACAAGATCCCAGACCACATTCACTTACTGAGTGGGGTGGACCTTGTCCAAATCAGACCCAAAACACAATATTTCCATTGGTCTTTCCATTGCTGATATTATCTACTGGTTGCAACTCCTGGTAGAAAGGGCAACGTGAAATAAAATGTCTTGCTTAAGCACATACTGCCTTACCCAGTCTGGAATTGAACTTGCAACCTGACAATTGTGAATCCAATTCTCTAACCACTAAGCCACATGCCTTCACTAAATTTTCAGCCTGGACTGCAGGGTGGCCAGTGCATATCCCTGCCAACTTGGCTCACAATAGTGAGAGAGGGGAAGAATGGGAGTTACGGAGGCAGTGACAGTGGGAGTTTGTTTCTTTTGTGTTTGGACCTGGTGAATATATGTGTATATAAGAGAGAATGAACAAATATCACCACCACCATTAGAAGCTTCTGCTCTGAAAAGACAGATTTTGTAGTGTAAACACTGTATATATGTAAGTAAATGATAGTTTCTCAAGTAAATGGATACAAGTCTAGCAGGGCTGTAATGTTAAGAAGTTTACTTTACAATTAAATGGTTCCAGAGTCAATGCCAGTATGCAGCACCTACTACAATTGTCTTCTAGGATAGCCTTGAGTTGACTTTGGTTGTTGTTGTTGTTGCTGCTGCATAGTTCCAAATCAGCTCTGATTGAGCTGTCCAATGGCTGAATAAAGTGGCATAACACAGACAATTCTTCCTAATTATACCATGTTTCCATTCAGCAAAGGATCACACTGCTCATTGCAGCATGCTGTGATAAATCACACAGGGTGCAGCATAACAGTCAAGATTTATGACACTCTGTCAACTGTGATCGCAGCAGAAGCAGGTAATGTGGATTCAGTCAGACTATGACAGTCAATGTTCCTTTCCACTTAACGTTGTAGATGTACATCTTCAGCAAGACTATTAATGTTTTAGTAACTATTTCTGTGTGTATATGATCTTAATATTTGAAGTTCAAACCATACCAAGGTCAACTTTGCCTTTCCTTCTTCTTGGGTCGTGAAAATAAAATACAAGTCAAATTCTGAGATTGAGTTAATCAATTTTGCCCTTCCCTCAAATTTGCTAGCCATGTGCCTAAATTAAAAACAATGCTTGTCTAAGTTGAGTGAGAAAGATAACAATTTTATGATGTTGTATTAGAACCTCAGTGTTTGGAAGTGATTTTGCATGGAGTGACAGGGATGGTAGAGGATTGAAGCCTGGTGCTGCAACAAATTGTGTTTTACACTTGCTCAGGTGGTCTGTGTGCCCGGTTCATGTACAGCCCATTTATGATGTGTAATACTCTGGTTTGTAGTCTTTGTAGTTTTTTTTACAGAGGACAGGGTTGAGCATAACCCCTAACAGAGGAGGAGGAGGAGGAAGAGGAAGAAGAAGAAGAAGAAGAAGAAGAAGAAGAAGAAGAAGAAGAAGAATTAAATCTTGTTGCAATGTGAACTCGAACCACAAGATAATCAAAATTTACTACCAATCAAACATTAGAATGACAGACTTGCTTCTAAGTTCAAATAGGGAAATGGTGGTGGTGGTGGTGGTGATAACGACAGTGATGATGATAGTGGGGGTGGTGATAGTGGTGTTGCTGCTATTAATGGTAGTAGTAGTGATGGTGACGGTGGTAATGAGCATAGTGATGGTGATTGTGGTGATGATGATGATAATGATAGTGGGGGGGGGAGGATGGTCATGATGCTGGTTTTACTGCTTCTGATGGTGGTGGTAGTGATGGCAATGGTGGTGATGAGGATGGTGGTGGTAGTGATGATGATAGTGGGGGTGATAGTGATGCTGCTGCATCGACTGCTGCTGATGGTAGTAGCGATGGCAATTGTGGTGATGAGGATAACGATGATGATGGTAGCCGTGGTGGTGGTGGTGGTGGTGGTGGTGGTGATACTGTTGTTGATGATTATGGTGATGCTGTTGATGAAGATGGTGGTCGTGGTGGTGACAGTGATGGTGATGGTGATGATGATGATGGTAGTGGTGATGGTGATGATTGTGATGATCAATTAAAGATTAAGTAACTATAATTTATTATCAATTAACAAATTAACCCTGGGAAATAAATACATTTCCACCTATTTCTACATTGATAGAGAGATATAACCAAAGTTTGACATTAACACCCACCTCACATGTGAACGCTTAACTGTCCTCTTGATATGGTTTAATCAAATTAGCAGTATGCTATTAACTGTTTCTACTTTAGGAACAAGGCCAGCAATAACCCAGTGCATTACTGGTACTTTATTTTATCAACCCCGTAAGGATGAAAGGCAAAGTCAGTATGCTATTAATGTAATCAAATTAGAGTTGATCGTACGAGCCGATGGTCAGTGTAGCAGTCAGCACTCGGCATAACTCTGGTATTCAGCACATCTTTCGTATCGCTCTGGCAGACAAGGATATAACCCAGTAGGTGTCTCCATGTTGTTTTGAATTTGTTTTTTTTTTTGCAGGAAAAGAGTGTTGGTGATGGCCAGGGAGTGCTGAGTGGATAGCTCAAGGAGCAGCCAGCTGTTATCGTTGCTTATCCTATGTCATCCGAGCATGCCAGGCCAAGTGGCATGGTCTCTGGCAACCCTTGCATTGAAATCGCCCATGATGACGTTTTTTGTCAGAGCTGTTGGTTTCCTAGATGAGTGATCTCATTTCACTGTAAAAGGATTCTTTTGCAGTAGGGTCTGCTTGCAACATTGAGGCATAGACACTAATGATGGTGAGGAATTAAGGTATTATCAATATTTACTTCTTCCTCACCCACTCATTGCAGCAGGTCCTGCCACAAGCAACCATCTCCAACTGATTTGGCTAGATCCTCAAGTGAGACCAGCTGAGCACATGCATGTTATCTGACCATCTTCCTCATGGTCTACCCCTGGATCTCCTGCTGGTTGGTTTTGCCCATACAATCTGTCCAGTGATTATTTCCAGAGACATTCTAACCACATGTCCATAGTATCGGAGCTGAAATCTCCTAATACAGAGAAGTAGCGGCTCTACTTGAAGTGACTCTCTAATCTCTGAGCTGTGCACTCTATCAAGAAGGGTATCTGATCAAAAAATACTACCTCAATATACTGTGCATATGTAATACATATTAACATAATAGGGGTTTATATAGAATATGTTTATCTATATATATAAAACTGAGGATGTCTGTCTGTGTGTGTGTGTGTCTGTGAGTTTGAATCCCTAAAACTCGAGAAGTACCCAACAGATTTTTTTCAAATTTTACATGTGTATTACGTATGTTTCAGGGAGTGTTATGCACATAAAAAATTCAACTTTTTGATCCCTAGGTGAAAAACTGCGTTTTTTTCAGCTTTTTAGGTTTTTTTTGAGGTGTTACATCAGACCGATTTCCTTGAAATTGTAACTATGTATTAGTCAGTCTCTTCTTCATACCGTGAGCAAAGAAAATCCAACTTTTTTATGGCCTGGGGCCCGCATTAGGTGAAAAACTTCATTTTTTCAGCTTTTTAGAGCTTTTTCGAGTGCTACTGGTAACATGTAACCCAGTACAACCTGTCGCATGGTCGGGTCGTTGGCGACTAAACCGGCAACCCCATCAACTTTACTTGGTGAGGAGGGTGATTTTGGACATTCTGCAGGACAAAAACAAAACCTGACAAAGGGCGGAAGAACTCATAAGAGTCAACGGCCATCCAAAAATTGTGTAAATGTGTATATGGTGTATATATATATATATATATATATATATATATATATATATATATATATATTTGGTAGCCTTGGTCGGCAATCTGTCTAGGAGAGGGACCATTCTGATTTCAAAGCCGGAGCGGACAGAGCTCTTTGGCCTTGATAGGCAATCTGTCAAACCAATCCTGACTGGGTTAAACGACGGCATTGGTAAGCAGGATGTTGTATCAGTAGATAAGGCAATGATCAAGTAACTGTGAATTTGGTTCATACTACTAGTGGCAAGGCGATCATATCAACTATTGTTGGATGTTTCGGTGAGGCACAACCGCTCTAATACAGAGTACTGCTTTCACTTGTATGGAGTAGCGACCGCAAGTGTATATCCAGCTATTGAAAGCTAAATATGAAACAAATCCTTCTATGTTCATCCCACAGTGCTCGTCGCGCGGTTAAACAAGGAGCGCGTCCTGCAACGGATTCTCAGATTGCAGTCGAAAAATCAGATACTGGGAAACATACACGGAGAAAACAACCAACCCGACTTGTACACGGAAAGAAAGACATCTTTGATGGGACACTCAATGTTCAAACACTCCAGAAAGACCATAAAATCCCTGAACTGATTGCTTCAGCAGGGGCGACCAACCACGGTGTTATCTGTCTTCAGGAGCACCGGTTCATACATGAAGAGCTTGTAACAAAGGAGCAAATATTTGGCAATTGGAGGCTGATAACCTGCTCAGCTTGGAAAAACAACATGAATGCAGCAAATGGTGGAGTTGGAATGCTTTTCAGCCCGCGAGCCTATGATACACTTGCGAGTGTTGAAATGATAACATCAAGGATAATGATAGTTATGTTTAACGGGAATGCTAAAACCACTGTAATCTCTTGCTATAGTCCAACAATTGTAAGTGACATGGCCGAAGTAGAGAGGTTTGACATGGAACTAACATCACTCACTAGAGAAATCCCGAAACATAATGTTCTCATCATTGGCGGAGACTTCAACGCGCGTCTTGGACAGCTTGATGGATTCAAATACTCACACCACTCACAAACCAATAGAAACGGTTGTATGCTAAAAGATTACTTGTGTGAGAACAATTTACGATGTCTCAACGCCATACTCCAAAAAAGACCAGGCCAGTGGTGGACACACAAATCTCCAAATGGTGACAAGACACAACTGGATTATATCATAATCAATCGAAAATGGAAGAACAGCGCAAAAAACTGCAGAGCATATGACTCGTTTGTTAGTGTTGACTCGGATCATCGCATAGTCTCGGCCAAGATATGATTAGGTGTCCGAGTGGATAAAAAGAAATCTGCAAATGCTACTCCTTATAACTAGGCAGTTCTGAATACCAATCCTGAGACTTACAAAACCTTTGTAACTCAACTGAGCAACCAATTTGCTGCCCTACAAGACTCTGCGCCAACAAAATCATCAAATTCTACATTTAACCACTTTCAAATGGCATTCAAAGAGGCAGCGGCCGACACCATCCCTTTAAAACCCAAGGTTAAAAAACGAAAACCCTGGGAAACAGAGAGGATACGCCAAAAGCGCAGAGTTGCGAAAAGCTGCAGAATTGAAAGACACTCAACGATCTCCAGAAAAAATTAGTAACTTCAATGCTGCTTGTACAGCACTGAAACGTGAGTATGAAATTGAGCAAGCCAAATACATGCAGAGAAAGATCAATCATTTCTCAAGTACTGTCAGCAATAAGAAGTCTGCTGAAGCCTGGAAAACTGTCAATAAAATTAGTGGCAGAAAAAGTAGTGACAGAGCCACAAACTGAAAGCCTCCAGCCAAGACGAATATTTAAAACTGTGGCAACAACATTTTCAGAACCTACTTGGCAAAGCACCACAGATCATCGAAAAAGAAATAATACCCGTTTTTACAGAGGAACACCAAATACAGAAAGGTCCTTTCACTATGGAGGAACTACAGAAAGCAGTGAAAAGTATCGGTAACGGAAAAGCGTGCGGACTCGACGATATCCTAGCTGAAGTGTGGAAGGTACCTGAATTTCACCCAATCCTACTAGAGTTGTGTAATAGTGTCTATAATCAAGACCCCATAGACAAATGGACTGAGGGATGTATACTCCCTTTTCCCAAATAGGGCAATCTTGGAATGGCTAAAAACTACCGTGGCATAACACTAATGGCAATTGCCACTAAGATATACAATCTCATGCTGTTTGACAGAATAAGACCTGTCATTGACCCCTTGCTGAGAAAAAACCAAAATGGCTTCCGCACCAACAGATCAACATCAGGGAAAATACTTACTATTCGGTGTATCTTGGAAGGCGTAAAAACCAAAAACCTCCCAGCAACTCTCCTGTTTATTGACTTTTCAAAAGCATTCGATTCCATCCATCATGGGAGGATGAGAGAGATACTTCTAGCCTATGGCTTGCCAAAGGAAACAGTAAATGCCATCATGAAACACCATATAAAAACACCCACGCAATGATGCGCTCACCTGATGGAGATAGCAACTTCTTTGACATCATTGCAGGAGTACTCCAAGTGGATACTCTTGCACCATATATTTTTATCATCTGCCTCGACTATGTATTGAGAAAAGCCCTGGACGAAAACTTAGAGCTTGGTTTCACTCTC
>OZ024743.1:191935154-192120154 GCA_964016885.1 Eledone cirrhosa
GATGCGCATGAAGGACGATAGCTGTATAACAAAGTGCAGGGCAATAAAGATAGACGGTAGCCACGGAATAGGCAGACCCAGAAAAACCTGGGACGAGCTGATAAACTCCGACCTCACACACTTACACCTCACCAAGACAATGTCACTGGACCGAGACCTTTGGCGGTACTCAGTAATAGAGAAGACCCGCCTTACCTAAATACAAAGTAAAACCTACTACAGTCAGTAGGCATCTCTAACAAAATACACCCCCGTCCCACCACCCCCACCCCATCCACACCGCCCCCTTCTATGTAAAGTTATGTTGGTGCCACACCATCCAGGCCGAAACAAATGAGGTCGTGTAGGTGTCACGACAAAAAAACACACAGTCCACGCTGTAATGTGGCCGTGTAGGCAACACGGTAAAAACCTCCCAGACCCACACTGTAAATGTGGTTGGTGTTAGGAAGGGCATCCAACTGTAGAAAACCTGCCAGACAGTCCTATGCGAGCAAGACAATCACTCTTGCCTCAAGTGGGAAAACCCCCATCCAAACCCATGCAAGCGTGGAACACGGACGTTAAACGTTGATGATGATGATGATAACACAAGGCATAGAGAGCGGGTGGAGCGGAAGAATGAGGTGTATAAGATAAGGAAAGGGAGATGAATTGGGCATGGCTTCTGGCAAAATGAAAATGACACAGGGAAAGTGAAGAAAAAGAAATAAGAAAAAGGAAAGGGATAAAAGGAAAGGTAAATAAAAACAAAAGTAACAGGAAGAAACAGAAAAAGACAAGGAAATACTGAAAGGAAAGTCAGGGGAGGGGTATAAAAGGAGTTGGTATCTTGTAGAAATTAAGGAGATAAAAGCAGTTGGTCATTACCATTGATTTCTGTCAAAAATTATGATTAACCCTTTAGCATGTATCCGGCCAGAATTCTCTCAACTCTTTCCGTTCAAACTATCTGTAACTTGCCACTCATACTGATGTTGAGCTATTATTCTCAAAATAAATAATATCAAAATCTCATAGGTTCAATATTTTGTGAGATATTATGTGAAATAAAGCCTTTACTGCGAAAATACAAAAGTATATATAGATTACTGTAAATGCCAAAGGGTTAAAATATGACAAATGCAAGTCTGTTAAAACTGATATTTACTGACCACAACCAAAATGTTATGGTACATGGCTATCTAGAGAAAGCAATGGTAGCCTATAGTAGTTCACTCTTAGAACATTATAGAAATGTGCAGGTTAAGAGGCTAAAACCAAAACATTAATTTGCTACTTATAAAAATAATAAAAACATTTTTTTAGAGCATATGACTGATTTTAATAATTTGAAGTGAATCATTCAACAATGATACCGTAATAATGCTTTTAACGAGTTTTCTTTTTAATTATAAAATATTCTGTGTTATAAAGAAGCAAAAAAATTCTATGCTATTAGCTCATGCTACCATAAATGTGAGTACATTTCCTATTTTATGTTTAAGTGGTTATTGTTAGAAATATTAGCAAAGTTATTAAACTATGACACATTTAATGAATCAATTCAATCAAATACTATTTTGCAAAAGCATTTGAAAAAAAGAATATACGTGTGTGTGTGTGTCCAGGTCCACACTCACACACATATATATATATGACAAAAGCGAGTGCCCAGTCCACACTGTAAAGTGGTCGTGTAGGTGTCACAACAAAAAGCACCCAGTCGACACTGTAAAGTGGTTATGTAGGTGACACAACAAAAAGCACCCAGTTCACACTGTAAAGTGGTCATGTAGGCAACACAGCAGAAAGCACTCATCACACACTGTAAATGTGGTTGGCATTAGGAAAGGCATCCAACTGTGGAAAATAAGCCAAAATCAGTTCTGTGTGAGTGAATCACAGTCCCCTGACCCGATCCCTTACAAAGGGATGGCCGATCCTACCCATGTTAGCATGGAAGATGGACGTTAAATGATGATGATGATATATATATATATATATATATATAGCGAGGGAAAAGTGGTAAGGAACCAGGTGGACCATAACGCACCAAAGTACTCAATACTTAGGGTAGTAGAGTGGGTAATAGGAGTAAGTAAGACCCCGACGGCTGAGCTCAAGCCGTTTTGACGGCTAATTCTGTACTGGTGCGTTATGGTCCACCTGGTTCCTTACCACTTTTCCCTTGCTATCTAGCTCCTATCCCCGTAGTAGAGCACTTTCCGACCTTACCACGCCGTATCCAGACGTTTCCGCCAAGCTCATTTTGTTTCACTCGCACCATGCGAAAACACAATATTGACTTCTCTACCAAGAACATCCCAATCCCACCGAAAAAACTATACCTTCGGATGCTCACGCAAAAAATCGACCTATTTGCGGATTCAGTACAGAATTAGCCGTCGAAACGGCTTGAGCTCAGCCATCGGGGTCTTACTTACTCCTATATATATATATATATATATATATATATATATATGTGTGTGTGTAGAAGGTAAACAAAAATAACAAAACATAGAAGAAATATATTAGTTTAACACTTGAAATAGCAGGAAGATAGTCTTAACGTTTCGGACACTAGTCCTTCATCAGAAGGTAGAGTTAAAAATAGAAGATAAATAGAAAGTAAAGAGTGATGAGAGGAAGGAATGGGAAAAATGAGAAAAAATTGGGGAGAAAAAAAACACACGCTCGTATTCATTCAGACATCATTTTATGTCTATTTCTTCATGTTGGCATGGATTGGATGTGTCATTACAAACCAAATCAGCTCCAATTAACCCATGCCAGTATGAAGAAAAGGGGCATATAATGATGATGATGATGATGATGATGATGACATACACATGCACATCATCATCATCACCATTTAATGTCCATTTTTCTACGCTAGCGTGGGTTAGATGAGTTGTCCCGTTGTGACTCAAGCCAGGTCAGATGACCATGTCTTCCTCATACAGAACTGATTTCGGCTTGGTTTCTATGGCTGGATGCCCTTCCTAATGCCAACCATATTTACAGTGAGGACTGGGTGCTTTTTGTTGTGACATCTACACACGCGTTGTGGGGAGAATAGAATAGAGACAAGAAGGGAAAAAGTAAAAAGGAAAGGAAAAGAAAGAAAAAGAAAAGAAGAGTGAGGGAGGAAAGGAAGAAAGAAAATCAGAAAGTGAAAATGAAAAAGGGAATAGTGATAAGGAGAAGAAAGGGGTGAAGGGAAGTGTTGAGAATGCCTAATGGCGGACAGAGTAAAAGAGGGTCAAGAGAATGAAGGGAAAGTAAGGAGTAAGGGATGACAGATAGGGATAGAAGATAAAAATGAATGGGAGGCAAGAGGAAAAGGAAAAAGAGTGGGAAGTAGCAGTTAGAGGATGGGAGAGAATGATAAACATAATAAAATAAAATAAAATAAAATGATGAGATGAAAAATTATAAATATAATAAATGTAAATATAAAAATAAAAAATAAAAAGTGAAAATAGAAAAAAAAATTTTAAATGAAAAGAGTAAAAAATAAAAATAAGAAAAATGAAAAATAAGAATAAGCTTTGAGGCATTGTTAGGTTCTTAATATCTCGAAATCATAAAAGGGAAATTATAATGATAATAATTGTTTCTACTTTTGGCACAAGGCCAGCAATTACCCAGTGCATTACTGGTACTTTATTTTATCGACCCCATCATAAGGGCCATAATATGACCTCTTTATTGGCCACAAGGGCTGACATCAAGAAAAACATTACAGACAGCACAGGACGGTACGATGTGGGTTTTGTGCATGTAAAGATTTTTATAATTTATATAAGAAAAGAAAAAGACATAGAAACATATATATATATAAACAATAAAAATGAAAATTGAAACAATGAAAAATTCCCCAATAGGGGGAAACCTCCGAGGGTTACTCGTGGCGAAAACCACACAAAAGACCACGGCCACCCTGACCACCAGGGCAAGCGCCCTCTTTTTCCATTTCTCAAACTACAGGCGTATATTCAGAGCGGTCCCGTTCACTCGGACCATTCTTCCTACATTCACCCACCTTTCAACAAACTTGCTAGAAGGCAGCACTTGCAGGGGTATGGGCCTGAAATTATCGATAACATCCCCCTTGTTCGGGTCTTTTCTCAGCAGCGCCACCGCTCCCCGGCTCACAAAACTGGGAATGCTCCTGTTCTGCTGCCAGTTGCAGTAGACATCTGCCAAGAGATCACCAAACAAGTCTGCATAAAGCTCGTAGGGCAGACCATCCAAACCTGGCGATTTACCTCTCGTGCAGTTAGCCATCGCTTCCCGTATTTCACCGGCTGTTATTGGCTTTTCGCAACACTGAGCTGTGGTCGTCGAGAGCCGAGGCAGTCCATCAAGGTATGCACTGAAGTCCATACTCCGATCCGGCCCGCCGCTGCTCCCGAACAGTTCAGCAAAGTGCTGCTGAAAAGACTCACACATCTGCTCGTATTCGAGCAACACGTGGCCGTTTTGGTCAGACAAAGACCAAATTGTGGCTTTGTTGCCACGTCGCGCATCTGTCACCCGGGCCCATTGGACTGCTTTTATCCCCTCGTATTTCAGAGCACGCGCTGTAGCTCTGACACCGCAGCCTTCGTGTTTTGCGTTGAAGAATTGGTCGAGTGCCAATCTCTCCGCAAGCACGTCGGTTGCAATGCCTGTCCTAAACGCCTCTTCTAGCTTTCTGACTAGCTCTCCCTCTACTCTATTTTCCTCTATCACTAGTCTTTTGCTAAACCTAATCGACTCTACTTTAATTGCCCTTCTCAGGGCGAACCACCACCTGTTGTTGACGACCGCTCCCGTCAAAGCCCGCTTAACTAATATGCTAATCCGGTCTCTGTAGGCTTTGCGCGCCGGGAAAGATGCGTTCAGCTTCCAGTAACCGGGTCCTTGTCTATGAAGTCTGTCTATGTCGATCTCACAGATCACAAATTTGTGGTCTGTGTAGTCAACTATTTTAAATTGTGGACAACTTATACTAGCCTTATCTAGTTCTCTGCAGAATACCCTATCGAGATACGATCTGGAAGACCCAATGCGGTTTGTCCATGTCCTCATTGGCACATTCGGGTGATCCAGTCGATACCTGTCAGACAGTTCAAAACGTCTGAGCAGCATGCATCCAAGCATGCATCCAAGATACTGTTCCAGTCACCCACTAACACTAAAGAACAGGACGTTCTAAGAAAGGTCTCTAGATGTCTGAAGAAATCTGGCCGTCCAGCCCCAGTTGGGGCATAGACGGCTACTAGCCTGAAAGCATTGCTGCCGGTCACGTCCAGCACCACCGACTTACCTTATGGGTCCAGGAAGATGGCCAGTATGGCGAGATCCAAGCCTCTCCGAAAAAGGACGGCAACCCCCCCGGATCCTGGATGGCTGGAAGATGCGTATACATCGTAGCCGCTGAAGATCGGTGTGAAGGCTCGTGCTTTGGAGATTCTGTTCTCGCTGATGGCCACCACATCTATGTTTAGTGACCTGAGGTCGTTGAGCAGGTGACCCTGCTTCGAAGATGACCCCAGGCCACGTGCATTTATACTGCCTATTCTAAGTACAGCCATGTTGGATGAGAAACGGAGCAAGAGAGAAAGGGTCACTTATCTTGATCATGTGGTGAAGGTACATAAGGGCCATAATATCTTAAGAGCTAGTTGTGGTTTGTGTGGAATGTCATGGCAGAGAATGTATGTCTTTTTGAGTGCCTTCAGAGTTAAATGTGTTGGATTTCAATCTAATGATCCCTGCTGATTCTGCCAGACACAGATGGCAGTGATTTTTTTCCAAAAGAATATGGAGCCATGCATCTACGTATGGACCACTTGATCTGGTACATCATGTTGTTATACTTTACTATCATATAACATTATTATGATCATGGTATTCTACTTATACTAATATGATCACTGTATTTCTCTTAAGATATTATGGCCCTTATGATATTATTATTACTTTAATTCCCCTTATACTTATATTTTTTAACTGTTTATCAATCACCGATAAACATTGATGGCCAGCTGAATTATTTATAGAAATATACTGAAGTGAAAACCAAACTAAACTCAGTCTTTTACTATACTTTTCTGGCAATATTATACCAACATGACCATCCTCAAATATAACAGTATATAGAGTTACGCCCCTTTACATTCTGAGTTCAAATACCGCCAAGGTTAGCTTTGCCTTTCATCCTTACAGGGTCAATAAAATTAAGAACCAGTAATGCATTGGGGTTGATTTTATCGACTTTCTCTGTCCCACAAAATTGCTGGGCTTATTATATTTTCCTTATAGTATTATGATCATGGTATTTTCATAAAGTATACTTATAATTACAATTTCCTAAAATAACTTTTACACCTTATGCATACCTTATCAATCCCCCATGTCAAACTTGAAGTCATTGCGCGTGCCTGTATAGGAGACTGTGTGTGAGTGTGTATATATATGTGTCTGTATGTGCACGTGTGTGTATGTATGGGTCAGTGTATATGTAGGAAACTGTCTGCACACATACACATATTTATATATATATCATCATCATCATCATCATCATTTTACGTCCGCTTTTCCCTGCTTGCAAGGGTGGGACGAGTCTTATTCAGCACAGCATCTCTCCACTTGTCACGGTCCCTCGTCATCTCCACCGTGAGCTTCAATGATCTGAGGTCTGTTCTCACCACCTCCGCCCATGTTTTTCGTGGTCTACCTCTACCACGTCTTCCTTCAACTGGCAATTCCTGGCACTTCTTCACCCATCGGTCATCTTCCATGCGCATCACATGTCCGTACCACCTCAGTCTCCTCTCCCGTACACTACATTCTATCCCTCTCAGACACAGTTTCTCTCTCAACATATTTATGCTGGGTCGTTCATGCACATTTACACTGCACATCCAACAGAGCATGCTTGCCTCATTTCTCTCCAGCTGTCGCATATCCTCTGCAGTTGCTGCCCATGTCTCACTACCATGCAGCATCGCGCTCCTCACACAGGCATCATACAACCGGCCTTTCGTACGCAGGGAGAAACCCTTCTTCGTCAACAGAGGAAGCAGCTCCCTAAACTTCTTCCAACCCGTCCTTATTCTAGATACTATGGCCTCGGAACACCCTCCTCCCATGCTAATCTGATCTCCTAGGTACCGGAAGCTATCCACCACTTTTATAGCGCCCTCTTGCATTTGAAAAATGTGTCTATCAGTGCGACTTCTACTGTCTAATTTCCCTGTACATCTACTGCATACATATTTCTCCCTACCTGTTAGTTTGCCTGCTATCCCGCTACATCTCTTGTGTACCCAGGATCTGCATTGTGTGCATTTTATAGAATTTATGCCAGTTCCTTTTCTGCATATCGAACATGGCCATTTCCCAGACGGAATCAGGGTTTTGTCCTCTTTTCTACTCATCAACACTTTTGTCTTAGCTAGATTCACTCTCAGTCCTCTTGCTTCCAACTGCTGTTTCCATAACCAGAATTTATTCTCTAGCTCCTCTACTGATTCTGCTATAAGAACCAGATCGTCAGCGTAGAGAAGTTCCCATGGACAGCCAGTCTTAAACTCCTCTGTTATGGCTTGGAGGACTATAATGAACAAGAGCGGGCTGAGGACCAAACCCTGATGTACTCCTACTTGTATCTGGAATTCCTCACTAAACTCCATTCCTACCCTGACTTTACTGAGAGTACCTCTGTACAAAGTTTGCACTGTCCTCACAAGCCATTCCTCAAAACCTAGCTTCCTTAGGGACCACCAGATGACAGATCGGGGTACCCTATCAAAGGCCTTCTCTAGGTCAACAAAGGCTAAGTATAGTGGCTTATTCTTCTCTAAGAACCTCTCTTGCAATTGTCTCACCAAGAAGAGGGCATCTGTTGTACTCTTCCCAGGCACAAAACCAAACTGCATCTCATCTAGTTTGACCCTTTCTCTAATTAGTTGTGCTAAAATCCTTTCTGCCACTTTCATAACCTGATCTATCAGTTTTATACCTCTATAATTGCTCCTCTCCAAAGCATCCCCTTTACCTTTGTAGCAATTTATGAGAATACTGCTGCACCAGTCTTTGGGTATGACACCACCATATATAGCCTGATTGATGATGCGTGCAACCAGTTTAGTGCCTACGTCCCCTGATGCCTTCAGCATCTCAGCAACTATTCCCGATGGTCCGGCAGCCTTACCATTTTTCATTTCCCTAATCGCCTCTTGGACCCTATATTCATCAATCTCAATAGCTGGTCCCTCTGTCGGATCCACCAAGGGTAATTTCTCTCTCTCCCATTCGTTCTCCACATTCATCAGTCTCTCATAATGACATTTCCAGGCCTCCTTTTTCTGATCATTCATGACACTAAGTACACCGGCATCATCCCGGACACATTTATCTCCAACAACATCCTGATTTGCATTGACACACTGCCTTGCAATGTGGAACACCGCACGCCTCTGATCTTCCCGTCGCAGAACATTGGCAAACCTCCTACTCTCTGCCTCCCTGCGTGCTAAATACACCTGACGTTTAGCTTCTCTCTTAGTGGCTGTATATTCTTCCCTACTCCCACCCTTTTTCCAAGCCTTCCATGCTAGTCTTTTGTCTCTAATAGCCTTATCTACTGTGCTGTTCCACCACCAGGTCACTCTCTGTCTGGTTGGAGCTCTGCTCCAGCCACAGGTTTCATCAGTAGCCTGCAGCAAGTTGTCACATCAAAAATTCCAGTTATTATCTATGTCATACGTCTCTAAATCGTCTTCTTTTTCGTCATATACATCTTGAAGGGCTTTCCTAAATTTGTATTTTAGTGAAAGGTCTTTTAGCTTCCAGACCTTTCTTCTCCACACCTTCCTATATGTCTCATTCCATCTCTTGCCTACTGAGATATCACTAACAACTAACCTATGCTGTGGGGTACATTCTTCCCCAGGGTATGCCTTGGTATTAGACACTATCTGCCTGTCCCGCTGCTTAACTAGCAGGAAGTCAATCTGGCTTATGTGCTCACCAGATTTGTAGGTTATTAGGTGATTGGCAGGTTTCTGGAAGTTTGTGTTGCAAATAGTCAATGTACCCGCATCACAAAATTCAAGAAGTCTCACTCCTTCTTCATTTCTTGAACCGTAACCGTGCCCACCATGTACCCCAGTGTAACCATCCTGGAGCTGTCCAACATGACCATTGAAGTCTCCTGCTAGCATAACAATGTCTCCGTCCTCTGTCATTGCGGTTGTTTGCAAAAGTTGCTCATAAAAGCAGTCTTTCTCATCTTTGCCTAGGCCTGCTTGGGGAGCATAGGCCGAGATGATTGTCAGTAGTCTCTTACCTACAACTAATCTAAGCTTAATTATTCGATTACTAACTCGAACTACCTCTATTGTCTTATATATATGGAGGCACATGGCTTAGTGGTTAGAGCATTGGCCTTGCAATCGAAAGGTTGTGAGTTCAATTCTCAGACCGGGTGATGTGTTGTTTCCTTGAGCAAGACACTTTATTTCACATTGCTCCAGTTTACTCAGCTGTAGAAATGAGATGATATGGACTTGAGTCCCTATCATTCCACTGCAAAGTGGTCGTGGAGGTGCCACGGCAAAAAAGCACCCAGCACTCACTGTAAATGAGGTTGGTGTTAGGAAGGGCATCCAGCTGTAGAAATCAAGCCAGAATCAGTTCCCGTCCCACCCTTGCAAGCAGGGAAAAGTAGACGTAAAATGAAATGAAAAATATATATATATAAGTGTGTGTGTATATATGTATGTGTATATGTGTGTGTGGGAGTGTGGGTTATGTGGGGGGGTGCCTATATTGGTACAGCACAAGGCACCTGACCTGTGTCCAACACATCTAATAAAACATGTCTGTGATCAACTGACTGATAACCACCTTGAGTCAAAAACACATTTCAATGGAATCAAGCCACTTCAAAAATATTAAAAACCTAACGATGCGCCAAGCATATTCTTATTTTTATATTTTTCTTATATTTCACTTTATTCTTATTTTACTTTATAGTGATCTATGGCTATACATTATTTTTTTTTTTTTTACCTTTTTTTTTATTGTTTTTTTTTTACATTTTTAGTTTTTCAGTTTTTTTTTTGTTTTTTTTTTTCTATTTTCATTTTTTTTTTATTTACATTTATTATATTTATTAAATTTTTATCCCACCATTTTATTTTATTTTATTGTTTGTCATTCTCTCCCATCCTCTACCTGTTACCATTCTTTTTCCTTTTCTCTTGCTGCCCATTCATTTCATCTTCTATCCCTATCTGTTGTCCCTTACTCCTTACTTTTCTGCCATTCTCTTAACCCTCTTTTACTCTGTCCCCCATTAGATATTCTCAACACTTCCCCTCACCCCTTCTTCTCCTTATCACTATTCTCTTATTCCATTTTTCTTCTGCTTTTCTTTCTTCCTTTCCTCCCTCACTCTTCTTTTCTTTTTACTTTTTCCCTTTTCTCTATTCTATTCTCCTTACAACCAGCCCAATCAAATCAAGGAACAACACAACACCTCAACTGAGTGAGAAATGGTAATTTAAAGCTGTATGCTGATATCCCTATCATCAAGGAAACCACAAGTCAGATGAGCTATTGATAACAGAGTCAGGCGCAATCAATACAGATTGTACCTTGAGCTGATAGATCATGAAACACGTGTCACACATGAATAAATATAATGATGATACTTTGACACTGGGATAATTGCTGGCCTTGTGTCAAAAGTAGAAACAATTATTATTATTATTATTAGGGCAGTGGATTGGCAGTATCGGTAGAGGGTCAGACGCCATGCTTTGCAGCAAAGAGTTACGGCCCTTTATAGTCTGAGTTTAAATCCCACCAAGGTTAACTTTGCCTTTCATCCTTACAGGATTGATAAAATAAAGTACCAGTAATGCACTGGGTAATTGCTGGCCTTGTGCCAAAAGTAAAAACAATTATTATTATTATTATTATTATTATTATTATTATTATTATTATTAATGAAGAGTCAATAAGAATAAAGTACCAGTAATGTACTGGGATAATTGCTGGCTTTGTGCCAAAAATAGAAACAATTGTTATTATTGTTAATATTCTGCTTATGAAGAAGACTGACCATAGTAAATACCAAATGTACAAAACCACATACTATACTAAATCTGACTCACCTATGCATTGAGTGTTCAAGCTGGTAAACCAATAGCAACATAAAGTTACAAACCATTAAACTATATATATAGTTAATAAATGAAACAAAGAGAGAAAAAAGAGGGGCTAATCAAAGAGCAAAAAATGAAAATAAATTATAATTTTACCTCAATACTTAATAATCTTCCAATAAATGGATCTTGGCCTTCTTCATCTGTATCACCGAAAACTAATTTTTCTGAATCTGGCACAACTGATAAGGAACAATGTAAACTGAATTCAATACTGATATGATGATGATGATTACAATATGATGATGATATGATGATGATGATGATTACAATATGATGATGATTACAATTATGATAGTGAAAATCCTGATGATGGAAACAATACACATGATTTCCTTTGGGTGGATACAAGGCCATATTTATAAGAAGATTGAATGAAATTAACCTTTTATTATCCTGTTTCTAAGACATTGGCCTATGATTTTCAAATAGTTCTGACATTAATCAAAACTTTGGAAGGATTTTGTAATACATCAAAGTTTCTCATTATAAAGCTTGTGTTTGAAGCGTAACAAAGATTCTGACATAAACTTATGATGGAAAGCTTTTAGATAAATATAAACACTTTAAAATAAACAGTTTTGTAATATAGAAGCAGAGGGGTGGGCAGTTCAGATGGTTTGGTATCAAGAGGGTGATTTTAGCATAATACACTATAGATAGATATTTTCAGTCTCAAGAGAATAAAACCAAATCATCTATGATGATGTTGATATTTTATCTATTTCCCTTTTAATTTCTTAGATAGGAAGGGGTCCTTTTGCAGAGTAGTTGAGGTTGGCTGGGGATTGGGGAGGGGGGTGTTTAACCTCAAACGAGACCTACAAATGCCTGCAACAGAGTGGATTCAGCTGAAGGCGCCAAGCCCAAGTGGTGGTGTTAAACCAGATAACAGATTAAGTCAACAACCCAAATGGCCACAACAGGAACAAATATAGCAAGCCATCTCATCCAATACTCTAACAATTTTGTTAACCCACCACCCTGGTCTAGTTTGGTACTTCATTTTCTCTACTTCAAAAGAATGAAAGACAAAGCTGCCCTCAGTAGGATTTGACCACAGAGCAGAGATACTATAACAAAAGTGTTATTGATGATGATGATGATAATAATGTTAAATTTACAACACATTTGTAAATACTATTTAGTAATGGAACATTTCTATAGCAGTATTAATTCTTTGTTTATTTAAGATGTACGTCTCTATATATAGCAACATGGATTGCTTCTATCTATAAATGTTTGACATATTTATTTTGTAGACATATGTAAAATTGGCTGCAAGTCTTTCCTAAGTCATCAAGTCTGTTATGACATGAATGAAGTTTTGTTTTCCCCAGAAGGAGTATTTGACAAGGAGAGACATGGAGGGAGATAGTATGAGAGAGAGAAAGAGAGAGGGAGATAAATATGATAGATAAATAAGGAAAGATGGGAAGACAAAGGTACAAAGATTAAAGAAAATGTGCAATCACCATAGAATAGATGACAGCTAGGTGTGAGAGCTAAATCCTAATTATATATAGGCACATATAGAAATACACAAAGACACACACACACATTTATGTATGTGTGTGTGTGTGTATATATATCATCATCATCACCATTACCGTTTTACCTCCGTTCTTCCATGCTAGCATGGGTTAGATGGGTTGTCCTGTTGTGGGCAGTGTCCAGTCCACTGACCTTGTCTTGCTCATACAGGAACTGAGTCTGGCTTGATTTCTACAGCTAGATGCCCTTCCTAACACCAACCTCATTTACAGTGAGTGCTGGGTGCTTTTTTCCATGGTATCTCCACGTCCACTTTACAGTGTGGGCTGGGTGCTTTTTTGCCGTGGCGCCTCCACAACCACTTTGCAGTGGGAGGGGGTGGGGGCATATTTTCTATATGCTTCAGCTTCGACTTGTACCCATGGGAAGTCGGGTCTTCTGTATTACTGTGTGACACCAGAGGTCATGGTTGTGTGTCATCGCCCTTGAGAAGTGCAATTGGGTAAGGTCGGCTTTTATCACCTCATCCCAGGTCTTCTTGGGTCTCTCCACTCCGCGGCTTCCATCGACTTCTGCACCTTTTTATGCAGCTGTCATCCTTCATACACAACCTCCTCTCCTGCACACAGGATTTGATTCCTCTTATTCTCAGTCTCTCTCTCAATTCGGTTATGCTTTGCCGTTCGCGTATATTACTATTACACATCCATCAGAGCATGCAAGCTTCGTTTCTTTCTAATCTGTGCAAGTCTTCTACAGACAGCGCCCAGGTCTCACTAGCATATAACATTGCTGTTCGTATACACGCATCATACAGTCTGCCTTTCATTTTGAGGGAAAAGCCTTTTGCAGCTAGCAGTGGCAGTAGTTCCCTGAACTTCTTCCATCCCGTTCTTACCCTAGTTATTGTACTTTCCGAACACCCACCTCCGCTGCCAATTCGGTCACCTAGGTAGCAGAAGCTGTCTACTGTTTCTACAGAGCCCGCCCAGAGTTTGGTGGTGCTTGTTTCCTGTGGCCATTTACTGCTTGCTGTCCCAGCGCAGCTGCTACATATGAAGCCTACATTCTTACTTAAGCTTCCTCAGATACCACTACATCTTTTGTGTACCCATTGTTTGCATTTGGAGCAGAGAATGGAGTTCCTACCTACACCTTTCCTACATACTGAGCAAGGCCATTTCCCTGAGGGGATATGCGTTCTGTTTTCTCGTCTACTTACAAGAACCTTAGTCTTTGTCAGGTTGACATTGAGACCCTTTCTTTCTAGTCCCTGCTTCCATGTTTGGAATTTCTTCTCTAGTTCCACCATAGATTCAGCTATAAGTGTGAGATCATCTGCATATAGGAGTTTCTATGGGCATCTGGTCTTAAACTCCTCCATTATTGCCTGCAAAACTATAATGAACAGAAGAGGGCTAAGAATAGAGCCCTGGTGGACACCAACCTGTATGCTAAATTCCTTGCTATAGTCATTGCTAACCCTTACTTTGCTGACTGCTCCTCTATACGTGGCTTGGACAGCTTTCACAAGCCATTCATCTACTCCTAATTTTCTAAGAGCCCACCACGGGGGACTCTGTCGAAAGCTTTTTCCAGTATATATATATATATATATATATCAAAAGTATATATTGAGTTAAAAATTCCCAATAGTCCCCTATAATTAAAATAGCTCAAGGAGAAAAATCTTTCTGAGCCTTATAATACTGTAAGGAGAGACGAACACAGATATATAGCTATATGTGTTCAAATCACAAGGGACATAGATCGCCAGAGTAAAGAAAATATTGACTAAAATAGTATGATTCACAGAACCCAATCAAAAGGATAATTTGAGAAAAACAAACCTACCATGATAACTATCATCTACCCAGACAGTTTATGGGTAGAACTGTTTTGCCATCTCTGTCCTTTGTAATTTGAATACAATATATATATATATATATCACGGAAAAAAGAGAATCAGTGTTGCAATGAAAGGAATTTATTGGACATATTACAATTGTTTCTCGGGCGACCAGCTCAAGGCGCAATCAATGTAGTGATCAAACCTGACTCTGAAATCGTGCAGCCCTCGGATACGTCTCGATTCTACGAAGCAGATTTTCGAATAGGAAAATCTGCTTCATAGAATCGAGACGTATCCAACGACCACGCAATTTCAGAGTCAGGTTTGATCACTACATTGATCGCGCCTTGAGCTGGTCGCCCGAGAAACAATTGTAATATGTCCAATAAATTCCTTTCGTCGCAACACTGATTCTCTTTTTTCTGTGATATCATACTCTGCTCTATGAGGGCATCGAGTGGTCACACGGCCTACCGCATATGGATGCTTTAAGCATCCAACACCAGTTATATATATATATATACTCACACACACACAGATATATAAATACATATGTATGTATATTTGTACACACACACACACACATACGAGGTGGGTCAGAAAAGTTCCAGGACTGATGTCACAAAACATTTATTTCAAACCCAAACTTCACACTAAGAGTTTTCTCCTTCAAAGTAATCCCCCTGGAGTCTAATGCACTTTTCCATCCTTTTCTGCCATGCTTGCATGCACTCCTGGAAGGATTCTTCCGGGATCCTCCACAGTTCCGTCGTCATGGCCTTTTTGATGTCGTCCATGTCTTCAAAACAGGTCCCCTCCGGGTCAAACTCAAAGATCCGGTGATGACTGTCCCTAGCAAGTCTGGTTCGGTTTCAAGACGCTTGAGGATGTCCTGGCACACTTGAATACGTCGACCCTTCTGGTCATCATTCAGCAGTTTTGGCACCATCTTCGCACACACTTTCCGCATGTCCAAATCTTCAGTGAGAATCTTCCAGACGCTGTCCCGATTCATGGCCAGCTCATTTGCCATCAGTCGAACAGTCAGCTGACGATCGCTACGAACCATCTGCCTGATGCGCTCAATGTTGACCTCAGTCCTGGTTGTTGAGGGCCTTCCGCTCCTGGGGTCATTTTGCACCACTCAAAAACATGTGAGCGTGACATCGTCTCATCTCCATACACTTGCTGCAGCAATCCCAGTGCTTCTGACGGAGTTTTCCCCAACCGTACCAGAAACTTCAAGTTTGTTCGATGCTCTGTGCTCATTGCTTGATGACCTGAAACAGAGGACATGTATATAAAACTATGAAGAAAAAAGTTTGATCGCTGCAGAGAGCTAAGATTACAGTTACAAACTCCAGGGAGATTACTTTGAAGGAGAAAACTTTTAGTGTGAAGTTTGGGTTTGAAATAAATCTTTTGTGACATCAGTCCTGGAACATAAAGAAAGAGAGAGAGGGATTGTGAATAAGAGCATAGTTTCTTTGGTAAAACTAAATAAATCTTATAAAAACATGCACACAGATATATGCCTGTGAATGTATAACATTTGTTGCCCAAATAATTCTGGAATTACCTCCTTACAAAAATACAGAATCTCATAACAGCCTGAGAAAATTATTTTGGCACAACTGCCCCTTCTCTCTTTAATATTATATTGAAACACATCAAAAAAGCTCCAGTTCAGTACTGGGTTCAAATTTTCCTCTAAACCACTTTCTGACTTCTCCTCTCTCTCCTTCTCCGTAAGAATTAACTGTGTTCAGACCTTGTGAGGGGAATGAGCTCTGCCAGGTTTAAAGTGCCTAAGATATATTGTATGTCATGTTAGTGCCCTGATGACTTCAACAGGATTTACAGATCCATATATACACATATTTATGTAAATATTAGTTACTGCTTTCATCTATTTGCATATATATATATCCTTTAGTATACAGTCTTACATGTTTAAAGCAGATGCTTTTGCAGAAGGATGTTCTTTCTACAGATAAAGACATCAACCAATGTAGTACAAGTAAAACCACTGTTTAAGCAGCAGCAAGCATTACTATGTGCCTTGCAACATAAAGGCTATCCTAAGCTTTGAACACATGACCATATGATCCAGAATCTAGGATCTTAAATTCAGAGATATTTTGATCTGTAATAAATTATAAATAGAACAATATATAAACAAATAGGATACTGTCAGAGCATAACAATGCATCTAACCCATGTATACATGGAAAAGAGACATAAAGCAATGATGATGACAATGATGAACAATGATGAATGGCTCTTTACCCTTTCATCATTACTAACTGTATACACTGTGCTTATTTCAGAACAATCCATCTATACAACATAGCACTGCTGCACTGGGAAAGAAAAGTCCCAAGTTCTTGTGACAGTATTACATACTGAAAAGGAGAAAGCTTCTTGTACTGGTAAATGTAATGCTCTAGAAGAATGAAAAGCCAAGACATACCAAATAGGTTATGAAATCAGAATATATAGTGATGAACGTAAATGCTCTAAAGTATTTCTTTCAGCACTCTACTGTTTCTACCAGCTTGCCAACATAATGAAACATATAGTCACATGCCCAAAATTGCACATGCACACACATATGCATACTAACAGAAACACATGTAAACACAGAGAAAGCAAGCAAGCCATGCAAGAAGAAGAAAAATGTAAAATTGAAATATACAACTAATCAAATAATGTTTGTTGGTTGCCAGTTGTAGCCATGTAAAACAATATGGTTTATTTCAGCTTCTTACACTGTGACATTTGTAACTTCTACAAACATAAATTACATCAGCTGGGTTTAATTTTTCCCTTTCTATTCAATTTCCAGCTAACAGCAGTTAATTTCACAGAAATGCTTCATTATAAACATTATTTGACACTAAATGCAATGATGTGGTGGTGACAATGGGGCTGATGGTGAGTGTTGGATGATGGTAACTATTGTGATAATGTAAGTGATGGTTGTGAGTGTTGGCAATTACTGTGATAGTGTAGGTAATAGCATTCATCTTGTGTTACCCAGTAAACATTGTAAGAGTAAAAAAACAAATAAATACTACTCACATATGTGATGTATGATAGTTTACACACACCACATGCAAATTTGTATATATATACACCCAGTAGACACTTCACTTCAAATATAATACTAGTGCTAAATGGGTTTAAATGCAATCAATGAGAAAGTTACCTTATGTTTTCCACCCATAACAGTTTGTAATGAACAATTTAATGCAATTACAAAAATGTAACCAAGAAACCCTCACATGATGATTCCAATGAACATCCGTCAGTATCAACGAGTGTTCCAGTTGTTCAATTAATGAAACATTCTGCTCATAAAATTCACATGTAAGTGGTTGAGCATTCCACAGATAGTGTACTCTTAATGTAATTCTCAGGGAAATTCAGCATGACACAATGGGTGACAAGGTTGGTCCTTTGAATTATAGGCACAGTCCATCTGACAGGCTTCCAAGCAGTTTCTGTTTACCTAATTCTACTCACAAGGGATGCTATGGTAAATGATACTTGCCCAAGATACCACAAAGTGGGATTGAACACAAGTCCAAATGATTCTAAAGCCAACACCTTAAACATTTGGTCATGCAGTGTCCACCATAATAAACTCCTCAACAATTCGACTATGCTACACCCAAAGCATACAGATTACATGAAAATATTCAACGGTTTCAGGCATTTGCTGTGACAGAAAATCATGATTTTTGTGTCCAGTTTTCTATGTGGTTATGTTGAATGAGACTCTTTGAAGAAGTGTTTTATGGCCAGATGCCTTTTCTGGTACTAACAATTTTAATCACTTTTTACAACATGCTGGGATACAGTGTTCCTATCCCAAAACTCAGGATATACATGGTTGTGACAAACTACAACATATTCTAAACAGAAGACAAATATCAAAGCTGATTACTAATTTGTTATGTAATTTCACTGAAACTTCCATAAGAGTTTACATAAAAATTACTATCAAAAAGATAAATGAAACCTATTTCCAAATGTTAGAGAACAGTTTCTTTTACAGAAGATTTCATTAAGATAACCTAGGAGCTCAGCTACATGTGTGTGTATGTATGTGTATGATTTATGCAGCAGTCTGTACAGCAAGATAACAAAGTATTAAAGAACTTAAATTAGCATTGAAACCAGAATGTAAAATTTTCCCATTAACTCATATCTTCTACATCAAGTGTTGTTATAGTTCCTTCAAGAATGCTGCATTTAACTCTTCAAATGCATCATTATTAATTGGAAAGATTCAAATATTTAGAGATCAGAAAATGTAAAGAAGAAAAGAAATGCAGATTTTCTAAAAGCTAACAAAGAATAATGAATTATTAAAAGCTGCTTTTATGGATATAAGAACTCAATTAGAACATTGTCTTCTCTCAGAAATGATAACCATGTACCAAGATTCATTGTTGTTACATGCAAGTCAGTAGTTAAGGAGAAAACAATTTTCCATACTTGAAATGCTAATGACCATGATAGGGTTTTTCTCCTCCTTGGTTATTTTTATATGTTAAAAACAGATAAGCATAGATGTGTATTTCCTGTGGAATTATCTAACAGTAAAGAACATGAATCTTCAAACATTTGCAATGGAACTTAATTCAAGAAATAATAGAGTAGGGCTGTATATGTAAGAAGTTTTGCTTTGCAACTACATGGTTTCAGATTCAATTCCATTGCATGGAACCTTGAGCTTGTTTTTCTACTGAATTCTGCTGTTGGTTAATACCTTATAAATGGAATTTAGTAAAAGAAAAGTGTGCAGAAAGTCACCATGTATATGTATGTGTGTGTGTTTGCATTGGTGTATGTGTGTGAGTATAAGTATTTATTTATGTATGATAATATGCAATGTGTATTCAATGTGCATACACTAATACTAAACATACCTACATAATAAACAGAGAAACATTTATGACATGATAGTGAATGAGGAACAGAAGAGGTGGAAATAAAATTCTAAGATATCAGTGTACACACACACACACACACACAAACTACTTTTTTAAGGCCCGCGCAGAACAATTTTCATGACTAATATTTTCCTAAAACTTGGTAATTTATCCCTCAACCATTCCATACTCTTGCAGCATCAGTATGAAGTATTAAATAAATAGTAGCCTATCAGGTGTATTGCAGCTTCACACCTGCCCAATCATCACACGTTTGGCCTACTGTGCATCTTTCCCAAGACATAATACCCTTTTGAGTCCTTGAGTTTGAGATACTGATTTAACATCACCTTTACTTAATTTTTTTTTTAATTCACACAAGGCACAAATGCATATATGAATGCCTGTATGTCAGTGTGTGTATATATCATCTTCATCATCATCATTGAACATCTGGTCTCTCTGTTAGAATGATGGGCCAGGAGCCCAACATACAATCCTGCACTCTGCCAAATGCATTTTATTGAGAAGTTGTCATGTCCTGGACATAGCTGAAGAGTTCTCCCAACCCTTTGGCAGATCTTCAATAGTTAAATGATTTTCCCATCACCAACCACTTTACAGAGTGTATGGGGTGCATTTATCATGTAGGTCACCAATCACTATATATATAAAATATCTTAAATACATTACAAAGTTGCTTAATTATTTGAAGACACAGCTTTTAATAGCTTTTTTCTAACTTGTTCTGATTATCATTTATTTTCAGATAAATGATGACAGACATCGTGCTAATTCAGCAAATGAAAATGAACATGGTAATCATTGCCTTAAAGGCAGATTATAGTGACTTAGAGATTGATCACTCCTGAGTGTTGCACGGTTGTTTGTTGTCAAAGTTCTCAAAAAGCTGGAAGCCACTGACAATGATTTTACAGCAGCAGCTAAATTTAAAATATCTGCTAAGGGTTGTAATACGATCAAAACACTCAAATGTGTAGGGAAGGTACAGAAAATTATCGATAAGAATCAAAAAAGTGAATTAGCTCCATTGCTAAGGCGCTCAAGGTTTCAAGGCACACTATTGGGATAATTTTGCATGAGGACCTTCAATGTAAGTCATATGTGATGCAGAGAAGATAATTCATATCTACAAAGACAAAAGAATATTGCCTGAGCTTTGCAAAGCACTTGTTGAGCAAGTTGAAACATCAAGAGCCTGTAATGCTTTGATTTTTCTGATGAGAAAAACTTTGATCAGGACCAAAAGGTGAAATGAAAGAATGATAGAACGGTTATGCAGAGATATTAAAGATGTTCCAGTGGTCATGCACACAAGGTTTCTGGCAACTGTGATGGTTCTGGAAGTCATGAGCAATGAGGGAGATGACATGCCTCATCACATCTTGGGTCAATGGTGCTGACTATGGGGAAGTGTTGGAGAGGGTTGTGAAGCTCTGGATGGAGATCAGGAGCAAAGGAAGACTATAAACCTGCCAAAAGACTCTCCACCATCTTATAAGGCCAAGATGACCCAAGAATGAATGAGTTACAATCTCCATGATCATGTCACTCAAAACATATGGCCTTTTAGGTCTCCATTTCCAAATCTTTTAGACTACTACGTATAGGGCATAGTTGAGTAGGAAGTCAATCGATGCCCCCAAAACACTATAAAATCTCTGACATCTGCCATAACTGGCACAATGTCCAAAATAGGTAAAGATCATCTGATTTGGGCTCATCATTTCAGCTTTCATACTGAAGTAGTTATTCATGCTAACAGTGGATTTATGCATCAAGAAGAGTTTCAAGATTATTCATGCCCATTTTTTCTCAAAGCTCTTCTTTCATGACTCATGTGTCTTACTAAATTTGTGTAATGCCCTAAAAAAGAAACTGAGCAGCCCAGTAGATTATATGCACCACTGTCACCTCCTATATCATACATCATCTAACAGAAATTGTGGTCATGTTTCAATCTAAGAAATGTCTGAAATTAGTAGGTTTACTATAAATAGCAAGCATGTGCAAGGAATATAAGATATAGAAAATATTGAGAGTGGCAGAATCTGTAGAATCAAGGGTTAGATATACTGCAGCATACTTTATGTCACTTTACATTCTGAGTTCAAACTCTGCCAGGGTAGACTTTGCCTTTTATCATTCAAGGATTTAAGAAAATAAGTACCTGTAATAAACACACTAGGTGGGTCTGTCATCCCCATCCCCTCCCACAATAATTTATAAGATATAGGAACCTCAGGCACAGAAAATAACTGCAATTACAGTCAGTTGCTATAAAATGGCTTATGAAAATCAGGTAAAGATCCTTAAAGATGGAAAAAATGTTGCCAGCAGCTACTAGCAACATTTTTTTCTGTTATTTTCTGTGACTGAGCTTCCTACATCTTCTGATAAATTTATTTCCTCAGCACCTTTGTAAGTTCAAAAATTCAAGCTCCACACACAACGTTTGTTTAAATAATAATAATAATAATAATAATAATAATAATAATAATAATAACAATAATAATAATAATAATAATGATGATGATGATGATGATGATAATTAGATACAACCAAATCTATGTAAACACAGCATCTTACATTGAAAATATCAGTTGCATCCTCTTACACTAGACATTGCTGTAATCAAACTGTAATCCTACAGGCATAAACCAGAATATTGATCTTACAAGAACAAAATAATAGTTCCACTAAATGAATACACTAAAGTACAATTCAAACAATATATGAGAACACTTTATATTACACATCCCTGTCAGTAAGACCCAGATTTTAGGTTATCAATTATAATCAAATCTTTTCATCAAGCTAATAAAGGAACCTCTACATATGATTTACTAGCAACAAGAAGCAAATTATATAGTGAGGCTAGACCAGTCTAACCTCACTATGTGACAGCCTGCCTAACCCTTGCAAACATGGAAAATAGAGGTTAAACAGAGATGATGGTGTAGGTTGAGGTTTGAGGGTAATTTGCTTCTTGTTGCTAGTAAATCATGTGTAGAGGTTCCTTCGTTAGCTTGATGAAAAGATTTGATTATAATTGATAACCTAAAATCTGGGTCTTATTGACAGTGATGTGTAATATAAAGTGTTCTCATATATTGTTCGTGAATCGTTCTTTAGTGTATTCATTTAGTGGAACTATTATTTTGTTCTTGTAAGATCAATATTCTGGTTAATGCCTGTAGGATTACAGTTTGATTACATCTTGTTTACAGTTTGATTACAGTTTGACTATATCTTGCTCTTATACTCCATTTTTGGCTTGGCTTCTATGGTTGTATAACTTTCTTAATGTCAACCACTTGACAGTGTGTACTGGAAACATTTTATCAGGACTTTGGCACTACCACCTTATAAGGTGGATAGGGTGCATTTTGTCATGGCACCAGCACTACCTCGTTGCACCACTAGAGTACTTGGTGTGTCCTTGGTCAGGCTAGGGATGCATTGAAGGGAGTTGGAGTGCTCAAAAATAAAAGGAAAGGAAAGGGTTTCTTAAATAATGTCAGTGTAGGTGCACTATGTCTGAAAAAAATACAGGGTGATCATGGCAAAAATCTTGAATCATACATCTGTTCTATCAAGACTGACGAGTTTAAACAACAATAACAAGAGCATTTTTGTATTTAAAAAGAAAAAGAAAAGAGTATGTGCAAACAAAATATGAAACATTGCAATATTACTGCCACCTGTAAAGACAAAGAGAAGAAAATAGTCAAATACCAGGACTTGACCAACTGCTTCCTTTCTGTGTCAATTGCTGTTGAGACCTCTGGTGTCCTCAATCCCTGAACTGACATTTTCTTCAACAAAATTGTGAGGAAGAGCCATATGAGGTCGAGTGGCTGTTCTAGTGGGTGTCGTTGGCTGTTCTCTGTGGCAATGCCTTTGCAGTTTTGTCCATGGAATGAAGCTGAGATATACCAGCTATACTGGGGTGTAGAGTCTGCCATGTTTCCCCCATTTCCCTTACATTCACTATTTAATTTTTTAATTTTACTTTATTATTGCAAATATTATATAATCCAATTAAAATTTGTTGATTAAAAATTGGTAAGCTAAAATGTTTACAAACCAGTTCTATTTGACCTGTAAACTTTTCTCTTCAAAAGCATATTATATCATGAATCTTCCAAATTATCATTTTACATTACACCAAATACATGTACAATTTGCATTACTTCTCCTCTTCCATATAATTATAGACTGGAGAGAGAAAAAAATAGATGTGACATACCTTGAATGTCACATTTATCCTTATACAGAATATGTCACATTGGTTCTAGAGCTCAAAATCAAACTGAAGTAATCTTCAATTGACTACTTTTGTGTTGCTTCAGAAAAGGTAGACAGCACCACTCAATGTTTAATGATGGCAGTGATTATTTTTATCACAGAAAATATCTAGGTACTTTTAAAATACCTTCCAGCATATTGTTCTTGATATTTAGCCTTCATTATTAACATAGAATATCTAGAACTTCATTACTCAATGTATTACTTCTTCTGTAAGATGGAAGAGTATTACTTGAAAGAGATTTGGCTACTATTTCAAGCACATCAAGCAATTCCAAAGAGGCTCTCTCAATAGTTCAATATTTTCCAATATCATAAAAAGTGAGCTAACAAAATTTCAAACTAATATTTAGTTACATTCCTTTAATTTCCATATTCAAAGACCACCAACGTTGACTATAGATTTTATTCTATTTGCAAAAATATAATAGGTACCTGTAATGTACTGGCATAGATTTAATACATTCTATAACTTTACAGCAAATGGGTGGCTTTAGGCCAATGGAAAAAACAAACTTGGCTTATTTTTAATATTATAAAATAGAATAAAGAAAGCAATATTATAAAATAGATCAATTTTAACTGAGTGCAAATTGAAGGATACTGCCTTCAACAGAGGCTTTCCATTTGTCTACAGGTTCAGATTTCTTTAAGGGGATTGCATGATTCAAAATCTGTACAGCCTCTTCATCAGTGATATCATCTTCAATCATGAATTCGACCAAAGGCAAAACTTCTGTAATATAAGAAAAATAAAGAAAAGAAGAAAATATAATTGCAAACGAGGGAGTGGGCAATGAAAATTTATTTGATGTTAAAAGCTTAGAAAGAAAAAAATAGTCATGTGTTGATTAAATTATTGCATAGCAGATATAATACAAATAACATACTTTGAAACCAAAATTGTTTGAAAAGATTCAGAGACTATGCTATATGAAAAAAAAAAAAAAAAAAAAATTAAAAGCTCACTAGACTATTGAAATTACAGCATTTTATCTGCATCTCCTGAGTATTTGAAGATCAAATACATCAGATTTAGCTGGACTTCACATTCTCTGGAGGAGGAAATCAAGCAGATAGAACTTGATAATCATGTATAATAGATTCTCACATTAGAGATCCTATTAAGAATTTTTTTTTGACAATCTATATATATTTTTAAATATGGGAGGTGAAGCTTTAATACTCTCCCTCTCTTTCTCTCTCTTTTTCTCTCTCTTTATGATCAAAATCTAAATTATCAGTTAGAGATTAATTTATAAGTTTCCAACAAGAATTCCTTAATGAGCTAGAAATGTGAAGTAATAATGGTAGTATTAGCTGATCTAATATGGCTGAAAGAAGATTTAGCCCTGGTGTAATTCAAGGAAGTAAGTCATTATTAAAAGTTTTGAATTAAAAAGCATATAACAAAAACATGATTTAATGTATTTAAAATATAATACAAATAGGTGAATTGGCCAATTTCAACATTTATTAAAATTAAATATAATCAGTTTTGAAAACTTCAATAAAAATTAAATGAACCATAATTTCATGAAAAGTAGTTATGGTAATACCTTCCAAAAGATGAAATCACTATATTAATTAATTTCTTATGAAGTTAGGATTGTACATTCCTATATATTGATTGCAAATATGGACATTGGATAAAAACAGGATATAGGATAGTTTAAATGAGATAAAAAGAGCGATGAACACACACACAGACACACATATGCCATCATTATCATGATCACCATTTTACATCTATTTTCCATGCTTGCATGGGTTAGACAGGTTATCACAAGTTACTAAATATGGAGAATGTGTGGGAGGGGGGGAGGAACTATCCTCAGTAGACTCAACATAGGGACCAGCTATTGAGATTGAGTGTTATATGGTTAAAGAGGCCATTAAGGATATAAAGAAAGGAAAAACTGCTAAGCCATCTGAGATTGTTGCAGAAATACTAAAAATATCTGGCAATTTAAGGCTGCAGCTGGTCACTCACATAGTCAACCATATAAAACATTGTGTCATGTCCAATGAATGGTGTAGCAGTATCATTATTAATTACTATAAGGGCAAAGGAGATCCTCTAGAAAAGAGCAATTTCAGAGGCATTAAAGTGATTGATCAGGTTATGAAAATAACAGAGTTTTAGCATAACTGATTAGGAATACTATTAATTTAAATGATATAAGATGAATAGATGCAGCATATAAGAAAGAAGTTTGCACTTCAATTTATGTATATAAGCACAAGTGTGTATATATATATATATATATATATATATATATATATATATATTATGAAGAGAGAAGAAACATTTAGATATAATTAGTAATAAGATGTATCATACCTAAACTGCTTCTAGATTCCTCGACTACGTAGTTTCATGGCATAATCAAAAACAATACATCATAGAGATATAGAGCTTTTGTGAGGTCTGCTGACTTATCAAGAGGATACCTCATTTTACTAGCCTCAAGAACACATCTATAAGATGTGAGATAGAATCCCAAAAGGCGGAGGGGGAGTCAGTCACGTGATACAACGGTCAAGAAACAGAGCTAAGCCCCTTATAACCCTGAAAAAAATACCACGGAGGCGGAGGGGGTATTTATATCTCACATCTTATAGACGCGTTCTTGAGGCTAGTAAAATGAGGTTTCCTCTTGATAAGTCAGCAGACCTCACAAAAGCTCTATATCTCTATGATGTATTGTTTTTGATTATGCCACGAAACTACGTAGTCGAGGAATCTAGAAGCAGTTTAGGTATGATACATCTTATTACTAATTATATCTAAATGTTTCTTCTCTCTTCATAATGTACTTTTAGCTCTGATACTGGTTCAGTCTAATCCATTCGGATTGGTTTGTCTCAGTTATTCATAGAGCAACATCGGTTAAGGTTGGCACCATTAACTCAAGGATGGATGTGGATATATTCATGTATATGTGTGTGTCTGCATGTATCGGTGTGTTTCTCAATATATTGTATATATATATATATAGGAACCAGTAAGACCCCGACAGCTGAGCTCAAGCCGTTTCGACGGCTAATTCTATATATATATATATATATCATTATCATGATATATATATATACATGCAAGCATGGAATATGAACGTTAAACGATGATGATGATGATGATGATGATATGTGTGTGTATATGTATGTTATGTTGGTACCACAAAACATCCAGCCCACACCCTAAAATGTTCATGTAGGTGTCACAACAAAAAGCACCTAGCCCACACTGGAAAGTGGTGATGTAAAACCACAGCAAAATGGACCCAGCACACATTGTAAATGTGGTTGGCACTAGGAAGGGCAGCTAGCCATAGATAACCAGCTAGAAAACAGTCCTATATGAGTGAGACACGGTCATCCAACCCAACTTGCCTCTACATGAGACAAACCTGTCTAACCCATGCTAGCATGGAAGATAGATGTTAAATGATGATGATGATGGACTTGTTTGTACCGAGATGGACTTGTATAATATAATACTAAGAATGCATTTAATATCCAAATCAATATGCCTCATTTAAAAAAAATAATCTCTTTGTGGTAATGGTTTAAATACAACTTCATAGTGATTGGTCAAAGTGATTAAATGGCTGCTGAAGAAAGGGAAATGACATGAAATTACGGTTCTTTTTTACTGTTTACCATGAGGTTGTCTCAATAAAGGGACAGCCTGTAAGATTGTACAACGTATATAAATAATCTTGATTTGTAGTGATGGCTAAAATCTATAATATTGATCTACTGTACATCACAGATATGTGAAGATAACCCTATATAAATTGATGTTTTTTTAAATTCAAAACTGACTTTATGGAAGGAAAAATGAGTTTAGAAATTTATGAGAAAACCCTTAGCTTCAAGAATAATAGTGTAGAAAATGTAAAGTATTTTTAAAACGTGGTGAAAAATGAAAAGACAAACTTACCAAAGTTGATAAATGAATGAACAAAGGGTTGTTGGCAATTTACACACTGGCTTCCCTTAGGGTTGAAAATTGGGTTTGTGGTTGAACATCGATAACACATTGGCTGTAAATCCTACAAATATAGATTTGTTTTCATATTTAAACAATTAGACATAACATTATTATTTTTCCATATCCAAATCACATTATTACCAGTTTAATTTGCAAATCATAGAAACTTAACTATATTTGAACAGAGAAAGCATATAGATCTGCTGTCTTTACTTGACAAAAGAAATCACTTAAAAGAAATGAATTTGTGAGAAATCTCTTACTAAGACAACAATTAAAGAATTTACTTGATAATGGAAACAGTAATGACAATAATTGTTTCTACTTTAGGCACAAGGCCAGCAATTACACAGTGTGTGACTGGTACTTTATTTTATCGACCCCGTAAGGATGAAAGGCAAAGTCAACCTCGGCGGGATTTGAACTCAGATCGTAAAGGGACGTAACTATGCTGGAAAGCATGGCGTCCGACCCTCTACCAATACTGCCAATCCACCAACAGTAATGACAATAATATAACAACAGAAGATTCAAAACTATCAGGTTTAAATATACTTAGATACAGAAGTGGGATTATAATATGGCTCCATGTTATCTTCTTCACACACTTATTCCTGAGCAGGTCATGGGGGCAGAGTCCTCAAATACTCCTTCCAGCAGGTCCTGTCAGAAGCAACCATCTCCAACTGATCCAGCTGGATCCCCAAGCAAGACCAGCCAAGCTCATGGATGTTATCCAACCATCTTGCTTGGGGTCTGCTCCTCTGTCTCCTGTTGGTTGGTTTTGCCCATCCAGGAATTAACAAGGGACATGTTCAGGCCTTAGGATAAGGGGCCTGCTTGAAAAATATATTGCAGTCTCCTTTTTATGCCACAAAACCTGGTGATGGGCCTGTAACCTCTCCTGGGAGGTGCAGCATGGATACACAAAGATTGCTCAGTGTTATCAGGTTTAAATATTACTCAGATACGGAAGTGGAATTATAACATGGCTCCATGTTATCAGGTTTATATATTACTAAGATACAGAAGTGGGATTATAACATGGCTCCATGTTATCAGGTTTATATATTACTAAGATACAGAAGTGGGATTATAATATGGCTCCATGTTATAAGGTTTATATATTACTAAGATACAGAAGTGGGATTATAACATGGCTCCATGTTATCAGGTTTATATATTACTAAGATACAGAAGTGGGATTATAATATGGCTCCATGTTATCAGGTTTATATATTACTCAGATACAGAAGTGGGATTATAATATGGCTCCATGTTATAAGGTTTATATATTACTAAGATACAGAAGTGGGATTATAACATGGCTCCATGTTATCAGGTTTATATATTACTAAGATACAGAAGTGGGATTATAATATGGCTCCATGTTATCAGGTTTATATATTACTAAGATACGGAAGTGGAATTATAATATGGCTCCATGTTATAAGGTTTATATATTACTAAGATACAGAAGTGGGATTATAATATGGCTCCATGTTATAAGGTTTATATATTACTCAGATACAGAAGTGGGATTATAACATGGCTCCATGTTATCAGGTTTATATATTACTAAGATACAGAAGTGGGATTATAATATGGCTCCATGTTATAAGGTTTATATATTACTAAGATACAGAAGTGGGATTATAATATGGCTCCATGTTATCAGGTTTAAATATTACTCAGATACGGAAGTGGAATTATAACATGGCTCCATGTTATCAGGTTTATATATTACTAAGATACAGAAGTGGGATTATAACATGGCTCCATGTTATCAGGTTTATATATTACTAAGATACAGAAGTGGGATTATAATATGGCTCCATGTTATAAGGTTTATATATTACTAAGATACAGAAGTGGGATTATAATATGGCTCCATGTTATAAGGTTTATATATTACTCAGATACAGAAGTGGGATTATAACATGGTTCCATGTTATCAGGTTTATATATTACTAAGATACAGAAGTGGGATTATAATATGGCTCCATGTTATAAGGTTTATATATTACTCAGATACAGAAGTGGGATTATAACATGGCTCCATGTTATCAGGTTTATATATTACTAAGATACAGAAGTGGGATTATAATATGGCTCCATGTTATAAGGTTTATATATTACTAAGATACAGAAGTGGGATTATAATATGGCTCCATGTTATAAGGTTTATATATTACTCAGATACAGAAGTGGGATTATAATATGGCTCCATGTTATAAGGTTTATATATTACTCAGATACAGAAGTGGGATTATAATATGGCTCCATGTTATAAGGTTTATATATTACTCAGATACAGAAGTGGGATTATAATATGGCTCCATGTTATAAGGTTTATATATTACTAAGATACAGAAGTGGGATTATAATGTGGCTCCATGTTATAAGGTTTATATATTACTCAGATACAGAAGTGGGATTATAATATGGCTCCATGTTATAAGGTTTATATATTACTAAGATACAGAAGTGGGATTATAATGTGGCTCCATGTTATAAGGTTTATATATTACTCAGATACAGAAGTGGGATTATAATATGGCTCCATGTTATAAGGTTTATATATTACTCAGATACAGAAGTGGGATTATAATATGGCTCCATGTTATAAGGTTTATATATTACTAAGATACAGAAGTGGGATTATAATATGGCTCCATGTTATAAGGTTTATATATTACTCAGATACAGAAGTGGGATTATAATATGGCTCCATGTTATCAGATTTAAATATTACTCAGATACAGAGGTGGAATTATAATATGGCTCCATGTCAAGAGAAAAGTTTGTCTTGAGAGAAATCTTTAATTTTGTGCCATTATAAAATTAGAAAAAAAAAATTCATGGGAAGTGGCATGTGAAACCTACCAAACAAAGGGTCAGGTGGACTCTTCAGCTGCGCAAATACATAACAACCCTAGTGCTGATTCCTCATGCCAACATGAAAGGCTGGACATGTACCACTTTGTACCACAACAAAATGGCTGGTTAGGGCTAGGAAGAGCATCCAGTTGGGAAACCAAGACAAAACAAGAACAGAATGTATGATCTAGATGCGGTCTTCTGTTTGGCCTAGTCTCAGAGTGTGACAACCTATCTGGCTCAGGCAGAAATGGGGGAGGTAGATGTCTAATGACTATGTCAATGTACCCCCCTCCCCCTCAACACAACTGATACACCTTTCCTGTGCAACATATGCATGCATGAATGGAAAGCTGGACAAGCTCTGAACCTGCTCTCTCACAGTGTTGGTGCCATGACAAAAACACACAGTGGACTCCGTTAGGTGGTTATCCTCGTACCACATTAAAAAATACACAGTCCACTTTGTGAAGTGCTAGTGGTGGTCTCATGACAAAATCTCCCAGTACCACACTGTAATGTGGTTGGCATTAGGCAAGGCATCCAGTAAAACCAAGCCAAAAACAGATCTCTTTGAGCAAGACATGGTCACCTGACTCAGCTAACCTCGTAATATGACAACACATCTAACCCATGCAGGCATAGAAAATAGATATTAAAAGGTGTTGACAATGATGATATATATCATCACACATATATATATATAGAGAGAGAGTGAGAGAGAGAGAGAGAGAGAGAGAGAGAGAGAGAGAGAGAGAGAGAGAGAGAGAGAGAGAGAGAGAGAGAGAGAGAGAGAGAGAGTATATATTATGGTGAAATACTGGTGTTGGTACAAAATCAAGCACTCTATGCACAGTCAATCCTCTGCGAAACAATCATAACAGGTTGATACACAATAAATATTTTTCATATGTAAATGAAACTTCCTCATTTTTCCTATTATATCATCATCATCATTATTTTCTGTCCGCTTTTCCCTGCTTGCAAGGGTGGGATGGGTCCTATTCGGCACAGCATCTCTCCACTTGTCACAGTCCTTCATCTCCTCCATGAGCTTCAGCGATCTGAGGTCTGCTCTCACCACCTCCGCCCATGTTTTTCGGGGTCTTCCTCTACTGCATCTTCCGTCTACTGGTATTTCTTGGCACTTCTTTACCCAGCGGTCATCCTCCATGTGCATCACATGTCCATCCCATGTCAGTCTTCTCTCTCTCTCTCTTTTTCCCTCTCTATATATATGTAGCGAAATCTATCCGCACCTTGAACCTTGAGTGACACCTAAAGATCAAATTCTAGGTCAACACCCTTTTGGTGTGATCAAGTTCATGTGTCGGCTGTTCCCTCAGGTTGGGGGACAGGAAGTGACAGCTATATATAGAGCCTGTATCAAGCTATTTTAGCCAAATACATCGGAGCATTACGCTAGCAACTAACTATGTAAGGACTCACCACAATCAACAGACCCCATGAGGTCTACAGATACACACAGAGAGATTTGAGCCCTACTACTACAAACCATGTACAAACTACAGTGGTCTACAACCAATTACAGACCATTCAGAGGTATACAAACCATTACTCTCTCTTACTCACTATGGTCTCAGAATTACTACCATGGACTCCAAATAACAACAACAACATTATCTGTTTGCTTGCTGTTTCACATCAAAAACATTGTCAACCTTAACAACTCTTGGTAACTGTTTTTATGTACTTTTTAATTGATTCACGTGAAGTAAACCATATATAACCAAATCATTTATTCCTTATATTCTCGTTATTACACCTATTCCTATTATATTTTGTTATTATCATATCAACTAATAACCACATATAACCATTCTAACTTCTCATTTGTTTACTCTTCGTTTAAATTGGTAAACCTCAACATGATTTTTAAAAAAAACAAAAAAAAAACGAAGTGGTATTAAAAAAATAAATTTAAATAACATGCAGCCTATTTGATCTGATCATGGCTTTATTTGCCAACCTCAGCAATATACAGTTACCAAACACTTCACTTGCTTCATATTCTCCAACAACAGACAATTACCACTAGCTTCCTAGCAAGAAAACCATCACATAGGGAAGAGAAAATCGAACTTTTTTTTAAAGAACAATTATAAAAATATTTTTTTTTTTTTTACAGGTTATATATGAATGTCATTTTTATTTTTATTTTTCTTATTTTTTACTGTATTATATGCCTGTATGAATAACATGTTTTGCATCAAACACACATCATTTTCCTTGTCACACACCAACATGTTTTTGTCTGTGGTATATTCTGGATTCGGTTGGGTCTCTGCGGGATCACTTTTCGACTGGTCAAGGTACACCGAAAGCTATGAAACACATGATAATCAACCCACAGTTACTTAATCGCTCGACTCACTGAACATGCAACTCAAAATTACACGCACTCAGTCATAGCGTAAACCTCGACTCACTAAGAGAATCTTACGTATGATGATACATCGAGAGAAATAGTCCTCTGTGTTGTCATATCGTAATCCGATACCGTAACCCACCCATTCATACACAACAGTTCGAAATACATGATCACAACTTTGTATTTTTACAGTTCCTTCTAAATGTTACACACTCACATGCGTACTCAGTTATACTATATTTTTTTTTCTCTCTCCGAATTTCTCTACACTCGAAGTGCGGGCGCAGTACCCACATTTTGTGTTTTTCGGGACACGCTTCTAGGAATCAGATTCCGCTACCCCTTTTATAATCGATTGCTGCTCCAGCATCGATCTGGGTAGGGAACTAATGTAGTGAAATCTATCTGCACCTTGAACCTTGAGTGACACCTAAAGATCAAATTCTAGGTCAACACCCTTTTGGTGTGATCAAGTTCATGCGTGGGCTGTCCCCTCAGGTTGAGGGACAGGAAGTGACAGCTATATATAGAGCCTGCATCAAGCTATTTTAGCCAAATACATTGGAGCATTACGCTAGCAACTAACTATGTAAGGACTCACCACAATCAACAGACCCCATGAGGTCTACAGATACACACAGAGAGATTTGAGCCCTACTACTACAAACCATGTACAAACTACAGTGGTCTACAACCAATTACAGACCATTCACAGGTATACAAACCATTACTCTCTCTTACTCACTATGGTCTCAGAATTACTACCATGGACTCCAAATAACAACAACAACATTATCTGTTTGCTTGCTGTTTCACATCAAAAACATTGTCAACCTTAACAACTCTTGGTAACTGTTTTTATGTACTTTTTAATTGATTCACGTGAAGTAAACCATATATAACCAAATCATTTATTCCTTATATTCTCGTTATTACAGCTATTCCTATTATACTTTGTTATTATCATATCAAGTAATAACCACATATAACCATTCTAACTTTCCATTTATACCGTTCGTTAAATATATATAGCTGAAGGTCACAAAGGAGAGCATGAAGGACCATGACACATGGAGGGAAGCTGTACTGTAAAACACCTGTCCAACCTGTGCAAGAGTGGAAAAGCAGACATAAAATGGCCCTGGTGAGTGTGTGTGTGTGTGTGTGTGTGTGTGTGTGTGTGTGTGTGTGTGTGTGTGTGTGTGTGTGTGTGTGTGTGTGTGTGTGTGTGTGTGTATATATATAAATAAAATGGAGGCACATGGCTTAGTGGTTAGAGCATTGGCCTTGCAATCAAAAGGTTGTGAGTTCAATTCTCAGACCGGGTGATGTGTTGTTTCCTTGAGCAAGACACTTTATTTCACATTGCTCCAGTTTACTCAGCTGTAGAAATGAGATGATAGGGACTGGGGTCCCTATCATTCCACTGTAAAGTGGTCGTGGAGGTGCCATGGCAAAAAAGCACCCAGCACTCACTGTAAATGAGGTTGGTGTTAGGAAGGGCATCCAGCTGTAGAAATCAAGCCAGAATCAGTTCCCGTCCCACCCTTGCAAGCAGGGAAAAAGCGGACGTAAAATAAAATGATGATGATGATGATGATATATATACATAGTGTCTCTGCACAGTACAGTTTACCCAATTTTACTCACATGGCCTAGTTGAACTTAAATTGATAGTAGATGACAGGGAGAGTGAACCTAGCACCATGTAATTGAGATGCAAACTTTTTAGCTATAAGATCATATCGACTATTGCTCCACTTTAAATAAACAACAAAAAGAAAAACGTCTTTCAATGCAGAATTTTAGTGGGTTATTTTCCAAGACATTAACCAATCAGCAACTCAACTGATAAATTTGTTTTCGTTTGTTTTTTATCAGCTCTAGAGAAAATTATAATAACTCTCACACTAGAACATATCTAAGCTATTAAGCAGACAACCATAGTGATTCAGAAAAAAGATATTTGATCATAATAGCTGAGCTACAGGAAAGGAAACATAGGTAGTCTACAGAACTTCATCATTATTATCTGAGAAGAATGTTTACGTCCCTTTATGATCTGAGTTCAAATCCCGCCGAGGTTGACTTTGCCTTTCATCCTTACGGGGTCGATAAAATAAAGTACCAGTAATGCACTGGGTAATTGCTGGCCTTGTGCCTTAAGTAGAAACAATTATTATCTGAGAAGAATGTTTAACTAGATCAAGTTGTCTGAAATCTTAATCTGCAGCACAAACTATATGGAGAATATTACAGAATACTTAGTAGTTACAATATATAGTTATCCTTTCTCATATTTCAAGGAAAGTTATACATCTAAAAAAAAAATACTACTTCATGTATACATTGTTAAAGAAATATTAGAAAGTACAAACAAATTCTTCAGAAAATGAAACCTTATCCACTTCAATTCACTGTGAAAACAATATGATTTATAGAAAGTTCTATATCAATGAGCTAACTAAATCCAGAATTTCACACTACATATCCTCAAGTCAATAAAAGATTAATATGCTACCAACTAGTTACTAGCATCAAAGGCTCAAAACACAAAAGCAGCCCTTCTTATTCAGCCAAAATGTTTATCAGTGTCAAGATTATTTTTTTATTATTATTTCTCCTTGGATTTTAAAAAATAATAAACTTTTAAAGAACAGTTTTTTTTTCTTTTTTTTTAAAACAAAATTTATCTTCATTTATGCTTTTGCAAACTTTTCCAGCCTTACAAATTTATACAAGAAATTTTTCTGATGCTACTATTGTTGTTGTTTTTTGTTTGTTTATTTTTTATTTTTGTTTTGTTTCGTTTTTTTTGTTTTTTTGTTTTTTTTCATGTTATTATTATCCAGATAAGATATACATTTCTGAACAATGATACATCTTTCTGTTTGATGAGTTTTCAAGAGTGATTTACAAAGACAAAACAGATATGTTATAACTATGTGTAGAACCAAACTATTCCAATACAGGTAAAATTCCATTATAACGAATACCATTATAACAAATTTTTCAGTATAACAAAATTCTTTTCAATCCCCGAGGTAATAACAAATGGTCGATTTGTTTCGGTCATTTAACCACTTTAACCAATCACTATGTAGTAAACCATCACCACAAAGACATTTTTTTTTTTAATGAGGCATACTGATTAGGATATTAAATGCATTCTTGGTATTATATTATACAAGTCTATCCCAGTGCAAACAAGTCTCTTCCAGTGTAAAGAATTTTTCGTTACAACAAATTTTTTTTATACCTCATGAATTTCGTTATAACGGAATTTCACTGTATAGCAATTAAGCAGGTAACCAGAAGAAAAGAATATCCTAAATATAAAGAAAACAAAATTAGTCAGCTTTCAATGAAAAATGATTAAAAGTTGTCATTGCTGTTAAATCCTTGGATGAGCAGGCCAGTGATCAAAAAACATTCCAACCATGATAATTCCATCAATTGTTTTATATTTAAAACTACATCATACAATATGCCATTCCTTTTTTCAAAATGGTACAATGTGGTTCAAGAATATTTGACTATTACTTCTAGTAGGTCAAGCAATTATGTAGAGGTTCTCACTTTGGCTTGTGATGAGAAATTCTTTACTAATGTAAGACAGAGATATAAACTGGAATATAAAATTATGGTAAATAACAGATAAAGAAAGGTTTAAAGGAGTGTTGTTTACAGCAAGACGAAATGTGCCCTACAATATATTGCCCATCACAATTCATTCTCTTCAAGATTAATCCCATGACACATCAATTGCACTCCCACTGGGAGATTCCCCACCTCCTACTCAGCAAGCAACACATGGTCTAATCCATGCTCTCCTGTCATACTCTCATCATTACCTCCTTCAGTTCATCCTGTAAGGTTGTAGTGTTAGTACCATGAAAAAAATCTCCCAGTCCATGCTGCAAAATATTTAGTGTTAGGAAGGGCAACCAGCTATAGAAATCTAAGCTTAAAACTGGAGCTCATGAGCAAGGGCATGATTACCTGATCTATCATGTATCATACCATGATGACAACCCATCTAGCCCATGCAAGCATGGAAAATAGACATTAAACATGTTGATGATTGTGATGGCGGTGGTGATGGTGCTGGTGTAGCTGGGTGGTGAAGAACTATGTGTGATAAATTAAGTAGTCTAATCTGAACAATTACAATAGAAAACAAACAAAATAAGGAAAATCTTATAACATTAGCTATTCAATACATTTTTCACATTACTTTAAATTCCAATGCTATGTTGAGTATATATGTGTTATACTGTTAGCTAAATAAATTAGAACATCTGTAATGAACCAGTTGACATAAAGAAGAAACAGTAGAGGGGAAAAACAAGCATTAAATCTAACAATATGAGTTCGGTTCTGCACAAAGAAGTCAAACTACTGATTATCAGTATCTCAGGTGAACTAACCATAGAAGAAATATTTGAATTAAAACTAAATAGAGATTAATAATTCACACTTGTCAGCCTCAGAAAACATCTGCTCAAGTATCATATGCTTCGGTGTAGGGGTGTGGAATTGATTGTCACTGAAGCAGTATGGACACTAATAAATTTACTTAAAGAGGCATTCATGAACTTCCAACTTTATATCAAAGTATCTAATGTTATTTCAGCAGAATTTCAGTATTTAGAGTGGTATGTAGCTGCAAACATTGGACATTTAATAAATGAGTTTTGGATTACAGATTCCTTTAAAAAAAAATACAGAAGTTTGAAAGCCAGATGTAAGTTCTACTGTATATTCTTGAATATAAGCTGACCTGAATATAAGTCACCTCCCTATTTTATGTCTGAGAAAGAGGCAAAAATCTAAAGACTGTTTATAAGCCAGGGCAGGTAATCAATGCATGTTTAGATAGTTTGGTATTGAAATTCTCAGAGTAGAATATGTATTTATGAAATTTTAATATTTTGATATTTAAAATGCTTTAAATGTTATTTAGTGTATAATTTTTGCTTCACAACTCCATTATCTACTGATTTTTTGCTAATTTTTGTTCGTTTTGAGGCCATATTCATTCAAAACATATCAAAAACAATAGGAAATACAAATTTTACATTAAAAGTGAAACCAGTGTAATATTCACCCTCCAAAGCGAAAATATTTTAGCACTTCATTTATGTAGAATTTTTAAGTTGATGAAAATTGGTAAAGTACTGACCTCAAATATAAGCCGACCCTGCCATTTTACCATCGATATTTTTATCACATATTTCTTGGCTTATATATGGGTATATACAGTAATATGAAATAGTTGAAAGATAGCATACAGAATACTAAAGATTAATATATATATATATATATATATATATATGCGGGGGATTGGCAGTATCAGTAGGTCGGACGCCATGCTTTGCAGCATACAGTTACGCCCCTTTATGGTGTGAGTTCAAATCCCGCCGAGGTTCACTTTGCCTTTCATCCTTACAGGGTCAATAAAATAAACTACCAGTAATGTACTCGGATAATTGCTGGCTTTGTGCCAAAAGTAGAAACAATTAATATATAGTCATATACTCTTTCAATGATTAAAAGTAATAGATATAACAAGTTTATAAAATATGAAAAGAGACTATAAAATCCCATTTATAACCTACTACTCATGATGCTGGATGGATTTTAAAACTTGTATCTCCAAACTCTTAATCAACACATAGATCTCGAAACACCCTTCATCTCTTTCTCTCCTCCAAACACAGTCTTTGCTAAACGTCTACCATATTCTCAGACGTGAACTCTTATATCCTTCATACAATCAAAGCCCATCACCCAAATTCTCCAAATGGTTCAAATACAGCTAAATTGCAACCATACAGGCAAAGATCATAGTCTAGAATAGCTGGAAAAACTGACCTGCTTTCAGCAACTGACCTCCTTTTAACCAACAACACAACTTCTGCAAGATAACTATCCCCAAAATAAGAGATACCAAGTTGTACAGCTTACATGCAACCTTCATAATTGTTGTAGCCAGTTTCTTTGGTCACTTGCCAAAAGAATCTTTACCTAAATTTGTGAAACACAACTTAACTATAAATAACTCTCTTGTTTCTTTTATATTTGCTTCTATATGTATATCAGATACACTCAACAAGACTCTTTCAAAACCTCCATTCTCCACTCTCCAACTTCCATTCACCATCTTGCATATACACCATGTCTGGTTGCTTCAAAAGAAAAAGGGTAGCAGTTCTGACAATGTCTCTTCTATTACTGTCATATATTAGGCTTTTAGAGCAAGCCCTATCCTTGTCAAACATTTCAAAATGTATCTCTCTACAGAAATTTATATCAGTCTTTAGAATCCTACACTGTGGTGTGTCTATCTCAAAGAAGAGAAAGCTTTCAGGCCTTGCCAAATATTGATCTATCACTATCATTTCCAATATTTCAAAGTTAATGGCAAGAATCACTAACAATTAGTTCCTCCCACACATTGAGCCTCTCTTCTTCAGTGTTGACTATTATTGCAAAGTCATATCTACTGGAGACATATCCTTCCTACATTCTCCATGTGTGGTCCCCATTATTGATACTGTAGAACCATATCTACTGGGGATTTGGTCGCCTACATCCTCCACCAGTGGTCCCTTCTATTGATTCTGTGGAGTTATATCTATTGGGGACATGCTCTCCCCATCCTCCACCAATAAGCCCCAACCTTTCAGAAGTGAGGTGAAAGCAATGTTGTTGCATCAGTAATCAGCACGGAATTGAGCCATTCCTGAAATCTCATATCTAAACTACATGTTTATGAGTTTTATCTGTCTCTCATCTTTTAGTTGCTTTTTGCTAGATCATACTATAGCAACAAACAATGATAGGGTTCTCCCTGACCCACTCTAGTGAGACCCAAACTATAGGTATATCCTGTGCATTCTTCCTTCATTATATAACCAACTTATGTACTGCCACATCTAATAAACCTAACTGCTATGAAGATGACATCAGTCTTCATTATTCCCTCACCTTCCAATCATAGATTGGAAGGTGAGGGAATAATGGAAAGTGATGTCATCTTTAGTGAGAATATAACAATTTTCTCAATTTCAACAACACAGAAGTACAAACAACCTTCAAATCACGCTCTCTACATTGCATTTGGTCCCTTGAACAATATACAATTAAAACACTGAAATACCTTGCAAATACTAAGCCCCACAACTGATGATATTTCTGGCAAGTTCACATTCTAAATATAGCAAAATTTGCATTCCAAAGACTGATCTTTTGCTTCAGGGCCAGGCAATATTTCAGTTTTGATTAACTACTAATGTTCTACAAAACTTAAATGATACCCACATGGAAAATTGCTCTCACACAGTACTGCTGTTGCTACAATCACAAACATCCTTATGTTTCTTCTCTAGGTGTATATCACTTCTGCTTAAGCTATGCACTACCTTATCTACGTTCACCTTATGCATCAGTTTTCCCCTCCTCTCAGAATCTATATTGTGTCTAGTTACAATTATATGTGGCCTACTGCTATAAGCAATGGACCCTCTATAATTAATTATTATTTCATTTGTGTGTATAATATGGGTGTAGCTCAGAGAGACATTTTCTAAAGTCAATATGTCCAGTTATCTATTGACTCATGTGTCAAATGAAGATATAAATCAAGCAATTGTTACACTTGTAAGAGATAAATAAATAGTCATTGATTCATAAACAAAATATGCAATTAATATGATCTGATAATTATATCTGTATGCATCATATTTTTATCCTTCAAAATATATGAATTATCAAGCTGTTATTAAAAACATTTAAGTTAATAAAAATGATGAATATTGGGTTACAATATACAGAAAACCTTCTTTATGAAATCTAACAGAAAATATTTCTTAATATTTAAAGAAACACATTTTAGGAAATTCTATCAAAAGCAAGAGCTGTGACAAGGTGGAGGTAGAGATTTAAATTCATGGTAGTATGTAAATGGAACTAAAATATATAAGCATAATGAAATACTTATTTTGGTATTTTTCATGCCTTTTATTTTGGTCATTATGAAGAGAAAGGTCCATTATGAACAGAACCTCTTGACAAAAACAAAACATCATATTACAGAAAGATTAACTGAAAAATATTTCAAATATGTTAGATGATAATTTTATGAATTTAAAATAGAATTATGATATAAAGGAAAATAAAAAGGTACAACTTCGGAAAATATATTCAACATGGAAAAGAATGCAAAGGAATAATATTGATATGGATATATTCATATGAATAATATTTTTAAATAATTTTCATATAGAAATCTGTTTAATGATGAACACATTCTATATGTATATGTTTATACATGAGAATATATATATATATATATATATATATATATATATATATATATATATATATATATATATATATGTAAAAGGTAAACAGAAATAACAACACAAATGGTACAGTATATGGAAGGAATATATTAGTTTAATGCTTGAAATAGCAGGAAGTGTGTCTTAACGTTTCAGACGCAAGACCTTCATCAGGAGAAAGAATGAAAAATTAGAAAGATTGAAGGGACGGGCAGGGTGGAATGCGTATATGCGTGGTTGGTGTTAGGAAGAGCATCCAGCAGCCAGAGGAACCAAATCAGAAACAGTTCTGTATGAGCAAGACAGGGTCACCTGATCTGACTTGTCTCACAATCGGATAACTCATCTAAATATCTAAATGGGCATTGAAAACAGTGATGATGTTGATATATATATATATATATATGCGTCCAGAATTAGCAGTCGAAACGGCTTGAGCTCTGCCGTCGGGGTCAGTCTTGTTCCTATTACCCACTCTACTACCCTAAGTATTGAGTACTTTGGTGCATTATCTGCCGTCGGGGTCATACTTGTTCCTATTACCCACTCTACTACCCTAAGTATTGAGTACTTTGGTGCATTATGGTCTGTCTGGTTCCTTACCACATTTCCTTTGTTTATATATATATATATATATATATATATATACACAATTATATAGTCATACACAGAAACATACACATCTCATCATCATCTTCGTTTAACGTCCATTTTCCACGCTAGCATGGGTTAGACGGGAGTTGTCCCACTTGAGGCAAGGCTGGTCGGGTGACCGTGTCTCACTCATATAGGACTATCTGGCAGGTTTTCTACAGCTGGATGCCCTTCCTAACACCAACCACATTTACAGTGTGAAACTGGGAACTTTTTACCATGTTACCTACACGGCCACATTACAGCGTGGACTGTGTGTTTTTTGTCGTGACACCTACACAAACTCGATCTCATTTTCTCGTGCTGTTGGTGGGAGTGGGAGGGTAGGGTAGGGGTAGTAGATTGGGGTGTATATTTGGTTAAGAGGTGCCTACTGACTAGGTTTCGCTTTGTACATAGGCAAGACAGGTCTTCTGTATTACTGCGTAGTGCCAAAGATCTTGGTCCAGAGACATTGTCTTAGAGAGATGTAAGTGTGTGAGGTTGGAAATTTATCAGATCATCCCAAGTTTTTCTGGGTCTACCTACTCCGTAATTACCATCAATTTTGATCGCCCTGCACTTTTTTATGCAGCTGTCGTCTTTCATGCCATACCAACGTAGTCTTCTCTCAAGTAAACAGCATCTGATCCCTCTTATTCCTGATTTCTCACTTAGTTCATTTATGCTTTGCCGTTCACGTATATTACTATTACACATCCAACGGAGCATGCATGCTTCGTTCCTTTCCACTCTACGCAAGTCCTCTACATGTAATGCCCATGTCTCACTGCCATGTAGCATTGCTGTTCGTATACAGGCATCATACAATCTGCCTTTCATTTTTAGAGAGAAACCTTTTGTGGCCAACAGCGGTTTAAGCTCTCTGAACTTTTTCCATCCCGTTCTGACTCTGGCTACTGTACTTTCAGAACACCCTCCGCCACTGCTGATTTCGTCACCCAGGTAATGGAAAGTGTCTACTATTTCTATAAAACCATCTGGGCAATGGAAGGAGCTAATATTCTTTGGACACTTGCTACTTATTGCACCTGAGCATCGGCCACATATAAAGTCTACATTCTTAGATAGTTTACCTGTGATCCCACTACATCTTTTATGTACCCATACTTTGCATTTGGGACATAAAATGGAATTTCTGCCTACTCCTTTCCTACACACTGAGCATGGCCATTTCCCTGAGGGCACCTGTGCCCTATTTTCCTTTCTACAAACTAGAACTTTAGTCTTAGTCAAGTTAACTTTAAGGCCTTTTGATTCTAGGCCATGCTTCCATGTTTCGAATTTCTTCTCTAGTTCAGCCATTGATTCAGCTACAAGCGTGGGATCATCTGCGTATAGGAGTTCCCATGGGCAGCCGGTCTTGAACTCCTCTGTTATAGCCTGAAGGGCAATAATAAAAAAGAGGGGGCTAAGGACAGAGCTTTGATGAACGCCAACTTTTACACTAAATTCTTCACAATATTCATTGTTAATTCTAACCTTACTGACTGTTTCATTATACATAGCTGGTATAGCTCTCATAAGCCATTCATCTACATCTAGTTTTCTAAGAGCCCACCAGATAATGGAGTGGGGGACTCTGTCAAAAACTTTCTCCAGGTCTACAAAAGCTAAGTAGAGGGGTTTACTTTTAGCTAGGTACCTCTCTTGTAGTTGTCGTACAAGGAAAAGAGTGTCTGTGGTACTTTTACCTGACACAAACCCAAACTGCATTTCATCTAGATCAATTCGCTCTCTGATTAGTTGTGCTATAACTCTTTCTGTGACCTTCATGACCTGGTCAACTAACTTAATGCCTCTATAGTTTCCATCTATCTAGAGCATTCCCTTTACCCTTGTAGCAGTTAATGATGATGCTTCTACCCCAGTCTTTCGGTATGACCCCATTCTGTATTACTTGGTTAACTATACGGGTGACCATAGTGTGTCCCACCATGCCAGATGCCTTCAACATCTCAGCAACTATCTCCGAAGGCCCAGCTGCCTTGCCTGTCTTCATATCTTTGATTGCCTTACTTATTATACTACCTTTAACTTGCACCACTGGTCCTTCTATTGGATAGATTTGGGGCAGATTATCTTTTTCCCATTTATTCTCCTCATTTAATACTCTCTCGTAGTGACACTTCCAGGCTATCTTCTTATCAGTATCAGTGAGCTCAAGTACACCATTATCATTACGGACACACTTCTCCCCGACAATATCATGGTTTTCCTTCACACATTGTCTAGCAATCCTGAACACCTCACGTTTTTGGTCCTCACATAGCAGAACATGCTTGAACTTTCTATCCTCTGCTACCCTTTTTGCAAGGTACACTTGTCTCCTAGCTTCTCTCCTGGCCACTTGATAGTGCTCTCTACTTCCCCCATCCTGCCATACTTTCCAAGCCTGCTTTTTGGCCTTGATTGTCTCTTCCACCTTATTGTTCCACCACCAAGTTACTCTCCTCCTGCCAATAGGTCTGCTCCAGCCACAGATTTCATCCGTTGCTTTCAGCAGGTTCACTTTCAAGAATTGCCACTGTTCCTCTATATTGCACATCTCTAATTGCTCTTCCTTATTGTCAAAGGCATCAAATAATAAGCTTTTAAATTTGTCACTGGCTATGGGGTCCTTCAACTTACAAATTCTTCTCCTCAAGGTAGGCCTCCTACCTTGAGGAGAAGAATTACGAGTACGTCTATTCCTGACTATGAAGTCACTAACTACTAGGCTATGTTGGGAGGTGCATTCTTTACGGGGGAGGGATTTAGTGTTTACAACAGACATTTTGTCCCGTCTTCTAGTAAGGATATAATCTATCTGGCTGGCATGTTCCCCTGATCTATAGGTGATCAAGTGGTTTTCACGTTTTTTGAAGTTTGTGTTACAGATAGTTAGGCTATTTGCGTCACAGAATCCCAGGATTCTGAAGCCCTCCTCATTTCTATTTCCAACCCCATAGCCTCCATGGATTCCATCATAGCCATCACTATGTTGTTTAACGTGACCGTTTAGATCGCCAGCAATAATTAAGTAGTCACTGTCGGTTATTTGGGAGGTAGTGTGCATTAGCATCTCATAGAACCTGTCCTTTATAACATCAGGTAGACCAGATTGGGGTGCATAAGCAGATATTATTGTCACAGTAGTTCTATTTAGAACTAGTCTTAATTCAATTATTCTGTCATTCACTCTATTTACGTCAATTACCTTATCTACCCATTTTTCAGCTAACATAATTCCTACACCACCCTGTCCGTTGTCATTTCCTACCCAGAAAAGTTTATAGCATCGTTTTTTACCTACGATGAATCTGGCAGACCCCCCCCCCTCTCCACCTAGTCTCTTGAATACAACAAACATCAACTTCTTTACGTTCAAGCATCTCTACAACCTTATTTGAGCGACCTTTCAATGTGCCTACGTTCATGGTACCAACTCTGAAGTTGGGAGGGTGCGATGGATGGGTTGGAGAGGCAGGGAGGTGTGTGGGAGATGGGATTTTGTTGGTCATCTGTGTCTGAAATAAAGAGGGGTCCTTGTATTCTCGTCTTGCAGCAGGAGGTGAATTTATCTTTATCTGTGACATTGTCATTGAGTGCTTAGACTTTTCAAATTTCCGCAGTCAACCCATCAAACAGGTCTAAACTTAAGGAGTAGTAACCGGGGTGGTAGTTTTGCTATACTGATTTGTTAGAGAACTTACTAAAGTCGCTGAGTTCTGATTGGACCATATAGCAATGGTGGTGTGTAGGGTGGGAGGGCGAGAAATGGGTGACTTTAGGAGAAGTTTATTTTTTAGGAAAGATAACATAATAATTTAAAATGAGAGAGGAAAAACGGAGAATTTGAATTTTAAAGTGGTAAATAAGATTATAAAAACACTGCTTAATTGAGGAGACTGCGGAAACAAAGAAAAGACAGTTCGCCCTTAAGATAGATTAGATAGATAAATTCTGTCGTCGGAAGCCAGCAAAATTTATTTTATACTTGCGATCAGCTGGAGGGGGGGTGAGAGAGGGAGCAAAATATATATCTGTGTCTACATGAACTTCAAATTTGTATAAGCAGAGTTACATGTAACATCTTGCAGTGTGCATAAATACATCAACAGAAGTTAATGAAATTTCAAAAATATGCAAATATATATGTGAATAAACATTAACTTGCAATATATCAACATCATGAATATATTAGCATATGCCTTTGCATAGGCATAAATTTACATGAATAATGTTGGCAAAATGATAATTATATGCAGAACTGACAATTTCCACAATATACAATAGAATGGATCATATAGAATATATTTAGAAAATGTACTTACACTAAAATCTAAATTGAAATTCTTTCAGTAATTTACAGCATTCATAAATATGTCAAGTTGAAGGATCAGAATTAAAGACCATAAAAATATGCATTTACCAAAAAGAGTGAATGCATTTTTTCTTTGTGCCATATATGATATACATGTGGTGCAAAAAGCAATTAAAAATTAGGGAAATTTTCACTAAGAGAGTAGCTTTCTTAATTTATTCAATCTCATGCAGCAAGTCAACACATATTCTGGGAGACAGAAACTACTCCTTCTACAGGTTGAACTGCATTTGATGCTGTTGCAATTGCATTGGTAATCTGCATAATAGAAAACTGTGATCATCATCAACTCAGAGAGTCAGAGCTGACTCAACTTTCTGGTTGACATTATGTGCCAATGTTTTACAGAGAACCTCATGGATGAGGGCACAACTGGACATGATGGATGAAAGATAGGCTGACAGATGTTGAGCAAAGAGCAAGGCTACCAAACTCCATGGGGAGTTTCATCTGTTGCCAGATTATGTTTGAAACTGAGTTTGTAAATAAGTTTATCAGAGTGATAGATGGTGCCTTAATTATAATGTAAAACAATAGAAATGCATGTAATGTATGCCTTGTCTTATAATTATTTGTAGCAGTTAGGGCAGGAGATTGGCAGTATCAGTTGAGCATTGGACAACAAGATTTTCAGCATATAGTTGTGCACCTTTACGTTTTGAGTTCAAATACTGCCGGGTTTGATAAAAAAAGGACCAGTAATGCACTGGGGTATATTTAATGCATTTCCCACTCCTTCAAAATTGTTAATCTTGTGCCTAAATCAGAAACGATTATTTAAAAATCAGAAACCATTATTATTTGTAGTAGTAATTGTACAGTCATGTTGCTGAAGACTAACTATGTCATTGAATTCATTTGCAACGATATTGTTTTCTTTGTTAATACAATGGGAATCATCATCATCATTTTACATCCGCTTTTCCTTGCTTGCAAGGGTGGGACGGGAATTGATTCTGGCTTGATTTCTACAGCTGGATGCCCTTCCTAACACCAACCTCATTTACAGTGAGTGCTGGGTGCTTTTTTGCTGTGGCACCTCCACGACCACTTTGCAGTGGAATGATAGGGACCACTTTGCAGTCCCTATCATCTCATTTCTACAGCTGAGTAAACTGGAGCAATGTGAAATAAAGTATCTTGCTCAAGGAAACAACACATCACCCAGTTTGAGAATTGAACTCACAACCTTTCGATTGCAAGGCCAATGCCCTAACCACTAAGCCATGTGCCTCCATCTTAATCTTGTCCATGTGTCTCCATCTATGCTAAAACAATGAATAGCTGAGCTATGAAAATGTTTTTTCATAAATACATATCATAAATATTAAATAGGAAAAAAGAATATGTTCACAATTACAGAAGAGAACATTTTTCAAAGTAAAGAGAGAATAAACAGAAGAGTCATTATAAACAAATAATTTAGAAAATTAATCTAAAATTATTTAAATAAGAAGATTTCTAACACTAGAAGTATTATGCAAAGAAAGCAAAAACAAATTTGCAATGAATTAATAAATTACAGATTTAATCATTGGCACATTGCTGGTTTCTAAAACATAAAAATAATGAAATTATATTTAATAGCAATATATTTTAGGTTTTCTGAGCAGCAGGCAATTATCTCATTTTGCATCTACACTCACTAAACCACCTGCAATGACCACAAACTCTCCATTATTTATAACTTCATTTCCATTTCCATTGTCTCTATCTTATTTTTCTTTCAGAGTAATGATTTTTATGTCAATTTTTTCCATGCTTTCATGGGTGGGATGAAGGTTGGGGACTGATCCTGGTTCCATGAAACATTAAGCAACTGACAGTACATGACTGCTTCTGGGTCAGATGCTAAGCCATTGCAGGCCTAACCCTCAGCTGCTGTTAGTAATCATTTTCAACTGAGTGAAATGCAACAGTATGAAATGAAATACTTTGCTGGAGTACATAAAGCACCTCTCAGTCTAGGAATTGGACCCAAGATCTTATGGTTGTGAGAAGCCAATTCTCCAGTTGTTAGGCTGTGTCTTCACTATTTTTAAACAACTGAAAAATGAAACAAAAGGGGAAAAAGGAGTTTGTATTATAGACAAAAAATGTAAATACATCTGAAAGAAATTGAAAAATCAAGCATTTTGTACAAATCTCAAATAGATTGGCATCTATTTTTTAAAGCACATTTCCTAAATTATGTTGAAAACTAATGAAATGGTTTATATTTTACTTACCTCCATGTCATGGAAAGGCTTAGATCTGATCATCAAACTACCTAAGCAAATGGACTCTTGGAGATGCACAGGGATTCTCATTTCTTGCAGCTTATCATAAGCAAAACAGGCCAATTTATAAGCCTGGAGTTGGCGACTCTGTTTTGCAAGCACATACAGTGTATATCTGCACATGGAATTAAGGATTCAAATAATATGATGTGGTAAAGTGTATGAAACTAAGGTAAGATTAATTTCAGATAACATCTTATTGAATAAAACCATTAAATAAGAAATAGACAAAATATAGTATAATTAGATAATAATTTTATTGTATTAAAGGAAATCATTATAATTTAGGATGACACATAACAGAATCAGTGGAGCAATAAATACATGGTTGTTCAGTTCTTTAAGGCCATTAGCATGAGTTTAGTAAAAGTTATAAAAAAGAATTTTTTATTTGATAAAGATTTGGCATAAATTATCTTGAGACTCTTCATGACACATCAACTCAATGAATCTGCTGTCAGCATCATTAGGAAACGTTGACGTATCCAAATCAGATGATTTTTATCTATTTTGGACATTGTTCTAGTTATGGCAGATGTCAGAGATTTTATACTGTTATGACAAGATGGATTGACTTCCATCTCAATGACAGTCCATATGGAGTGGGAACCTCAGAATGTATGGGAGAGTCTCATTTTAAACCTCTGCATGGCTTGTGCTGAAATATTTAGTTATGTTTCTTTTTGTTGTGAATTCAAATGTTGCTGAGGTAAATTTTGCTTTTCATCCTTCTGGGGTTGATAAAATAAAGAATTAGTTAAATATTTGTATTGATCCAATTCACTTTTTTCTTTAATGCATACAAATCATGGTGAGTGAGCAGTAATGCGGGGTATTCTGACTTGATTTGACTAGTGGGTCTCGACCCATGTGTTTGTGGGTAACCCTAAATATATTATATTATTTTTTGGCAGTATCGGTAGAGGGTCAGATGCTATGCTTTGACACATAGAGCTATGGCCCTTGCCATTCTGAGTTCAAATCCCACCGAGGTTAACTTTGCCTTTCATCCTTACGGGGTCGATAAAATAAAGTACCAGTAATGCACTGGGTAATTGCTGGCCTTGTGCCAAAAAGTAGAAACAATTATTATTATTTTGTTTTATAATTTTATACTTATTTCTTATTTTCATCAAATTTATACAGATCCACATGAGTAAGACATGGTCTTCTGGCCTGACTTGCTGCATAATGCAACAACATGTCTAACCCATGCAAGCATGGTAATTGTATGTTAAATGATGATGATGATTATTATTATCTGCTTATTGTATAAGGTCCTTGCTACTACCCTAATTTTGTATAATTTTGTACAGCTCCACATGTTTTATAACTCCTTTGTTTATGATGATTACTATGTGTGAGCTTATATGGCTAATAAAGAAATCATTGTGATTATTATTATTATTGGAGGCTCAGTCATTGATGTTATTTAACTGGAAAGTTTGTTGAAATGAATATCAAGCCGCTAACTGAAGCCTCAGATATTCAGGATGTATCGGAGGGTTCTTGTTTTTCCCAACAAGCATGCCTTTTGAAGTGTTCCAAAAAATGGGGCTGGACTAATGTTTTTTAACCATCCTTGAAAATTCTTTGAGATAGTACCTAGTGGTAATATGACAATCGGGACAACCTTGATCTCATGGCAGTCCCAAATCCTTTTTAATTCCTACTTTAAATCCTGGTATCGGTTAATTTTCTCCTTTTCCTTTTCTTGCACTCTCGTCTCAAATGGGCAGGCTACATCTACAATCAGGCACAATCTTTTTTCTTTGTCAAAAACCACCAGGTCAGGCATATTGTGTTCTAATTTCTTGTCTGTCTGTATCCTAAAATCCCATAGCACCTTCACTTGATCGGTTTCTATCACCGACTCTGGTTTATGCTCATACCACCTCCCAGAATTATTATTGTTATTATTAATTTTATTATCATGGTATAAACAAACATGTTAAACAGCTCTGAGAAAATTAGATTATTATCAAATTTTACTGGATTAAATTTTGCAAACAGGGGATTTCAAACACTAGGATGTCTATCTCAAAACCTAGTGTACAGAAAAAGATTTGTTTTAGAAATACATTATTTTTGAAAAATATTCTTCAATTTAAAATCTTTGCAATATAGATTCTTCTGCTAGAGATACAAACAAGAAATGGCATAGCACTGGATATGCCTCCCAACAAATAAATACATAAAAATAAAGTTTTTAAAAGATGAAACAAACAGATACACTCATAAGCACAATTAGTCACAATTTGATACCTGAAAATGTGTGTCTGACATAAATAAAAGTTCTAACAACAACAATACAAATTTGTGCAATACTAAGAAAAGTATTAACTTCTAGCAGTATAACACAAAGGGAGGTTTTAGACATTGTGCAAATAATATATCACAAAAGCCTTTGTCTCATTACCTGAGGAATTTGTTCAAGACTAAGCATAGAGAAAGATGGCATTTCTCTGCTGCATGAAGTTTTGAAGATGGCTTTCATAGGTCTTCAAAGGAACAGTTAAAAGAAATCCTAGATGATGTCTGGCATGACACATGCCCCATTGATAGGAGTAGAGAACATGGAAGTGTCTGCTTAGTCTTGAAAACTGAAAATGAAACAAGCAAGAGGCCAAACTAGCATGTCATATCTCTTTCTAAGAAGCTCTATCTCATACACACCCCAGCATTTAAACTGCTCATGGCCTCTTTCTGAAGGTGGTCAGGGTCATGGATGACCCTGATCAAACCAAAATAGTGTTTTATTATCCATGTATTGGTAGGTTGACTATATTTATTTCATGTGTTATTTATATATGTACACATATTACTTATTTGCATAAATAAAAATATAAAATGTCTCAATATACTGTGTTATACCCTTGTTCCAGGTACAGCTGTAAGTCTTTGAAACCCTCTGTCTATCATGTTGTGGTACATATGGATAGAACAGGTGGAAAATAAGAAATTCTTGTGAATGCCACCACTACTAATATTACTACTACCACTACTGCAAGTAGTATAGTAGCAGCTGCAGCAGTAGCAGTAGAAGTAGTTTGTTTTTGCTGTAGCCTTTCCACTGAAATTAAATCTTAATGCCAATTAAATGACATTAAAAATACCTAAAATGGTTAATGATGACAGTGATGATGATGATGATGGGCATAAGGATGCGTGGAAATGCATGGTGGTAGTGGTGAAGATGAGATGATGATGATGATGTAGAAGAATAAATGATTTTTCAGAATAGACAAGATAAAGTACAGAGAATGAGAGAGAAAGAGCAAAAATAGACAGAAAGAGAAAGAATTGGAGAACAATGTAGAGAGAAAGAAAGAGATTAGAAAAAACAATTTCTGATATGAAATTTCAGAGGCCATAGTATACAGAGAAAGAGATCAGATCAGTAGTGGGAGGGGGAGGGGGGCAGCTCACTCTATACCTCAGCTGCTCCCCATGGACAAAATGGTGAAGATAATGCCATGGAGAACAGCCAGCAACACCCACTGCATTAGCCACTCCACCTCAATGAGCTCCTTACAGCTGTGGGATGCACTCCTCTCAATTTTGCAAAGGAAAACTGCAGTTTGGGGACCAAAGGCACCAGAGGTCTCGACAACAAGAAGGAAGTAGCAATTAGTCAACATGAATCCTTGAAGCATCAAGAAAGTGATAAATTGTCCAAAAAAGTGAAAGTGAAAGCGGCATTTTGGGGGAGATGAGGATGGACAGAGAAAAATCAATTTGACAGTAACACATGATACTGCATTAGCAAGTACAAACTAACATTATGCCTGCATCGGATTCAAAGTTAGAATCTTTAATCTAGTTTATTGCAAATGTTCACAATGATCAATAATCTGTCCACAAGTAAAGATACTATAAACATTTGCATTAACAAAACCATTTTTAGATATTTGCATTAACAAAAACATTTTTAGATATTTTCTGCTAAAACATTACAGGATATTAAGAGTTATAAGAATATTCTGGCGAACTTACATCCCTATTGAATATTTTTGCAAATTCAAACTCACAAAAATCCTAAATATGTATATATGAGTGTGTGTATATTTATTTCTGATCACTATTTATAACTATAATCAATGTACATATATACCTGAACAAACTATGTGAATTACAAATCCCAATGCTGAAAAAAAAATTCAAATTGACAGGTCTTGAACAAATGTTATATTTGATTCAGTAAATTTATTATATATATATTTATTATATATATATTTATATTTATTATGTATACTAGCAGAAAACCACCCTTCAGGAGGTTTTCTGCTAGTATGTGTGGTGTGTATATTGATATTATACACAGGTATATATGCATGTAATATACATCAAATAAAATCGTAATTGACAATATACACAGAAATTGAATGAAGACTGTGTTACACTCTCTTATGTAATCAGTAACGTAATCCATGATACATTAAAAAAAGACGATATTATATATAAACTGCATTAGGAGAAAATTAGTGACGGAAATATATGAATGTTTATTTAAGCGATCGCTAACAGGAAGTGTTGACATTTGAACATTTTAAAGAAGTGAATCTTTAAATAATAAAATGTATTTAATGAACAGCCACGATATTTTGTAGATAAATTATGTAATATTCATTCATTATTTATTCAAAGTAATCCAACTTATTTTACTAATGGGATAAAAAATATATTCTGGATGCAGTCCCGCACTCCTTATTTTATTATAGTTTAGATATTTATATTTATTTTATATATATATATTTATTATATATGTATTTATGTGTGTGTGTGTGTGTATATATATATATATATATATATCATATTTTATTTATACATACATAAACATACATACAGGCATGATAAATAGACATTATACATACGCAAAAATTATTTGTGAGCTAATGTCTTTATATGGTTCGAAATTTGCAGAATATATTTGCTTTATGTACTGTGATATTTATTCATGTTTCATATAATTCTGCAATGTATGTATACATATGCATGCATATGTGTATGCATGTCAATATATATATGTATGACTGTCGTTTCTTTTTTAGGCTGTATATATATATATATATATATAAACATTTCTTATTGGCAACATGACCCTCCCAAAGTATAACAATATATATAAACATATATATATATATATACTATAATGCAACCATACAACTATATATATATATATATATATATATATATATATATATACCCCAAAAAGGAAAAAGTCATACATATATATCTATATAAAATTATATAAACATGAATGTGTATATATATATATACCTCCCAAAAAAAGAAAGAAAAGTTGTACATACATATCTATATAAAATTATATAAACATAAATGTGTGTGTATATATATATATATACCCCAAAAGAAGAAATGAAAGTTATACATACATATCTATATAAAATTATGTAATATGAATGAAAAATAACAGCATAAATCAATGCACACACATAAAGATAGAGAGAGATGCTTGTATTAATACACCCATTCATATGCACACACCCACACACATCCACACACACACTCACATGTGGATATACATGTGAGTGTGTGATATAGAAATTGATACAAAGGGAAGGGGCAGAATAAACCATTGAAGGTTTGTTCACTAAGAAACAGCAAAAATGTAAGATTTAGATGTAACATACAACAAACAACAACACTGCCATTCTTACTGTCACTCCTACTACCATACCTTACAAAGGAAAGAAAAAGTTATAGTCCACTTAAATCATGAGGAGAAAACGAAATACTTTACACATAACACATTGACAGCTCAGTTTGATAGCAGCCAAATAAAAGAATCCATATTTTCTTTTCTTCCTTTTTGGTATTACAAGCAAACCCTAATCAATTTCTCCATTTATAATTTGATGGTGAAAAATATCTCAACCAATCCTTTAACAGGAATCAGCACTACAAACCAAAGCCAAGGAAACACAGACACACACACATACACACATTTGACACAACACAACACACAAACACACATTTGACACAACACAACACACAAACACACATTTAACACAATACAGCACATACACAGACACAACACTTAAACACACATTTAACAACACAACACATACACACATTTAACACAACACACACAAACACACATTTGACACAACACACATTTGACACAACACACACACACACAATTAACACAACACCACACATACACTCATAAACACACATTTGACACAGCACAACACACACACAATTAACACAACACCACACATACATGTACACAAACACACACATTTAACACAGCACACACTGAACACACCACACGAGTACACATTTAACTCAACACAACACACAAAAATAGATAGTTGGAAGAAACAACTTGTGACCAAAATATGTCACACCATGAAAACTAAAATAAAATGAATTGGAAAAAAATAATAAAACTAATACAAATACATCACATTTCAGGTCAAAAGACATAGAACTGATTTATTTATTTTTTAATGATTCCATTATTTTTGATTTTCTAGCAGAAGTCCCAATGCTAGTTGCAGTTACTTCAGTTTAACCTCACTGGAAGATTTATACAACATAAGGAGTGGTGACAAGTTACCAGAATACATTTTTCTTAAATGTCTGTATCAGAATTTTGCCTAAAGGGACAGTACAGTAATAGGATTTTCTTTCTTTCATTCTTTCTGGGGGGTTTTTTTTATTCATTTATATTTTCTTTATCCATTTCCAGGAGATGTGAATGTTGTATATGAAATGAACCTGCACAACCTCCCTTGAGATAGCCACAATGGAACTGTCAGAAAATATATCTAGCCAATGCTCTTTTTCTGAATATTTTCCACATTAGCTTCTTCAGAAATGTCTTGTTTGACAGAAAGTTAGTCACTTCTATTTGCTAGCAAGCATTGTGCAGCAAGTTATTTTAGCTTTACTATTTCCTTTTTGCTTTTATTTACTTATTTTTTTCTTTTCTTTTCTTTTTCTCTCTTTTTTTTTGGGGGGGGGGGGATCTTAACGTCTTGTACCTTTGTTGATACATTTTGATCTGTGAATGAAAAACATCTCATAACCAGAAAGAAAATTAGAAGAGAGATTGGCTCAGTTACCAATATAGTTAATGTTTTATGAGTAAAGCAAGGATTTTATACTTTCTAAGAAGAGACAAGAAACAAACTACCTAAATATGTACGTGGGTGTGGCGGGGGGGGGGGGGGGGGCTTCTGTTTTGCTTCTGTTTTTCTTCTTATGTGCTTCGTTAGGTATAATTCTAAGAAACTATACTTCAAAAGGCCAATTTCCTCAGAGAATTAGAATTTCCACTTCAGTTTCAGCATTTTTTTTCTGTTTTGTTTTTTTAATCTTTTTATAATTAATTCATTTGAAACATGTTACTTTAAAGTGGTCATAATTTACTCTCAGATTAAAAGATTTAAATCAAAGTAAGCTACTGCATGTAAAAACATGAAACCAAGGAAGTTTCCTATTACACATAACATTAACAGAGAAATAATTCCCCTAACACATCAACAAATTGCATTATTTTATTCATATGAGTTTTATTTTTGTTCTGCACTTTTGTGACTATGGCTTATTAGCCAGATTTAAATAGAAAATAGTATGTCATGTCCACCTGAGGATAACAACTATATTTTATGTAGTATCATAATAATAAACACTAATAATAGATACAACAGAACTGAAACAAATACAATGATCAGTAATCATCATCATCACCATCATGAGCTTCTATGTGGCCAATCAACTTGTTAGAAATCACAGCTGAATATATTTCAAATCCCAAATCTCATGAAAAAAAATTAGGATAATGTAGTCTTATGTTACACCACCACCACCACAAACCGCCACCATCATCATATCATCATCATCATGACAGTTTAGTGTCTATTTTCCATGCTTGCATGGGATAGACAGGATGTCATATCCGGAGGCCAGACATGTGAGATGGGAGTGTCTTGCTCATACATTCCATTCTAGTATGGTTTCAATTATAACTAAATGTCCTTCCTTATGCCAACCTCTTCACGGCTTATACCAGGTGGGTTTTATCATAGTATCTCACTACCACTTAATAGGGTGTGTTGGGTGATTTTAGCATGGCACCAACCCTTCAACTTTACTGTGTGGACTGGGTGCATTTTATGGTGGAACCAGGACTAACACTTTACAGTGTGAGTTGGGCACATTTTATTGTAGCACCAGCACTAACCCTTTACAGTGTAGGCTGGGTGAATTTTGTTGTGGCACAAGCACTATAACTTATTCTGCCCTCCTTAGCTAGTCTGGATAGCAGTGATGGGGGTGGAGAAGATGAGGACATGGGGAAGGCAAGAAGAATGTTACTTACCAAGGGAGTGATGTCAGAGGAAGGTGACCTGCAAAAGGAAGGGGATTAGAGGAGGTGGTGGCCTACAAAGCATATTAGGTCTTCTGATGGCTGTAACATAAAGAAGGTGGGGGACTTCTTTACCGGGTAGATAGGTGAGGGTTCAAATTTTGTTTCAATTAGAATAACCCTTTATGTAGTTTTATTCCATTAAAGAACATTATCTTGCTGGCTTTAATCTGCCTCGATAATATAAAGTAGCAACTACTCTTCCTCCAAATCACTGAGAGAGCATCAGCTCACAAAAGAGCTTCTATGTAGGCTTTCAACCTGCTAGAAATCACAGCCAAATATATTTTAAATAACACACAAATATTTAAAAAATAAAAATTAAAATATAGAATAAAACAGAAACATTGGATGATGGAGTCTTAATTAAACTATGCCTGAATAAAAACTGTGTAGTCATGCCTGCAATGAGTTTCTTTATGAGCCAAATTTATCATTTCACATCCATTTTCCTATGCTTGCATGAGGTGGATGAAGCTCAGGGCTTATCCTGGTATTACAGACATTAAGCAACTGAGAGTAAAACATTCCCTCGCTCCACTCTTGAACAGGACAATCCTGGACAGGACTATCCAGGCCAGTCCATCAGATGGCAAACCCCTGATATTGCTGCTGCTACTAGCACTCATTTTCAACTGAGTGAACTGGAGCAATATAAAAAAAGTGCTTTGTTCAAGGACACAATATGTCACTTGGTCTGGGAATCGAACCCACATCTATATGATCATGAACCGAGCACCCCAATGACTAGGTCATCCACTTTCTCTGTCTTTAAAAATAAGTTTACTTAATCAGGGCTGATGGGCAGCAAATTGGCAGAGTCATTGTCAGAGAGAATGCTTTGCAATATTTATTCTGGCTCTCTGCACTCTCTACATACAAATATTGCCAAAGTCAACTTTGCCTTTCAATATTTCTAGGTCACTAAAAAAAAAGTACCAATCTAGTATTGAAGTCGATTCTTTCTGTATATCTCTTTCTCACTTCCTCTCTCACTCTTCCTCACCTTCTCTACAAAAAATTGGCTAATGTTCAGACCTGGAGTGAGGATGGGCTCTGTTAGGTTTAAAATGTCCAAGACATGCTGTATGTCACTACGGTTCTACTACAACTCCACCAGGAGTTACAGGTCTATATATACATATGCTGCAGCTATGGCAATGATGGCCAAATTGGCAAGAATATGGAGGAGCAAAATCAGCTTTCAGACCAAGTACAGATTGTACAAATTGCTGGTAGTCTCCATCCTCCAATATGAGTGTGAAACCTGGACACTTTTGGCAGAAACAGAGAGAAGGATCCAGACAATTGAGGAAAAATGCATAAGAAAACTCCTTCGTATTTCCTATTGGAATGTAAAACCAATGAATACATGTAGAGAAAAGATGAAAGTTTTGTGAGTCACCTTTTCCAGCCACGCTCAAGAGGAGGAAACCGATGTGGTTTGTCCCCATGACTGCCTGTTCAAGTCCATCATACAAGACACTGTTGAAGGTAGATGCAGGAGGAGGCACCAACGCAAAAACTGGTTGGACAATGTCAAAGAATGGATGTACATGACTACACCAGATTTGCTGGTAGCCACTGTTGACAGACTATTTTGAATGTACGCTACTTCTGCAATTAGATCCCCCTGACAACTACAGAAGTCAAGAGACTCATGATGATGATATACATAATCAGAGTTTAGCTGTGCTAAAAAACAGACCAAATACTTTTACTTCAAATGTGGTCAAGGACAAAACAAAAAAGTATATTCTTTCATGAATTAGTCAGAGCAAAATGGCCATTTCATATCTTCTGAGTTTGGTGAGATGCATATAGATAATATTAAGCTAAGGGAGTTGGAAAAGATAAAGTAGATAGTGCAGGGCTAAGGTAGCGAGATACATTAATGGGTGACAAAATGTAGAGCAACAGGTGTTTTAGTTGAGTTAGGGTGGAAAAGATATACAAGTAGCAGAGCAGAGACCATTGAAGTAGTGATAGAATGTGTGGAGAAAAACAATGAGGATAGAATATCTGTGAGTTAAAGATTGTAATGCGTTTGTGGGTGAGCCTTTGACTTTTTCATGCAGTTTTGGATGTTTTAGATATAATACAGAAGAAAAAGAATAACAATAGTAAAGACTTGTGACATCACTTAATTTGAAAATAAGAATATCATCATCATCATTTAATGCCCATTGAATTAGATAAGTTGTCCTGACATTCTGAGACGAGTCAGATCAGATGACCATGTCTTGCTCATACAGAACTGTTTCTGGTTTACTTTCTATGGCTGGATGCCCCTCCTAATGCCAACTGCATTTACAGCATGGACTGGGTCTTTTTATTGTGGTACCAAAATGACCACATTACAGGGTAGACTGGGTGCTTTTTGTCATGTCACCAACACATTCACCGTTTTCATTTATTTAATTACAATTCACAATATCATCATCATTTCATTTCATTTTACGTCTGCTTTTTCCCTGCTTGCAAGGGTGGGACAGGAACTGATTCTGGGTTGATTTCTACAGCTGGATGCCCTTCCTAACACCAACCTCATTTACAGTGAGTGCTGGGTGCTTTTTTGCCGTGGCACCTCCACGACCACTTTGCAGTGGAATGATAGAGACCCCAGTCCCTATCATCTCATTTCTACAGCTGAGTAAACTGGAGCAATGTGAAATAAAGTGTCTTGCTCAAGGAAACAACACATCACCCAGTCTGAGAATTGAACTCACAACCTTTTGATTGCAAGGCCAAAGCTCTAACCACTAAGCCATGTGCCTCCATGAATAAAAAGAAATTACTTTCATTTTTTGATTGATATAAGTTTAAACACAAAAATTGTTAATTAGCCTAATGCAATTATTAATAGTATTGCAGAAATAATTCCACTTACAGTAGATACTTATGTATCAGTCACGAGTAATGTTATTACCTAAAAAGTGCTCCAAAATGACCAACTCAACTTGAGTTGTTTATAAAGAAAAAAGACAAATATTCACATGAGGAATGTCAAAATTCTACCAACTATTGGTGTGATTGATTATAAGTTTCATTTCACATTTCACATTTCCATTCATGTTATGTTCTAACAGCATTAAAAATTAGACACATAATCTGAAATACAAAAAAGGTACTGGTGTTTTTATTGATGACATTTTGATAGCATCAGTTTCTATATCAGAGTATTTTAATAAATTACAAGTACTGTCAATATTGAAAACCAATAGGTTTTACTCTTAATAGAGAAAATGTAAATTTTTTATCTGAGAAATCGATTATCTAGGTATCATGTCTTCAGACAGATGCGCCATATTATAGCACAAAATAAATAATGAATTAAGGTCAATTGTATTTGTTGGTTGTAGCTGAAATGCAATGCTGCTTGGAAACATTACAGCTAAATTCAGTGAGTGGCTCCTGCATTAATTTTCACATTAAATAAATATTATTATCATCTGGATTCTTGAATGTTTACTATCATTACAAACAATTTCAAAACTTGTTGGTGTGTTTGTGTCATGTTATTAAAATTAGGGTGGTGGGATTGTCTGTAAAATATAGGTATGGGTCCGGTGACGTTTGAGAAATCATATGAAGGTTCTGTGACAAAATAAGTTTTAGAATCACTGATATACACTATCATGTAGAGCAAGCATGTCAAACTGAGGGTCCTCCGAGGGCCACACACAACTAATTGCACACATTACAACTAATCTTTTTATTTTATATTAAGAAGATAAAACATTCTCGTGCTGTAAAAACCTTTGTGCGGACCACAGGTGTGCTTGTAAAGGGTCGCATGCGGCTCGCAGACCACATGTTTGGAATGCCTGCTGTAGAGTGTTTAACTGTGTAGGTCACAGAATGGTAGTTAAACAATGTCACATTTACTTTGTGATTCAGCCTTTTCTTGGGTGACTTATATACATATACACTGCCAGTGTATATGCTAAAGTAAAGATCAGTAAATTTTGGTTTAGTTTGGTTTCTGCTTTTTAGTCTGTTTTTTTTTTGTTTTGGGGTTTTTTTTTACACATATAGAACATTTATAGGATGATGAAATTAATTCATCTGTTTAGATTGTGGAAACACTTAACTTTAACCATTTCTTTACTGTAATTCTAATAGAATACATTCTATTTCATCATTTCATCATCATCATTTCATTTTACGTCCGCTTTGCCCTGCTTGCAAGGGTGGGACGGGAACTGATTCTGGCATGATTTCTACAGCTGGATGCCCTTCCTAACACCAACCTCATTTACAGTGAGTGCTGGGTGCTTTTTTGCCGTGGCACCTCCACGACCACTTTGCAGTGGAATGATAGGGACCCCAGTCCCTATCATCTCATTTCTACAGCTGAGTAAACTGGAGCAATGTGAAATAAAGTCTCTTGCTCAAGGAAACAACACATCACCCGGTCTGAGAATTGAACTCACAACCTTTCGATTGCAAGGCCAATGCTCTAACCACTAAGCCATGTGCCTCCATGTGCTTCAAGTAATTAATTAAGAGGTTTGAATGATTTATGAATATTATTAATTATTTTAAGGGTGGTGGATTGGCAGAATCGGTAGAGGGTCTGACGCCATGCTTTGCAGCATAGAGTTACAGCCTTTTACGTTCAGAGTTCAAATCCCACTGAGGTTAACTTTGCCTTTCATCCTTACGGAGTCGATAAAATAAAGAACCAGTATACACTGGGATAATTGCTGGCCTTGTGCCAAAAGTAGAAACAATTATTAATCATTTTATTACTAAGATAAAGGTAGACCACGAAAAATATGGGCGGAGGTGGTGAGAACAGACCTCAGATCGCTGAAGCTCATGGTGGAGATGACGAAGGACCATGACAAGTGGAGAGATGCTGTGCTGAATAAGACCCGTCCCACCCTTACAAGCAGGGAAGAGCGGACGTAAAATGATGATGATGATGATGATGATAGTAACTTAACATATGGTTCTAGAATTCCATGTGCCTAACACCCATGGACATGCTTACAAAATCAGTACAGCTCCCATGACATTTCAAAACATTTTTTCACGCTCAGAGTTGCCGAAGCATGGAACAAACTACCTACATTAGTTGTTAGATGTCGGGACACTGCATCCTTCAAAACTTCTATGCTTCCCAAAATTCGCCAACACTACACCTTATATTTCCCCTCCATACACATGCATGCATGTATGTGTGAGTCTGTGTGTATATCATAACTCATACACTGTTCACTTTCATGACATTTGTACATTATTCTATGTACTATACATACACCTTTGAGGAGTTGTAGTGCACCTGAGCACTGTACACAATAATTTTCATTATTATTATATAAAATCATGGACAATTTTAATTGACATAGGAACCCTTTAAAATGAATGGTTTTATTTCATAGAATCAGAGCCAGATTTTGAGTGGGTTGATATGAAAAGTGTTAAAGATTATACTAAAAACAAGGTTATACAGACGATTGGACACTATCCCTTGAAATATAAACTCAGAGGCTGACTGAAATCTTATCCACTCAACCATTTCACATACCCATCCATGAAAACAACATCCATGCATAATTCAACAAATGACTAGATGAAAGCTTCATATTTCAAATACAAGAAACATGTTTAAAACAAATCACGAAGCTTTTATGAGAAGATAACTAGCTAATGTCTGCTTCCTTATTCAATATTCTAAATGTTGTAACACAAGCTTCTTTCTCATCAACTAAACTACTCATAGAAAATCTCAGGACAGTTTCTATTCGAATTTGAATTAATCATACATTTGTCTTTATTGCCAGTTGATTGTCTTTCATCAAAGAATATGATTTCTTATTTTATTTTATTTTTGCAATGAATGTGCTACCATCGCTTCTAAGCTGATTTATAATACATCTCATACATCTCTTTCAGATAAAGTTTAAAAAAAAAAACAAGACTTCATGATTCTAAACATCCAGTTACACTGAAAGCTATAGAATTAAAAAGTACTAAAATAAACATGATAGAAATATTAAAATAAACATGATAGAAATATTGAGGCAAACATGATAAAAGAATTAAACTTCTGTTTTCAAAAAGAAAAACTAATATGTGAATTTACAAGCCATTAATCCAACAACATCAAGAAAGAACTTAGGATGGTAATATTATAACAATAGCGACATCATAACAATCACTCATAAAGAATAAGCTTCAAAGGATTATATCCTTATCCAAAGAAATTAAATCTAGTTTTCTTGTCAGCTTTAACCCTTTAGTTTCCACAATTCTAGTGAAAGATACAACCTCTGTGTAATGGAGAATTGCTATACTGTCAGTGACCTCCCTTGACATGATAGAGAGCATGCGCAATGTTAGTCATGATGTTTTTATCACTGATTTCAGACTTGTTTTAGACGAACATTGGAAAATAGTTTCTTAGAGCCAGGTAACTAGCTGGCAATTCATATCATTCTGTATTTCAATTAATTTAAAATAACCAATATTTTCATTAGTAAGCTTATGTTTGGATCATTTCTTAACTAAAAACATCTTACATAAAATTCTCATGGAAAGTTTTAATATAAGTATCATACAAATATTTTAAAACGGTAGTTTTATATCATAAAACCAGGACAGTTTAAGTTGGATGGTATCAGAAGGGTTAAACTATTAAAAATGTAGCTGGGAGGCTAAATTTCTAGTAATTCTTTTGTTTTTTCAATAGCCATATCAAAGGATGAATAGAAGCATTCATGAGCCATTTCAAGGCTTAGGTGACTGGTGAGAAGAAGTTCTTTGATGATTGGTATGCTGGCTCAATTGCTTGTAATGGTACTTAACCACCAAGTCCAAATGGTTTTTGTTGACTAAATTTCATTACAGGCCTTTGGTTGACCAGAGACACTTATAGAAGACACTCGACTAAAGTGTCATGCAATGGCACCAAACTCATAAGCATGAAATTGCAAAACAAACTTGGTAATTACACACAGATTTGAACCCACATAACAATTGAGGTCCCATAGAAATGCAACAAGACAGAATACCAAGTTAATAAAACAATCAATAATTACACTATATCTTACTGCTATCAGTTATGAGCTATACTTGCTCACAATATTTATTTTACAGTTAAGTACACAACCATAATGGTAGTTGAGTGTCTGGGCAAAAACTAGTGTAGTACTGATAATGAAATGTAGATCTTTCAACTGGTAATAGCCTATTAACTAAGCCTGAAATGAATCAATAGTTATACAAGGGAAACTAAAATACCTAATAAATAAATAACTGGAAACAATGGAATAGGAAGTAATTAGATTTATGTTACTTAAAACATGTGTTGTATGAAAAATTCAGAGAAAACATTGAAGAGAATGTTGGTATAATGATGATATGTCTGTTTGCTTTTTGTCACCGCCATCATTATCATTATCGTCATTGTCATCATCATCATTTTTCATCATCATCATTTTTAATTTCACATTTACCATGCTGGTACAGGCTGCATAACGCTTTGTGCTCTTCTTGATGCCAACCCATACCAACTGTTAAATATGATACTTTATCCAACGATCTCCGCTTATTAAAACATTAAGCTGTCACCAGCTGCTTTTAGGCAAAAAAACACATAATGATAAATGCACACACACACACAAACAAATTTCATATGCAAAGCAATGGGCATCCCAAGGCTATAGTAGAAGACACATGTTCAAAGTACTAAATAGTAGAATTGAACACATGATGTTTTTACAAAGCAAAGTTTTTAACTGGATTGGCAGTATCGGTAGAGGGTCGGACGCCATGCTTTGCAGCAAAGAGTTACAGCCCTTTATGGTCTGAGTTCATATTCCGCCGAGGTTAACTTTGCCTTTCATTCTTACAGGGTCGATAAAATAAAGTACCAGTAATACACTGGGATAATTGCTGGCCTTGTGCCAAAAGTAGAAACAATTATATATATATATATATATAGCGTTAGGAAGGGCATCCAGCTGTAGAAATCAAGCCAAAATCAGTTCTGTATGAGCAAGACATGGTCAGTTGACCTGGTATTGTTCACAACAGGACAATTCGTCTAACCCATGCTAGCGTGGAAAAATGGACATTAAACGGTGATGATGATGTGGATGATATTTATATATATAAAGATGCAGGGTGCTCGAAATTTATGGAAACTATGGAAGAGGAAGAGCTAGAAAATGTTGGGATGAAGTAGTAAAAGCTGAGCTCGCACAATTAAACCATCCAAAGGATTGAGTTCTTTGGCAATATACTGTACTGTAGAAAACCGATCTTCCCATGTGCACAAGATAAAACAAACATGTAAAGGACACTAGTCTGCATCAATCTTCCCCACCTTCTCATTTTAATACTCCCCCTTACACCTCCCCATTTTAATACAAACCTATCCCTCCCTTCCCACTTACCAACTGATTATCTAACCTTAGACCTTTCTCACTCACGTCCTCCATCCCTATCCTGTATACTCACCCCACCTCATTATCTAAGTACCCCACCTTAACCCTCTCTTATTCACTCCCTACAAAACTCAGTTCCTCCCACTCTCTTGCTTATCCCACACCATTCTAGAATGGTGAAACATGAATCCTTAACGTTAAGTGGCAACAAAAGGTACCTGATACATAAATCCTTATAGATGCTGGATGCACAAGCATTGAATCTGCCATTATATCCTTTCAAATGTGTTGGGCAGCCCATGTTGCCCGTATGAATTATTACAGACTCCCAAAACAACTATTTTACAGCCAATTGCACATTGAGAAACGCCCTCAGCACAAACCAAGAAAAAATATAAAGACTGTATAAAAACAACCTTAAGGATCTACAGATTGAAGTTCAGAACTAGGAAGAGCTAGCTTTAAAGAGGGTTGAATCGAGAGGACATGTGAAGGAAGGCTACAGAAGGTTTAAAGAGAGACATCTCAACCATGAAAGACCTAAGTGTCAGCTTCAAACAGTCCACAGTATGAACCTCAATAAGAACAAAGGGAGCTGGAAATGTGAAGTTTGTGGTCATCTAATGCTCTTTAAATCTGGGTACATCACTCATCTAAAATCATACGAAAGACCAACTGTATGCAGCATTGTCCCTCCAATACTAGATGAGACATGTGTGGTAATCAGAAAAATATGCAAATCAATTTCTGGTCTTAAAAAGCATGAGATGACATCCCTCAAATTGACCCAATCAATCCAATAGAAGGCACATCTTTTGTCTGTCACATTTGCTGCAGACCAGGAAAATCTGCAGCTGGATTTAAAAACCACCTAAGAGGTTACAAACGGAAGTTTGTGGATGTTGGTGATGTTTGTGGATGTTGGGATACAGGTTAACAGAGAGACAACAATCATATGCAAAGATGAAGCAATCACCATAATATATATATGTGTGTGTATATATATAGAAACAGACATATACTACAAACCCACAGACTCCAAACAATACCTTCCATTCAACTCGTGCCACCCTAGACACACCAAAATGGCAATTCCTTATAACCTAGCCAGAAGGATCTGCACAATAGTTTCAGATAAATACACATGCTACAGCCGACTAGAAGAATTAAAAAACACACTTATCAGCAGAAACTACCCACCATTCCTAATCAACAATGGATTCCAACGTGCCCTAAAACTAGACATCCAGGAACTCAGACACCCCAAACCCAGGAATGAACCACAACAAAAAACTCTACCATACATCTCCACACACAACCCCCTCAACAATGAGGTATTCGACACCATCCTCCAGAACATTCCTTTACTAAAAAGAGACCCAAGAATGAACAAAATCCTCCAAACACACAACATCATAAAGAGCAAAAGACAACCTAAATCCATAAAAAACATCCTCACACAAGCCAAAATCCAACAAACCCTCACAATGAACCCTACAGTAACAAAATGCGGAAGGCTCAACTGTGGCATATGCATAAATCTAATAGAAGGTTCAACATTCCATTTTAAACAAGGATAGCGTTTCACAGTTAAACACAACGTCACATGTGCATCTGAAAACCTAATCTATGTTTTGACCTGCTCAGCTTGTCAAGAGCACTACATAGGACAGACAAAAAACAGCCTCCGTCAATGTATGACCGTCCATAAATCACAAATTAAAATACAGGAATACAGAAAGATTGCATTTAGTGAACATATCGCCAATTGTGCTCACAACCAACATCCAAACTTTAAAATTTTCCCCCATTTACAAATTCATAGACAACGCTACTTTCATCCAACATACCAATAAGGAAACATATTTCATTAACAAATTCCAACCTCTACTTAATGCTCTAAAAATCGGACCAATCTAAAACTGCAACAAACAATCAAACATTTACAAGTGTTACCTCCCTCACACCCTAACTAATCCTTTTTCTTAATAAATTAAATATCATCCAGCAAGAATTGCTTCCCCCTGCATATTAACTCTCTAAAAAGGGAAATCATATCAAACCTCAGTCCACCATTTGCCTCCATCATGAAATCATGGATCAACTAAGCACTCTTGCTATATTAACACATTTTGATCTGCTTAACTTCAAGAACTATGCCTGTAAATAACATTATTTTTTCTTCCACATTGACTTTTTTATGCTCTACATTATGTCAGTTCTCTTTTTCTTTTTACTTCATAAACCTTGTTTATAAATAACATTATTCTTTCTGCACCTTCTCTTTAACATGTGTGACACCACACTAATACATTTCACTATCATTTGATAATGCATAAAAATGCTGAAACCGGTAATAGACAATTATTAAATATATAAATAGATAAATAAATGCCATTGTTAAATAATAAATAAATCAACTAATACCTTAACACTTCACACAAAGTAAAACATTTCGTTTTAATCATTTTCTAACCCAATAATCGTTTCTTTCTCCCTGTTTTCATATATATATCATCATCATCGTTTAACGTCCATATTCCACACTTGCATGGGTTTGGACGGGAGTTTTCCCACTTGAGGCAAGAGTGCTTGTCTTGTTCGCCTAGGACTGTCTGGCGGGTTTTCTATGCTGGATGCCCTTCCTAACACCAACCACATTTACAGTGTGGAACTGGGAGGTTTTTACCGTGTTACCTACATGGCCACATTACAGCATGGACTGTGTGTTTTTTTGTCGTGACACCTACACGACCTCATTTGTTTCGGGCTGGATGTTGTGACACCAACATAACTTTACATTGAAAGGGGTGGTGTGGATGGGGTGGGGGTAGTGGGACGGGGGTGTATTTTGTTAGAGGTGCCTACTGACTGTAGTAGGTTTCACTTTGTACTTAGGTAAGGCGGGTCTTCTCTATTACTGTGTAGCGCCAAAGCTCTTGATCCAGTGACATTGTCTTGGAGAGGTGTGTGTGAGGTCGGAATTTATCAAGTCGTCCCACGTTTTTCTGGGTCTGCCTACTCCGTGGCTACCGTCTATTTTTATTGCCCTGCAATTTTTTATACAGCTGTCGCCTTTCATGCGCATCACGTGACCATACCAACGTAGCCTTCTCTCGAGTAAACAACATCTGATCCCTCTTATTTCTAATTTCTCCCTTAGTACATTTTGCTTTGCCGTTCACGTATATTACTATTACACATCCAGCGGAGCATGCAAGCTTCATTTCTCTCCAGTCTGTGTATATCCTCTGCACACAATGCCCAGGTCTCACTGCCATGTAACATTGGTGTTCGTATGCAGGCATCATACAGCCTGCTTTTCATTTTTAGAGAGAACCCTTTAGCGGCCAATAGTGGTATAAGCTCTCTGAACTTTTTCCATCCCGTTCTGACTCTAGCTACTGTACTTTCAGAGCACCCTCCCCCACTGCTGATTTTATCACCTAGGTAACGGAGGCTGACCACTATTTCTATAGAACCATCTGTGCAATGGAATGAGTTAGTATTCTGTGGGCACTTGCTGCTACTTATTGCACCAGAGCACCGGCCACATATAAAATCTATATTCTTAGATAGTTTACCTGTGATCCCACTACATCTTTTATGTACCCTTACTTTGCATTTGGGACATAAAATGGAGTTTCTACCTACTCCTTTCCTACACACTGAGCATGGCCATTTCCCAGATCGGACCGGTGCCCTATTTTCCTTCCTACAAACTATAACTTTAGTCTTAGACAAGTTAACTTTAAGGCCTTTTGATTCTAGGCCATGCTTCCATGTTTGAAATTTCTTCTCTAGTTCAGCCATTGATTCAGCTATGAGCGTTAGATCATCTGCATATAGGAGTTCCCATGGGCAGCCAGTCTTGAACTCCTCTGTTATAGCCTGAAGGGCAATAATAAATAGTAGGGGGCTAAGGACGGAGCCCTGATGAACACCAACTTTTACGCTAAACTCTTCACTATATTTGTTGTTAATTCTAACCTTGCTGACTGTTTCTTTATACATAGCTTGTATAGCTCTCACAAGCCATTAATCAACACCTAGTTTTCTAAGGGCCCACCAGATAATCGAGCGGGGTACTCTGTCAAAGGCTTTCTCCAAGTCAACAAAAGCTAAGTATAGGGGCTTACTTTTAGCTAGGTACTTCACCTGTAGTTGTCGTACAATGAAAAGAGCGTCTGTTGTACTTTTACCTGACACAAACCCGAACTGCATTTCGTCTAGATCAATTCGCTCTCTGATTAGTTGCGCTATTACTTTTTCTGTGACCTTCATGACCTGGTCAATTAATTTAATGCCTCTATAGTTTCCCCTATCTAGGGCATCACCTTTACCCTTGTAGCAGTTAATGAAGATGCTGCTGCGCCAGTCCTTCGGAACGACCCCATTCTGTATGACTTGGTTTGCTATCCGGGTGACCATACTGTGTCCCACCGTTCCAGATGCTTTCAGCATTTCGGCAACTATTTCCGAAGGCCCGGCCGCCTTGCCCGTCTTCATGTCTTCGATCGCCTTATTTATTATACTACCTTCAACTTGCACTGCTGGTCCCTCTATTGGGTCGATGTGGGAGAGACTGTCTTTCTCCCAATTATTCTCCTCATTTAGTAGCCTTTCGTAGTGACACTTCCAAGCTACATTCTTATCAGCGTCAGTGATGTCAAGTACACCATCATCATTTAGGACACACTTCTCCCCGACAATATCACTGTTTTCCTTGACACATTGCCTAGCAATCCTGAACACCTCAGGTTTTTGGTCCTCGCGTTGTAGAACATGCTTGAACTTTCTTTCCTCTGCTTCCCTTCTTGCGAAGTACACTTGTCTCCTAGCTTCCCTCCTGGCCACTTGATAGTCTTCTCTACTTCCCCCATCCCGCCATGCTTTCCAAGCCTGCTTTTTGGCCTTGATTGACCTCTCCACCTTACTGTTCCACCACCAAATTACTCTCCTCCTGCTTATAGGCCTGCTCCAGCGACAGGTTTCATCTGTCGCCTTCAGCAGGTTAGCTTTCAGGAATTCCCACTGTTCCTCTATATTGTACGACTCTAATTGCTCTTCCTTACTATTAAAAGCATCAAGTAATATGCTTTTAAATTTATGACTGGCTGTGGGGTCCTTTAATTTCCATATTTTTCTCCTGAGGATAGTCCTCTTCTGTTGTCGAATACGTCTCGTCCTGACTATGAGGTCGCTAATTATGAGTCTATGTTGAGACGTGCATTCTTCATGGGGGAGGGATTTAGTGTTTACAACAGACACTCTGTCACGTCTCCTGGTAAGAATATAATCTACATGGCTTGTGTGTTCCCCCGATCTATAGGTGATCAAGTGATTGTCTCGTTTTTTGAAGTTAGTGTTACAGATAGTTAGGTTATTTGCGTCACAGAATTCCAGGATTCTGGAGCCTTCCTCATTTCTAGTACCAAACCCATAGCCTCCATGGATTCCGTCATAGCCGTCACAATGTTGTCCAACGTGACCATTTAGGTCGCCTGCAATAATTATATAGTCAATGTCGGTATATATATATATATATATATACATAAGAACAAAAATCCCATAACTCCTTGTGGAGTCATAGAGGCACCTTCATATGGCGTGTCTAGGGCATTTTAAAATCTGGCAGACTCCAACCCTATCCAGGTCTGAACACAGCCAATTTTTTCTATAAAGGAAGAATCGACCCCAGTACTGGACTGGTACTTTTTCTATCGTCCTCAAAAGGATGAAAGGCAAAGTTGACCACAGCAGGATTTGAAATTAGAGTGTGCAATGAGGTGAGACGAATACTGTAAAGCATTCTATCAGACGTCTTAACGACTCTGCCAATGTTAGCATGGGTTAGACAAGTTGTCCTGTTGTGAGATATGCCAGGTCAGGTGACCATGTCTTGCTCATACAGAACTGATTTTGGCTTGGTTTCTACAGCTGTATGCCCTTCCTAATGCCAACCTCATTTACAGTGAGTATTGGGTGCTTTTTGTCATGACACCTACATGACCACTTTATAGTGGAGGATGGGTGCTTTTGTCATGACACCTATATGACCAGTTTACAGTGTGGGCTGAGTGCTATTTGTCGTGTCATCATCACGACCACTTTACAATGTAGGCTGGCCACTTTTTTTTGTGTCATCATCATGACCACTTTACATATGTATATCATCTCATATATCCCCACAGGGGGTGGGGAGAAAAGTAATAGATGTGTCTTATTTACTTCTAATAGTTAGTACAGACTTTTGCATGCAAAAGGGATAAGGTTTGAGTTAGCATATTCTGAGAACCGGATCACAAGCCGTTGGTGGCTGGTGAGGCCCAGTGGTTGGAAATGTGGGGTGCCTGGTTACACACAGGGACATATGAGGGAACATATGAGTCTGTCTGCATGTATATGTGTATATGTACTAGTGTGTGTATATATGTATACGCAGTTGTGTTTGGCCACAGATGTATATGCATGTATAGATGTAGGTATGTGAGTGCGCCGATGTTTATTTTTATACGTGTGTGCACATATGAGTGTACGTCGATGAATGTTTGCAGGTGTGTACTAAATGTTTAAAATATAGATTATAATTTCTAACACTTCTAGATTTTAACACGTATAGGTTTTAACACACACATTTATAGCATCTCCCATTATAAGACCTAGCGATATGGAGAAGCACTAATGCCAGTGGAGGAACTCATATCAGTTTACATACATAAATTCTTCCCTAACAGCCTGAATACTACCACAACAGGGTGATAGTGATTGACCTGCTAACTGACCTGCTCACACCACTACCAATACAGGGAAGTAGGTCAACTGGACCATAATATATATGCAGTTAAAAGCAACCCTAACGGGCTGACCTGTTTCTAGGAAAACTGACTGAAGAATTTCAATAGACTTTCGGCTGGGGTGTTGATATGATATCTGACCAGTGAGGTGAAGGTATGTCCTTTGGACACTGGAATTCGTTCATTCTGAATCATATGCTTTCAGTTCCTTAGAGGATTAACACCACACTCTGGATCTGAACATATCAAAAAATTAACAAGGTAAAATCTATTCCAACATTATGTTTTCCTGTTTTTTCTATTCAAGTTCTAACTACCTGATGAAGTCATAGCTGTTGAATACTGGTTATCACCGAAATATATATAGCAGCGAATATGAATAAATGAAGTTAATTTTAACCTGTTGACTTACACTTCTTGTTTTTACATTACTCCAGAGTAAACAGACCCACCTGTGCACTTTGTTGAGTGCTCTAACCTGCATACTGAAGTGACGGTAAGCAACCAACACATACTCAATGTTTTATATATATATATATATATATATATATATATATATATATATATATATATATATATATATATACAGAGATTTGTTTGAGAAAGAAGCAAATGCAAATAATGAGAAAAATAGAAAGATAATGTCAAGTTCAAAAGTCACAGATATAATATATAAAAAAGCAACAACAAAAAACATATAAAGGATACACTTTTGATATACCCAATGGTGTTTCCTTCTGGAGGAGATGCCATAAATAACAAGCCATATTAAACATAGTCAATGGCATATGAGAGGTGAATGGTTCTTCCTGGAAAAGACAAGAAACAGTTTCTGACATTACAACAGCATATGTCCATGTGTGTGTCTGTTTTAGTAACTATATCATTAAATCTAACCCATTGTTTGTAATGCAATCCAGATGTTCATCAAGTAGGTGTGAATTTCCATCTGAATGTCTGTGACAATGGTTCTTGACAGCAAATCTGATTCCTCTCTGACACATTTATGATAGCTAAATAGGTGACAAATATCATTATTCTATAGACATATCCATATTCCTCACATGATAACCACACACAACTCTAAAGCTTCAAAAACTCTGGACAGGAGTGTTTTGGAAGGTGTTTACTCACCACTGCATCATCTGCAAGGTGACAATCATGCCAGCAAAGGATGTTTCCATATAATGCATGTCCTGAAGGTCTAATCAATTTGCCAATTCCCAAATTGTAGCCAAATCTAATATCAAGATGCTCTCCAACAATCTTTCAGTATCACCAAATCTATCAGTCATCAACTAAAACAATTCTGTAAATAACACTCTGTTGATGAGTGCTCACTGCATTTCTTGTTTGTTTTACATCCTACTCTCCCCAACACAAACACATTTAAATTAATCCCAACCTCTCTTGTCTCATTACCACATACAGAGTTGCCAAGTGCAAAAAACAGATTACTCCAAGCCAACAAGGTGATCCCAGTAATGCTGTTTCCATTATTCTCACACAATGCACTTAAGACTATAAACTAACATTACTAAACTCTCCCATCTTTCTCACTGCTCTATCCCACTATTATGAAAACATCCTACATTGTGTCCCATTCCCAAGGACAACCTAGGAAGCTGTAATTAATTGATTAATTAAACCTGTGAGAGAGACATAATTTGAAGTTTTAGTTTAATCAGTTTAGAATGACATTAATTCCCATTCTAACATTATCCTTATGTCAACTTTTCCATGCTAGACAAGACTTTATGAGGTAATGTTTTACAGCCAGTTACCCTTCCTGACAGTAATATTTTAGTCACTTATTACAACATGTAACAACATGGTGTACCTATTCTAAACCAGATGTACAATAATTGTCAATGAATTAAATCTGATAGATATAGCATGAATTGAATATTATTTCATTCACAATTAAAGAGAATCTAATATGAATCTGACTTTTGATGTACTAAATAATTTAGCAGGCTTAAAATATCATCATCATCTTTATTTTTACATCTGCTCTTCTATGATAGCATGGGCTAAATGAGTCTTCTCCAGCATATCTTTCCTCTACTTGTTGAGTTCTTTCATTATTTCTTCTGTGAGGTTTAATGTTCTGTGGTCAGCTTTCACCCCATCTGCCTAAGTTTTCCCCTTCTGCAGATTCCTTCCACTTGTAACTTCAGGTACTTCTTCACTCAACAATCATCATCAATGCATATCATATGACTGTGTCCATGCAATCTTCTCTCTCACACACTGCATCTGATTCCCCTACTGAACACCTACCCGCACAATTAATTCCTCAAGAAACTCATTACCTTCTATTACTTTGCACTGCTCTCAAAAGTCATTCATCTACACCAAGTTTACTTAAAAACCACTAGATAACAAATAGTGGTACTCTGCCAAACGCCTTCTGCTAATCAAGAAAAGCAAGACATAATAGCTTACACTTAACTAGGAACTTCTCTTATAGTTGTCTAGCCATGAAAAGGGCATTGTTGGTACTCTGTCCTGGCATAAAACCAAATTGCACCTCATCTACTCTGATTATTTTGCTAATTTACTAATTGTGCAAACACTCTGCTACAGTCATCACTTGGTCCATCAGTTTAATGCCTTTGTAGTTGCTCCTTTCTAGAACATCACCTTTTTTCTTTGAAGCCTTTAATGATGATACTTCTATACCAGTAATTAGGTATAATATCATCATTTATTTCCTGCTTGACTATACAAGTGGCTAGCTCAAGATCTACTTCTCTGGATGTTCTCAACATCTCAACAACTATCAAAACCATGAAAACATTAGATAGAGGCCTACAGTGTTGACAACTAAACAAGGAATGCATTATGTTTATACACAGAAATACAGACAAATCTGAAAAGTGAAACTGGATTATTATAACTATAACTAACTGAAAATACAAAAAAAAAGAAAACAAAGAAATATAAATGGAGTAAGATTTTTTTTTACTTTATGTTCTCGTTCTCAGATGTCTGGTAGAAAAATAATAAATAAATAAACAATACAGAAAGTCCATCATAGATAAGAGAGAATAAATTCTAATGTTGAGTTTATCTGTAAACACCTTTTAGATTATTAGCCTACTTGGCTGTGAAGATTTCCAAGATTTTGATAACCTGGTGAATTCTAAGTCTTATAAAAAGTAATACTTATCACACTTTTAATACATAGATTTCTTTGACAAGCAGCAAGGAAACCTCCACATGGTTGATTGACCTGCTAGATATAGCAACAAATCCTAACTCAAATATATTTTAATATCTTGATCTTTTTGTTACCATATTTCTAATAAATTACATTGCCTATAATTTTCAAATAATTTTGAAAATAATCAAGAATTTGGAAATTTCCATAATATAACGTTCTCATTATCATGCTTGTGTGTGGGGTATAGCTTAACCCAGGTTTTTACATAAAACTGTGATAGACGGTTGTTAGATAAATATAAACACTTTAAAATAAATAAAAAATTTGTATCATAGAACGAGGGACAGTTGTAGACAATTTGGTATCGAAAGAGTTAAATGAGGAAAGGACACATGAGACAATACAGTCTAATATGCTCTTAAAAAGATGAGATGGTCATGACTGTAAAGTCTTTGGTCATAGGTCTGATCAATCAGGATTGATCTGGAATTATACAACAACTACAACAAAGAATACCTATTTCAACACAAGGAGATGGCGAGGGAATGCAATAAGTGGAGAGAAGCTGTGATTGAAAAGACCCACCATGCATGCATGGAAAAATGGACGTAAAAAGGGTGATGGTGATAATGGTGATGATGAAGGCTATAAATATGTAGGGGAAGAATATCAGTTTCTGAAAGGTTTTAGTAGCAGTGAAAAAGAAATCAATTGAAACCAACTCACAGACATGGCTTTCTTGTAGCTTACATCTTTCACTACTCGATTTTTCATATATGCAATTAAGAATTGATGAGCTTCCTACATAGTTAGAGTTCAGGTGTCAGCAAAGCTTAGCAGTATTTACAGTTATAATCTGATAATAACTGGCATTTATTGTTTCTGTCAGCAACACTATTTAGGATAGTTTCCAATAATTTCAGGATCAGTCTGACTTGCTTATTAAAGTGAAAATCTCTTAACCTAGCTATTTGAAGCTATAATATTGATATATTACAAATACTCTCATCTTTAACTCTTTAACATTCATATTATCTCTGCTGTAAGATATGTTGTATTCAAATAGAAATGATAAAATATTGAAACAAAGAAAAATGTGACAACCTGTGTCAATTGGTGGGATATTTCATCCCATTGTTTTACTAATCCTGCCAGATTTTACTATGTCTTGTAAATATATTTTAACAGTAACATCACCATCACTGTTTCATGTCTATTTTACATGCTTACATGGGTTAAACAGTTTGTCACAATCTGAAGCCAAACATGTCAAATGACTGTCTTGTTCATATATTCCATTTTTGGCATGGTTTTTTTATGGTTAGATGACCTCTCTAATGCCAACCACTTCATGGTATGTACTGGGTGCATTTTATCATGGCACTGTCATTACAACTTAACAGAGTGGACTGTGCACATTTTATCATTGCACCATCACTACCACATTACTGTGTGGGCTGAATGCAGTTTATTGTGGCACCAGCACTATAAACATATTCTATATGATATAATCAGGAATAACTCACACAAAACAGAGAGAAGATCACTGTCTTGTTAGAAATAACAGTTAAATTTCCATCAAATCACAATCTACCATCTTCAAAAAGGGAATAGTCAATTTACTAGGATATTGTAAATCTGTTCAATTTCAGATTGCCTAGCATTACACATCAAACCAACAATAACCACTACCAACTAACCAAATATTTCACTAATAATACTTTATACTGGCTAACATTTTCCCAAAGATTTCATCCAACAAATACCATCATCACCATCATCATCATTTAATGTCCATTCTTGCTAGCAGGAGTTTGTGCAATTACTTCATTTTGGTAAATTATATTTATAATATCTTAAGCTAAATAAAATATAAGAATGGAAGGAATTTAGTCTAGATAATACAATGCCAGACTAAATTATTTACAGTATTTATATTTTAATCATATCGAACTATGATTAATTTTGGTTTCTATAGTCAATAGTATAGACATGAGTTTTGGATTAGAGTTGAATCATTCAACTATAAAATACCTTACAATATTGGATTTGTCTGAGAAAGAAATCATGAAATAGTTGTTGTTTTTTAGCCCCCAGGTCAACCTTCATTGACCAGAGTTATGATTAAAGGGGTTCCAGTGATGACTATAATGTCTTTTTGTTTTCTGACCTATTCTACCTTCTTTAAGACAGTAGTGTGTAACTTAAAGGAGCTCTGGTTGTTACTTTTATCACATGGAGCCACTGTGTAGATTTTAATTAAACACAGAGAGCAAAATCTCCCTAAAATCACATCCTAACATCTTAAAAAAAGGAATGAGAAAATATATCCAGGTTAGTATGTGTATCCCAGTTTTTAGAATAGATACATTGTATCCCTGCATGTCATAAGAGGTGACTTAAATGGTTGGAATCAAGAAAGACATTCAGCTGTAAAACATTGTCAAAACATCCCACTCAACCCACACCAGCATGGAAAAGTGGATGTAAAAACAATGATGATGATAATGATGATGGACAGACAGACACTATCTATCTAGGGCGGATAAAATTCCCGAGATCCATGGACGAGTTCTCTCCAGCGGTCTCTGTCCCTCATTATCGCTGCCATGTCCTGCGTCTCCAACAGACCAGTGTCTGTCCTTAGGGCATCAACATACGTTAACCTTGGTCTTCCTCTTCCAGTGTGTCCATGTAGGGGCTCCCACAGGAGCACTGAGAGCAATGTCAACTCTGGATGTCGGTGAGCATGTCCAGCTAACCTCAGTCTCCTTTGTGTCATTTTTGAGCTGACTTTTGGGAGGCTCCCATGCAGCTCTGAGTTTTTACAGACACTATGCAAAAGCTTAAAATGAGAATGAACATTTCTGGTATATATATATATATATATATATATATATATATATTCATTTGTTCAAAATAACTGAATTAGAACAAATATCATTTAGTAACTAAAATTTATTAAAATAGCTAAATCATTATCATCATCATCATTTAATGCACCAGCACAAGGAAGATTGTAATGTCTTTGACACAGTTAAATCCTTCCAGCACTTTGTTTGGCAAGCTTTCTACAGTTGGATGCCCTTCCTACCATTAGCTGCTTTACAGCTAAATATAGATTTAATTTGTGATTTAAAGATATTCAAATAAAAATAAAGTTGATTAGAAGGATATTTACTCTATGCTATACTTGAATACAGAATGCCTTAATTTAAAATGTATATATTTTAACATAACACAGTCCATATCAAAGATAAATAAAGATGTACATGAAAATAAAAGTTGGGTATATAATATATTCTATTATGTAATTATTTTGGAGGTGGCGATTTGGCAGATTTGTTAGAACATCAGATAGAATGTTTTATGGTACTCGTTCCGGCTCTCTGCTCCCTGAGTTCAAATCCCACTGAAGTCAACTTTCATCATTTCGAGATCGATAAAAAAAAATATGTATCAGTCTAGTATGATTCTTCGTCTCTCTGGAAGAAATCAGCAGCACTCAGGCCTGGAGATGGAGGGGCTCCGTGAGGCTTAAAATGCCCTAGAAATGCTGTATATCAATACGGCGCCCTTACAACTCTATTAGGAGTTATAGGAGCATACATACAATTATTATGGATAAAATGAGTGACTAAAAAGTTAACCAACTGGTTTGGTATCAAAAGAGTTAAACTTTGCATTATATTCTTTTGAAATTGTAAATGTAGTTAACATCAGTTTTACATCAGAGCTTTCCTGCAATTATTTTAGAGAAGTTCAGCAATTGCAATATTTGTGTTAATAATGTTTACACTCCAAAGTCATATTAAATTGAATATAAATCTCTAAGATTGAAGATAAAACCAGAGATAGATAAATTTCTTAAACTTACCACATATCTATGTATATTGTGGTATATATAGTACATTTCAGATTTTTGCTGATACTCATGGAACTTGTTAAGCATTTCTCTTTGTTTTTCAGGATTATCTGTGGAAAAGGAAAAATAATGTCATTTTCATAATTTCATTGGCTATAAAGTATCATCATCATCATCATCACCGTTTTACGTCCGTTCTTCCACGCTAGCATGGGTTAGACGGGTTGTCCTGTTGTGGGCAGTGTCTGGTCGGCTGACCATGCCTTGCTCATACAGGAACTGATTTGGCTTGATTTCTACAGCTGGATGCCTTTCCTAACACCAACCTCATTTACAGTGAGTGTTGGGTGCTTTTTCGTGGCGCCTACACGTCCACTTTACAGTGTGGGCTGGGTGCTTTTTTGCTGTGGCACCTCCAAGTATATAAAACATTTTAATGCTTTTTTTTTTTGTAAATAAATATTAAGGTCAGAACAGGTTGCAGGAAAAATAATTTACAACTGGATTCCATAACAGATACCAACTACAGAACCATTAAATTGAAACACAACATAATTATCAATTTGATACATCAAAAGGAGAAATTGTAATGTGTATAACAATATTTAAATTTATAACCTTTGGGTCAGCAGACCAGCTAGCACTTTGAAAATTCAGCAATTCACTACTGATAGTAATGACAACATAACCCCAAAAATATATATATACTCAAGAAAACAGATCATTTAAAAGTAAAGATCAAAGATTCCAAATAAATGTTTGGTATTTTCAATACATTTCAAATGCATTAAAAAATATATAATACATGAAAGTATATAAGGAAAGATAAAAATAATGACAAAAACATAAAATATATTTCGTCAGCAAATAACATTTTGTGTGAGTAAGACATATACATCAACATTATCATTGTCACAAAAATGGTCGTTATTGTTGGTGTCATACCTATTTAAAACTATTCTTCATGCTATTTTACAACCTGAGATAGCTAACAAAATTCACAAACTGTATATTGGAGCATTTATAACTCAATTTATGAAATGTAGTACAACAAACCTCAAAAGATTGCTATATTGTTAACGATATGTGTAGCTGTGAGTTTGTGCATCTGTATGTATGTGTGTGAGAGAGAGAGAGACAGAGAAAGCATATGCATATATATACACACACAAACTTACATGCACAAACACACGTGGAATAATAGTGAAAGTGCCAGTAAGATTTGTATCAATAGATATAATTTTCCAGTGATAAAAGAATAAAATAAAAATCAGCAAAACAAATTTAAGAAGTTTATCTTTACAGCTTAACAATAGAAAAAAGTATTTAAAAAATATAATTAAAAAAGCAATTTTGTAAAGTTTCTTTAAATATTGACCACTAACTGATATTTTATCAAAAGAAAAAAAAATGTTGTTCGGATTACATTTATTAATAATGTTTATGCTAATAGAAATGTACCTCATTTCAAAGTCTCAGAAGATTCTAAAAATGTTCTCAATATGCACGCAAGAAATATTCTCAATATTGAATAATATGTTTTGAACAAAAGGCATCTTAAAATTTCCATTAAGTTGTCATAAATGGATAAAAAATATTTATGGAGATTTTGATAACTGATACGTATATGCATGTGTGTGCATATACATGAGTGGCTGAGTGTCTATGCATGAGTTTATGTGTATGTGTGCCCCTATATGAATATGCATATGTATATATAAATATATATACATAATTGTATATGTGTATGAGCATGTATAAATGCAAAAAAATGCAAGCATATATATACGTGTATACATGTATGCACACACACACACACACACACACACATATATATGCATATGCACAGACACTCACACTTAGATTATGTGTGTGTGAGAGAGAGAGAGAGAGAGTGTGTGTGTGTGTGTGTGTGTGAGTGAATGCTGTGAAGTGATTGTAGTTAGAAAGAGCATCCAGCCATAGAAATCATGCCAAAATGAAATATATGAGCAGGACATGCTCATCTGACGTGTATGGTCTCAGAACATGACAACCCACCTAACTCATGTCAGCATGAGAAATAGACTTAAAATGGTGACATATATCATCATCATCATCATCATCAACGTTTAACGTCCGTGTTCCACGCTTGCATGGGTTTGGACGGGGGTAGTCCCACTTGAGGCAAGAGTGATTGTCTTGCTCGCATAGGACTGTCTGGCAGGTTTTCTACAGTTGGATGCCCTTCCTAACACCAACCACATTTACAGTGTGGGTCTGGGAGGTTTTTACCGTGTTGCCTACACGGCCACATTACAGCATGGACTGTGTGTTTTTTTGTCGTGACACCTACACGATCTCATTTGTTTCGGCCTGGATGGCGCGGCACCAACATAACTTTACATAGAATGGGGTGGTGTGGATGGGGTGGGGGTGGTGGCGGGACGGGGTGTATTTTGTTAGAGATGCCTACTGGCAAGGCGGGTCTTCTCTGTTACTGAGTACCGCCAAAGGTCTCGGTCCAGTGACATTGTCTTGGAGAGGTGTAAGTGTGTGAGGTCGGAGTTTATCAGCTCATCCCAGGTTTTTCTAGGTCTGCCTATTCCGTGGCTTCCGTCTATCTTTATTTCCCTGCACTTTGTTATACAGCTATCGACTTTCATGCGCATCACGTGTCCATACCAACGCAGCCTTCTCTCGAGTAAACAACATCTGATCCCTCTTATCTCTAATTTTTTCCTTAGTTCGTTTATGCTTTGCCGTTCACGTATATTACTGTTACACATCCAGCGGAGCATGCAAGCTTCGTTCCTCTCTAGTCTGCGTATATCCTCTGCACACAATGCCCAGGTCTCACTACCATGCAACATTGCTGTTCGTATGCAGGCATCGTACAACCTGCCTTTCATTTTTAGGGAGAACCCTTTAGCAGCTAATAGTGGTATAAGCTCTCTGAACTTTTTCCAACCAGTTCTGACTCTAGCTACAGTACTTTCAGAGCACCCTCCCCCACTGCTGATTTTATCGCCCAGGTAACGGAAGCTGTCCACTATTTCTATAGAACCCTCTGCGCAATTGAAAGAGCTAGTATTTTGTGGGCACTTGCTGCTACTTATTGCACCAGAACACCGGCCACATGTAAAATCTATGTTCTTAGTTAGCTTACCTGTGATCCCACTACATCTTTTATGCACCCATACTTTGCATTTAGGACATAAAATGGAGTTTCTACCTACGCCTTTCCTACACACCGAGCACGACCATTTCCCAGAAGGGACCGCCGCCTTGTTTTCTTTCCTACAAACTAGAACTTTGGTCTTAGCCAGGTTAATTTTAAGTCCTTTTGACTCTAGGCCGTGCTTCCATGTTTGGAATTTCTTCTCTAGCTCGGCCATTGATTCCGCTATGAGTGTCAGGTCGTCTGCGTATAGGAGTTCCCATGGGCAGCCTGTCTTGAACTCCTCTGTTATAGCCTGAAGGGCAATAATAAATAGTAGGGGGCTGAGGACAGAGCCCTGATGGACGCCAACTTTTACGCTAAACTCTTCACTATATTCGTTGTTAATTCTAACCTTGCTGACTGTTTCTTTATACATGGCTTGTATAGCCCTCACAAGCCATTCGTCAACGCCTAGTTTTCTAAGAGCCCACCAGATAATGGAGCGGGGGACTCTGTCGAAGGCTTTCTCCAGGTCGACATAAGCTAAGTAGAGGGGTTTACCTTTAGCTAGGTACTTCTCCTGTAGTTGTCGTACTATGAAAAGAGCGTCTGTGGTGCTTTTGCCTGACACAAACCCGAACTGCATTTCATCTAGGTCAATTCTCTCTCTGATTAGTTGCGCTATTACTTTTTCCGTGACCTTCATGACCTGGTCGATTAATTTAATGCCTCTATAGTTACTCCTATCTAGGGCGTCTCCTTTACCCTTATAACAGTTAACGATGATGCTGCTATGCCAGTCCTTCGGAACAACCCCATTCTGTACGACTTGGTTAACTATGCGGGTGGCCATGGTGTGTCCCACCGTGCCAGATGCCTTCAGCATCTCAGCAACTACTTCCGAAGGCCCAGCCGCCTTACCCGTCTTCATATCCTTGATTGCCTTACTTATTATACTCCCCTCGACTAACACTGCTGGTCCCTCTATCGGGTCGATATGGGGGAGACTGTCTTTCTCCCATTTATTCTCCTCATTTAGTAGCCTTTCATAGTGACACTTCCAAGCTACCTTCTTATCAGTGTCGGTGATGGCAAGTATGCCATCATCGTTAAGTACACACTTCTCCCCGACAATATCACGGTTTTCCTTGACGCGTTGCCTAGCAATCCTGAACACCTCACGTTTTTGGTCATCGCGTTGTAGAACATGCTTGAACTTTCTTTCCTCAGCTTCCCTTCTTGCTAAGTACACTTCTCTCCTAGCTTCCCTCCTGGCCACTTGATAGTCTACTCTACTTCCCCCATCCCGCCATACTTTCCAAGCCTGCTTTTTGGCCTTAATTGACCCCTCCACCCTACTGTTCCACCACCATGTTACTCTCCTCCTGCCTACAGGCCTGCTCCAGCCACAGACTTCGTCTGTCGCCAACAGCAGGTTTGCTTTCAGAAATTCCCACTGTCCCTCTATATTGTCCGATTCTAGATGCTCTTCCTTACTGTCGAAAGCATCAAGTAATATGCTTTGAAATTTATTTCTGGCTGTGGGGTCCTTTAGCTTCCATATTTTCCTCCTGAGGATAGTCCTCTTCTGCTGTCGAGTACGTCTCGTCCTGACTATGAGGTCACTAATTATCAGTCTATGTTGGGAGGTGCATTCTTCATGGGGGAGGGATTTAGTGTTTACAACAGACACTCTGTCACGTCTTCTGGTAAGGATATAATCTACCTGGCTTGTGTGTTCCCCGGATCTATAGGTGATCAGGTGATTGTCACGTTTTTTGAAGTTAGTGTTACAGATAGTTAGGTTATTTGCATCACAGAATTCCAGGATTCTGGAGCCTTCCTCATTTCTAGTACCAAACCCATAGCCTCCATGGAATATATATATATATATTGTTATACTTGGGGAGGGTCATATTGTTGTAATAATATTGCCAGAAATAATAACAGAACACACTCACTGTTTGGTTGGTTTTCGCTTCTGTATCTTTTATATCTCCATAGTTAATTCATTTGGTCCTCAATGTTTATCATTGACTGACCAACAGTCAAAAATACAGATATAATATAGATATAAACACATATATATAGTTTTGTTGCACATCTGCAACATCATCAGTGGTACTATTATGTTCCTCCTGCTGTATTGTATATCTACGCCATTTTTATTTTATATGTTATTATTTCTGGCAATATTATTACAACAATATGACCCTCCCCAAGTATAACAATATTTGTTTCGACACACGATTTCATATCAAAAATCTCGCAAAACAAATTCATCGCCGTTATATATATATTCATTTATTATGGCTAAATAGTGAGTTTTATTACTCTGGAGTTTCACCGGTGTATGCAGGTGAAACTCCAGAGTAACAAGACACTACTTAGTTATATACATATGTGAACACACACCTCGCTCTCTCTCTCTTTCTCTGTATATGTATATATATATATATATATCATCATCATCATCATCATCATCATCGTTTAAACGCTAGTATGGGTTAGACAGGAGTTGTCCCACTTGAGGCAAGATTGGTCGGGTGACCGTGTCTCGCTCGTATAGGACTATCTGGCAGGTTTTCTACAGCTGGATGCCTTTCATTTTCCGAGAGAGACCTTTTGTGGCCAACGGCGGTATAAGCTCTCTGAACTTTTTCCATCCCGTTCTAACTCTGGCTATTGTACTGACTGAACACCCACCACCAATGCCGATTTGGTCACTCAGGTAATGGGAAGTGTCCACTATTTCTATAGAACCATCCGGGCAGTCGAAAAAGCTGGTATCCTGTGGGCACTTGCTACTTATTGCACCTGAGCATCAGCCACATATAAAATCTATGTTCTTAGATAGCTTGCCTGTGATCCCACTACATCTTTTATGTACCCATAGTTTGCATTTGGGACATAGAATGGAATTTCTACCTACTCCTTTCCTACATACTGAGCATGACCATTTCCCAGAGAGCACCTGTGCCCTATTTTCCTTTCTACATACTAGAACTTTAGTCTTAGACAAGTTAACTTTAGGCCTTTTGATTCTAGGCCATGCTTCCATGTTTGGAATTTCTTCTCTAGTTCAGCCATAGATTCAGCTATGAGCGTTAGATCATCTGCATATAGAAGTTCCCATGGGCAGCCAGTCTTAAACTCCTCTGTTATAGCCTGAAGGGCAATAATAAATAGGAGGGGGCTAAGGACAGAGCCTTGATGAACACCAACTTTTACGCTAAATTCTTCACTAGTTCTAACCTTACTGACTGTATCTTTATACATGGCTTGTACAGCTCTCACAAGCCATTCATTTACTCCTAGCTTTCTAAGGGCTCACCAGATAATGGAGCGTGGGACTCTGTTAAAGGCTTTCTCCAAGTCAACAAAAGCTAAGTAGAAGGGTTTACTTTTAGCTAGGTACTTCTCCTGTAGTTGTCATACAAGGAAAAGAGCATCTGTGATACTTTTACCGGACACAAACCCAAACTGCATTTCGTCTAGATCAATTCAATCTCTGATTAGTTGTGCTATAACTTTTTCTGGGACCTTCATAACCTGGTCAACTAACTTAATGCCTCTGTAGTTTCCCCTTTCTAGAGCATCTCCTTTACCCTTGTAGCAGTTAACGATGATGCTGCTACGCCAGTCCTTTGGTATGACCCCATTCTGTATTACTTGGTTTACTATCCAGGTGACCATAGTATGTCCCATCATTCCAAATGCTTTCAACATCTCAGCAACTATCTCCGAAGGCCCAGCCACCTTGCCTGTCTTCATATCTTTGATTGCCTTACTTATTATACAACCACTAACTTCCACCGCTGGTCCCTCTATTGGATAGATTTTAATGACATATATCTATATATATATGAAGAGGTCACAGAATGTGTGACGAAAGAACTTTGACAATATATGAACAATCGTCTGGTTGTGGAACCAACCGAAAATTTATAAATTTAATTTTTAATAAATTGAAGTGAAAGCAACTGGTGCGCGTGTTTCTTATTGGCAACATGACCCTCCCAAAGTATAACAATATTGGTTTCAACACACGTTTTCAGATAATGAATCTTGCTAAACAAATTCAGAAACGAAATATATATATATATATATATATATATATATATACACACACACACCAGTGCTAACATGGTAAAATGGATGTTAAACAATGATGATGATGATGTATATATATATATATATATATATATATATATACACAATATCATCATCATCATTGTTTAACATCCATTTTACCATGTTAGCACAGATGTGTGTGTATATATATATTAAATGATGATGAAATATATATATATATATATCATTAAATAATTGTTTCTACTTTAGGCACAAGGCCAGCAATTACCCAGTACATTACTGGTACTTTATTTTATCGACCCCATGAGGATGAAAAGCAAAGTTAACCTCGGCAGGATTTGAACTCAGACTGTAAAGGGACGTAACTATGCTAGAAAGCATGGTGTCTGACGCTCTACCGATTCTGCCAATCTACCACCCTTATATATTATTAAATAATGATGAGATAGATATGTGTGGGTGTGTATATATTTGAAGGTGTTTGGCTAAGTGGTTAGTGTATCCAGTTCCGAATCTTAAGGTTCTGAGTTTGATTTCCATCGGCATGTATTCTTGAGCAAGATATTTTACATACATATATATATGTATGTCATCATCATTATCGTCATGATTAAACCTCCATTTTCCACACTTGCATGGGTTAGATGGGTTGTCACATCATGAGACAATTCAGGTCAGAAGGCCACATCATGCCCATACAGATCCTTATTTTGGCTTGATTTCTATGGCTGGAGGCCCTTCCTAAGACCAACCATACTACAATGTGGACTGGGTGTTTTTTTATCATGGCATGTATATATATATATATATAAGTATTAGGTTGTTAAACAATATTCGATGATTATGTCAAAGAATGAGTTTTACAGTAGATTAGAAGCACTCAACTAAAAATAATTTTCAGGAGTTATTAATATAAGTATTAATAAAATAGATGTTCTTTTGATCAATCACATTTTATTATACATATTTCGGATGTACAACAGTTCGTCCTCATCAGACAAAATATAATGATACATGACATACCCTGAGATGTTAAATGGTTAAGATTTAATCAAGGTAGTACCTTGATTAAATCTTAACCATTTAACATCTGTATATATATATATAATAGAATCTACATATATATTGCACTCATAAACATACACAAACATACAGATGTATTTATATATTTTTATATAAAAATTCTGCTCGAATATTAGAGAGAATATTTAATCATCTTCATGATAGGATATCTGATATTACCTCGAGCAATATCCAGGCACTGAAATGACAATTTCCAAAAATAAAATCCAGCATCACAGAACCGATTCTTCTTGACGGCATTCAAAGTGAGTTGTTCCAACACTTTCACAGCAGCATCCACCATCCCAGCTTTATGGTAGGCTACAAATAGAAAAAAATAAAAAAAGGTAAGACATCTTTAACCAGAAACTTCTTGGTCAATCAATTTAAACAAGAATACAGCTAGCCTTTGAGCCTCATCTATATAGCTAAAACAGAGAATGTCTGTCTGACTCCCTAAAACTTCGAAAACCACCCAACCGATTGTTTTCAAACTTTACACATGTAATATTTATGTTTCTGTGAGTGTTTTGAGCAAAAATATTTCAAATTTTCAATGACCTAGCGACCGCATTAGGCGAAAAAGCGATCTCTCTCTCTCAGTCTTTCGTTTTAGATAGATACATGGATATAACGTTGCGCCCTTATAATATATGTCTGTATGTCTGGCTGGCTGTCTGCATTACGTCATTATGACGCTATGTGTATGTGTATATATAGTGTGTATATATATATGGTGTGTAACATTTTTTGAAATATTTACTTCTGCGTTCACATATTGATTTTTTTTAGTTTCAGAAGATCCCGTTAAGGGTGAAAGCAGCGATTCTTTGCTTAAACTTTAATCTGTTATTTTAATATATATATATATATATATATATATATAATTATATATTCGTGTACAGATATTTTTGCATACACAATAACAAAATATAAACAAACGTATTTATTTCACGAGGCTCGATAAGGATAAATATATATCAAATATATAAAAACCCTAGAGCAAATCCCGAGCAACGCCAGGCCATTCTGCTAGTTTTTAATAAACAGCAGAATTTGGTGTTGCTAGAACTTCTTCTTCACCCACTTATTCCTGAGAGAGTTGTGGGGGCAGAGTCCTCAAACACTCCTTCCAGTGGGTCCTGTCAGAAGTCAGAAGCAATCATCTCCAACTAAACCAGCTGGATCCCTAGGTGAGACCAGCCAAGCTCATGGATGTTATCCAACCATCTTGCTTGGGGTCTACCCCTGGATCTCCTGCCAGTTGGTTTTGCCCATAAAATCTGCCCAGCGAGTCTTTCTTGAGACATTCTAACCACATATCCATAGTCTTAGAACTGTGATTACTCAATTTGGAGAAGTAACAGCTCTACCTGGAGAGACACTCCGATCTCCGAGTTATGCAATTTATCGAATAATGTTATTCCAAAGATCCTTCAGATGAACCACATTTCGGCCACTGTATTCACGATCGCATTCTTTCAGTCATTACCCAAGATTCATTACCATAGGTAAGGATTGGCACGAATACTAAATGAAGATAGCGAGTTTGGCTTTTACGCTTACCTCCCTTCTTCTGATTACTGAATGTTGAAGATGGCGCATTACTGCACCAGCTCCTGCATGATTTGGTGCTATTAAAAAAATAAAATAAAAAATAACACAAATTATGTTATATTTAACCTTGTTGTGCTTCTTCAAACATATCAGCTTCTGCAAGATACTGGGCATGAGGTATGTAGACATCTTGTTTGTACTTTGGATGCTGCTCTGCAAGGGCAAAGGCCTGAAAATAAACAGTATACACACCAATATATACAAGTGGTTGATTGATTGATTGATTGACTGACTGATACATACATGTAATGATATGGAAAAGAAGGCATGCACAGTAGTGGAAGTTAGCTGTCCAGCAGATGCCAATATAATATTAAAGATTAGCGAAAAGGAGAATATCTATGCAGAACTAATGAAAAATCTGCAGATAATCCACCCTGACTCTACCTTCAGATTCATACCTGTGATTATTGGGGCACTGAGATATGTTAGTAACTACCTCAGTACAAATCTTGATAAGCTGGGCTTCACAAAAACAGAAAGAACATGATTAGTTAGGAAATTACAAGTACAATCAATTAATGAAACAGTAAAAATATGTAAAACATTACAAAATCTCTGCATCTAATAATAATAATGAAATTATTGTGTAAAGTGCTCAGGTGCACTACAACTCGTCAATATAGTACATAGAATAATACACAAATGCCAGGGAAGTACAGATACAAAGTACAAATAACTGTACAGATACAAAGCATATGTTCATGCTCATATATAACTCAAAACATACACATCCACACATACAATAACATCCATACCTCACACACATGCAGACATATCTAGCTAGTTTATGTTGTTTAAATTCCAATGAGAGAGCCTTGTATCTATGTTAGAAACCGACTCTCTATTGGTAAAAATTTATAAAATTATAAAACCAGAAGAACATATATACATACATACATACACAAAAACATGCATACACACACAAACACACACACGTACATACATACATACATACATCGGGATTGCAGTGTCTTCACAAGATGTATGTGTGTGTAAAAGGAAGGGGGTGGTGAAAATCTATAGTAAAACAGTGGTTGGCATTCCATTTGCTATGCTGTGTGAGTATGTGTGTATGTGTGTAAATGTACGTGTGTAAATGATATTGGGTTGTGAAATCTTACATGCATTATCTCAACTCTTCTTATTAATAACTACATTGTTTCTTCCCAGGAACTAAGATGAAAAATAAACCTGAATTGGTCATTTCATGAGAGTATCTTGGTAGGCTTATGACCTTTTCAGCCGACCGACCCTCGTATAGCACACTTAACCACAATGTCATTGTTAGCATATATTACAAAACCACATGAAAGGAAAGGCCTTCTCATCAACATGAAACTACAAATCTGTAAACCATAGAACATATGCCAGATAACCAATATAATATATTTCAATGAAAACATGAAAGTTGTAAACTTCAAAACTCAAACTATTACATTAGACAAAGTACAACACTTTCTCATTGGTTGATCATGCATTTACAACAAACAGCCATGACAGATAAAAGAAAAAACTACAAAGAAAACAAGAAGCTGATAACAATACAATCCTATATAAAATTCCACAAAGAAAACGAAAACTAGAAGATTAGCTATGAAAGCTTTGTTAACAAACCAAACATCATCATATATATACAGTAAAAATGAAATAAAGTGTAAATTTAACCTGCAGTTACCGCTAAACAATATAAATACATACATACAAGCATATATATATATAATAAATGGGGGAGAAGAGAAAAACACGTTTGCCACATTAGCAGATAAACTTTAAAAAGTTAAAAGGACAAGACAATAAATGGAAACAAAACAAGACATACAACAATTTTTTAAGGGAAAACCTTAAAAAATTATTTTTTTTAAATAAATATACAAACAAAGGGCACAGAACTCCATGGTCATCAGCCATTGTGATGGACTTTGGTTGTTTTGACCCCTACCAACATACTGCTGGTCCATCCGGAGTCACAGCCTCTGACATAAGCCAAATGTTGTCTAAAGGAATGAGAGATGAAAGACAAAACAATATATGTATATAGGTAGAAATTCCATCCTATGTCCCAAATGCAGACTATGAGTACACAAGAGATGCAGTGGGAACTGAGTCAGGCTAGCAAAGAACGTAGGTTTTACATGTGGCTGAGGCACAGGTGCAGTAAGTAGCAAGAGCTCACAGAGTACTAGCTCCTTCAAATGCCCAGAGCACTCTGTAGAAGTAGTAGATAGTTTCTGTTACCCGGGTGACCAAATTAGCAGTGGAGGAGTGTGTTCCAAAAGCACAGCAGCCAAAGTAAGAATAGGTTGGGGAGAGTTCAGGGAGGTACTACTGTTGCTAACTACAAAAGGTTTTCCCCTCAAAATCAAGGGCAGATTGTATGATGCATGTATACAAACAACAATGTTGCATAATAGTAAAACCTGGGTACAGTATGCAGAGGACCTACAAAGATTGGAAAGAAATTAAGCTTCCATGCTTCGATGGATGTGTAGTAGCAATATACTACAACAGCAAAGTATAAATGAACTGAGAGAGAAATTGGACATAAGAGGGATCAGATGCAATGTGCAGGAAAGGAGAGTGTGTTGGTATGGACAAGTGATGCATATGAAAAATGACACTGTGAAGTGGTCATGTACGTATCTCGACAAAAAGCACCCATTGGCATTAGGAAGGGCATCCAGCTGTAGAAACCAAGACAAAATCAATTCTGCGTGAGCAAAACACGGTCATCCATCCTGGCTTGTCACACACCTGGACAGCTCTTCTAACTCATACTAGTGTGGAAAATGGATGTTAAACAATGATGATGACGATGATTATATATATATATATATATAATATATTAACAAATGGAAACTATATTTATAAAACCATATTTATTTCATTATACATATTTCAAGGACACCAAAGCAAATTATGGTGCGCCTTGATCAGATAAAATATAATATAGATCAGTTTTATAAACAAATATTGACATACCCTTAAAGAATGCAACCATGTCGGTTGGAAGCTCCCGTCCAACCGACATGGTTGCATTCTTTAAGGGTATGTCAATATTTGTTTATAAAACTGATCTATATTATATTTTATCTGATCAAGGCGCACCATAATTTGCTTTGGTGTCCTTGAAATATGTATAATGAAATAAATATGGTTTTATAAATATAGTTTCTATTTGCTAATATATTGTATTTTTACTTCAAAAATTTGTTGAGTGCTTTATATCAGTTATAAAAATATTTGCTTGTTGTTTCCCAACAAATTAAATATAACTTCTACATATATATATATATATATATATATATATATATATATATATATATATATATATATACCTGTGTGTATGTATTTACATGGTAAGTGTGGTGAATTGTTGAAATTTTTTGTAGTTGGCCACCACAAAAAATCATGGAATTGATGTAACTAATAAAATTATCATTGCTGAATGTAAAATTGTTTAGTCATAACAGCAGGTTAGTGTTACAGTTTATTTCATTCACACACACATGTGCATGTGACAGAAATCCTTTCAGAAAATGAGGTACCAGTGAACACTACCTTTGTCTTTGCAGCATTGATTTTCTTGCTAACATACGATATGTACACCTTGAGACATTCCACAGTTGATTAAACGTTGATGTAATAATTACCAATTATAACAACAACACGATTGTGAAGTCTTAGTGGTGATGGAATTGGATTCACAATTGCAAGGCTGCAAGATTAATTTCTGAACCGGGTGACACTTTATTTCACATTGCTAGTAGTTGCAACTGGTAGATAGTATCAGCAATGGAAAGAACAATGAAAACATTGCTTCCTTGGTCCAATTTGCTGAGTTCCACTTGGCTGCAATATCTAGCAAACTGGGCAGATAGGAATCCAAGAAGTCAATGTGTTTTGACTTCTTGGATCCCTCAGCAAATTTGTAGTAAGGTTGCTTGGATGCGTCGATAGGTGGTATGCCAGTTGAGAACTCTATGCTCCTTCCGAGCAGAGTATAATAATATGGAAAACAAAGAATCAGTGTTGCATCGGAACACAATTTATTTCTCCGGCGAACAACTCGAGGTGCGATCTGTTTGTGGATCGAACCTGACTCTGGATTCGCAAGTTCCTTAGATACGTCTAGTGATTTCGAAGCAAATTCTCTTTCTGCTGGACTCCGGCCCTTTGAATATCTATCATCTGCCATCATCCTGTTTGCGCAGCCCGTCGATTGGTTGATAGTTCGAGTCATCATCTGTGTATTTGACCATTCAAATCAGCCCGCTGACCATCTCCATTCAGGCGTGAGCTGTCACTCACCTTAATTCTGTCGCCAAAAATTTACTGCTATTTGGGCGAGGTGTTATGAACTGCCTTGCCACTCCCTGGCTTGCCCATTGACCTACACATATACACCCAGACACTTGTGTGCTCACACATATACAGACATTCCGAGCCATTGATCGCACACTTACCTATGTGCACACACACAGAGCGCGTTTGCGTTCCCACGTGTACATACATATATTCATCCCTCGTATATAGGTACATGCATACACAGATATACGCACACATGTACACATAAGGGACCCACAGATATACATATATCTATACATACACAGTCACACACATACATATACCCGTATGTACACACACCCATACACACATGTACGTACACATATGAAAAGATGATAGGACCGAACCTTATGTACCCAGAAAACCGAGGATATCCATTAAGGATCACAAATTAGTCTTTAGGACTAACTCCCTGTTAAGTCAATAGCACCCTCCAAGTCAGACCTAGGTAGGGCCAGTAAAAATATCATAGATAGGATCCTATCGGTACTTAGGACTAGAACTAGGCTTAGCTTATGGACTACCATCAAGGAGGTAATAGACTGGTTCTCGCTATTGGATAGCAAACATCAGGTAAATTTTATTCAGCTGGACATAGCGAATTACTACGCGTTCGTATCACCAGTAATCGTGAACAAGACCTTCACGAGCGCCATAGCTAAGTCCAACATCACTAGAGGGGAAGTAGACATTATAATAGCAGTGAGAAAGATGTTAATTAGGTTTGACGATAAATTATGGGAAAGGAGGGACAGACCTGATAGTTTCGACATCACGATGGGGTCGAGCGACTCAGCGCAGGTGACGGATCTGGTGGGAATCTATCTCCTCCAAAAGCTAACGGAGGAGATCCCAGAGATAGGCAGAGGAATATATAGCTACGACACACTATTTACCTGACGCTCCCTAAACCCCAACCAGCTGGAGCATATGAGGAAGCGCATATCACATTTTTTCAAACAGCCCGGTTTATCCATGCTGATAGACCCTAGCTCTAGGACGGTGAATTTCCTAGATGTAACTTTAGAACTGAATAAAGGCATACACCGGCCTTACCACAAGCCCAATGAGAACCTACAATGTGTAAACAGGCACTTGAACCACCCCAAGTCTGTAATAGACACCATAGTAAAAGGGGTCTCCAACCGCATATCCACCCTGCCGGCTAACGCAGATGTGTTCAACCAGCATGCCGATTATTATAATGAGGCACTGCGCAGGGCTGGTTACACAGAATCCATAGTGTATACCCCAGAAAGGGAAAGGCCTAGCAACGAGAAACATACGTGGACATTAATAGTACTTTCATAGGTAGGCAGAACACCCGGGAACACGCATCTATTACTAGGGCTAGTAATATAGGTTACCGCAGGGACATAAAACTGACACTAAGATAGACGAAGGTACACAGGGACTATAGACCACATAGCACACGCCGACAGAATCTCAACACAAACACAATACGCGATGAGGGAACTAGAGCTAGTGACAGAGTAAAGGCAGCACAGGACGTGGAACCAGATAGAGGGAATACTTGGATCAATAGCATAGGCATAGCTCCAACAGTAACACCAGATAGCAATAATGGGATTACCATTAGGGCCGACACAATAGAACAGAATATAATTTTACATATGGAAAACCAGTAAATTAAACATGAAAAAACTTTTGAAAAGCTGTTTTAAGCAAAACTGGTCCAGTACAAAACTATCCTTTTTGATGTAAAACATTTTTTTTTCCATTGTTTGCTATACATGTAATATGTGTATAAGTTAAAAACACATTAGGTGCTTTTTTCAAATCTTTATCATTTTTCACATATATATATATACATATGTATAGAGGTAGAACACTGGAAGGTAATACCCGTAGTGGTAGAGCACTCAGTCCATGGGACGAGTTAGGTAGAAGTGGTAGCACAACAGTTAGTTCACCAATTGTTTCACCTTAGTGGATCTTCAGCTCATAATTGGCTGAAGATCCACTAAGGTGAAACAATTGTTCTCAGTATGGTGAACTAACTGTTGTGTTACCACTTCTATATATATATATATATATTGCATTGGTTTTAATTAAAAATAGATATGACAATCAATATAAAAAAAGTGCAGGGCAATCAAAATTGATGGAAGTTATGGAGTAGGTAGACCCAGAAAAACCTAGGATGACATGAAAAATTCCGACCTTGCACACTTGCACCTCTCTAAGACAATGTCACTGGATCGAGATTTTTGGCGTCATACAGTAATACAGAAGACCCACCTTCCCTACATGCGAGGTTAACCTACAGTCAGTAGGCCCCTCCAAACCAAACATACACCTCAATCCACTACCCCTACTCCATCCTCCCACTCCCGCCAACACCGCCATTTCCCTATAAAGTTATGTTAGTACCACAACATCCAGTCCAAATTAATGAGATCGTGTAGGTGTCACAACAAAAAAACACACAGTCCACGCTGTAATGTGGTTGTGTAGATAACACGGTAAAAAGCTCCCAGTCCACACTGTAAATGTTGTTAGTGTTAGGAAGGGCTTCCAGCGGTAGAAAACCTGTCAGATAGTCCTATGGAAGCGAGACACGGTCACCCGACCAATCTTGCCTCAAGTGGGACAACTCCCGTCTAACCCATGCTAGCGTGGAAGATAGACGTTAAACGATCATCATGATGATGATGATATCTGAATGGACACTAGTGTTTATCCATCGATACAAACAATAGCAACCATGCTTTTAGCATGTAGATGAAAACCTGGATTGTACCATTATGTAATGCAAAGAGCAGGGTACCTGCTCAGTTTACTTAATCTGCTAAAAACAAACCAAATATTTTCCTACTGCCTTAAAAATAGAAAGCCACAATAGATTTTAATGTTTCTGGTGTATTGTGCACAGTGCTTTGCAAAGAGATAAGACAGTTGCAGATGGAAGGACTTTGGTCATAAGCCTGCTCAATTAAGAGAAGCCTAGGGCCAAATAGCAATTAGATTTTTTTTATTATTTGTATTGTGTTTTGAAGTTCATGGGTTTTGGTTATAGTGCACTATGAATTTTAAAAAAATTGTAATAGCATGAAAAAAGGGATTGCAGCATGGCTGGACAAAATGGATAAGAGAAAATAATCAAAGACAAAAGAATATAATACCGGATCTCTTTAGCTGAAACAGACAGCCATAGAAAGTAGTTGTTTACTTAGAAATGGACAACTGAAACAAGTGGAGCTGACAGAGAGCAGGGAAGTGAATGACAAGATCAACAGGGTCTAAAAGCATTATAATATTTAAACTCAGAGATACAATCTAGTTTCTCTGAAAAGAACACAAAGGAGATTAGATAAGGCATTAGATTCTGCAGATACAATATTTACACGAGTGCAATGGATGCAATAGAGGTGAGATGGGTCACTTCTTCACAGTGATCATAGGTAGACTTATCTGAAATGAAATATGGCAAGCTCAGCATAATTTAATAGGAAATGCAAAAGAAAATATATATCAAGTCTGAAATTAGTATTACATCCATACAGCTATTATACCCCTCAAAAGATTCAAAATATAGATCTGTGGAACACGTATATATAATTATGTATATATATATTAATGCATGCAGATACATGCATACATACATATTATATATATATGTACACACACACACACACACACACATATATATATATACATATATACACATATAAACATCATCATCACAATTTGCATGGGTTAGACGGGTTATCCACGTTATGAGACAAGTCTAACCAGTTAGCCGTGCCATACCTTGCTAAAATGGAACTGTATTTTGGCTGGGATTTTTACAGCTGCATGCCCTTTTTAACAACAACCACGTTAACAGTATGGAACTGAGTGGCCCTGTAATGAGACAAGTCTGGCCAGATGGCTACGCCATAACTTGCACGTATCGTGACTGAGTGTTGGCTGGTTTTTTACGGCTGTTGGATGCCCTTAATACAACCAAACATGTTTACAGTGTGGAGCTGAGTGACATTGCTATACATATATGTATCATTTTTAAGTTGGCGTTGCCATACTGGCATGAGTTATGCATGGTTTTTTGCTGCAATGTTTTACATACAGATGCTCTTCCTGACACCAACCTTTTAGTTGCTTCTTACGATATGCAGCAGATGTAGAGTGCACTCTTATGGATGTTTCCAACCATCATGCTCATGTTCTACTTCCAGGTTTCCTGCCAGTTGGTTTTGCTTGTAAAATCTGTTTTGCAATTCTTTTCCTCAGACATTTTAACCACAGATCCATAATACGAGAGCTGTAATCTCATGAAGTAGAGAATTAGCAGCTCTCCCTGGAGTGATCCTCTGATCTCCAAGTTATGCACTCTATCAAGTAATGTTATTCTAGAGACCCTTTAGTGGAACCCCATTTTGGCCACTAGTATTTGCGTTCATACTATTTTTAACATTACCTAAGATTCATGACCATATGTTAGGTTGACACAAATACCAAATTGAAAAGAGTGAGTTTGGCTTTTACCAAATACAAAATTTACAAATAATAGAAGGAAATAAATTAAATAAATAGTATGATGGAGGCACATGGCTTAGTGGTTAGAGCATTGGCCTTGCAATCGAAAGGTTGTGAGTTCAATTCTCAAACCAGGTGATGTGTTGTTTCCTTGAGCAAGACACTTTATTTCACATTGTTCCAGTTTACTCAGCTGTAGAATTGATAGGGACTGGAGTCCATATCATTCCACTGCAAAGTGGTCGTGGAGGTGCCACGGCAAAAAAGCACCCAGCACTCACTGTAAATGAGGATGGTGTTAGGAAGGGCATCCAGCTGTAGAAATCAAGCCACAATCAGTTCCCGTCCCACCCTTGCAGGCAGAGAAAAGCGGACGTAAAATAATGATGATATAATATAAAAAATACATCTAATACTCCAACCAATACTATCAATACTAACACTAAAGTAAGAGAAACCAAACAGATATATTACTCTGTATGTATTCAGGTGAATTTATATTCCCACTTGTTGCAACAAATGAGGAAATCCCTCAAAAAAAAAAAGGAAACATTACAGTCAGATTATATGTAGAAAAAATATTCATTTTGGTCACATGAAAACAATAATACAGCATTACTTTAGTTGTATTCCTCAATCAACCACAGGAGTACTCCCTAGCAATACTTAAAACATATTAAATATCATTTTTAGTAAAAGAATTAAAAAAACATTTGCATAATTACAGTAAATATTAACAAAGTATTTGGATTTATGTTTCAACAACTTTGATTTCATATTCCATGCTGGATTATCCAATTTGCTAAACTAACACAGTTCACTCAGAGTAAATTCCAAGGAAACTGCTGCCATGTTATCAATAATTTTGTCACAACCAAACCACCATGACATAACGTTTGTTTATTAGAACCTTAATATGGTTGGAGTGAATTGGCAAAGTTGTTAGAATGTCAGATAGAAAACTTTACGGTATTTATTCTGATTCTCTGCTCTCTGAGTTCGAATCTCACTGAGATCAACTTTGCCCTTCATCCTTTCAAGGTCGATAAAAAATGTACCAGTAGAGTACTGGAGTTGATTCTTCCTCTATGTCTCTTTCTTACTTATTCTCTCACACTTTCTTTCCTTTTCTGGAAGAAATTTGATGTGTTCAAACCTGGAGAGGGGTGGGTTCTGCCAGGCTTAAAATACACCAAAACAGCAACAGCCATATGTCACTATGGTGCCACTGCAATCATCACTAGTTACAGGATCTTACCATATCATATTCCACGGTTGCAGCATCACTCTCTTCACTCCACAACAATGATATGTCTAACACTGCATGCAACATTATAGCATAAACTTCTCCACATCTAAAGTTAAGTTGTCTGTTAAAGGTGTTTTCATGGTTATACTTCAATAGAAGGCCCTTTAGGGATTTGTAGGTGATGTTAAGTTTAGCTTTAAATAATTGTGCTTTCATATCATTGAAGTTAAAGGTGGTGGCGACAGCAATGGTAGTGGCGACAGCAATGGTAGTGGTGACGGCGGTATGATGGCGACAGAAGGGGTGACAGCTGTGGCAACAACAACAACAACAACAATGATGATGACTTTCTAGTCCTATGCCCGTAGTAACGGAGCAGTGATCCCTCAATATAGAGAAGTAGCAGCTCTACATGGAGCAAACTTCTGATTTCCAAGCTACGTATTTTATCAAATAACGTCATTCCAAAGACACTGCAGAGGAACCCCATTTCACCTGCTTGTATTTGCAATCATATTCTTTCACTCATTAACCAAGATCCATGCTCCCTTTCAAACCCTAAACAATGTTTGATAATTTACCTTTTTAATATAATCAAACCGAAATCCATTCAACTTCTGCAATTATATGTATAACTTAGACACAAACATTAAGTAAACACATCCTAAAAACACTAAATTTAAATACTCTAAAACTTGCAATATCAATTTGTTATTGAAAAGAAGACTACATAGAACAGAAACACCTAATAAACACCAGGGGATTTCATTTGCCCTTATGTGATGGAGATCATCATGTCAACCTTTGATGCAGTCTCCATCAACACTTTAGCATTTACATTATTCTATAGTTACTATTATATTTTCACAGTAAAGGCTTTGCCTAACATAATTATCTCACATAATATCGAATCTATGAGATATTGATGTTATTTATTTTGAAAACAATACCTTAACATCAGTTTGAGCAGAAAGAGGTGAGAGAATTCTGGCCATATCTGGCCAGTTTAAATGCTAAAGGGTTAAAGCTACCTGACCTAAAATGTGATTAGTGAATGTAATTCAATATAGTTCTGCCTTCCAGTTTACTCAGAATATAATGAAATGTTGATTAACTGTGAATATAATGCAACCCAGTTCTAAACCATATTAAAAGGCATAACAGATTTGTTCCTATATGTTCAATCAAATTTTTATGTAACACAGATCTTTTCATGCAGACATACATTACAATAACAACACCAACAAGAAATCGAATATCATCATCAGCCTCATCATTGTCTTTATGTCAATTTTTTGTACTGGTATGGATTAAACAAAACTTTCTTTGAAGCAGTATACTATGGCCCATCACAATGCTAACTCTTAGGTTTTTATATATGGTACTTATCACATAGATCTTCACTTGTCAAACCATTAAGCTGTGGGACATTGTTTACATGGATCATAGGCAAACATCACTGCTTATTTCTCTCATAAGTCATAAATGGAGAGAAACACATACACACATGCACATATATATGTGCGACAGCTTCTGTCCACCAAATTTCATTTATAAGGCATTGTTCAGCCCAAGGATATGGAAGAAGACACTTGACCGAGGTATCACACTGTAGGATCATACTTCAAACCATGTAGTTGTGAAGTAAATATTTTAACCATACTGCCAAATTTTTTAACCATACTGTCTTGAATAGAAAAGGGATAATAATTAAACTTTAAAAAGAAAAAAAGTAGTTAGATATTTCACAATATTAATTTTAAAATCATATATCTGAAAAGGTGTGTGTGTGTGTGTGTGTTGACCCTCAATTAGTTATGCTGATGAGTGTTTCAGTTGGTACAATCAATGGAACAGCCTGTTCATGAAATTAACAAGCAAGTAGGTAAGCATTTCACAAACATGTACCCTTAACATAATTCTCAGGGAGATTCAGCATGACAGTGTGTGCTGGCCCTTTGAATTACAGGGACAACTCTTTTTACCAGCTGAGTGAACTCAAGCAATGTGAAATAAAGTGCTTTGCTCAAGGACACAATATACCTTCTGGAATCATAACCTTACGATCATGAGCCAAACACTCTAACCACTAATCCATGCACCTTCACATATCTGAATATCAAAGCATATTTTAAAATGATATATTTTGGGTAAGATAAGAATTTGAAAGTAGGTTGCATTCATTTCAAGAGAGACATTATACATGCACACACCCACAACATTGACAACAAAAAAACAACAACAACAAAATGAAAACAACAGTGACAACAACAACCACAGTTATGATGACAACAACAACAATGAGAACAAAATTTATAACTTTAAACAAAAGCTGACTTCATGATAAATGAGATACAATAAATTCAACTAACGTCATCCCATTGTCTTGCTTTCACCCAGAGATTAATTATCGACTTTATATCTCCCATTTTGTGATACACCTCTGCAGCCAGGGAATACTTTTCCATTCTCATCAGGTAACTTCCGCACAGATTCAGAATCTCTTGATCTGTTTTGTCAAGTTTACGTGCCAAACGAATAAGCCTGAAATAGGAATAAGTAAAACAATTATAGTAATGTAAAATCAATATTTCTTCCATACTCACAGATGAGGCTCTTTCAAATAAAAGCAGACATAACTGAGAATGCACTGAACAAATCAAAAAGCCTTAAGTTGAAAGCTATAAGTTAATTATTAATATATCATTTTGACAATCCAATTGACTTGTTCTATAGTATAAAAGGTATAATATATATCCTACATAGTAGTAGTAGTTGTAGTAGTAAATACATGTGTGTGTGTGAATGTGAGTGTGTGTGCATGCGTGTGAGCATGTATTATACATATGCTATTTGTTGAATCTCTGTCAGTTCCACAGCTGAGTCTTCCAATTGATTCAATCAATGGGGCAGCCTGCTTGTGAAATTGATGTTGAATAGTTGAGCATTCTACAGTCATGTGTAGTTTTAACAGAGTTATCAGGGTGATTCATCACAACACAGTTTATGAATGAAGCAAAGTGTTTTGGTCAAGGACACAATGTTACACACACACACACAAATATGTGTTTGTTTGTGAGCATGTGTGTGTGTGTGTATAACATCATCACCATCATTGATTAACCTCTATACACTTATAATTATATGCATACATACGTATACAAGCAGACATATCTACATAGTTACCAGCATTCCCTGATAAAAAAAAAATGTTACCATGTGTCAGTAATCAATATAAAATATAGGGTTTCTCTTATACCAACAATCAGTTTATCAAAACACAAATATCCCAGCTTATGTGATTGTTCATATACCTGGCAACAATATATATGACGTTAATCCCGGTCTTCAAAAATTAAATATTTTCAACAATATCACCATCATTGTTGATGGCACAGATTCCCTAGTAGTTATTAAGAAACTAAACATTTGGTTTCAGATTTTTTTTGATCATTTTTATATATTTTTTTTATTTTTCAATTACTATTGATACAGGTTTGTGAAATCAGTACTTGTCAGATAGGACAATGCACTGGAAATGATTCTAGAGGCAATCATTGCTGGATTTAACAGATACTCCCCTCTGGCACTAAGCTGAATGAGTGTGTGTGTGTGTTTGACATAAAATACAAGAAATGGTGGCAGTTTACCGCTTAAGTTCTACATCTCCAGCAAAAGGCAAAAAATTCATAATAGGAATTGAGTGAAAATTAGAAGATTAGTAGATAAAAGAAGATATATAGACAATGAAGAAGTGCTGGATAACTAGGCAGTGGCATGAAGCATTAGTTACAGAAAACAGAAACAAACTCTGTAACATGTATAATCACAGAGTAAATATAAAATAGACATTATCAGTAATTGTAACATTAGTGCATAATTTGAAATGTATGTGCATGTTAGCTTAAAATAAGTTGCTTCAATGCAAATTTTATGACCATGGAAAATAGTCACGCAAGTTAGGCATATAAGCTCCTAGAGATGGAAAAATTGGATAGTTCAAGTCTTCCAAGTGATATTGACTACTTTTTCCATCTTTAGGGGCTTATATGCCCAACTTGTTTAACTAGCTTTCATAATCAAAAATCCCATGTTGAAGCAGCTTATCTTAAGCCAGGGGTGGGCAAACTAGAGCCCGCGAGCCAAATGTGACCTGTTAAAGAGTTTTGTGCGGAAGCATTTGACGAATTAATAAAATTAAAATAAACAAATTTTCGTATATAATACTTAAGCTGAGACTAGATCTAGTTACATTTTGAGAAGAGAGACTGAGGGCAGGAGTGACCATTTTATTTCAAATAACAGGCTCAACATAACAACTGTGCATGTGCAGCTGTTGACATCTGCATTTCGTTTCCACAACAATGCCATGACATAATTTCTTTTGACCGTAATAATGACTTCTGGTAAAAAGCTCAAAATTGACCAAGAATGTCATATATTCCAAGAAGATTGGCTACACAAGTATTTCTTTACCAATGCTGAGAATAAAGCGGTATGTTTGCTGTGTCAAGAGACAATTGCTGTGTTCAAAGAGTACAATTTAAAGTGACATCATCAAACAAAACACGACGGTTTAGGTCTGAACATGTCCAATGAAGAATGTAGGAGAAAGGCAATGGATTTTGTGACAAAACTAAACAAGCAAAAAACTATGTTTACAAAAGTATCGTCACATCATGAGAGTGCCGTAGAAGCAGGTTTTATTGTAGCATACAATCTTGCAAAAAACAACAAACCATTCTCAGATGGAAAGTTTCTAAAACAATGCATGATGGATTGCACAAGCATTGTGTGCCTTGAAGTGAAAGATAAATTTGAAAGCATTTCATGACCAAGACGGACTATTATACGATGCATTAATGTAATAAGTAACGAGTTGACTCAACAGCAAGGGGATGCTACCAAAGATTTGTGTGGTACTCTGTAGCCCTAGATGAGAGTACTGACATCCAAGACACTGCTTAGTTACTCATCTTCATCATGGAGTGAATAAGAATTTTCATGTCACAGAAGGGCTCCTTTCACTAAAGCCCATGAAAAGCACAACAGGTCAGGATTTGTTTGAATATGTGGTCAATTGTGTTGATAAAAATGCTTTATTATGGGATAAGTTGACAAGCGTGACAACACATGGTGCCTGGGCATTAACAGGAAAAAATGCGGGCATGGTGAAACTCATTGAAAATCAGATCAGAAAAGGCCATCCTAATCATACCACTGCATTTTGCACCAAGAGAGCCTGTGTAAAGCTGCACTGAACTTGAAGCAAATTTTGAATGTATGTTAGCTTAAGACTTAAGCTAACATTCATTCAAAATTTGCTCAATGTTCTTGAATATAATTGATTCATTGGTGAACAAGGATTAACAGCTGTTTGGAATACAATAACTTTCTCTTTTCACAGAATTCTGTGGTCCACTAGGAAAGTACATTATCATTGATTTTTACAGTGCTAATTAGATGGGAGAAATCACTCATTGAATAGAACATTAGTCTATTGAAGACTACTTTTCCCATAGAAAGAACAATATGCAGCATTGTAAGCCAATAAATTGCTCAGGAATTTTACATTGCAACTGCCACTTTGAATTATGAACTCTACTTCAAGTTGATTGGATATTGTAACATCGATAATACAATATGACAGCCAAAATCTTGGCTGAGTGTCCATTAATCTAAAGAAAAGAGTTTGGGTCTGTAGTGATTCTACAATCTTGTCTGGACTCATCCTAACAAGATCAGTATCTACTCTAATCAGATGAACATCTGAAACAATAATTTGCCCCAGTCAGTAACAAAATACACATAAACTGATTTATCTAATTTCATTAAACATAATTTTACTGTGGGCCATTTTATAATATTGTTTCTTAGGTAACACGATACTCAAAAGCATATAAGTATGTACACACACAAGCATGTACATTATCACACACACACACACACACACACACACACACATATATATTATAGGAGCATTCCTCTCCGTATGAGATGTTATCTGGTGTACCACAGGGATCTGTTCTTGACCCTCTTTTGTTTGTGGCATATATTAATGACATAGATGCCACACACTCCACACCCACATACATCGGCTCGAGGTCAAAGAAAAATATATACATATATATATATACACATCAACACAGTATTAAACCCGTAGAGTTAGTGTGGGTGGGTACACACACACTCTTTCACACACACCGAAGCGATGTCCAAGAAAAAAACAAATATAAGAATGTACCAACACAGCACTCACCGAAAGTTAGTTCACAAAGCAACAGAAGCTATGTTGGTCAAATCTCAATTTGACGATGTAAATTGGAAATATTGGGTTAACCAACGCCCGATACATACACACACACACACAAGCAAGTAAGTTCAGTTCATTGTTCTGCTATACGTGTATAGATCGAATTGTAACATCCATATCTTCAAGTGTATGTTATGGTATATACACATCCGAATCGTCCAAAAAAGGGGTATGTCCGGGTATATACACATCCATGTGAAGAGCAAGCAATCAGCTCATGTCGAACTCCTTGTGTACCGCTGTCCCATTGATAATCCGTGTCACCAAATCCGTGCGTGCAAGCAACCGCAATGTAGGCCGGCAAAGGGCTCCGTGTAGGGTTGGGTATTGGGTAAATGTGTCTGCAAGTGCGATTTCCCGTCATATGGGCCAATGAGCTTTTAAGATAGTTGTTTGGGTGGTGGAGGTGTGTTATCCAACACATCCTTTTTTGGGGGACGATTCGGATGTGTATATACCATAACATACACTTGAAGATATGGATGTTACAATTCGATCTATACACGTATAGTAGAACACTGAACTGAACTTACTTGCTTGTGTGTGTGTGTGTATGTATCGGGCGTTGGTTAACCCAATATTTCCAATTTACATCGTCAAATTGAGATTTGACCGACATAGTTTCTGTTGCTTTGTGAACTAACTTTCGGTGAGTGCTGTGTTGGTACATTCTTATATTTGTTTTATTATATTTGTTTTTTTCTCGGACATCGCTTCGGTGTGTGTGAAAGAGTGTGTGTGTACCCACCCACACTAACTCTATGGGTTTAATACTGTGTTGATGTGTGTATATATATGTATATATTTTTCTTTGACCTCGAGCCGATGTATGTGGGTGTGGAGTGTGTGTGTACCCACTCACATTAACTGTGACTGACTGTATCCCTACAGATTTGATTGATGTCCAGCGTATTTTGCAGCGATAGAAATCTGAAAACTTTTATGACCTCAACTGAAGTTAATAGCAGTCGCCGTGTTTCTGATTGGTGTGTCTCCATATGAGGGAATGAATTCTGTGAGAGAACATCGTTATTTTTTCTCCCTCATATCAAGAATTTGAAGACAATTCATTTTCACCTGATGAGATCAGTGATTATCGATCATGGCTTCACAATCGATCTATCTTTTATTGAAACATGTGTCGTGATTAAATGATTGGAACTTTACCTTGCCTTCGGATTTTCATTTTGTATACATATATATATATATATATATATATACACACATACATATATATATACATATACATATATATATATATATATATACATACACATATATATATATATATATATATATATATATATATATATATATATACATACAGAGGTCTGTGGCTGGAGTAAGACCTCAAGCAGGAGGAGAGTGACTTGGTGGTGGAACAATAAGGTAGATGAAGCAGTTAAGGCCAAGAGACAGGCATGGAAAGAATGGAAGAACGGGGGGAGCAGGGTACATTACATAGAGACCAAGAGGGAAGCTAGGCGACAAGTATACTTAGCTAGGAGGGAAGCAGAGGATAGAAAATTCAAGCATGTTTTACAACGTGAGGACCAGAAACAGGAGGTATTCAAGATTGCAAGGCAGTGTGTCAGAGATAGTTGTGATGTCATTGGAGAGAAGTGTATCCGGAATGATAAAGGTGAGCTTGCCTCGCAAGTGCTGAGAAGAAAGATGCATGGAAGAGTCATTATGATAGATTACTAAATGAGGAGAATGCATGGGAAGAAGAGACCCTACCCCAAGTAGACCCTATAGAGGGACCAGCAGTACAAGTCAGCAGCAGCGTAGTAAGTAAGGCAATCAAAGATATGAAGATGGGGAAGGCAACCAGTCCATCGGATATAGCTGCCGAGATGCTGAAGGCATCTGGGTCTGTAGGTCACACTATAACCACACGTATCGTTAACCAGGTAATACTAGAAGGGGCCATACCAAAAGATTGGTGCAGTAGCATCATTGTCAACTGCTACAAAGGTAAAGGCGATGCACTAGATAGAGGAAACTATAGAGGTATAAAGTTGATGGACCAGGTCATGAAAGTAACAGAAAGAGTTATAGCACAGCTGATTAGGGACCGGGTGAATATAGACGAGATGCAATTTGGGTTTGTACCAGGAAGAGGCACCACTGATGCCCTCTTCCTTGTGAGGCAATTACAGGAAAAGTACCTAGCTAAAAGTAAGCCACTCTACTTGGCATTTGTCGACCTTGAGAAAGCCTTTGACAGAGTTCCACGTGCTGTAATCTGGTGGGCTCTTAGAAAACTAGGAGTAGATGAATGGCTTGTGAAAGCGGTACAAGCCATGTATAGGGGAGCAGTCAGCAAAGTTAGGATTAGCAATGAGTATAGCGAGGAATTTAGCGTACAGGTTGGGGTCCACCAGGGCTCTGTTCTTAGCCCTCTCCTGTTCATCATAATCCTGCAGGCAATAACGGAGGAGTTTAAGACCGGATGCCCATGGGAACTCCTGTATGCTGATGACCTCGCACTCATAGCTGAATCTATGGTAGAACTAGAGAATAAATTCCAAACCTGGAAGCAGGGACTAGAGAGAAAGGGTCTCAAAGTCAACATGACAAAGACTAAGGTCCTTGTAAGTAGACGAGAAAACAGAACCCAGATCCCCTCAGGGAAATGGCCTTGCTCAGTATGTAGGAAAGGTGTAGGTAGGAACTCCATTCTCTGCCCCAAATGCAAACAATGGGTACACAAGAGATGTAGCGGGATCTCAGGAAGCTTAATTAAGAATGTAGGATTCACATGCAGCAGCTGTGCTGAAACAGCAAGCAGCCACAGGAAACAAGTACCACCAATCTCTGGGAGGGCCCTGTAGAAACAGTAGACAGCTTCTGCTACCTAGGTGACCGAATTAGCAACGGAGGTGGGTGTTCAGAAAGTACAATAACTAGGGTAAGAACGGGATGGAAGAAGTTTAGGGAACTACTACCACTGCTAGCTGCAAAAGGCTTCTCCCTCAGAATGAAAGGCAGACTGTATGATGCGTGTATCCGAACAGCGATGTTGCATGGTAGTGAGACCTGGGCGCTGAAGGTGGAAGACTTACGTAGATTAGAGAGAAACGAAGCCTGCATGCTCCGATGGATGTGTAACAGTAATATACGTGAACGACAAAGCATAAATGAATTGAGAGAGAGACTGAGCATAAGAGGAATCAAATGCTGTGTGCAGGAGAGGCGGTTGCGCTGGTATGGACATGTGATGCGTATGAAGGATGACAGCTGCATAAAAAGGTGCAGAGCACTAGAAGTTGATGGAAACCGCGGAGTGGGGAGACCCAAGATGACCTGGGATGAGGTGATAAAAGCCGACCTTACCCAATTACACCTCTCAAAGACAATGACACACGACCGTGACTTCTGGCGTCACGCAGTAATACAGAGTACCCGACCTCCCATGGGTACATGCTGAAGCATATAAACAATATGCCCCCACACACCCCACCGCAAGGTGGTCGTGGAGGTGCCACGGCAAAAAAGCACCCAGCCCACACTGTAAAGTGGACGTGTAGGCGCCACGAAAAAGCACCCAGCACTCACTGTAAATGAGGTTGGTGTTAGGAAGGGCATCCAGCTGTAGAAATCAAGCCAGATCAGTTTCTGTATGAGCAAGGCATGGTCAGCCGACCAGACACTGCACACAACAGGACAACCCGTCTAACCCATGCTAGCGTGGAAGAACGGACGTAAAACGGTGATGATGATGATGATGATACACATATATATATATATATACATACACATATATATATACATACACATATATATATATATATATATATATATATATATATATATATATGCTGCTTTCATGGTATAATGTAACGTACAAATATTTCTTCACTTTTCCACCATTTTAATTCCTTAGTCCATTCGTCATTCTGTATCATTTTTCCCCGAATCCAATCTTTGCCTTTCTACTCGATACTCTGTCGTATTTTCCAAAACAAATCTTGTATCATTGTTTTTATGCTTGTTAAATTATGCCCAAAATACGGGGATCTTATTTAAACCTTAACCTTCTCACTAACTACCCAATATCCCTCCCACCCGCCCCCACGCACCACCATTATTACGTGGGCCAATCATAAGTCAGAGGCCATTACTATCGCTTACCTGGTTGCCTTTCGATATGATGGATGGACTACCGAATTCTGGAAGTTGAAAAGAAAAATCTGGACGCTCAGTGACAATGCCAAAGATAAAAACAAATTCACCTTATGGACGAGAATGCAAGGACTCCTCCTCTTTGTTTCGGCCGCGGATGGCTAACATAACACCATCTCCCCCCCCCCCCCCCCCCCTCCCCCGCTCCCCACCTTCCAAACGCAATCCAAATCTTCAGAGTTGATACCATGAATGTAGGCACCTTAAAGGGTCGCTCTAACGAGGTTGTAGAAATGCTTGAACGTAAGGAGGTCGATGTTTGTTGTATTCAAGAGACCAAGTGGAGGGGTGGGTCTGCTAGATTCATCGTGGGTAAGGAACGATGCTATAAGCTTTTCTGGGTGGGAAATGACAATGGGCTGGGTGGAGTAGGAATCATGGTAGCAGAAAAGTGGGCAGATAAGATAATAGACGTAAATAGAGTGAACGACAGAATAATTAAAATAAGACTTGTCCTCAATAGAACTACGGTGACTGTAATATCTGCGTACGCACCCGACTGCCCGGCACTATAAAAGACATTCTATGAGACACTGATGCTCGCTACCTCCCAAATAACCAACAGTGACTATATAATTATTGCAGGCGACCTAAATGGTCACGTTGGACAACATTGTGACGGCTATGACGGAATCCATGGAGGCTATGGGTTTGGTACTAGAAATGAGGAAGGCTCCAGAATCCTGAAATTCTGTGACGCAAATAACCTAACTATCTGTAAGACTAACTTCAAAAAACGAGACAATCACTTGATCACCTATAGATCGGGGGAACATACAAGCCAGGTAGATTATATGCTTACCAGGAGACGTGACAGAGTGTCTGTTGGGATCAGATGTTGTTTACTCGAGAGAAAACTACGTTGGTATGGTCACGTGATGCGCATGAAAGACGACAGCTGTATAAAAAAGTGCAGGGCAATAAAAATAGACGGTAGCCACGGAGTAGGCAGACCCAGAAAAACCTGGGACGACTTGATAAATTCCGACCTCACACACTTACACCTCTCCAAGACAATGTCACTGGACCGACAGCTTTGGCGCTACACAGTAATAGAGAAGACCCGCCTTACCTAAGTACAAACTGAAACCTACTACAGTCAGTAGGCACTTCTAACAAAATACACCCCTGTCCCACTACCCACACCCCATCCACACCACCCATTTCAATGTAAAGTTACGTTGGTGTCACAACATCCAGCCCGAAACAAATGAGGTCGTGTAGGTGTCACGACAAAAAAACACACAGTCCATGCTGTAATGTGGCCGTGTAGGTAACACGGTAAAAACCTCCCAGACCCACACTGTAAATGTGGTTGGTGTTAGGAAGGGCATCCAGCCGTAGAAAACCCACCAGACAGTCCTATGCGAGCAAGACAACCACTCTTGCCTCAAGTGGGAAAACTCCCGTCCAGACCCATGCAAGCGTGGAATATGGACATTAAACGATGATGATGATGATGATGATACATATATATATATATATATACATACACATATATATATACATACACATATATATATACATACACATATATATATACATATACATATATATATACATATATATATACATACACATATATATATATATATATATATACATACACATATATATATATATATACATATATATATATATATATATATACATACACATATATATATACATACACATACACATATATATATACATACACATATATATATACATACACACACATATATATATATATATCATCATCATCATCATTTTACGTCCGCTTTTCCCTGCTTGCAAGGGTGGGACGGGTCTTATTCAGCACAGCATCTCTCCACTCATCACGGTCCCTCGTCATCTCCACCGTGAGCTTCAATGATCTGAGGTCTGTTCTCACCACCTCCGCCCATGTTTTTCGTGGTCTACCTCTACCACGTCTTCCTTCAACTGGCATTTCCTGGCACTTCTTCACCCATCGGTCATCCTCCATGCGCATCACATGTTCATACCACCTCAGTCTCCTCTCCCGTACACTACATTCTATCCCTCTCAGACACAGTTTCTCTCTCAACACATTTATGCTGGGTCGTTCACGCACATTTACACTGCACATCCAACGGAGCATGCTTGCCTCATTTCTCTCCAGCCGTCGCATATCCTCTGCGGTTGCTGCCCATGTCTCACTACGATGCAGCATCGCGCTCCTCACACAGGCATCATACAACCGGCCTTTCGTATGCAGGGAGAAACCCTTCTTCGTCAACAGAGGAAGCAGCTCCCTAAACTTCTTCCAACCCGTCTTTATTCTAGATACTATGGCCTCGGAACACCCTCCTCCCATGCTAATCTGATCTCCCAGGTACCGGAAGCTATCCACCACTTCTATAGCGCCCTCTCGCATTTGAAAAATGTGTCTATCAGTGTGACTTCTACTGTCTAATTTCCCTGTACATCTACTGCATACATATTTCTCCCTACCTGTTAGTTTGCCTGCTATCCCGCTACATCTCTTGTGTACCCAGGACCTGCATTGTGTGCATTTTATAGAATTTATGCCAGTTCCTTTTCTGCATATCAAACATGGCCATTTCCCTGACGGAATCAGGGTTTTGTCCTCTTTTCTACTCATCAACACTTTTGTCTTAGCTAGATTTACTCTCAGTCCTCTTGCTTCCAACTGCTGTTTCCATAGCCGGAATTTATTCTCTAGCTCCTCTACTGATTCTGCTATAAGAGCCAGATCGTCAGCATAGAGAAGTTCCCATGGACAGCCAGTCTTAAACTCCTCTGTTATGGCTTGGAGGACTATAATGAACAAGAGCGGGCTGAGGACCGAACCCTGATGTACTCCTACTTGTATCTGGAATTCCTCACTAAACTCCATTCCTACCCTGACTTTACTGAGAGTACCTCTGTACAAAGTTTGCACTGTCCTCACAAGCCATTCCTCAACACCTAGCTTCCTTAGGGACCACCAGATGACAGATCGGGGTACCCTATCAAAGGCCTTCTCTAGGTCAACAAAGGCTGAGTATAGTGGCTTATTCTTCTCTAAGAACCTCTCTTGCATTTGTCTCACCAAGAAGAGGCATCTGTTGTACTCTTCCCAGGCACAAAACCAAACTGCATCTCATCTAGTTTGACCCTTTCTCTAATTAGTTGTGCTAAAATCCTTTCTGCCACTTTCATAACCTGATCTATCAGTTTTATACCCTATAATTGCTCCTCTCCAAAGCATCCCCTTTACCTTTGTAGCAATTTATGAGAATACTGCTGCACCAGTCTTTGGGTATGACACCACCATATATAGCCTGATTGATGATGCGTGCAACCAGTTTAGTGCCTACGTCCCCTGATGCTTTCAGCATCTCAGCAACTATTCCCGATGGTCCGGCCGCCTTACCATTTTTCATTTCCCTAATCGCCTCTTGGACCCTATATTCGTCAATCTCAATAGCTGGTCCCTCTGTTGGATCTACCAAGGGTAATTTCTCTCTCTCCCATTCGTTCTCCACATTCATCAGTCTCTCATAATGACATTTCCAGGCCTCTTTTTTCTGGTCATTCGTGACACTAAGTACACCGGCATCATCCCGGACACATTTATCACCAACAACATCCTGATTTGCATTGACACACTGCCTTGCAATGTGGAACACCGCACGCCTCTGATCTTCCCGTCGCAGAACATTGGCAAACCTCCTACTCTCTGCCTCCCTGCGTGCTAAGTACACCTGACGTCTAGCTTCTCTCTTAGTGGCTGTATATTCTTCCCTACTCCCACCCTTTTTCCAAGCCTTCCATGCTAGTCTTTTGTCTCTAATAGCCTTATCTACTGTGCTGTTCCACCACCAGGTCACTCTCTGTCTGGTTGGAGCTCTGCTCCAGCCACAGGTTTCATCAGTAGCATGCAGCAAGTTGTCACGTAAGTACTTCCAGTTATTATCTATGTCATACGTCTCTAAATCGTCTTCTTTTTCGTCATATACATCTTGAAGGGCTTTCCTAAATTTGAATTTTAGTGAAAGGTCTTTTAGCTTCCAGACCTTTCTTCTCCACACCTTCCTATATGTCTCATTCTATCTCTTGCTTACTGAGATATCACTAACAACTAACCTATGCTGTGGGGTATATTCTTCCCCAGGGTATGCCTTGGTATTAGACACTATCTGCCTGTCCCGCTGCCTAACTAGCAGGAAGTCAATCTGGCTTATGTGCTCACCAGATTTGTAGGTTATTAGGTGATTGGCAGGTTTCTGGAAGTTTGTGTTGCAAATAGTCAATGTACTTGCATCACAAAATTCAAGAAGTCTCACTCCTTCTTCATTTCTTGAACCGTAACCGTGCCCACCATGTACCCCAGTGTAACCATCCTGGAGCTGTCCAACATGACCATTGAAGTCTCCTGCTAGCATAACGATGTCTCCGTCCTCTGTCATTGTGGTTGTTTGCAAAAGTTGCTCATAAAAGCAGTCTTTCTCATCTTTGCCTAGGCCTGCTTGGGGAGCATAGACCGAGATGATTGTCAGTAGTTTCCTACCTACAACTAATCTAAGCTTAATTATTCGATTACTAACTCGAACTACCTCTATTGTCTTATTGATCCATTTCTCAGCCAGGAAAATGCCTACTCCCCCTAGCCCATCATCCTTATCTACCCAGAATAGCTTATAGCTAAGACGCTTGCCTACGACTAGTCTCGCAGAGGCACCTCTCCATCTCACCTCTTGCACGCAGCACACATCCACCTGCCTTCTCTCCAGCATCTCCGCTATTTCAGCAGATCTACCTCTGAGAGTGCCAACATTAAGTGTTGCAACTCTGAGATGCGACGTCTTCATATTTTTCTATGCTGTTTTGTTGCTGTGCTGATAAGTTTTTTGGCATTGATACACTGGTTGGATGCCCTTCCTAACACCAGCGCCACTTTACAGCATGGACTGGGTGCTTTTATTTGTGCCACCAGCACTAGAGAGGATGTCTTACTAGACTCAAGGGCCCCCTCTACCCCTCCATTTTACAGCATGGTCATTAAAAAAAAAAAAAATAAATAAAAAAAACTTATTGACACGACTCACACACCAATACTCATGCATACAAAATCAAAATCAAAATCGTCAAAATCACTATCATGTCAACTGTTGACCTTTCCCAGTCCAGTTCGGCTTGTATATAATAACAATAACAATAATAATTGTTCGCTTTACGCTGGTAATGGCGGTGGTGGATAGTGTCAGTGTGGTGGTGGTGGATGGTATCAGCGTGGTGGTGGTGGCAGTTGTTGGTGCTGTAGTTGTTATTGTAGTTGTTGTTGCTGTTGTTGTTGTCCTTCATTTCACTGCTGCTGTTGCTGCAGACAATGGTGTTGATGCTGTTATTGCTGTCGCATATATACAAATACATACACACACACACATTCAACACAGACGATGGTGTTGTTGCTGTTGTTGTTGTTGTTGTTGTTGTAGTTGTTGCTGTGTTGAAATCTGGTCGCATCCACTGAGATATACATATACACACACATACACATATGTATATACACATACATACATCAAAAGAGAGTCAGCAGTATGTCAACAGGGGACAGGACAGCGACCTTAGAGTAATCTGGTGATGGTGGGGAGCGAGTGTAGGCGTTATTGTTATTGTGGTGACGGGGGGGGGGGGTCAGTGAGATGTTACAAGTTCATAGATCACTTCTCTCTTTTCCTCTCTCTTCAAAATTTTGAATTTATGGCCTTTTGCAATGGCGGACAAGTATATATAATATATATATATGACGCAAAGAAAAGAAAATTTTCACTGATATGAAAGATTTCCTGGTAGAAGTTCAGGTGTATTCAGTGTTGGTATCCAGTGTCGGTGTATCCAATTAGAAAATCCAACGAATTTTTGAGAGGGGTCCACGCAAGCATATATATAGATATATATATGTATATATGCAAAATGCAAGCAGAAATAACAACACATATACTAATGAACATACATTAAACACAGAGGGACTGTAAATGATAATAGCAATATCTAGATATAAATATATATATATATATATATATACATATATATATACATATATATATACATATTTATATACATATATATATATACATATATATATATATACATATATATATATACATATATATATATACATATATATATACATATATATATATATATATATATGAGGGCTATACAAGCCATGTATAAAGAAACAGTCAGCAAGGTTAGAATTAACAACGAATATAGTGAAGAGTTTAGCGTAAAAGTTGGCGTCCATCAGGGCTCTGTTCTCAGTCCACTACTATTTATTATTGCCCTTCAGGCTATAACAGAGGAGTTCAAGACAGGCTGCCCATGGGAACTCCTATACGCAGACGACCTGACACTCATAGCGGAATCAATGGCCGAGCTAGAGAAGAAATTCCAAACATGGAAGCACGGCCTAGAGTCAAAAGGACTTAAAATTAACCTGGCTAAGACCAAAGTACTAGTTTGTAGGAAAGAAAACAAGGCGGCGGTCCCTTCTGGGAAATGGTCGTGCTCGGTGTGTAGGAAAGGCGTAGGTAGAAACTCCATTTTATGTCCTAAATGCAAAGTATGGGTGCATAAAAGATGTAGTGGGATCACAGGTAAGCTAACTAAGAACATAGATTTTACATGTGGCCGGTGCTCTGGTGCAATAAGTAGCAGCAAGTGCCCACAAACTACTAGCTCTTTCAATTGCGCAGAGGGTTCTATAGAAATAGTGGACAGCTTCCGTTACCTGGGCGATAAAATCAGCAGTGGGGGAGGGTGCTCTGAAAGTACTGTAGCTAGAGTCAGAACTGGTTGGAAAAAGTTCAGAGAGCTTATACCACTATTAGCTGCTAAAGGGTTCTCACTAAAAATGAAAGGCAGGTTGTACGATGCCTGCATACGAACAGCAATGCTGCATGGCAGTGAGACCTGGGCATTGTGTGCAGAGGATATACGCAGACTAGAGAGAAACGAAGCTTGCATGCTCCGCTGGATGTGTAACAGTAATATACGTGAACGGCAAAGCATAAACGAACTAAGGAAAAAATTAGAGATAAGAGGGATCAGATGTTGTTTACTCGAGAGAAGGCTACGTTGGTATGGACACGTGATGCGCATGAAAGTCGATAGCTGTATAACAAAGTGCAGGGCAATAAAGATAGACGGTAGTCACGGAATAGGCAGACCTAGAAAAACCTGGGACGAGCTGATAAACTCCGACATCACACACTTACACCTCTCCAAGACAATGTCACTGGACCGAGACCTTTGGCGGTACTCAGTAACAGAGAAGACCCGCCTTACCTAAATATATAGTAAAACCTACTCCAGCCAGTAGGCATCTCTAACAAAATACACCCCGTCCCACCACCACCACCCCCACCCGATCCACACCACCCCGTTCTATGTAAAGTTATGTTGGTGCCGCGCCATCGAGGCCGAAACAAATGAGATCGTGTAGGTGTCACGACAAAAAAACACACAGTCCACGCTGTAATGTGGCCGTGTAGGCAACACGGTAAAAACCTCCCAGACCCACACTGTAAATGTGGTTGGTGTTAGGAAGGGCATCCAACTGTAGAAAACCTGCCAGACAGTCCTATGCGAGCAAGACAATCACTCTTGCCTCAAGTGGGACTACCCCCGTCCAAACCCATGCAAGCATGGAACACGGACGTTAAACGTTGATGATGATGATGATGATGATGATATATATACATATAGTATTAAGGGTACTATTTATGGTTATGTATGCAATAAAACCTTTAATGGTAATATATTATATATACACAAACCCTAAATAGTGAGAGATAGTCATTAATTACTATCCTATTACCAGTAAGATAAATAGCTCAATGTAATAACATCAGTTGTTTTACAGAGCAGTTATATAGAGATTATAGTAATCAAAGTTCAGTTTAAGTCATTTATTTGCTTACAATTGTTTCCTCCAGACCGAGGTTTGGATTCTTCGGAGCAACTATTTATAACATACTTGACCTCCTTTTCAACCCAAGAGACACATAAAACATATGCGCATATTGATCAACAGTGGGGTGACATTCATCAAATGATATAGCATGGCAATTTACATATAAAGGTTACAGGATAAAAATAAAATAAAAACAAGAGTGAAAACAAGAGTGAAAATAAAGATAAACATGAAGCGTTGGCAGTCTATGAAGATAAAGCAAGAGGAAAGCTTAGAGTAGTCAGTGTATGAAACAATCTCCCGTGTAGCATGCACGCGTGTCTTATCTATACATGATTAGAGTGCGTCAGAATGATATTTGCAGGGTCAGGCAGTTGAAGCAAGCAATCGATCTTATTATGTAGGCTGAATTATTAAGTCATTTATTCTCATACATCTGTATGATATACAGTCTCGGATGCGGGGAAACACCAAAATATCAAAAACCTTCAACATACTATAAACCTTATTGTATCGTAGGCAAGGCCGTACCACTGTCCTTGGTCACACCACCACTCACATAATGCATGAGACGCAATATATATATAGAGAACACGCGTCTATCGTATAATTCGCGGTGGTTCAGCATATAGTCAAGCTATAAACCGTATCCAGTCGGTTCTTAATTAATATATCATGCTGTCCAGATTCCGGAAGTGCCTGAATGACTAAGGGGAATTAATGCGTAAGGGGAGGTAACTAGCTAGTTATCTTAGTTACATTACTATGCTAAACTACATTAATGGTGATTCAAATACGTGCCTATCATGTGAAGTTATAACTAATATCTAGAGTATGTTACCCATTTATAGGTTAGAGAGTTGTCCATTAAGAAGTACAAGGGTGTATATATTAGGATGATTACCATCCATTAATTAAGGGGTGTCATATCTGAACGTTCTATAAGAGGAGTCAGACTCTCAAGTCACTGCTCCATGCAAATGTAATATAACAGTAGGACCTGGTATGGTCCCACTATTATATGTGCCACCCGGTAGGCTCCGGGTCATTGCATGCTTGCATCTCCAGTAGATCTTCGGTATGGTCCGGAGATCCAATCTCTCATATAAATGCACTAGTCTAGCCATCAAGCAATAGACAACCCCCGTCTCAAATATAAATCAATTATGTATCACATCTACAAGCTAGAGTGGAGTCTATTAATAGGTACTAAAGGAGTTCACATCAAGATGATTACGTGCATAATTCATTGAACTGATCGCTTACAGTATATAATCACTTAACAATACGATTATCTATCTAATCATCAATCTATCTCTTGGTGGTAATCCATGCACAGGACTATGCTATCGCAACCAGTACCGTGTCCCCAATTTATACTAATCTTATATTTGTGCAATGCAGAATAAGTAGTCCACGGTCGAGATATCAGTATTAGAGGTACAAGGGGGTATTCCCAGGGTAGGTGGTACTAAAATGCTGTCAGTATTATCTTTAGAGTATAGAGATGGGTGTGGATGTGAGGTGTAAGGTGTGCTACTGATGTTAATTGCTAGGGGTGGTGCCGGTTCCAGTCTGACATTATTATATATAGGGTTTAAAGTTTTGGAACGAGTGTCGGAAGCGGTGTTGGCAATTTGCGAACACTTCTGATTTTTTATTAAGGAGATTATGTTTAGAGAAGATGATAGTATGGGTCTCTAGTAGACAGAGGTTACAAAATTTATCAGGTGGTTTGTACGATGTTGCACTACCTACCACTTCCCATTTAAGTGTATATATTTTATTTTTAGTTTTTAGATAGTGTATGTAGCTAGATAGTGAAGTGGAGTTGGCTAGACTGTGTTTTTTGAAAGAGTGGAGGTGCGAATTGTATCTAGTTTTGAAGCAGTTAGAAGTGGAGCCTATGTAGGTTTCAGAAGAGCTGTTAGTTGTGACTGTACATGAGTATATGATATCCTTGGTTAAGCATTTTTTATCTAAAGGGCAGGTTCTACTTGATCTACAGTTACAATTACTCTGGGTGCTAGTCTGCCGGTTACTATGCTATGTAGAAGTTTGGATGTTAGCTATAGGGTTATGGTTATGCAGGTTGTGGTACGCAGCGTTAATGTTTACACTAGTGTTATTACTACTATTTCCATTGATATTACGGTAATTTGTTATAATGTTACTTTGACTGTTATTTTGAATGTTATTTTGAAGGTTTATCGACCGTTGTGATTTAGTTTGTTGGAAGTAAGAATTAATTTTTCTTTTATTTGTACTAGCTATGTGGTATGCTAAGTTAGGCGTAGTAGAGTATGAGATCTTAATAGTGTTTTTGTTTAAAAGGCCGTGGTACCTGTGGCCGGATGGGAAGTGTTTATCTAGTAGTAAGAAGAAAGCCCTAGGAAGGTTGGTAGAGACGTTTAAATTGAAAGGAGGGTTGAAAAATGTATTATTTCTTCTTCTATTTCTGTTTTTTATGTCTGGTGATTTGTTTCCTTTAATGTTCCTATGGTCATTTCTGTGGTGCGGGTTACTCTTGTTGTTACAATCCCTATTAGTGTGTGTGCAGTTGCTATTCCTATTATTAAATTTTCCCATGGAGATGTTGTGTGAAATGATGTTGTAGCTATGTGTTTTTGTAGGTAGGAACTCTATCCCTGTATTATGGCCTGATCTAGCTAATGCCTGATTATAATACTGTGAGTTATTGTTAAATGTGTTTATGTCATAGGATAGATTAGAGATTCTATTAGATACTCCCTTAGAGATAGAGTTCAATATAGATTTAGGGTAGTTAGACTTGGTATCTACGTAGATGCATCCGAGACTGTATATCATACAGATGTATGAGAATAAATGACTTAATAATTCAGCCTACATAATAAGATCGATTGCTTGCTTCAACTGCCTGACCCTGCAAATATCATTCTGACGCACTCTAATCATGTATAGATAAGACACGCGTGCATGCTACACGAGAGATTGTTTCATACACTGACTACTCTAAGCTTTCCTCTTGCTTTATCTTCATAGACTGCCAACGCTTCATGTTTATCTTTATTTTCACTCTTGTTTTCACTCTTGTTTTTATTTTATTTTTATCCTGTAACCTTTATATGTAAATTGCCATGCTATATCATTTGATGAATGTCACCCCACTGTTGATCAATATGCGCATATGTTTTATGTGTCTCTTGGGTTGAAAAGGAGGTCAAGTATGTTATAAATAGTTGCTCCGAAGAATCCAAACCTCGGTCTGGAGGAAACAATTGTAAGCAAATAAATGACTTAAACTGAACTTTGATTACTGTAATCTCTATATATATACATATATATATATATATATATATATATACATATATATATATATATATATATATATATATATACATATATATATATATATATGTTTATATATATATATATATATATATTGTTTATATATATATATATATATATATATATATATACATATATATATATATATGTATATATATATATATATATATATATATATAAACAATATATAGAGAGAAACACACAGATACATGCGGACACATACATACACATGAATATATCCACATATATCCCTGGGTTAGTGGTGCCAACCTCAACCGATGTTGCTCTATGAATAACTGGGACAAAACAATCCGAATGGATTAGACTGATTCAGTATCAGAGCTATAAAGTACATTATGAAGAGAGAAGAAACATTAGATATAATTAGTAATAAGATATATCATACCTAGCTGGTTCTTCAGTCCCCGACTACGTAGTTTCGTGGCATATTATGCAAAAAACACTAGATCATAGAGATATAGAACCTTTGAGAGGTTCTGCCGACTTATCAAGGGGATACCTCATTAAGGATTTCAAAACACGTCTGCAATGCGCGAGATAGAATCTCGAAAAGGCGGAGGGAGAATCAATCACGTGATACAGCGGTCAAGAAACAGAGCTAAGCCCCTTATAACCCTGAAAAAAATACCACGGAAGCGGAGGGGGTATTCATATTCATAGTCGGCTGTGGTTGGAGTTTGTGTACTTTTGCATGTCACTTGAGCTCTCCTGCTGATTTACATTCTCTACCACATGTTTGGCAAGCATGATGAGTAGCATCTCCAACAGCAGCCTGGTAGTCAACCACTGGTCTTACTTTATGACTGCGAAGATGACTTTCGAGTCCAGCTTTGCTTAGGCAGAGTCTCGCACAGACGCTGCATGTCAGCACCATAGGAGGACCCTTGCCGTCTGGAAGTGCAATAGTCCGCTTTACTTTCTCGTATGCGATTCGAGATGTCTCAAAGGCAACTTTTCCCTCATATACAGTCTTTCTCCATTTATTAGGATCAGCAGCAACATTTTCCCATGTATCAGCAGAGGCTTTCAAAGAGGCTTTGAAGGAATTCTTATACCTCTTTTTTGGTTTATGTGGCGGTCGTTTTCCTTTAACCAACTCTCCATAAAAGAGTTGTTTTGGTATTCTAGAATCCTTCATCCTGGCAAGGTGACCACTTAAACGGAGTCTTTGCTTATGCACAAGAGCTTCTATACTGTCACACAGAGAGCTTTCCAAAATCTCGACATCACTGATGTGGTCCCTCCAGTGAATGCCATGGATCCGTCTGAGACACGTCTGATGGAAATGCTCTAGTTGCTTAAGGTGGTGTCGATATGTGACCCAGGTCTTGCAGGCATAAAGAAGAGAAGAGAGCACACATGCCTTGTCCACATTTATCTTTGTCTTCTTGCATATGTCTCGCCGACCCCAGAGTCACCTTTCTAGCTTTCCGAAAGCATCACTTGCTTTCCTAATCCTTTCCTAATCAAGGTTGCTCTGTCGATTGACAGTGCTCCCCAGATAGACAAACTGATCAACCCCTCCAAGTCATTTACCATACACATAGATATTTAGTTCACTGTACTGCTTACCAGGGGCAGGTTGGTACATGACGACGGTTTTCTTGAGACTGACAGTCAACCCTGTGGCAGTACAAGCATAAGAAAATGCATTCAAAATGTGCTGCATATCACTCTTTGTGTGTGCTACAAGATCGCAATCATCTGCATACAAGAGGTCTCTTATGATTGATGTAAATACTTTTGTTTTTGCAGCAAAGCGCCTGATGTTAAATATGCTGCCAGAGGTTCGATATTGGATGTAAACTTCATGCTCGTAATTCCTGAATGCAATACAGAAAACCATTGCAACGTATATGGCAAACAGAGGCGGTGCTGGAATATCCCCCTGTTTCACTCCATTTTTTGCTGAGATAGGCTCCCACATGTTACCTCCGACATTAACCCAAGCCTTCATGTCATCAGGGAAAGACCTAACCAAAGCAAACAACTTATCAGGGCAACCACGTTTCTGGAGAACATTCCATAATGCATTTCTGTTAACAGTATCGAAAGCTTTCGTCAGATCGACAAAAACCTGATACAGATCCAAGCCTTGTTCAATGCATTTCTCCTGGAGCTGTCTAGCTGAGAAGATCATATCACTAGTGTCGCGTCCAGCACGAAAACCAGATTGACTTTCAGATAGAACACAATCTGCAATGTGTGTTAGCAGACAGTCCAGATGCACCCTACATAAAACTTTCCCTACGACAGAAAGCAATGATATACCTCTGTAGTTCCCACAATCATTCCTGTTACCCTACCGTTGTACAAGACCACCATTACTTCGTCTCTCCAGTCCTCAGGTACAGATTCATTAGCCCATATCCTGCCAAACAAAGAGTGAAGCTGTTGCAGAAGTCTCTCACCACCATATTGTAGGATCTCTGCATGTATGCCATCCATACCTGGAGACCTTCCACTGTTCAGCTTCGAGATAGCTACTGCAACCTTTACAAGCGTCGGAGGTTTTTCGAGAGCTATTTTCACAGGACGTTCTGGAATGAGATTGAGGAAACCTTCATCGACGACTGACGGCTGATTCAAAAGTTCATTAAAGTGCTCCCGCCACCTTCGTAGAATTCCTTGTGAGTAACGAAGAAGACAGTCCATAAACTTCACGCAAGAGACTGTACAACAGCTTTGTGTTATTGGAATCTGACGCAGCTTGTATCTCATCAGCCCTCTCACCCCACCCCTGATCCTTCATCTGAGAAAGACTCTGCCTAACACGTGATTTCACATCCTTGAGTTCCTAATGCAAAATATTCTTCTCCTGTGGTTTTGCCGCCAAGTAGCATGACAGAGCATGCCTCTTATCAGCCAACAAGTCTTCTATATGTTCACCATTCTCATTAAACCAGTCTTGATGTTTTATCTGCACCAATCCCAGAACACGCCTGCCTACATCATAAACCGACTGTTTAAGGGTCGGCCAATCCTCACCAAGATCTGCAACCTGCATCTCTTCTCGCAATGTCCCCTTCACATTTTTATCTCTAAGACGAGCAGCATTCAATCTTCTGGGCTAGAAATGCAAAATACATTATATATACATCCATATATATATTACTATTTCAGAGCTCCAATTCTAATTTTTAATTTCTGCCTGACCAACAACCGCTCTGCATAATCAGCTCCTGATTATTTACTAGATTTCTATAAGAATATAACATCAATGATCTCAGTAAACAGGTGGGGTAGTTGGCCTTGATAAGCTTCAACCAAAGCGAAACAAGTCTTGTCGGCTTATCTCCCCTGTTTGCTGAGATCAAAGTGAGTGAATTTGTCACTACTTTAAAACAATAGCTTACGGTCTTTAAAATGCTTTTAATTAAGCATAAAGTGTATTGCAAAATACATTATATATACATCCATATATATATTGCTATTTCAGAGCTCCAATTCTAATTTTTATATATATATACATACACACACATATATATATATATATATACATACATATATATGGGATAACAAATTATGGTTATAGGTAATCCAGTTAGAGGTTGTGAATACTCCGTATTGTGGATAGTTTTAATGTATGGCGTTGTTTGACTCAACAAGAGGTTTCCTTAGTTAGGTTGCGATTTCTCGGGAATTCCTATGCAGGTTAATCTTGGAGTAATAATAGTGAAAGAGTGAAGAATAAGATGGTCAACAGTACAAAAAGGGTTTTATTTACAGTATTTACGTGCTGCTTTAAACGTGTTTTGGAGGGAATACCCAACAAATAAGGATCTCTATGGCAATATACCACCTATCAGCAGGTCAATACGTGACATAGACTCAGATTTGCTAGCCACTGTTGGCACAGCAAGGAAGAAATAGCAGGTGATGTGTTGTTATGGAGTCCATTTCATGAAGCAAGAAATGCTGGTCGTCCCAAGAAGACATACGTCAAGCAACTTGAGGACGTTACTGAATGCACTGCGGAAGAACTGGCAAACGCTATGAGAGAGAGATGGATGGAGGAAACGTGTCATAGAAAGCCGAGCAAGCTCGACTTGATGATGATGGTGTGGTTGTCTAAAAATTGGTAATCACTTGAAATTGTGTCCCTCAATTTTAAATACAATGTATGCCTAATCAAATCATCGGAAAAACATATATATATATATATATATATGTATATATCATCATCATCATCACCAGGTTTAGCGTCCGTGTTCCACGCTTGCATGGGTTTGGACGGGGGTTTTCCCACTTGAGGCAAGAGTGGTTGTCTTGCTCGCATAGGACTGTCTGGCGGGTTTTCTACAGTTGGATGCCCTTCCTAACACCAACCACATTTACAGTGTGGGGCTGGGAGGTTTTTACCGTGTTGCCTACACGGCCACATTACAGCGTGGACTGTCTGGCGGGTTTTCTACAGCTGGATGCCCTTCCTAACACCAACCACATTTACAGTGTGGGGCTGGGAGGTTTTTACCGTGTTGCCTACACGGCCACATTTACAGCGTGGACTGTGTGTTTTTTGTCGTGACACCTACACGATCTCATTTGTTTCGGCCTGGATGTTGTGGGACCAACATAACTTTACATTGAAAGGGGCGGTGTGGGTGGGGTGGAGGTGGTGGGACGGGGGTGTGTTTTGATAGAGGTGCCTACTGACTGTAGTAGGTTTTTACTTTGTATTTAGGTAAGGCGGGTCTTCTCTATTACTGAGTACCGCCAAAGGTCTCGGTCCAGTGACATTGTCTTGGAGAGGTGTAAGCGTGTGAGGTCGGAATTTATCAGCTCGTCCCATGTTTTTCTGGGTCTGCCTACTCCGTGGCTACCGTCTATCTTTATTGCCCTGCACTTTGTTATACAGCTGTCGTCTTTCATGCGCATCACGTGACCGTACCAACGTAGCCTTCTCTCGAGTAAACAACATCTGATCCCTCTTATTTCTAATTTTTTCCTTAGTTCGTTTATGCTTTGCCGTTCACGTATATTACTATTGCACATCCAGCGGAGCATGCAAGCTTCGTTCCTCTCTAGTCTGCGTATATCCTCTGCACACAATGCCCAGGTCTCACTGCCATGCAGCATTGCTGTTCGTATGCAGGCATCGTATAACCTGCCTTTCATTTTTAGGGAGAACCCTCTAGCGGCTAATAGTGGTATAAGCTCTCTGAACTTTTTCCATCCAGTTCTGACTCTAGCTACTGTACTTTCAGAGCACCCTCCCCCACTGCTGATTTTGTCACCCAGATAACGGAAGCTGTCCACTATTTCTATAGAACCCTCTGCGCAGTTGAAGGAGCTAGTATTTTGTGGGCACTTGCTGCTACTTATTGCACCAGAGCACCGGCCACATGTAAAATCTATGTTCTTAGTTAGCTTACCTGTGATCCCGCTACATCTTTTATGCACCCATACTTTGCATTTGGGACATAAAATGGAGTTTCTACCTACGCCTTTCCTACACACTGAGCATGGCCATTTCCCCGATGGGACCGCCGCCTTATTTTCTTTCCTACAAACTAGAACTTTAGTCTTAGCCAGGTTAATTTTAAGGCCTTTTGATTCTAGGCCGTGCTTCCACGTTTGGAATTTCTTCTCTAGTTCGGTCATTGATTCAGCTATGAGCGTTAGATCATCTGCGTATAGGAGTTCCCATGGGCAGCCGGTCTTGAACTCCTCTGTTATAGCCTGAAGGGCAATAATAAATAGTAGGGGGCTAAGTACAGAGCCCTGATGGACACCAACTTTTACGCTAAACTCTTCACTATATTCGTTGTTAATTCTAACCTTACTGACTGTTTCTTTATACATGGCTTGTATAGCTCTCACAAACCATTCGTCAACACCTAGTTTTCTAAGAGACCACCAGATAATGGAACGGGGGACTCTGTCGAAGGCTTTCTCCAAGTCGACAAAAGCTAAGTATAGGGGTTTACTTTTAGCTAGGTACTTCTCCTGTAGTTGTCGTACAATGAAAAGAGCGTCTGTGGTACTTTTGCCTGACACAAACCCGAACTGCATTTCATCTAGATCAATTCTCTCTCTGATTAGTTGCGCTATTACTTTTTCCGTGACCTTCATGACCTGGTCGATTAATTTAATGCCTCTATAGTTACTCCTATCTAGGGCATCTCCTTTTCCCTTATAGCAGTTAACGATGATGCTGCTACGCCATTCCTTCGGAACAACCCCATTCTGTACGACTTGGTTAACTATCCGGGTGACCATGGTGTGTCCCACCGAACCAGATGCCTTCAGCATCTCAGCAACTATTTCCGAAGGCCCAGCCGCCTTACCCGTCTTCATATCTTTGATTGCCTTACTTATTATACTACCTTCAACTAACACTGCTGGTCCCTCTATTGGATCGATCTGGGGGAGACTGTCTTTCTCCCATTTGTTCTCCTCATTTAGAAGCCTTTCGTAGTGACACTTCCAAGCTACCTTCTTATCAGCGTCGGTGATGGCAAGTATGCCATCATCGTTAAGTACACACTTCTCCCCGACAATATCACGGTTTTCCTTGACACATTGCCTGGCAATCCTGAACACCTCACGTTTTTGGTCCTCACGTTGTAGAACATGCTTGAACTTTCTTTCCTCTGCTTCCCTTCTTGCGAAGTACACTTGTCTCCTAGCTTCCCTCCTGGCCACTTGATAGTCTTCTCTACTTCCCCCATCCCGCCATACTTTCCAAGCCTGCTTTTTGGCCTTAATTGACTCCTCCACCTTACTGTTCCACCACCATGTTACTCTCCTCCTACCTACAGGCCTGCTCCAGCCACAGACTTCGTCTGCCGCCGTCAGCAGGTTTGCTCTCAGGAATTCCCACTGTTCCTCTATATTATACGACTCTAATTGCTCTTCCTTACTGTCGAAAGCGTCAAGTAATTTGCTTTGAAATTTATTTCTGGCTATGGGGTCCTTTACCTTCCATATTTTTCTCCTGAGGATAGTCCTCTTTCGCTGTCTAGTACGTCTCGTCCTGACTATGAGGTCGCTAATTATCAGTCTATGTTGGGAGGTGAATTCTTCATGGGGGTGGGATTTAGTGTTAACAACAGACACTCTGTCACGTCTTCTGGTAAGGATATAATCTACCTGGCTTGTGTGTTCCCCCGATCTATAGGTGATCAAGTGATTGCCTCGTTTTTTGAAGTTAGTGTTACAGATAGTTAAGTTATTTGCGTCGCAGAATTCCAGGATTCTGGAGCCTTCCTCATTTCTAGTACCGAACCCATAGCCTCCATGGATTCCGTCATAGCCGTCACAATGTTGTCCAACGTGACCATTTAGGTCGCCTGCAATAACTATATAGTCACTGTCGGTTATTTGGGAGGTAGCGAGCATCAGTGTCTCGTAGAATCTGTCTTTTATAGCGCGGGGCAGTCCGGATTGGGGTGCGTACGCAGATATTACTGTCACCGTAGTTTTATTGAGGACAAGTCTTATTTTAATTATTCTGTCGTTCACTCTATTTACGTCTATTATCTTATCTGCCCACTTTTCTGCTACCATGATTCCTACCCCACCCAACCCATTGTCATTTCCCACCCAGAAAAGCTTATAGCATCGCTCTTTACCCACGATGAATCTAGCCGACCCTCCCCTCCACCTGGTCTCTTGAATACAACAAACATCGACCTCCTTACATTCAAGCATTTCTACAACCTCGTTAGAGCAACCCTTTAAGGTGCCTACATTCATGGTACCAACTCTGAAGTTTTGGATTGCGTTTGGAGGGTGGGAGCGGTTGGGCGCGGGGGGGGGGTGGGGTTATGTTAGCCATCCTGGGCCGAAACAAGGAGGAGTGCTTGCATTCTCGTCCACGAGGTGAATTTGGCTTTATCTTTGGCATTGTCGCTGAGCGTCCACATTTTTCTCTCTTCAACTCTCCAGAATTCCGTAGTCCATCCATCATATCGAAAAGCAACCAGTTAAGCGATAGTATGGGCCTCTGACTTATGATTGGTCCACGTAATAATGGTGGTGCGTGGGGGCGGGAGGGAGGGATGATGGGTTGTTAGCGAGAATGTAAGGTTTAAGATAAGATCGCCGTATTTTGGGCATGATTTAACAATAAACGAAAATACAAGATTTGTTTTGTTTAAGAAATTACGATAGAGAAAATGCGGTGATAGGGAAAATATGATTTTTAGAGAAAAGATATGATATATAATGGTGAAAATATGATATAGTGTGAATTTAGGACATAGAAGTGATTGAATGAATGGGTTCGAATGGAGAGACATATACATATATATGAAGGATGATGCAGTAGAAGAAGACCACGGAAAACAATGGCGGAGGTGGTGAGAGCAGACCTCAGATCACTGAAGTTCACGGTGGAGATAATGAGGGATCGTGACAAGTGAAGAGATGCTGTGCCGAATAGGACCCGTCCCACCCTTGCAAGCAGGGAAAAGCGGACGTAAAATGATGATGATGATATATATTTATATATATATGGCTTAGTGGTTAGAGCATTGGGCTTGCAATCGAATGGTTGTGAGTTCAATTCTAGGACCAGGTGATGTGTTGTTTCCTTGAGCAAGACACTTTATTTCACATTGCTCCAGTTTACTCAGCTGTAGAAATGAGATGATAGGACTGGGGTCTCTATCATTCCACTGCAAAGTGGTCGTGGAGATGCCACAGCAAAAAAGCACCCAGCCCACACTGTAAAGTGGACGTGTAGGCACCATGGAAAAAAAAAGCACCCAGCACTCACTGTAAATGAGGTTGGTGTTAGGAAGGGCATCCAGCTGTAGAAATCAAGCCAGAATCAGTTCACGTATGAGCAAGACAAAGTCAGCCGACCGGACACTGCCCACAACAGGACAACCTGTCTAACCCATGCTAGCATGGAAGAACGGACGTAAAACGGTGATGATGATGATGATGATAATATACACACACCAATTAATGCCTCCCCAGCCAAACCATAGATGCTGAGCACCCTAGTGTTGTAATAAGGTAGTGCTGATGCCATAACGAAAATCACCTAGTTCATCCTGAAAAGTGTTAGTGTAGGAGTCACGATAAAATGCTCCCAGTACATAATGTAAAGTGGTTGCCATTAGGAAGGACCTCCAACTATAGAAACCATGCTCCTAGCACACGTTGGCATTTGGAAGCACATCCAGTTGTAGAAACCAACCCAAAAGGGAGTGTACGAGCAGGACATAGTACTCTGACCAGTCTAGCCTCAGCACACAATTCGTCTAACCCATGCAAGCAGGGAAAATAGATGTTAAACAGTGCTGCTGCAGATGATGATGATATGGTGTTAAGTGACTGAGAGAGCAAAAACATTCCTTAATGGAATGCAACTCAGTTGCAAAGTTAACATTGCTACTGGTACTCATTTGTTTCAAATGAATGGACTAGAGCAGCATAAAAGGAAATGCCTTGCTTAGGATATACCATGCCATCTAGTGCCAGAATGAACCCACAACCTTCCATTTGTGTGCTCAATACCTTAACCATTAGACAATGTGCCATCACATAATATATTTATACATATAATTGATATATACATGTGGAGTAATAGAAACACTTGCCAGTATTAAAAAAGGTGCCAAAACTTATTAGTCTTGTTTGTGTAACACAAGTGAGAAAACAAAAAGTCATGACACATTCCTGTATCATAGACAATGATTTATTAATTCTTTCTGTCTTAGAAATAAGAGAAGACACATGGATATGGGTTACACTGAGATAAACAGTAATGATTTTAAGACATACTACAAATTATTAGCAACTTAGAATCAATGTTATATCAAAAGGATTGTTTTTCTAACCAATGTCCTTTAATCAGTATTGTATATAATGTTTGTTTTACAAAGAACAGTGCCAGATAATCACTTCTGTCTTAGAAATATTTTAAAATGGGAAGATATATATTAAGATAATGTACATCAGAAATTATAGATTGACAGATAGAAGAAGAAAAAGATTAAAGCAGCTGCAGCAACACATAAAGGTTGAATTAATTTTAGATGCAATATAGGCTAACTGACAGGGAGAGTAGTGATAGATTAGTAGCTGCATTCATCAAATTTAATAGAACATTTTCTCTGACTTAAGCAACATTATCCACAAAAGTAATATCAACTAGGTATAACTAATAATAAAAATTGATTACTAATTTTGGCACAAGGCCAGCAATTTCGACCCCAGTACTAAACTAATACTTTATTTTGTCGACTCTGGAAGGATGGTAGGCAAAGTTAACCTTGGCCTTTCATACTTCCAGTCATTAAAATAAAATACCTGTTAAGTACTGGGTTGATATAATCAACTTGACCCTTCCCCAACAAAATGTTTGCCCTGGAGTATGTTTAAAACAATTAATGATAAAAATTATAACTTCACTTCAAATTGAATGGCGTAATCTATTAGGTGTATATAAACAAACTTACATTTGCTATGAACACAATTTTAGGTTAATTTCCACGTTTTTATTATTATTTAATCCCCTAAATTAGTCCACACTTAGCAGATCGATTATCAAGGGCATTCTAACTATGCCCATCATGCCCTTCTCTTGAGTATTTTGTGTCTAGGACTTTTTTTTAACTTAAGGTTTTAAACCCAAATATTATACAGAAATACTAAATATGTTTTCATATAACTTTCTGTTTTATATCCAGTTTTCCTTGATAATAAATATGTGAGATGGTGTTTCAAATTTACACATTTGGTTTTAACAGCCAGATGTCTATCCTACTAATAGGACATTTAGTGAGAGATTGATGTGGAAGCTTGTTCACCCAAGCAAGCTGAAGACAACAGAATTATACAATTTGTTTTCTAGGCACAAAAACAATAGCTGTAGTAAAGTTTGAACTCACAGTTACATTGTTTGTACCTTTGCACCTTAATCCTAAAACATTTTTACTTCTTATATACAATACAGAAAAACACTGATAAGGCCTTCATAGATATTTTAGTACAATTTCAATCAAGGCCTCATTCACAAATAGCAAATACAGCTTTCAGGATAATTCAAACAGTTCATAGTTTTAAAATGTACGCTTCCATTTTTGGACAAACTAGAGATATAAATCAGATGACACTGAATATGATTCCAATAAACGACTTTGACCCACACTTACTTCAAGACACTCTAATGGTAGTAATTATTAGTCAGTTGTGAAATATAATTTTTAAGTAAGACAGAGTATCTCTAGAATTTATATTACCTGTTCTTGACTGCCTCAATAATCATTTTAAAGGAGGGCTGATAGATCCAACATGTTATTTGTTCAAATAGTAATAAATAATCTTCACTATAATGACAGGAATAATAGCAATAACTCTTTTACACTGCAAACAATGACACTGTGAAATTAAGCCATCAAGTAGTAGACAGCTTATAATTAAGTATCACAGAGCCTCAATTCATCACTGTTATTTTGCATTAGTCTTCTCTGTTCTTTCTAGAGCCTCTTAAAATATCCCAAATAAACAAAAAGCTTACATAGTTAACATGAGAAAGGATAAAAAAATTGTCTATGAAGATATAGGGCCAAAATAAAGAATACATACAAAAACAAAATGATTCTATAATGATAAGAAATACAATATATGTATTAAAAAAAAATTTGCTTTTTAGAAATACAATGCATTGCTGAAACCACATCAATTTCTTTAAATAGAAACATACAACCGTATGAAAACTTACATGTCTGACCAACCATGTTCTCCCATAATCTGAGCAGCTTTAAGGTATTCTGAAGCTGCCATGTACATTTCAGCTGCAACTTTTGGTTCATTGCTGTTCTTGGCCCAGTCTGCTTGTTTGCTGATTAGTTGACGTTCATCTGAAGCAGCACCAGACCCAATAAATTCCTAGTCATAGCAAAAAATTAAAAAAGGACATTATACTACATTCTAGAAAGTAAACAATATATATAAAGGAAGGTATAAACCTGACTGTGTGCCTAACAATTTTGGCTTGTATATGGCATAGCGGTCAAATATATATATCCCTTTATACTCAACCTGCTCCTTCCCATGCATAGAGTACTACCCCGATTTGTGATCTCCCTGGTCTCAGCACCACAGACTTTATATACATATGATGGCTACATCGCAATTTCAAGAATTGCCATGACCTGATCCCCCACTAACATATGAGTGGCACAAAAATGACTCTTTAGCCTTGCCAAGGATTTACATTCCTTTTTGCATATGCTTCAGTGATGAACATTGGTTCGCTATTTTGTTTTGATGAGTTTTCAAATGACGTTGGGGTCCACCAGCCAAGGCACATTGTTTTCTACACTTCTGACAAGAAGAAATGCCAAAGAGACCATAATCGGCAACATTTTGTACATGGCTTTTATGAGACTTTTAAGACCAGCTTTACTGAGACAAATCTGGCCACACTCATTGCACATGAAGTTACTTTGGGCATCTGAAAATCTAGGTAAAGTAATATCATGTAGACCCTTACGCAGACCCCTTTTTAATTTTTCATGTTTCACACAAGATTTTTCAACTTCCTGTTTTCCATTAAACACTGTTTTCCTCCTAGATGATCAATCTAAAGCAATGTCTTCCCAGATACATTCTCTTGTTTTTGACTTTATCAAAACTCTTTTGGTGCAGTCTTTATACCTAACTTTTGGTTTATGCCTTGGTTGTTTGCCTTTCAGTAATTCCCCGTACAGTAACTGCTTAGGAATATGAAGATCTGAGATTCTTACATGTATTATCACTGTTAGCCAAGGTTGGATGGGTCATCACAGAGTGTGACTATACTTAATGGGAGCCAATGACCTCTCAGATGCACTGGGTCTGCATCTCCTTACATATCTTCACACATTTTACAGAGTTCATTTTATAATGGCCACCAGTACTAGAGAGGCTGTTGCACTCTTGACTCAACTGAAGATTCCTTTCAACTCATTTTTTGTTATGGTTTTTACAGCTAGATGCTCTTCCTATCACTAACCACCTTACATGGAGTACTGAATGTATTTTTTATTGTACCAGCAATAAAGACGTCATTGTGTCATGACCAAAAGGTTCTCGCAGCCCTTTTTGCATGGTTTCTATGGTTAGAAGTGCTTCCTAACACCAATGACCTGAGCACATTTTATTGTGGCAGTATAAAAAGCAAGAGTTGTTAAAAGGATATAATAACTCCTTGGAGTCAATGGTCAACTAAGTGTTAAATAGTCTCACCAACCCACAACTGGCCAAGCATGGTGAGTACAGCTACACCCCTGACATAACCAAAATCAAATAGAAATTGGAGGAGGTCAACCAGGGGAGGGGTTCCTCCAACAGGAGTAAAAAGGCCCTGGATTGGATTGGACTCTTACTATTCTCCATACACACATGTTCTGCACCTCTTAAGTACCATATTCTAAACAACTTGAAGAGAACCTCAACTTTCGCTGTGTTTAATCTTTGTAATTAAAGATTTCTTCACTGTATGAATCTAATACCATTATCTCTTTCTTTAGTTGACAATATAGTTATATTTTGAAAACAGCATAAATATTTATGGTATGCGTAACTTGGACCAGGGTAAGATTAAGTCCTTTTAAAGCCCAAAGCATTGAAAAGAGTATGATCCCCACAACCCATACACAAAGTCTGCAATTTCTTAATGACAAATATATTTAATTTAAATAAGATGGTGCTCCTCGACCCTTGATGTCCTAAGCATATGCTTATTTAGCCTAATGGTTAACCCAGCCCTGATTTGGACTGATCACTGCTTGTTTTAGTGACCTTGTTTACTACCTTTTCTCATGAGCTCATATTTCTCACTTTTCCTTGTATAGCTACTCCGAATTACATATTGTGTCATTTCAAATATACATACAAGCTTACTTTCACTGCTGACACACTATGGGTGCATATGTGTGTTAACAAATTTTATTTTTCCAGTATGTTTTTTTTTTATATTTGAGTGTTGTAAGTTCAATACAGTACAATTATATTAACAAAGAATTCAATAATTGCATTAACAATTCTAATTACAACCAAACATTTTATATATATATATATATATAAATGTTATTCTAATTAAGCATTTACTTTATTAATAAAGTATTTTAACAACTTAGGATTCATAACACTAATGGTGTTAGATGTGTTGATATATATTCACATGAAATTGATTAAATAAAAACATTGAGTAAAAGTAAAGTGATGAAAATAATCTGGTGGAGGTTTTCATAGTTTAAAATCACAACTTATGTTTATTTGCTTAATTAAACAATACTTGTCCTTCCTCATAGCGGAGCCATCCAGTTCCGGACTCCAAAACTATTGGTTCTACTGTACAGTGCCATCCAGTTCTAAGCTCCAAAAATATTGGTTCTGCTGTGAGATGAGTTCGGCATGACCAACTAGTCTGTCCCTCTTCATAATGGTGCCATTCAAGGCCACACTGTAAATGTGGTTGGTGTTAGGAAAGGCATTCAGCTTTAAATTCCTCGGCCAAATTTACAGTTCTGTCGGAGCAAGGTACAGCATGGCCAATTCTGGCCAGACTTGTCTCTTGACTTAGACGATTATCTAACCCATGCAAGCATGGAAAATATACACTAAACGGTGATGGTGATGATGATGATGATGATGATCTTGTCATAACACCCAGATTTAGACAATTTGAAAGTTAAATGGTTAAAGTAAAATTGTATTCTATGTCTAACTGATGTTTCCAAAATAATTCTTCAACATAATAATTACATTATAACTGATAAATGACACTTTTATGATTACGTTTCTATTATGGCATAAGAGAGATGCTTCATTTTATAAATTTGGACAAGTAGGTCTCCTAAGAACCAGATATCCTTCCTAAATCTAACTATTCAAACATTAAATGAGATAAGGCAATTAGAGCAATATATCACACCTAGGGAAGAGAAAAATGGTTAGAGCAAGATTTAAATTGATGATAATTTAGTTAGAAATGCATCACATTAACTTTGCATCAAACAATAATCATTGAACTAAAATATGATCATCATCATCTTTTTTATGTCCACTTTTAAATGCTAACCTGAGTTGGACAAGACATTCTGAGGCAGATTTTTTTCTACAGTCAGATGCCCTTCCTGATGATAATTCAAACTTTATTTTTAAGTATGTTCATCATCATCATCACCATTTAGTGTCCATTTTGCCATGCTTGCATGGGTTAGATGGGTCGTCCATATAGGGAGACAAATCTGGCCAGAGTCGGCCACACCATACCTTGCTCCGACAAGGACTGTAAATTTGGCCGGTGATTTTACAGCTGGATGCCCTTCCTAACACCAACCACATTTACAGTATGAATGAAAAACAATGTGTGAATGGAAAAGATGAATGGAAATAATAAAACAAACACATTTCACCAGCAAGAGACTTCAATAAGGATTTTTATTTTAATGTTTCATTTAACAAACAAAATATACAATAAAACATTAGTGGAAAAAATTACCTTAGCATAATCAAACATTCGAAGATCTGAATACATAGACATTGCTCTATGTTCTTGTCCTGCTTTCTTATAAAGTTTGGCTGCATCTTGAAATTTTCCTTTATGAGCATAGATATCTGCAAGGAATACAAGATTATCTGTTTCGCCACATTTCCTTCGATCCTGTAAGGTATGAATGTATGAATGTGTCATTAAATATATGTGCAGGAATGTATGTGTATGTGTATGAAAGCATGTATGAGTACATGTGTGAATGCATATATGTGTGATTACAGGTATGTGTATAAATGCATGTATAACTACATTTATGTTTATTTATGCAATTCTGTGCAATAATACACGACAATATTTATGTATGAATGTATGTATGCATGACTATATGTATGTCTATGAATCTATATATGTGTGACAACATGTATGTAAATAAATACATGTATATGTGACTACATATGTGAAGGTGTATGGCTTAGTGGTTAGAACATTGGGCTTGCAATCATAAGGTTGAGTTCGATTCTCGGACCAGGTGATGCGTTGTGTCCTTGAGCAAGACACTTTATTTTATGTTGCTCCAGTTTACTCAGCTGTAGAAATGAGTTGTGACGTCCCTGGTGCCAAGCTGTGTCGGCCATAGCCTTTCCCTTCGATATCATCGCTGACGTGGAGAGGGGAAGTTGGTATGCATGGGTGACTGATGGTCTTCAACAAACAACCTTGCCCAGACTTGTGCCTTGGAGGGAAACTTTTCTAGGTGCAAATGCCATGGTCATTTGTGACCGAATGGGGACTTCTCTCTCTCTCTCTCTCATGGGACTACCTGTAAGCATAACTATATGTATGTATATGAATGCTTGTATGTGTATGTATGAATGCATGTATCTGTATATATGCATGCATGTATCTGTATGACTACATGCATGTGTAACGTGTATGTGCATCTCACTAACATACGATTCTGCACTCTATCAAGTGCATTTTATCATGCATCAGCACTAGGGCGGTTGTCAAGCCTTTTACACAGCTGAAGAGTCCTCCAGACCGTTTGTAAACATGTAAATATAATTGTTTCTACTTTTGGCACAAGGCCAGCAATTACCCCAGTACTTTACTGGTACTTTATTTTATCGACTCCGTAAGGATGAAAGGCAAAGCTAACCTCGGCTGGATTTGAACTCAGACCGTAATGGGCCGTAACTCTATGCTGCAAAGCATGGCGTCCGACCCTCTACCGATACTGCAAATCCACCAAACATGTAAATATAATGAAAAGAAAAGAAGCAGCTAGAAATTTGGTAATACGTGAATTGCACCCTTCTAATTCAAGTGTGTAATAAACCACACTACAGTATATGACTTAAGGTCTATCAAAGACATAAAAGTAAGAAAAGAAACTATAAATCTTTTAAAACAAAGAGAAACAAGACGTTTGTAATTATCATTTCATATCTTTAAAAAATCAGTTTGACAGACAAGTCACAAATTTACATAAGTTTAACGTAACTGAGGAAATCACTTTAGAATAACATTCACATTTGAAGAGTTTCATGAAAGTTTTTATGGAAAAATTTTTAAATCAACAACATTATATTATATTTTATTCTTATATTGGCAGTATCGGTAGAGGGTCGGATGCCATGCTTTGACGTATAGAGTTGCCATTCTGAGTTCAAATCCCGCCGAGGTTAACTTTGCCTTTCATCCTTACGGAGTCGATAAAATAAAGTACCAGTAATACATTGAGATAATTGCTGGCCTTGTGCCAAAAGTAGAAATAATTATAATTATTATTATAACCTTTTTACATGGCCAAAACCCACTTTGTATCGTCCTGTAGCATTCTGTGCCGTCTGTAATGTTTTTCTTCGTATTAGCCCTTGTGGCCAATAAAGAAACCATTATTTGCCTTTCATCCTTCCGGGGTCGATAGAATAAAGTACCAGTAATGCATTGGGTAATTGCTGGCCTTGTGCCAAAAGTAGAAACCACCACCACTACCACCATCACCATCACCACCATCACCATCACCATCATCATCATCATTATTATTATTATTATTATTATTAAAAAAATAAAAGAAATCATTATATCACAATATATTGCATTTAAAGAAACTTTGAGTAAACAATATAACTGAAATATCAACCTCAATGTTTTGAATTAATTCCAAATAAGAGTAATTCTGGGAATGTATAAATGCTTTCTTTGCAGTCACCAAATCTAAGGCTTCAAGTGATTGCTGTCCAAGAACATCCCAATCTGTATCAGTGACGCCAAGGCAAGCAATGTTACATGCTTCTCTATTAAAAGTAAAAAGAAAAAGAATAAATTTAAAAAAAAAAGCATTTAAAACCCTTTCACTACTATATTTCAAATAGAATAAACTATTTGAATTAATCATTGAAGAATTTGAAGGGATTTACTAAAATTATCAATTATTCAATTATTATGATGCCATTTGTAATATAACTTTAAAAAAAGTAAAATTATGCTGGAAGGTTTTGATTTAAACAGAAACCCTTTAATCCTTTAGCATTTACTATTATATGTTCATAGTAACAGCTTTATCTTACATAATTATCTCACATAATATCAATTCTATGAGATTTTGATATTATTAATATACCTGAACATCAGTATGAGTGGCCAGTTACAGCCGGTTTGGACAGAAAAGGTGAGAGAATTCTGGCTGGATACGCTAAATGCTAAAGGGTTAAAGTGAATGGTTTTGTTTCATAGAACCAGAGTCAGTTTTAAACAAGTTGGTATCAAAAGGGTTAAATAGTTCAAATAAACTGTATATTCAAATAATTATCAAGATGAATATTTAAAATATGTGTATGTGTATGTATATGTGTGTGTGTGTGTGTGTGTGTGTGTGTGTGTGTGTGTGTGTGTGTGTGTGTGTGTGTGTGTGTGTGTGTGTGTGTGCGTGTGTGTGTGCGTGTCTGTCTGCTTAGGAGCTGCATGTGTGTCATTTTCATCATTGTTATAACTGCAAGTTAACAACGAAGTCAACATACGTTCAATCCATTTGTTAAAAGTAGGAACCAAATTTTCCTCAAGTTACATTTTATCATCTTAATATATAGAAAAAATATTAGATAATATAATTATAGTTACAAAATATCTGGAAAAAATAAGACAGTCATATGCCTTTGACTATAAATCTATACAATAAAACCAGACCTGGAACTAAGCAACCTTACCATGATTTTTATCATCATCTCAACAATCATCCTTATCAAAATGTCTATAGTTTTATTTCCATAAACTATTTTTTAATGTATTGAGTTTTATAATATTGTTCAGTTAAACTCACAGGATAACAACCATTCATTGGATTTTGTTTCAGCATGCTTTTCTCTCCAATGAGAGAGAGAGAGAGGTAGAAAGACAGAGAGCTCCAGACTAAAGCAGATATCTGGATATAAAATTCAATAAAACTTATGACTCAGCTTCAATAGAATAATGGATTGGTAGTTAAGTTGTGTAGTCTGCTTTCTATCCTTCACTTTCCTTGTTCCGTGTTAAGAATTACTGATTATCTAGTATGATTGTCTCAGAACTACAATGGTGTTCTTATCTACCTAGTAATTACAACTGATATTCACTAACTCCAATTTTGTGTGCAAGTTTAACACTGTATATACTGAATATCTCCAAACTATTATATACGCCAATTCCAAGCAAAACAGCATTATGTATGAAAGGCAATGAGGGTAATATGTTACTGCAGGCATTGCATTCTTTTCTTGAGAATGCACAATTCCTCTGATTGTTCTAGAGCACCTAATTGATAAATCAATCCTATTCTCAATTCATGATAGAAAAAATGGAATTAGAAAGGGCATATATTCAAAGGCATGCAAATAAATATGCATAAATGAATATATATTACATTCTAGAAAATTCTATAGTTGATTCTTTTCAGGAATATTTTATGAACACTAAGTACTTCAAATTCAAACCATTTATAAGAGTCACAATGGCTACTACATTTCTTATATCAAATAGCTTTATAATCTAAACATTTTCTTCTTTAATAGCTAAACTCTTAACATTCTGCAATAATTTAATAGAAAATATCTAAAAATATCTATGTTAATTCAGGTATTTATAGTCTTTAATGGTGGACAGATCATTGGGAAAATTTATAGTATTACAGTAAAGATTTTAATCTTTAACATGAGGCATAGTGTGGCTTTGCACTATTTTTCAAAAATATTGTTGATTCAGTTTCATGTAGAACAGAAAATTAAGAGGTAAATACATTGTGCAATCAAAGCCAAAGTTCAAGGAAGGCATATAACTTACAAATAAAGCTTCTTTTCCATATACTGGTACATAGGTGCTGACAGAGGAACATCTATTGTTGTTATTGTATTCATTTTAAGGGTGAAGATTCTTGAACCAGAAAAACCAACAACAAATCCCTAAAAAAAGATTGAACATCTTAAAAAAATTAGGCAGAACTATATTAATAACAAAAGGTACCTTAGATGTAAAGGGGATCATTTTGTATGTATATGTGTGTGTGTATGTGTATATATATAGGGGCATTAACACTAACATAACTTTTATATGAAATACAAGAATTTGTATATCTAGTGACATACAGTATGTTTATAAATAAACATTTTGAAAGCCTTCAGCTATGAACTTGAAAACTGATGGTGTAGCGTCATCTAGTGTGTTCCAGCAGAAGCTAAGGACAGGTAACTAGCAATAACGTCATCATCATTTCTGACTCTGGTCGTTATCCAGCTAGTGCTCCCTGCCCCGCTCACTGCTGAAACTTAACATAGGTGAAAACATGTAGATTAGAAGCCTATGTATATGGGCTGATCAGCCTCATTTGCATATAGAGAGCTATTGGCTGGCACGGCCAGAAGATAAAATAAGGGTATTAGCTGTAACATAGCTTTGTCTATGAAATACATAAATTTGTATATCTGGCAATATACAACATGTTTATAAAGAAACATTTTGAAAGCCTTCAGCGATGAATTTGGAAACTGATGGTGTAGTACCATCAAGCATGTTCCAGCCGAGGCTAAGGGCTGGTAACTAGCAATAACGATGTCGTGATTTCTGACTCTGGTTATTATCACTGCACGTAACATGTTTTGCACTACATTAAGTTTCGAGGCATAGGTTTGGCAGCAACTTCAGACTACTTGATAGTGAAGAATGTATGAAGCATTAGTACAACATTTAAAACTGAGACAGGATGAATGTCTGAACAAGATCTTATTTTGAAATCATGTGTGTAAAGGGCCAAAAAATATGTTGATCCATTTTCTAAGGGAAGAAACTGATGCCGGCACTTGCCAATAAAATCACATGCACATGTTGGTTTTCACTTCAATTTATTATAAATTTCCAGTAGGTTAGTTTAATAACTTGATGGTTGTTTATTTGGGTATTGTCAAAGGAGACACAAAATAACAAATTAGTCACCGAGGAGGTCAGAGAATGCGTGATGAAAGAGCTTTGACAATAAACAAATAAACAACCATCCAGTTATTAAACTAGCCAACTGGGAATTTATAATAAATTGAAGTGAAAACCAACAGGTGCATGTGTTTTTATTGGTAGCATCATCTTCCCAAAGTATAACAATATATATATATGATGATGATGATTATATATATATATATATATATATATATATATATATATATATATATATATATATATATACAATGTATATAACACAAACAAATCTGCTAACAAAGAAGATCAATGTTATATTTGATATATTTTGTTAATTGCAACATTGAACATGTTAGAACATACCGTCGTGCACATATAATAAACTTTTAAGGTGCCATTTCAAACTATAAGCATGGCTATCTGAATACCTATTTATCTCTGAGAATATACTTTGCTCTCTGAGGCCCAGGAAGCAATATATTGCAGGCCATCATTCCATGGCTTTTGTTCAATAAATCAGAAACTGGGAGAGCTGTGAAACATTTCTTGTTTTCACACCCGATAACTGTGGACAGAAGTTTCTTCTCAAAGATTTATCTGACTACAAAAATAGTCTGTGAAAAAGCGAAAATCAGTATGATGGTAATAAATTTTAAAGAGAAAAGGTAAAAAAAAAAAAGGAAAGAAAGAAAAATAGTAACAAAGAGAAACAAATAAACAAAAAAGACTGAATAAATGAATAAAATTCTCTGCAAAAGTGAATATAAACAATGACCTTCCTGATAAAATTGCCAAGTGTGAGTTGTCAGAAGCCTATCTTGATTGCAGCACTTTCAACATAGAAAAGGTAATAAAATGGAAACAAAGTTATTCTGTTTTCCTTCATGCATATTTTTAATGATAGTTGTCATTGCTGTTTTCGTTGTTGTTATTGTTTAGCCCGAGGTCAGCTTTGATCAAACAGACCAATAACCGAAACACATTCCAGCTGTAACCATACAGTCTCTTTAACTTTTTTTTTTTCAGACATTGTATTTATTAATACATTCAACATCACCATCACCGTTTAACATCTATTTTCTATGCTTGCACGGGTTAAACATGGTGTCACATTCTGTGACTTGACTAGTCAGGTGACCATGTTTTGCTCACATGTCCAGTTTCTATGACTGGATGCCCTTCCTAACACCAATCACTATACAGCATTTTTTAAAAGACAATAGTGTGTCAGGTGAGAGAGATTTTATCGCTATTTCTAGTAAGCAACTGTGTAGAAACCTCCTTGTTGGTTTCAACTGATAATCGTTGTGGATTTAGATAAATAAAATAGGAAGATACTTAGTGTTTGTGTTATTTCAGCTGTTATTTAGCCACAAGTCACATTTAACTGATCAGGTATGATCAAAATTATTCCAACTGTGACCATTGAATCCTTTTTTAGCTTGTGTCAACATGGACCTCGTAATTCACAGTAAGATTGTAAGGGTGATTTGGCTGCTATAATCCAGTCAATTCAGTGACAACCTAAATAGAGGCACTCCAATTCTAAGTCAGCATTGATTCAGCAAACAATCAGAAGTATTCTAGTCATAACCATGCATTAATTTCAAATAAATTCTATATAGATATATAGATATATATATAGGGTGTGTAATGAGTGCAGGCTAATCACTGTAAATGTTATATTGACACCATTTTTAAAAAGCACCCAAAAGTGACAGCTATTTATGTCATTCTGCTGTGTATTGCTTTGACAAAAGTCAGTGATATATATCATACTTAAAAAATAGGCATTGGCTGGATGTATCCTTTATACAACCAGCACTAGAGACAACTCAAGGGTCTTTTATATCCTGTATCAGTTTTTATTCAGAGTGACTACTCTCCTAGATGGGTTGCTTTCACTATAACTTACAAAGCCCATGTCTGCCCTATATTATCATATTGTTACATATTTTATCATCATCATCATCATCATCATTATCATCAACGTTTAACGTCCGTGTTCCATGCTTGCATGGGTTTGGACGGGGGTAGTCCCACTTGAGGCAAGAGTGATTGTCTTGCTCGCATAGGACTGTCTGGCAGGTTTTCTACAGTTGGATGCCCTTCCTAACACCAACCACATTTACAGTGTGGGTCTGGGAGGTTTTTACCGTGTTGCCTACACGGCCACATTACAGCGTGGACTGTGTGTTTTTTTGTCGTGACACCTACACGATCTCATTTGTTTCGGCCTGGATGGTGCGGCACCAACATAACTTTACATAGAAGGGGGCGGTGTGGATGGGGTGGGGGGGTGTATTTTGTTAGAGATACCTACTGACTGTAGTAGGTTTTACTTTGTATTTAGGTAAGGCGGGTCTTCTCTGTTACTGAGTACCGCCAAAGGTCTCGGTCCAGTGACATTGTCTTGGTGAGGTGTAAGTGTGTGAGGTCGGAGTTTATCAGCTCGTCCCAGGTTTTTCTGGGTCTGCCTATTCCGTGGCTACCGTCTATCTTTATTGCCCTGCACTTTGTTATACAGCTATCGACTTTCATGCGCATCACGTGTCCATACCAACGTAGCCTTCTCTCGAGTAAACAACATCTGATCCCTCTTATTTCTAATTTTTTCCTTAGTTCGTTTATGCTTTGTCGTTCACATATATTACTATTACACATCCAGCGGAGCATGCAAGCTTCGTTTCTCTCTAGTCTGCGTATATCCTCTGCACACAATGCCCAGGTCTCACTGCCATGCAACATTGCTGTTCGTATGCAGGCATCATACAGCCTGCCTTTCATTTTTAGGGAGAACCCTTTAGCGGCTAATAGTGGTATAAGCTCTCTGAACTTTTTCCACCCAGTTCTGACTCTAGCTACTGTACTTTCAGAGCACCCTCCCCCACTGCTGATTTTGTCACCCAGGTAACGGAAGCTGTCCACTATTTCTATAGAACCCTCTGCGCAGTTGAAAGAGCTAGTATTTTGTGGGCACTTGCTGCTACTTATTGCCCCAGAACACCGGCCACATGTAAAATCTATGTTCTTAGTTAGCTTACCTGTGATCCCACTACATCTTTTATGCACCCAAACTTTGCATTTGGGACACAAAATGGAATTTCTACCTACGCCTTTCCTACACTCTGCGCATGGCCACTTCCCGGAGGGGACCGCCGCCTTATTTTCTTTCTTACAAACTAGAACTTTAGTCTTAGCCAGGTTAATTTTAAGGCCTTTTGATTCTAGGCCGTGCTTCCATGTTTGGAATTTCTTCTCTAGCTCGGCCATTGATTCAGCTATGAGCGTTAGATCATCTGCGTATAGGAGTTCCCATGGGCAGCCGGTCTTGAACTCCACTGTTATAGCCTGGAGGGCAATAATAAATAGTAGGGGGCTAAGAACAGAGCCCTGATGAACACCAACTTTTACACTAAACTCTTCACTATATTCGTTGTTAATTCTAACCTTGCTGACTGTCTCTTTATACATGGCTTGTATAGCTCTCACAAGCCATTCATCAACACCTAGTTTTCTAAGAGCCCACCAGATAATGGAATGGGGGACTCTGTCGAAGGCCTTCTCCAAGTCGACGAAAGCTAAGTATAGGGGTTTACTTTTAGCTAGGTACTTCTCCTGTAGTTGTCGTACAATGAAAAGAGCGTCTGTGGTACTTTTTCCTGACACAAACCCGAACTGCATTTCATCTAGATCAATTCGCTCTCTGATTAGTTGCGCTATTACTTTTTCCGTGACCTTCATGACCTGGTCGATTAATTTAATGCCTCTATAGTTACTCCTATCTAGGGCATCTCCTTTACCCTTATAACAGTTAACGATAATGCTGCTACGCCAGTCCTTCGGAACAACCCCATTCTGTATGACTTGGTTGACTATCCGGGTGACCATGGTGTGTCCCACCGTACCAGATGCCTTCAGCATCTCGGCAACTATTTCCGAAGGCCCAGCCGCCTTGCCTGTCTTGATATCTTTGATTGCCTTACTTATTATACTACCCTCGACTAACACTGCTGGTCCCTCTATTGGGTCTATGTGGGGGAAATATTAATATGCTTTTCTGTGATATGTTTGCCTTGTCTGTGTTTTACCTCTTCATCCAGGCAAGTTCTTTGTTTTGTCTTGTTTTTCTGTACAATTACTGAGTAGAGTTAAAATGAGGTTTTAACATTACTGACACCATTTAATGGAGTGGTATTGCCTTTAGTTTCAAAACCATGTAGATATCTAATTCACAGTCAATGATGAGAACAAGTTTATGTTCATTCATTTCCTCCATTTGTTGCAACCATCCATAGACATTTTTTCAATATCTCCATCCATATCATTGCCTTTCCCAGCCTGGCTGAGGACTCAACAAGTGCCCCAGTATTGTAAAGGGGTAGTACTGGTACCATGATAAAATGCACCCAGCCTACCAAGTAAATCAGTAGTGCTGGTGCCATTAAAAAATGTATCCAGTCTACCATGTAAAACGGTAGTGCTTGTACTGTGATAAAATGCACCCAGTTGATGCTGTAAGGTAGTTGACATCAGGAAGGGCATCACCTGTAGAAACCAAGGCATGGTCATCTAACCTGTCAAATCACAGAACATGACAATCCATCTAACACATGCCAGCATCGAAAATAGATGTAAAACAGTGAGGATGATCATTATGTGTATGAGAAAGAGAGAGAGAATGGTGGTACTAACAGAAGGCAACTCACATGTTTGCACAGACCAAGTGACTGACTTTAATATCAGACCTAGTTAGTCAAATTGAGAAAAGTAATAGAGATAGAGAAAGTAATAGAGATATTTATCAAAGAATATTACTGATAAATATAACACGTAAATGGAGTTATCATCATCATCACTGTTTAACGTCCATTTTTCATGCTTGCATGGGTTAGATGGGTCATCCACGACAGGGGAAAAGTCTGGCCAGATTGGCTATGCCATACCTTGCTCAGACGGAACTGTAAATTTGGCCAGGATTTTTAGAGCTGGATGCAATTCCTAAGACCAACCACCTGAAATTATTACAGAATTTACAGAGAATACATCTTATAATTCCTGCTATTGTTAGGGCAGTGGATTAGCAAAAATCACTAGACTATCTGGCAAAATGCTTTGCAGCATTTAGTTATGACCCTTTACAATCTGAGTTCAAAGGTGAACTTTGCTTTTCATCTGTCTGGGATCAATATAAGTGATTTTCTCCTTCTCTCAAACAAATTGTTGCCCTTGTGCCTGAATTAGAAACCATTACTACTGCTATTGTTGTTGCTGTAAACATTGATGGCATTGGTGGAAATCATGCTGCTTGTAGAGGAGCAGAAGACTACATGGCTATTTGATTTATTGATTTCAAGATTACTTAAATGTCTGAACAAGCTAACCTGCCTACAAAAAGAAACTATGGAGAATAAGAGAGAAAGGAAAGAAAGAGGGGGGGGGGCTGAATCTGTAATTATGTATGCTTGTGTATATAAATATATGTATATCTATATGTATCTGATAGTGTAAATTTTCAAAGAAGTCTAAGAAGGAATAAATAAGGTTGTTGTTGTTAGGTAAAACTTCATAGTGTTAGTACTTAAGCACATGTAATGCAATTAATTAGATGATCAACCAAATCATTCAGCCGTTATTTCTAGACATGGCAATTTTGATATTATTCAGAATGCATACTGTCCTTAAAACAAGTAGTCTCCATTACTAAGGTCTGTTCAGTGTGTATTAAAAGAGATTTGCTGCTACACTGCTTAAGCCCAAATAACACCCTATATGTTCTCTGGACAAGGGATTATGAAGTTCAGAATCGTAAGGGTAAAGACTCCCTTCGGTCATGAATGACCACGGGATTTGCACCTAGGAAGTTCCCCTCCGAGACACAAATCCGGTCAAGTTTATTTTGGAAGACCACCAGTCACCCATGAATACCAGTCTCCCCTCCCCACACCACCAATGTTGTCCAAGGGAAAGGCAATGGGCAATACAGCTTTAATGTAATTCTCAGGAAGATTCAGTATGAGAGGTGTGAAAACTGTTTGTTTTTTTTATTTATAGGAACAGTCGATTTTGCATTTTAATCTAAATAGCTGAATATTCCAATGACACTTGTATCTTTAGATTGGTTCGGTGTGACAGGTTTTGTAATAAGGCTCAACATTTGTATCACTAGTACACTAAGTAGATAAGAGACAAATCTCTCTCCAGACAGAATGCCAGTCTATCTCAGCTAATACAACCAGCATCTGGTCAGCTGTTATCTCTTCTCAACAGCTAAATAAACTGAGCCAAGTATGATAGAATTAAGTATATGCACAATAAAATGCTTGGACTCAATTTCAACACACAATCTTTCAGTCTTAAGTTTGATACCATATCTATTTGGCCAAGTTTCATCAAATTACATTGTTGGTGAGCAAATGTGTACTCTTGAATTTTGTGTTTACAACGAGGAGGTCTAATTAAAGAATTGTAGTTTCCCAAATAGAAACAACACTAATTGATTTAGTATTATAAAATACAAAGCATAACAAGATTTGTCTTTCTCTCTGCACAACATTCCTCATAAGACCTCTTATTGACATTTACTACTTCAACTTACAATCACCCATAAATGATGACATCCATCAGCAGCATCTGTACTCAATATCAGCATTCTCTCTCTCTCTCTCTCTCCACACCAAATGAAATGCTCAGCTGACATTTATCACCCTCTCTTCTCTGTGGCAATCATCACTCACTATTGTGACACACTCTTATTGGTATCTTGTCACATTGCTCATGCTGTTTTCCTTTTCACCCCTTACCAACCACTGTTATTTTTCTTTCACTACCAATCTATCACCTCTTCCAAATCATACTTTCTTCTTTTTCAACTCTTGGTCATCTCTTCTACAAATCACTCCCTCAATAACATTTGCTTTGAACAAAAGAGTGGATGCTCTTTATACTTGCAGTGAACTAAACAACCTTTCTAATGTTGGTGCCATAATAAAATGCACTTAGTAGACTCTGTTAAGTGGTTGATATTTGAATGGAGACAACATAAGAGAAAAAGACTTTAGTGCTGGTGCTATGATAAAATGCACCCAGTACACTTGTTAAAGTGGATCACTGATTGAACAGAGATAGCAGACGGCAGTGAAGAGTCTTCCATCTTGACATCACAACAATTTCAGGAATAAATAAAAAAGAAAACAATAGTGACAGCGACTGTAGAAGTCATGGCGACTGCAGTAGTGTTGGAAGAAGAACCCTTTTCTAGGCTTCATATTTTGTATACAGAAAGGGCTTTATTTCTGTATGTATGCCATATACTGATCTGCTAAGCACTCAATTCCTTGAGACACAGGTACTATATAACATTTTGCATGCTTGCCAAATTATAGTTATTGCTGATAGTATTTTCATTTATGTAAATACATAAATTTATTTTTTCCAATTACATTTCCATAACATGAACAAAAATATCTTCATAAATATCTAATGCAATATCAGCGTTGTCCAGCTTTACCTATATTATTTATTCACACACTATACACATAAAATTATCTAACTTATCACCTAAAAAATGTCCTCATTTCCATTACCAAGGTTTTATAATATTTAGACTACCTAGCCATTTTAAAACTAAGTCAAATTTTCTAAAACTTAAAATTCATATAATGTGAGCTATAATGTTTGATGTTTCATGTTCATTGGGAATAAAAGCAAGAATCCAGAAATGCATACACTGTATCAAGTGAATGTATAATATCATCCTCATCATCAGCAGGATAAGCAATTTATATCTTCTTTCCACAAGCATTGGTTGGAAAGGTTGTCACTGTCTGAGACCAAAGGAGTTGGAGTGACCTAGTCTTATTCATACATTCCATATTTGTCATGAATTCTACAGTTGGATGTCCTTCCTACTGTCAATCACCTTATAAGGTGTATTTGGTGTGTTTCTCCATGGCACTACCATGCATTTTTGTGGCACCAGCACTAACACTTTGCAAGGTAGCCTGGATAAGTTTTATCATGGCAACAGCACTAGAGTGGTTATCATATGTTCATCCAGAATGAAGAGTCCACTCAAACCTATATTGCCTCTGGTCTCTCACTAAGATTACTTTTACTGATTGGAGTATTTGTGAGTTAGAGTTTAGATCAAGAGGCAGAACAAAGGGTTTAAAGTGTTTCAGCTTTGCTGATAAATAGAAATAATATATAATGATATAAATGAATCTCAATACACAATTGAACCTTCTCTCCATTGTAAGAAAAGGTGATAAAAAGTAGAATGGAATACATAAAACATATATATTGTTTAAACTTCAAAGAAATATTTACATTTAACTTCTGTTGGTGGACAGGGAAATTGCTGGCTTTGATATTTAGATAGCCATTACCAGAGAAACACAACATATCTTCATATTCCGTATTCCAAGCAACACTATTAGCAGCTGGTTCCTGTTTAAAGTGAAAAAATTGAAAGATTCAAGCTATGTTTCAAACATTATTCTAAGATATTATAATGAGAGGACTCAAAACAATTATCACAAATAAATGGATTATGAGAAAGAAAAGACATTAATGCAGCAATAGAAATGTATGTATCCTATATGGTAATGTAGAAACCAATTAATACATATGACAACTGGAGGCACATGGCTTAGTGGTTAGAGCATTGGCCTTGCAATCGAAAGGTTGTGAGTTCAATTCTCAGACCGGGTGATGTGTTGTTTGCTTGAGCAAGACACTTTATTTCACATTGCTCCAGTTTACTCAGCTGTAGAAATGAGATGATAGAGACTGGGGTCCAAATCATTCCACTGCAAAAGTGGTCGTGGAGGTGCCACGGCAAAAAAGCACCCAGCACTCACTGTAAATGAGGTTGGTGTTAAGAAGGGCATCCAGCTGTAGAAATCAAGCCAGAATCAGTTCCCGTCCCACCCTTGCAAGCAGGGAAAAAGCAGACGTAAAATGAAATGATGAAATGATGATGATGACAACTATGAAAGATTTCCTCAAAATTTAAATTTTATACCATACAAGTCATTTAATCCTTTAGCATTCAAAGCAGCCGTATCCAACCAGAATTCTGTCACCTCTTTCTGTTCAAACTGGTTGTAATTGGCTGCTCATACTGATGTTAAGGTATTGTTCTCAAAATCTCCTAGATTCGATATTATGAGATAATTATGTACGATAAAGCCTTTATCACAAAAATACAATTGCATATATAGAGTAATGTAAATGCTAAAGGGTTAAAGGACAAACATTTCATTCTTACTACTATGAAATCATAGCTGGCATGTATTTTCTTGACCAAATTTCCCCAAAGATATTCAGTAAAAGTATGTTTATTTCAATTATTGGTCCCTAAGTATGATTTTAAGTTCAGTAGTACAAAGCAATGGAACAACATCAACTACACACTAGTAGTGTTGCAAATAGTCCAACTCCTTCTTAGCAGGGAAAACAAATGCTAAAGAATGATAATGATGGGAAGGAGAATGATAGTGATGAACTCTAGAAGTCTACAGTAAGGTGAGTAGAGTTGTTTAGTGTCAGTTAGAGGATACAGCACTTATTCTGAATCATGCTATGTAAATGGTATATATCACTAGATGAGTTTGTAGAGCTGTGGACACAATGTGACTTGCCCTATTTAGTTATCTAATTAAATATAGGTAATTAATTCTGTAATGAAAGAGATAGATATAGGGAAATGTAGAAAAAGTGACATCTGAACAAATATCCTCCACTTCCAACTAACTTTCACAATATCAGCCTTTTAGTCAGTAAACTAACATTTTACTAACTCAGCAAACTGTAACGATCAGAAGTTTATGTAAAACATCATTATATAAGCAACAATAGCAATATATTCATCACAAAGGTGGTGGATTGGCAGAATCATTACAGTGTTGGGCAATATTCTTCACAGCTCTTTACATTTTGAGTTCAAATCCCACTGAGGTCAACTTTGCCTGTATCCTTCTGGGATTGATAAAATAGTAGCATGCAGAGAGGGGGCAGAGAATGCAACAGCCTTGGACAGCTATATTGGGGAAGATGGTGGGGGCATCCAACTAATATGTCATGCAGGGTTCTCTATTCAATGTGGCTGCAGAGCTCAGTGCGCACATTTCTCAAGCACCCACCCAAAATATGCACTCAGTTTTCCAGCTAGATTAAAAAGGCTCTGTATTTGAGTTTTAGGGGCATAAAATCAAAGAGTTGGTCCCTGGTATCACCAAACCACTGAATGCTACTGAGTACCAGTCAAGTACTTGGGTCAACATAATCAATTGCAAGAATAGGAATTCTGTAACCCTTTAGCATTTATATTACTCTATATCTACTATTGTATTTTCATGGTAAACATTTTATTTCACAAAATTATTTCAAGTAATACTGAATCTAAGAGATTTTGATATTATTTATTTCAAGAACAATACCTTAACATAAGTATGGGCAGCCAGTTATGGCTGTTTTGAACAGAAAGAGATGAGAGAATTCTGGCCGGATACGGCCGGTTTAAATGCTAAAGGGTTAATCTGATTGGTGAAGAAATTAAGTTGGCTTTGAATCAGTGTTTATGTAGTTCATTCCAAATATTTATTTAATTAATAAAATCAGCAGACTTCAACAATACATTGATACAGCAGTAAAAAAGAATTAAACAAACTAATTTCATAGTGACATAGTACAAAAGTGGTAGGAATTTAATTGCAGAAGTGTTTCATTCACACATCTGTCTTTCCAATATCAGCATTGGTTAAGCAAAACATTATCTTTCCATTATTTATTTTTAAAATGTCAATATTACACACCTGGAATAATAGTTCTTTGTTATTCAGATCATATACCAAGCATGTACTTTGTTCATCAATTGCTGCCAATTTTGTCCGGTTGGCACTTAAATCAAGACAACGGATTCCAACTGATAACTTCAGCAGCAGAATTGGAAATGGGTTATTCACAAATATTTTCAGGATCTAAATACAGAAAAAAAATTTAACAGGTAATTCAAATTGCTTTGTCCTTGTTGTGTAAATAGCAAGAAAATGTAAGTAACTCTTAGAGTAAAACATTCAAGTAAAAATTTTGAATATTACTCAAAAGCCAACAAAAATACATTAATTTAAGTATAAATATTTTATTACATGAGAAAAAAATAGAAATTTTCATTATATTTATTCAAGATTAATCTAATTTAATGGGTTTTTTCCACAATAACGATACACTTTATAAAAGTTATAAAAGGTGATGATCTGCAATATAAATTTTGATTTAGGTAAACATCTCTAATAGTGATTGGTTTAGGTACCTTAATTAATTCTTTACATGCAATTTACATTAATATCATTTTTTAATTAAATTTAAAACAAATGTTTTGCTAAGCAATAAACAAATGTTGTTGAGATGAGCAAATGAAAAAACAATTTTCTGCAATCTGATAAAGAAGCAGACAAGTACTGAATTGAATTAATATCAATTCTACTGGAATAATATATATTCTTCTTTGCCCAATTATTCCTGAGAGGGTCATGGGGGCAGAGTCCTCAAACACTCCTTCCAGCAGGTCCTGTCAGAAGCAACCATCTTCAATTGATCTGGCTGGATCCCAATGAAACAAGCTGAGCTCATGAATGTTATCCAACAATCTTACTCAAGGTCTATGCCAGCAGGTTTTGGCCATAAAATCTGACCAGCAATTCTCTCCTGAGACATTCTGACCACGTGTCTGTAGTATTGGAGCTGTGATCTCTTAATTCAAAGAAATAGCAGCTCTACCTGGAGTGAATCTGATTGCTGAGCTCTGCACTCTATCGAGTAAGGTTACTCCAAAGACCTTTTCGAAGAACCCCATTTTGGCCAGTTGTATTACCAATCATATTCTTTCAGTCATAACCCAATGGCATGAATACTGAATTGAAGATTGCAAGTTTGACTTTTGCACCTTTTATATGAATAAAAATAACTTTGATAACTGATTTTTTAACAACAATGAGAATCTTAACCATCTAAAGTTTAGCAACTGAGGAAGACTTAACATACTGGCACACCACTGCACAAACACAGTTGTTAAATCTTCTATAATACACATGTTCCCTGTTTTAAAATGGAAGCTACATGATTTATGTCCTAACTCTTAGGACAATATACCAAAATGAAGTCCCAATGATCAGAATGGAATGCTGATTGAATGCTTGAATTCAGCTATTTCTAGCATCTTGAAATTGATTAGTTAGTTAGTTATCACAATTACAATGCTACAACATCTATTTAATCTCCTTTTTATATACAACCTAAGTATATTACTATATATCCCCAGCAGTTCTATCACAAGCTCCCTGTGTTAAAAAGCATGGAAGCAATAAGCTTGACTTCAATGATAAACATTATTCCTTCCAATTAATATTTGCATCATTTACCAGTTACTCTATACTATTCTAAATTCATCACCAACAACCACTGGGTGAGGCTCTATGTTGTTGCTTAACATGCTAGAAATAATAGCCAGATCTTCCTCAAATCAAATTCTACTGTCTTAAAATCTAAGGCTAAATTGGACAAAGTAATTTTTAGCATCTTATGCCAGAATGGTCATATTGAAATACTTTTAACTATAAGTCTGTATGATTAGACAACATTTATCATCATGTTTAAAAGAATATATATTCGTGTGTATGTATGTATGTGAGTGTGTGTGCGTGTGTGTGCGTGTGTGTGCGTGGGTGTGTGTGTGTGTGTGTGTGTGTGTGTGTGTGTGTGTGTGTGTGTGTGTGTGTGTGTGTGTGTGTGTGCGTGTGTGTGTATTTCTGTGTGCACATTTTACTAGAATAGATAGACTGGCTTTAAAAAGTTTGAACATTTGGATATTATTAGAGCAATGACATTTACAGCTGGATAGAATTAATAGTGCTGGTGATCTTCACAATAAAAGCACTCAGTGCATGCTATAAAGTGGTTGGTATTAGGAAGGGCATCCAGGTATAGAAAGTTGGACAAACAAAGCATTGGAAAGTCCCTTCAGTTTGTGTCAAAAGACACAGCATCTCCTCTGCACTCGATAGAAAGTATGACCATACATAAGCAGAATGCAGAGCCCTTGACTTGTCTGGGAGGTCAATAGCCCTACTTCAGTACTGACTGTCTATGTAGACCCATCCAAACCTTGCTAGCAGGGAAAGCAGGTATTAAATGATAAAGGTGTGCAAGATTACAGCATAATAGATTGCACCATGGTGTAAATATGAGAAGTATATGCAGTAATTTATATTTGGATGTATAGAAGACCTTTGATGGATGGAACCAAACTTGGGCACTGATTCTTATAATAATCTCCAAACTTTGTGCCACTACATGGCATAGAAACAGCTATCTTCTTTATCTCATGTTATGACTAGGCACTGCAACAGTCTGGGATTCAATGGACTACAGATCTCCAATCAATTAATCAATAAGTTGCACTGCTTGCATGGATTCCCTTGATGCTCTGTCACCATCCAATGCTATTGTTCATCATATTCAGCAGGTCAGAGGGATTGCAGTTTATGTTGTCACAAATCTGCTTGATATAAGTCTTGGCTTGTTGTCCTCTGATAGCTCTTCCTTGTATAGGCTGCCACAAAAGAACTTCACAAACAATTTCATCTTTAGCTCTCCGGTAAAGTCTATGCTAAGTGTCTGGCAAAGAAATGCAGGCAGATTGTTGAGTCCTAGCAACCTGATGAACAGTGCAGTTTTTGCCCCAGATGCAGCACAGCTGACCAAATATTCACACTGTGGCAGGTCTTTGAGTAAATCGTGGGAGTTTTGTCGACTTTGAAAAGGATTATGACCATGTTTCTCGGGACTTGCTGTGGAAGGTTTTGCAGAAGTGTGGGATCGATGGTCAGCTTCTTGCTGCCCTGATGTCTCTATACAAGTGCCCAAGTATTTGAGTTTGGATAAATGGTGCTAAATAGAAAGCATTCAATGTGGGAGTCGGACTCCGCCAAGGGTGCATACTGTCACCTCTCCTGTTCATTATTTACATGAACAAAATTGACATATGCAGCCGGGTTGGAAGTAGTATCATAGCTGATGGGTGTAAAATTAGTTGGCTTTTGGAATTTGCAGATGACATGGTGTTACTTAAATTGACAGAAGGTGATCTCTGACTTGCACTTGATAGGTTTGATGCTGAGTGCTGCAAGGCTGGAATGAAAATCAGTGCTGTGAAAACTGAGACACACATCTCCTCAAGGAAACTTGCATAGAGCACTCTACATATGAATAAAGTTCCACTGAAGCAGGTAGAGAAGTTCAAGTATCTTAAGGCCATGTTTACAAGTGATGGAAGGAAGGAGGCTGAATTAAGTGCAAGAATTGCAGGAGCTGGTGCAGTAGTGCACTAGCTTCAGCATTCAGAAATCAATTCGGTAATGACCAAAAGAATACGATCACAAATACAAGCGATTAAAATGGAGTTCCTCCGAAGGGTCTTTGGAGTAACATTACTCGATAGAGTACATAGCTCAGTGATCAAAGAGTCACTCCAGGTAGAGCCACTACTTCTCTGAATTGAGAGATCACAGCTCCAATATTATAGGCATGTAGTCAGAATGCCTAAGGAAAGAGTTACCAGGCAAAACCAGCCAGCAAGAGACTCGTAGGTAGACCCTGAGCAAGGTGGTTGGATAACATCTCGTGCTTGGGAATCCAGCCAGATCAGTTGGAAAACAGCTGCTTCTGACAGGACCTGATGGAACGAGTGTTTGAGGACTCTGCCCCCATGACCATCTCAGGAATATGTGGGCAAAGAAGAATAGATACCATTTAACATATTGAGAAAAAGTTAGTGCAAATTATAAGTGATAGCATAATGAGATACTGTGTAAATATTCCTTCTGAATGAGATATGTGGCTTTCTTATTTAAACATATGTGGATTGTCAGCATTATTCAAGCATTGGATATATGCTTAGCAGTATGTTTTCCATTTCTTTCCATTCTGAAATCAAATCTTGCTGAGATCAACTTTGCCTTTTATCTTTCGATAAAATAAAGATAGTAGTCATGTACTGGTTGATGTAATCAATTTCCCTCCCCACAAATTGTTGGCTCTGGGCCTAAATTAGAAACTATTATCTAAATATTTGTATTTTTTCTTTAGTGAATCATGTCTCCTTGTATAATGTGCAACCATTCAGTTTCAGTGAAGACATTTTTTTGTAATCTGTCACATAGTTTCTATATATGTAGTTGTATACTTGTTGAACCCATTGTAAAAACCTTCTAGCCCATAATTAGATATTGGAATTTCTAATGAGTTGTCTCCAGTATTGTATACTATTAGAAAGAGTGGGTAGACTTTTCTTTTATCTTCTAGTTGCTCCATAACAGATGTTATTACATCATGTATAAATGCAGTTCTGTCAAATTTAATTGCAAAATTTTCAACTTCCCATGCTTCAAACATTGCACCTGATACTGGGTATGTATTGCTTCCAGGACAAAAAACAACTTCCCTTTCAGCACAGGTAAAAATTGCATGAATACATGCTTTACAAACATTATAAAAGTGCTCACATCTCCAATAAATCTTCATTTTTATGGTATTATCCTCATGCTATTCATAAATATAATTAACTGCATCACAAAATAATGGTTTTCACTTTCACGTTTCACATGCAATAGGCATCAAAATCATAATACAGGGGTAAGCAACAAAAAGCTTACCACTTCAAAGATTTAAATGGAAATAAAAATAAATAATAATGTGTTTATAAAAAGAATAATATGTGTTGATGCTGTATTTTATTTCTGAAAATTGTCATTCCAGTGTGCGAATATTGCTCAAAGTAATATCAGATATCCCATCATGAAGAAGATTGATTATTCCATCGGACATTTCAGATGAAGTTTTAGGGACATTGATATTTAAAAAAGATTATATATATATATATATATATATATATATATATATATATATATATATATATATATGTAGAAGTTATATTTAATTTGTTGGGATACAACAAGCAAATATTTTTATAACTGATATAAAGCACTCAACAAATTATTGGAGTAAAAATACGATATATTAACAAATGGAAACTATATTTATAAAACCATATTTATTTCATTATACATATTTCAAGGACACCAAGTCAAATTATGGTGCGCTTTCATCAGATAAAATATAATATAGATCAGTTTTATAAATAAATATTGACATACCCTTAAAGAATGCAACCATTTCTGTTGGAAGCTCGCAGATAGTGGAGTTAGTAAATTTATTTAGTCTATTATGCAAATTAGTGTCGGATAGGTTTAAATCCCAGTAGATTTAAAATAGGCCGTTGGAGTATGGAAAAAAGAAAAAAGAAAAAAGAAAAAAGAGAAAGAAAAAGAGAAAAAGAAAGAGCAAACTCTAAGGAGGAAAACAAAAGAAAGAGAAAGAGAAAACCCTAAGTGAGAGGTTGTATTAACGTAAATTTTAAGATGAAGCGATGAAGCTTATTTACTCCGCCTAACTCATCCACTAAATATTTATTTTTTCGCTTCATCTTAAAATTTACGTTAATACAACAACCTCTCACTTAGGGTTTTCTCTTTCTCTTTCTTTTGTTTTCCTTCTTAGAGTTTGCTCTTTCTTTTTCTCTTTTTCTTTTTTCTTTTTTCTTTTTTCTTTTTTCTTTTTTCTTTTTTCCATACTCCAACGGCCTATTTTAAATCTACTGGGATTTAAACCTATCCGACACTAATTTGCATAATAGACTAAATAAATTTAGTAACCCCACTATCCGCGAGCTTCCAACAGAAATGGTCGCATTCTTTAAGGGTATGTCAATATTTATTTATAAAACTGATCTATATTATATTTTATCTGATGAAAGTGCACCATAATTTGACTTGGTGTCCTTGAAATATGTATAATGAAATAAATATGGTTTTATAAATATAGTTTCCATTTGTTCGCTACTTCTCTGAATTCAGAAATGACAGCACCGATACTATGGGCATGTGGTTATAATGTTTCTGTAAAGAATCGCTGGACAGATTTTACGGGTAAAACCAATCGGCAGGAGACCCAGGAGAAAACTCTGACGAGGATGGTAGAACGTATATATATATATATATATATAGAATTGGTGCTCTGAAATAGCGATGTATACATGAATGTATATATAGTATACTTGGCAATATACTGTATGCTTAATTAAAAACATTTTGAAGACCTTGCGCTATTATTTTAAAGTAGTGACTATGTCACTTCTTTTTTCAATAAACAAAGGGAGATAAGCTGACAGATATGTTTCATACTGTTGGTAATCATCAGAGCTTAGCACCCGCCTTTGCCTGTTGAAAATTATAGATGTTGGATTCTTATAGAATTCCAGTGATAATCAGGAACTGATTATACAGAGCGATTGCCGGTCCAGCAAAAATTGAAAATTAGAATTGGTGCTCTGAAATAGCGATGTATATATGAATGTATATATAGTATATATATATACATTACTTTAAAATAATAGCGCAAGGTCTTCAAAATGTTTTTAATTAAGCATACAGTATATTGCCAAATATACTATATATACATTCATGTATACATCGCTATTTCAGAGCACCAATTCTAATTTTCACTGGAATTCAATCCTGATTATCACTGGAATTCTATAAGAATCCAACATCTATAATTTTCAACAGGCAAAGGCGTGAGTACCACTCGGAAACTGCGCAGGTCCACCAATTATCGGTGAACCGGGCGACGTGTCCAGCCCATCTGAAATTGCTGCGCATATATTCTGTGATGACGTCCCTCACACCGGACTTCTGTCTGATGACTTTGCTCCTGATGTGCTTTCTCAACGAGATTCCTAGCATTGATCTCTCCATGGCTCTTTGAGCCGTTACCAGTCTCTGCTCTTCTCTCTTCGTTGTAGCCCAAGTTTCACTGCCATATAACATTGCAGGTAAAACTGTGCTATTAATGAGGTTGGCGTGGGTGGTCTTGTCCAACCTCCCCTTGAGCACATCCCTTATGCCGTTGAATGCCTTCCATCCAGCCCTTACTCTCCGCGAGATCTCCCTCTCAATGTCTCAGCACATGTTCACTTCTTGTCCCAGGTAGACGTATTCCTCCACCTCCTCTATTTCATCACCGCCAACCACCAAAATCCTACTTCACCTCTGCAAAATCCTACTTCAGTACCTCAAAAGTGGCGCAGCGATGACCCTGGCTCTCTGATAGCTATGGTAGCAGGACTCAATGTCCTGGCAGGTTTTACCATGCTACACAAGTATCAGACTATTTGTCCGAGAGATGATTCATCATCTAGAGTTCAAAAGCTAGCTAAACTGAAGAGGTACCGGCCTGTCCGCCCAGCCAGTGGGATGGTGTCATCTTATGGCTAAAACAGCACAAAGAAAAGGGCCTCAGTACCCTGCGCGTCAATCAGGCCACTCCACGATGGAGGAGTGCAACCCAAGTGACGAGAGGCTGCTAAGAATCACAGGTTCCCGAAGGCCGCCAAAGAACAGGACTAACCTTGCCATATGCACCTACAACTGCAGGTCTTTGGCAGGGGAGCAAGGACTGAACCACCTAATGGAGGAGAAGAACATCAGGTGCAACGTGTTAGGGCTGTGCCAGACCCGCCAGAAGAAGGAGGCAAGTTCACGATGGCAAGATGGATGTGCCGTGAGACTCTGTAAAGCAGAGGGTACCAGATCGGTCGGAGGTATAGGGTTCATCATAAGTAAGGAATGGGCTTCGGAGATCGCTTCTTGCCAGTTTATATCGTCACAGATTGGTGTACTGAACGTGAACCTCTCAGGGAAGGCCACCCTCAAGATCATCCAGACCTATGCTCCCACGAGTGCCAGCAACGACGATGAAGTGGAAGAATTCTATCGCCAGCTAGACAAAGTGCTAGCTGTGAAGTCCACTTACACTGTCGTGATGGGAGACTTCAACGCAAAGGTCAGACAGGGACGGCAAGGGGAAGAGTATGTTGGAAGATTCGGCCTAGGAGAGCGAAATGAGAGAGGAGAACGTCTGGTCACCATGGCGGAGGCGAGACAGCTCTACTTCGGAAACAGCCTATTCAGGAAGAAGAAGGAGAAGAGATGGACCTGGGTATCGCCAAATTCTGAGCACCAAAACGAGATTGACTACATCTTGGTCGACAAGCGATGCATACTGCAGGACGTCTCTATCATAACGCCATTCAAAACAGGCAGTGATCATCGTCTGGTGAGGGCGAAGGTCATCATCGACCGGACGAGGGAGAAGAAGGCGCTGCATTTGGCGTCGAAGGGAGAACGCGCCCGGGTCTTCAACGACGCGCAGTTGCAGGAAGCCATCATGCAGGAAAACAGGTGTCAAGGAGACGGCATAGACGTTGACTACGACTCACTGATAAGGGAACTGAAGGGGTGTTTGAGGAAGGCTAAGGGTGTGTGCCCGAGGGAGCAGAAGGGAAGAGTCTCGGAGGAAACTATGAAGTTGCTTGAGAAGAGGAAGAATATGAAGAGGACACCTGAAGATCACCTCGAATATTCCCTTCTCGGCAGAGTGATACGTTAACAAGTGAAGAGAGACTTTGAGGCATACCGGATGGAGAAGCTCCTGAAGGCCACAAAGGAAAAGAAGAGCCTCAAGAAATGAGAGAGAGACATGACAATGTACAGATCGGAGGTGACAACCCTGAAAAACAGCTGGAGTACTGGTCAGCGACAAGAGTGAGGTGGAAAAGGTTTGCGAAGAATTCTACACCAAGCTCTTCAAGTCTGCCGGGAATGTGCAGCCATTGCCGTCACTCCAACAGGAAGAAAATGTGCAACCCATCCTTGTCAGTGAGGTCGAAAGAGCCGTCGGCTTGATGAAAAGCGGGAAGGCGCCAGGGAAAGACGGCATAACATCGGAGGTGTTGAAGTCAGACGGAGAGTAGCTCTGGAAAATCCTCGCCAAGCGATTCACACACTATCTGGACGAGGGAAGAATACCCTCGCAGTGGAAAGAGTCGAATACCATCCTGCTATACAAGAAGGGTGATAGAGAAGATCTGAAGAACTACCGACCCATATGCCTGCTGTCTCACATGTACAAGCTGTTCATGAAGATAATCCTGAACAGGTTATCACATCATCTGGACGAACAGCAACCGAGAGAGCAAGCCAGCTTCCGGAAAAACTACAGCATGATGGACCACATATTTACTCTGACACAACTGCTTGAGCGAGCAAAAGAGTACAAGATGCCTCTTTGCATCGCGTTCGTAGACTACGAGAAGGCCTTCAACAGCGTTGAAATCAACGCAGTGCTGAACTTGCTGCAGAGGCAAGGAGTCGAGGCGCAATACGTTCAACTGCTCAGGGAGCGGGTTGCGGATGCACCACTGACATAGCTCTGCTGTCATCACCCGTACAAGTGCCGGTCGAGAAGGGAGTGAAGCAAGGAGATACGATCTCTCCAAAACTTTTCACCGCGTGTCTCGAGCAGATCATCAGAGGCATTGACTGGCAAGGCGGTGTCATCATCAACGGCGAGATACTTACCCACCTCCGTTTCGCTGATGACATCGTACTCATCGCTGAAACCACGGATCAGCTTCAGACCATGCTGACGGAGCTCGACATCAAAAGCTCTGCAGTAGACCTCAAGATGAACCGCATGAAAACGAAGTTCATGCAGTCCGACAACGTACCAACAGGTCAAATATACTATATATACATTCATATATATATATATATTTAACCCTGCAATGGACTGGCGTCCTATCTTGTACTCTCAGTCGCTTCACGCCATGAAACCGGGATAAGCACTGGCCAAATGAGCCTTCTGGCTTAAGACAGACTTTAGACTTTTTATATATATATATATATATATATATATATATATATATATATATATATATAGTGGTAAAAAACTGGGAGGTTATATCCTTAGTAAATAGAGCACTCAGTCCAGAGGACGAGTTTGGTATAGAGTTAGTTCCACAACAAATTAACAAAATATACTTGAGGACGCACATTTCACTGAATGGATTTTCAACCCGTGTATGGCTGTGGTGAGAACGAAAATGTATATGAGCTGACTTAATTCTGTGCAATAGATTGGTGACAAGGGAGACAATTCAAATTAGACTGATGCTGGGGGTGACAATTTTCGTTTGAGGTAGTTTATTCCAAGTAAGATTTATGGTTATCCCAGATCTTTCCAGTTACATAACAGATACTTCAAAGCATGGGAACAGCAATTAAAAAGTTGGCTCTTAAGTTAAGGGAAGTACTATTGCATAACCTCTGCAAGATATTCACTCTTTCATCAATACACAGCTTACAGGACATTTCTCCATTTCAATATGACTTGGATTTGACCAGAACTTTCAATGAGAAATTCACATCTGCATCTTTGAGTGACCATATGTGGCTTGCCAGTTTCATAGATGATCACTTATTTGAGTGTCTAAAGGTCGTCAGATGGTTAAGAAAGTGTTCTTTAAACTGGCCCTCTGACATACCTACATATGTTTTGACCTCTTGCTGTTGATTCAGATGAGTGGCTGTAACTTTAGCCTCAAAGACGACTGCAGATATGTTACACTGTTGTTGAAGAGGGCAATCTTCTAGCCTTCTGCAAGAGCATCCAGGTGGGGGAGAGATCTTGGGGTTGGTGGTGATGTGGGCTTTTATATTTTTAGCACAGGAATATCTAAGTTTCATCCTGTGTCTATTGAAGATAGGTCTGTATTTATGTCCTTTGGGGAAGTGTTTGTCTGGGAGTGCCAAGAATGTCCTACCTACATTGGTTCTAACACTGAGTAAGAATGGTGAGCAGAAGCAAATTATTTTCTTATTTATATTTCTCTTTCTACTGGTAGTGTGATTAGGAGGGGAGTAAGAAATGTTATCCAAGAAGCCAATGTTGGCTAACGCAGTGTTATAGTAAGGTTCCACTCTTACTCAAAGATGGCCTTGTTAGAAAAAAGATTAGAAATCTTAGTGATGATGTCTTTAATGAATTTTTTAAAGACGGTAAGTGGGTGACATGAGTTCTTGTGGATATAAGTTAACTTTTCATTAAGTTTGTGGAAAGGTTTGAATGTGTATATTTAAATGTAATTTCTTTTTTAAATATATATATATATCAATATGTGGTTGATGGCTGAGATAAAGAATACTTAATACCAATGTAGAGTTTAAATATTCATTTTATTTAAGGCTAAATAGTGAGTCTTGTTACTCTCGAATTTCACCAGTTTATCACAGGGTCATCAGACAAAAACTCACACTGAATAGCAATGACAGAACAAATAAGGGAAGACTCAGGGGGAAGGGGATTAATTGAGGAGGAGGAATTAAGACAAAGTGGACAGGATGGTAGTGGCAGTGGGGGAGGAGTAGAGCTGTGTGATGAAGATGATAATGGAAACTGGTATGAAATAATTTTAAGCTGGTCTGTGGCAGTAGAGAACAGCAGTTGGTGAATGTGAAGGTGGGTGTGTTGGGGGTAAGTGAAAAGGAGGAAAAGGTTGGTAGAATTGGCAGAATAAAATGGGGGAGGGAGTATATACAAACATACATATCTATACAAGTACACATGTATGCACAAAGATTCATATGCATATATACATACACATACATATAAACATATATACACATAGATACATTCTGTCACTGCCCACTTTCCTGTCTTTGTAATCTTCTTTAATTTCTCATTCTGTTTTCTGATGAAGGACTAGCATCCAAAACCTTTTCCTACTATATTAAGAGTAAAACTAATAATATATTTGTTCGTTGTACCATGTTATTTGCTTTATTATTTCTGTTTGCCTTGTGCATATATTTATATATATATATATATCATCATCATCATCATTTAACGTCCATGTTCCACACTTGCATGGGTTTGGACGGGAGTTTTCCCACTTGAGGCAAGAGTGGTTGTCTTGCTCGCATAGGACTGTCTGGCAGGTTTTCTACAGTTGGATGCCCTTCCTAACACCAACCACATTTACAGTGTGGGGCTGGGAGGTTTTTACCGTGTTGCCTACACGGCCACATTACAGCGTGGACTGTCTGGCGGGTTTTCTACAGCTGGATGTCCTTCCTAACACCAACCACATTTACATTGTGGGGCTGGGAGGTTTTTACCGTGTTGCCTACACGGCCACATTACAGCGTGGACTGTGTGTTTTTTGTCGTGACACCTACACGATCTCATTTGTTTCGGCCTGGATGTTGTGGCACCAACATAACTTTACATTGAAGAGGGCGGTGTGGATGGCGTGGGGGTGGTGGGACGGGGTGTATTTTGTTAGAGATGCCTACTGACTGTAGTAGGTTTTACTTTGTATTTAGGTAAGGCGGGTCTTCTCTATTACTGAGTACCGCCAAAGGTCTCGGTCCAGTGACATTGTCTTGGAGAGGTGTAAGTGTGTGAGGTCGGAATTTATCAGCTCGTCCCAGGTTTTTCTGGGTCTGCCTACTCCGTGGCTACCATCTATCTTTATTGCCATGCACTTTGTTATACAGCTGTCGTCTTTCATGCGCATCACGTGACCATACCAACGTACCCTTCTCTCGAGTAAACAACATCTGATCCCTCTTATTTCTAATTTTTTCCTTAGTTCGTTTATGCTTTGCCGTTCACGTATATTACTATTACACATCCAGCGGAGCATGCAAGCTTTGTTCCTCTCTAGTCTGCGTATATCCTCTGCACACAATGCCCAGGTCTCACTGCCATGCAACATTGCTGTTCGTATGCAGGCATCATAGAACCTGCCTTTCATTTTTAGGGAGAACCCTTTAGCGGCTAATAGTGGTTTAAGCTCTCTGAACTTTTGCCATCCAGTTCTGACTCTAGCTACTGTACTTTCAGAGCACCCTCCCCCACTGCTGATTTTGTCACCCAGGTAACGGAAGCTGTCCACTATTTCTATAGAACCCTCTGCGCAATTGAAAGAGCTAGTATTTTTTGGGCACTTGCTGCTACTTATTGCACCAGAGCACCGGCCACATGTAAAATCTATGTTCTTAGTTAGCTTACCTGTGATCCCACTACATCTTTTATGCACCCATACTTTGCATTTGGGACATAAAATGGAGTTTCTACCTACGCCTTTCCTACACACTGAGCATGGCCATTTCCCGGAAGGGACCGGCGCCTTATTTTCTTTCCTACAAACTAGAACTTTAGTCTTAGCCAGGTTAATTTTAAGGCCTTTTGATTCTAGGCCATGCTTCCATGTTTGGAATTTCTTCTCTAGCTCGGTCATTGATTCAGCTATGAGCGTTAGATCATCTGCGTATAGGAGTTCCCATGGGCAGCCGGTCTTGAACTCCTCTGTTATAGCCTGAAGGGCAATAATAAATAGTAGGGGGCTAAGAACAGAGCCCTGATGGACACCAACTTTTACGCTAAACTCTTCACTATATTCATTGTTAATTCTAACCTTGCTGACTGTTTCTTTATACATGGCTTGTATAGCTCTCACAAGCCATTCGTCAACACCTAGTTTTCTAAGAGCCTACGAGATAATGGAACGGGGGACTCTGTCGAAGGCTTTCTTCAAATCAACAAAAGCTAAGTATAGGGTTTACTTTTAGCTAGGTACTTCTCCTGTAGTTGTCGTACAATGAAAAGAGCGTCTGTGGTACTTTTGCCTGACACAAACCCGAACTGCATTTCATCTAGATCAATTCTCTCTCTGATTAGTTGCGCTATTACTTTTTCCGTGACCTTCATGACCTGGTCGATTAATTTAATGCCTCTATAGTTAAACCTATCTAGGGCATCTCTTTTACCCTTGTAACAGTTAATGATGATGCTGCTATACCAGTCCTTCGGAACAACCCCATTCTGTATGACTTGGTTTACTATCCGGGTGACCATGGTGTGTCCCACCGTTCCAGAGGCTTTCAGCATCTCAGCAACTATTTCCGAAGACCCAGCCGCCTTACCCGATATATAAATATATCGAGTGAGTTAATCGGCCGGGCGCACCGAAAATGATAAATGGAAAAAATGAAATGAAATTTCATTTCTCACTCTTAGTACGGCTGTTACTTAAATATAAGTATGTATACGTACATACATATATGTATACAGACATACAGTAGTATGTATATATATACATACATGCACACATATATATATGTACGTATGGATTTACCGAACATTTATTATAATGCTCGGTTTGTTTGTAAACAAACATCCCAGATTAAGCCGTAGTGTCTCGCAAACATTGTTGCCCTTTTGTTCAACACTGACAAAGGAACGATGTACTAGTTTCAAGCTTATTAGCTATCGTCAGCACCGTATACCTTCCTGCCAGTTGATTGAACGTCTGAAAGTATATACTTTCCTTAAGCATATTAACGGCTGAGCAGCCTAATTTGCATATCGAGTGAGTTAATTGGCCGGGCGCACCGGAAATGATAAATGAAAAAATGAAACAAAATTTCATTTCTCACTCTTAGTACGGCTGTTACTTAAATATAAGTATGTATACGTACATACATATATGTATACAGATGTACAGTAGTATGTATATACATACATACATGCACACATATATATATATTTACGTATGGATTTAGCGAACATTTATTATAATGCTCGGTTTGTTTGTAAACAAAGGGCAACGATGGTTGCTAAACACTGTACGACTTAATCCGGGATGTTTGTTTACAAACAAACCGAGCATTATAATAAATGTTCGGTAAATACATACGTACATATATATATGTGTGCATGTATGTATATATACACATACTACAGTACGTCTGTATACATATATGTATGTACATATACATACTTATATTTAAGTAACAGTCGTACTAAGAGTGAGAAATGAAATTTCGTCTCATTTTTTCCATTTATCGTTTTCGGTGCGCCCGGCCGATTAACTCACTCGATATGCAAATTAGGCTGCTCAGCCGTTAATATGCATAAGGAAAGTATATACTTTCAGACGTTCAATCAACTGGCAGGAAGGTATACGGTGCTGACGATAGCTAATAAGCTTGAAACTAGTACATCGTTCATTTGTCAGTATTGAACAAAAGGGCAACGATGGTTGCTAAACACTGTACGGCTTAATACGGGATGTTTGTTTACAAACAAACCGAGGATTATAATAAATGTTCGGTAAATCCATACGTACATATATATACATACTACTGTATGCCTGTATACATATATTTATGTACATATACATACTTATATATATATATATATATATATATATATATATAAAATCAAGGTCTAGCAAATAGAGAAAAAGTTTTAAAATAAATTTTAAAAAATTCGCTGTACTTACTATATGTGCCTTTACCGCGGTTTCAAGCTCCAGAATAAACAGAAAATCAAAGCGGACTTCCATTGAGAAGGGAGCTATCTTCAGAAGACTCTTCTCTCTCGGAGAATATAAAATTCCCGAGTTCAAATCACAAACTGACGCCATACAAAAAGCACATAACTATATATGTGCTTATACTAGTATGTTAATGTAAAATACGTTATGAACTGTATATTCTTAGAGTAACTGCATGCCATCTTACTGCTGTGAAAAACAATCAGACTTCACACTTCGATGGCTACAATTTCCAATCGAAACAACCACACCTGTGATTTGCCTCATTAACTATATTACTGCTTATTTCAATAAAACTAGGCAAGAACTTTATATGACTTTTAAAAAGCAAAATGTAAACTTGTTTATACATTTTTAAAAAAAGGAAGGAAATATAAGTGAAATAGAAAAAAATAAAGAAAAATAATAGTTACCTGGCCAGCTTTTAATCCAACAAGCAAACTTTCTTGGCCAACAGCACCACCAATCACCTTGATGTAACGCATTTGACTTTCTAAATCCCATTCACGCACTTTGATTCCTTGTAATGTAAAGCATTGCAAACGTTTATCCTGAATAAAACAATATTGGTTTAATTAATAATGACATTTGATTGTAGCATATTACAAGATATTAAAGATATAGATATATAGAGAGAGAAAGAGAGAGAATATGGAGTTAACCGAACAGGAATGTGCAGACCACATTATGGTCGGTTGGTTGTGAAGCAAATAAAAAGAAGCCCTCAACGACCTGTATAAATTATGCAAGCCGGAGCATTATATATTATTAACAGATCCAAAGCCTTAATCAGTTGATTCAGGTTTATTTAAAACTCCATTATACATATTTTAAATAAACCTGAATCAGCTGATTATGACCTCCGATATTTTAATTATATATATATAACCCTAACCAAACTCTGGGAGGGCTCTGTAGAAACAGTAGACAGCTTCTGCTACCTAGGTGACCGAATTAGCAGCGGAGATAGGTGTTCGGAAAGTACAATAACTAGGGTAAGAACGGGATGGAAGAAGTTCAGGGAGCTACTGCCACTGCTAGCTGCAAAAGGCTTTTCCCTCAAAATGAAAGGCAGACTATATGATGCGTGTATCCGAACAGCAATGTTACATGGTAGTGAAACCTGGGCGCTGTCTGTAGAAGACTTGCATAGATTAGAAAGAAACGAAGCCTGCATGCTCCGATGGATGTGTAATAGTAATATACATGAACGGCAAAGCATAAACAAATTGAGAGAGAGACTGAGCATAAAAGGAATCAAATGCTGTGTGCAGGAGAGGAGGTTTCATTGGTATGGACATGTGATGCGTATGAAGGGTGACAGCTGCATAAAAAGGTGCAGAGCAATAGAAGTCGATGGAAGCCGCGGAGTGGGGAGACCCAAGAAGACCTGGGATGAGGTGATAAAAGCCGACCTTACCCAATTACACCTCTCAAAGGTGATGACACACGACCGTGACCTCTGGCATCACGCAGTAATACAGAAGACCCTACCCCCCCACAGGTACAAACCGAAGCTGAAGCATATAGACACTATGCCCCCACCCCCTCCCACTGCAAAATGGTTGTGGAGGTGCCACGGAAAAAAAGCACCCAGCACTCACTGTAAATGAGGTTGGTGTTAGGAAGGGCATCCAGCTGTAGAAATCAAGCCAGAATCAGTTCCCGTATGAGCAAGACATGGTCAGCCGATCGGCTACTGCCAACAACAGGACAACCCATCTAACCCATGCTAGCATGGAAGAACAGACATAAAATGGTGATGATGATGATGATATATATATATATATATATATATATATATATATATATATATATCATCATCATCGTTTAACGTCCATGTTCCACGCTTGCATGGGTTTGGACGGGCGTTTTCCCACTTGAGGCAAGAGTGGTTGTCTTGCTCGCATAGGACTGTCTGGCGGGTTTTCTACAGCTGGATGCCCTTCCTAACACCAACCACATTTACAGTGTGGATATATATACATACATACATATATTAAAATAAAGAAAACTAAATAAACAGAGAAAAAGATTAAAATATACAATTTATTACTTAATATTAGATTCCTTTTACTTAAGCACAAGGCCTCAAATTTAGAGGAGAGAATAAACATGTGTGTCTAATGGTCATGCATTTTAGCATGCTAGTAATAGTCAATCAGAGAAATAGAGGAAATGCTGATGATCTTTGCAGCTCCACCCCCTAAATGTGCCATCATTTAACATCTAGTTTCCATGCCTGCATTGGGGGCTAGACAAGCTCTCATGTACCATGGCTAGATAGGTCAGGGGTCCACATCTTATTTGCGTGCTCCATTTGGGGTTTGATTTCTATGGCTCTCCCTAATATCAACCACTTTACAGTGTATACTAGGAGCATTTTTCTACCACAGTACATAAATTAGAAATATCTGAAGTAGAAGAGCAACAAACAGAAATCAAAGCATTTTATGCTTTTGATATACTTGAGGTTTATCTGTAGCATTCTACATTGATGAGCTATACACTGATGAAATATAATTCAACTTGTTCCTTTCAATGTATTGTCATAGCTTCCATGAAGTAACCATAATTGGCTGTTTTCTGAAACCTAATATAAAGTGGTAGCTAATCAAAATCTTTATAGCAAACCCTTCTCATATCTAGCACCCATATATACATATTCAATTTGTTCTGGGATCATATTTTACACCCTGCCAAATGGTGATTGATTACCATATAGCAGTCGGAGCCAGTTGTATTTGTTTTACATTGTAGTTAGTTTGCGACCAAAATCTTTTGTGATGGGAGCGATGAAGTTGGAGAAATTGAATTCAGTTAGCATATGACAGTCTCAATTTTTCAGAATATATTTCACAAAGCTGGTTAGCAACACATTGCATTCTCTGAGAGATTGAAGTTATTTTGATATGCATGTCCACCCCATGTTTATTTGCTTAAATGGGAACAATAATTATTTTAGTATAGTGCAGTAGCATTGTTCTGCAGCATCATTAATGTATTTAGATGTCTGAACGTGTATTTGCAGATTCTATGTTGATATGATCCGACTGTAGCTATGAACAATACTCTTCGCATGAATAAGAGGCTTTTCCGTTTCAGTATTTTTAATCCATTCAGTTTTAAGCAGATTCTTCGACATGCAAGAACTATATTGCTGAAAAGTAGTTCCTTTAGAATTATTCTTTTCACTTAATTGTGAATTCTGAAAAGGTAAATATATGCTACGACTCTTTCATTTATAACTGGAACAAATACGCTGTTGCTGCACCAAATATAAATGTAGTTTCTGAAAAGAAAAACCTACTTACAAAATATCAGTATCAACACTACCGATTTTTCTGGAATTTCAGACAGAACTAATAGAGTAAAAACAAGAAGAATAAGGAGAAGAAAAATTTCCTCCTTTAATTATAAGTCTGAATTTTTTAATATCATTCTTAAATTAGATTCCATAAATAAATAAATTTAAAAATATTGTAATCATTTGAAGAATAAAAACATGATGTTACTGGAAATATTGTGTAATTGAAAAAATAAAAAATGAATTATACATACACACACACACACACACACACATATATATATATATATATATATATATATATATATATATATATATATATATATATATATATAAATAAATAAATATATATACATTTAAATATTAAATATAGGCTACTGAATATATATTTAAATATATATATAAATAAATGAACATATATATTTAAATATATATGCAAATAAATATTTATTTATATATATATATATATGTGTGTGTATATATATATATATATATATATATAATATATATATATATATATATATATATATATATATATATATATATATATATATATATACATATATATATATATAAATATATATATTTATTTGCATATATATTTAAATATATATGTTCATTTATTTATATATATATTTAAATATATATTCAGTAGCCTATATTTAATATTTAAATGTATATATATTTATTTATTTAAATATATATATATATATATATATATATATATATATATATATATATATTAGTTCTTTATTCATAAAATTTCACAAATCATAAAATAATACTGATCTGTTATATATATATATATATAACAGATCTATATTATGCTATGATTTGTGCAATTTGATGAATAAAGAACTAAAAAAACCCAAAGGAACAGGCTCTTGTTAACATTAACTGTTTCTATTTGTAACCTTAAGCAAGTTATTTTGAGCAAAGAAGTTCAAACAATGTGAAATAGAAATACAAAATTATCCTGCCACTATGTTTTGAAAATTTATAATTTGCACAACTGATAATTGAGCATAACTTTCCAAAAGGAACTGTAAATAACTCTTCTCTCAGTTCTTCTAATACACATTTCCGGCAGAGTCTTTAAAATATTTTCTAAATTCATACAAGTTCTTGCAAAATAGAAATAGCCTTATGGTAATTATATATGTAACTGGTATCAAAGAAAATCAACTGTGACTGCTGATCAACATGAAACCATCAATCATGACCAATACACCATAATTTTTAAGCCGCTTTCAGTAGATTTTTCTGTGTTAGCTTAATGAACTGACAGTGTCTTTTCTTTTTATCTTCCATTTGTTCTCTCTCTCTCAATCTCTATTTATTTCTTTGTTCTCCTACTAGACACACACACACTTGCGTGTGTGTGTGTGTGTGTGTGTGTGTTTGTGTTTGTGTGTGTGTTTGTGTGTCTTAGGCTTTGTTTGCTGAGAAGAAATGGGGAAACGAGAAAAAATAATTTTTTTTCATTTTCCTGAATAACTGGTTTTCTAGTTTACAACAATATAACATCATTTACTTAATATATGTCTGAGTGTGATATGAAAATACATATGGTGTTCAGTATTTCACTAAATAATGAGAAAATTCTAGCAAATTAGTAGTTTACATATCATTTTTGTATATAAAGTATAACCAGTGCTACCATCCCCATCATGCATGCCATTATCAACAAACTCACTTCAACTACTACTACTATTACTGCTGCTGCTACGACTACCACCTCCACAACAGGAGAGAGAGGAAGGAAAGATATCACAAGACAGAATGATATAAAAAGAGGAATGAAAAAGATGGTAATGAACAGGAAGGCAAATATGGGAACGAGATAGTTCAATAAGAATTCTTAAGAAATTATCATAGAAGAAAAAATATATTAACACAAATATTTTCACCCCAGAAAGTACATATATTTTACACTGGTGATGAACAACCTTTTCCAGAAGGTCATTTACAAAATTCATGAGTAAAACCTCACGAACCATCAAATTTAAATTTACTTTTAATTGCATTATACAACACTATTGTACATAAATATTTAAAAATAAAAAAAATCAATCATGCATTGTATAATAATATAGAGGCAACAAATTGGCTGGGTCATTAGAACGTCAAATAGAATGATTTGCAGTGTTCATTCCAGTTCTCTGCATTCTGAGTTCCAAATATGCTCAGGTCAACTTTGCCTTTTATCCTTTTGAGGTCATTAAAAAACAGTACCAGCTCTATACCCCTTTTGCCACTTCCTCTCTTATCTCTCTCTCTCTCTCTATATATATATATATATATATCTTTAAGTCGTTTGGAAGCCTCGACAATGCAAATGGGTAAATCTCCGGGTAACAAGGTCCGGTGGTGGAGAGAGAGATGTAAGTGGGTGTACGTTGAGATGCGTGGTGTGTATAAGATGTGTGAGATGTGTAGAATGGAGGGAAGAGTATAAAGGATAGAATAAAAATAACATATTAAATCTCTCCCAAGGTAACTCTCTCTTGTGTTGTTATTTTTATTCTATCCTTTATACTCTTCCCTTCATTCAACACATCTCACACATCTTATACACACCACGCATCTCAACGTACACCCACTTACATCTCTCTCTCCACCACCGGACCTTGTTACCCGGAGATTTACCCATTTGATTGTCGAGGCTTCCAAACGACTTAAAGATATTTACTTATTGTTCCACAATGCTTCAAGCAAACTTCAATACTCTCTTATATATATATATATATATATATATATATATATATATATTCTTGTCTGGAAGAAATCAGTCATGTTCAGACCTGGAGAGGGGATGGGTTTAGCCAGGTTTATCAAATGCCTATCATGTTGTATGTCACAACACACCTACAACTCCATCAGGAGTTACAAGCCCCTATGTATGTATAATATCTAAAAGTCTAAAGTCTGTTTGAGCCTGGAGGCTCATCAGACCGGTGCTTATTATCCTCGTTTCCATGACATTAAGCGACTGACAGTACAAGACTCCCCCTTGGACGTGACACCAGTCGCATCACAGGGTTAAAGCCCCAGCTATTGCTGGCACTCATTTTCAGCTAAGTATACTGGAGCAATGTGAAATGAAGTATTTTGCTCAAGAACACAACACACAACCCATTCCAGGAATCAAACCCACAGCATTATAATAGTAAGTCCAACACCCTTACCACTTGGCCATGTACCTCTACTGTGTATAATATGATACATGTAAATTTACTTTTAATTGATTTAGATTGTAAAAGTTTTTTGATTTTCAAAGTCTTATGGAACTTGTCATGAACCATCAAAATCTTGATATGATCCACTGGTGGGCTACCTGGATAATGCTGTGCACATTTCATCTTCATTACAAAGCCCAAATATTTCCCACTACAGAGTACTGCACTGGCATCAGGAATGACATATCCTTGAATGACTGCTGTTCTACAATTGATGACAGCCAAGAGAAAACTAATTTTGATTAGAATCTTAACCCATGTTGATCACTCACTTTCTCTCTCTCTCTCTCCTACTGCTTTGCTGAAGTTACAGAAATTGATTTTAAACTGAACACTCAAGCCTTGATGATTTTCCCAAACAATAAGATTTTTTCTTCCATATGTTATTTCAAGCAATATATACAATTGTTCATTTCAAAGAACCTTACACCATAGTAATTTCTCCCATGCATTCCCAAATGTTACTGATCTGTTCTCATTGCTAGCCTCCGACTGACTTAACTTGGTGATAGCAAGCTGCCCCTTTGGTCTATAATATATATATATATATTTTCTAAAAGCTTTCCACCATAATTTTATGTAAAAGTCTTAGTCAAGTTATATTTCAAACACCATTGTAATAATGAGAAAGTTAGTTATATTACTAAATCCCCCAAATTCCTGATTATTTGAAGAGCAAAAACAGTGCCTTTCATTAGAATAATGGTAACAAACGGGTTAAAGCTTAATTTACTCATCACAAATGATCATTGATTCACTAAAAGAGCAAAACCAAAAAAGAAATACATTACAAAAGAACTTCAGATATTACTCTATACATACCATACAGCTGTACTAAACTGTATATCAGATCAAATCAACAAGGGGCACTGTGGCCACTTGATCTGTTAAACATAGCAGCAGCAAATCTTCCTCAAATTCCACCCCTACCACCTTACAAAGAAAATGCACTGCATAATGTGGTTCTAATTCCTCTGTCATAATAAAAGGCAGGATGTTCATGGCTGGGACATGTTTGCTCAACCAAGGATGATTCAGGTCTAAACAACAAAAACTGTATACCAAGCCCACCTCTTATCGTTTGTGTGTATATTACACATGTCAGAATTAAGAAACACAGCCAGTAGCAAAATATACAGAACTATAAATATCCCTGAAGAAGTTGAAGTAGGATATTAATATTTCGGAGAAATATATTGAAATTTTTGTCCTTACAGTTGGGTCATAAATAGTTTCCTAGTTTCCTTAGAGCACAAAAACTTTTCTCATTATTTGTGGTGTACTCAGTAAGGCAGACTTTTGGATCAATGCTAGTTTTGTTGTTACTCCTATGTCTTTGAATAATATTTCTACTCTATTGGTAACAGCCCCTAATGCACCAATAACAAAAGTGTATATGGTTAAATTTTGTGAAAAAAGTAAAGGATATCTATCCTATTATTTTTAAGTGATTGATTTTACACATTTCCTGTTTTTTCATCTTTCTTCATTTATCATCTTTTATGTAGGTTTCTAATTCATGTTTATTTTAGTGATTTTAAATCTACTCAAACCACTTCTGCCCAAGTCTTCCTTGGTCTTCTAGTGAAGCTTCCTTCAACTGGAAACTCCTGGCATCCAGTTCACCTCCCAACATAACCTAGTAGTTAACAACTTTAAAGTTAAAAAGTTAGAGCTAGATGAACTTGGAAACAGAAGGCAATTTAGATTAGGAAACAAAAATACGCATATATCTGTGTGTGTCTAGATCTAAAATTAGCTGTTCTTTACGTTGTATCCCTTTATGTTCCATAACTTAACAGCTCAATAAATAGGGATCATTAAAGAAAAAAAAGTACCACACTGGAATCAGTAATGGAATCAGTATGATTGACCTTAACTTCTGATGACAGTACCCCAGCATAGCAGCAGTCCAATGCCTCAAACCATTAAAAGAAAAGAATATATATATATATATATATATTTGACCCGAATTACTTAGTCGTTTCTATGGCTGTGCGGATAATGGTTTAACCATCGTCTCAGTGTGTTTGGCCTTTTAACGTATGTTGTAGCTCTGGCTCGTTAGAATCTATTGAGCGCTTGCCACACATCTTGGAAGTTGTTTTTCGCTAATTTCCAATAGCCGAAATACGATTCTCGCTAATTTATATTTGTATATATATAGATAGATAGATATGTTTCTTTATTAGCCACAGGGGCACAAAAGAAGGGGACAAATACAAAGGGGGAAGTTTACATACAATAAAAACGTGTAAAATAATATCACAAATGCAATTTAAAATTAGTCGATTTTCCCCAATAGGGGGAGACAGTTCATATGGGTAACACATACCCCCGAAAAAATGTGCAACCCTCATCTCCAGGAGTACGAAGAGTTTGTACTCCTTTCCTCTCCTCCTCCTTTTCCTCAACCTACAGGCTGATATAGAGAGAAGGCCCATTCTCTCGGGCCATTCTCGCCACTTTCACCCACCTTTCATAAAACTTGCTGGGATACAGCACCTCTCTCTCCATCTTGATTCTTCTTCCAAAGTGGTATTTGAAAAAAAGAATCAGTTGTTGGCCGCAGAGAAAGGTGTCTGACCTCAGCCCTTTCAACCTTGTCCCCCATACAACCTCTTTCGCCATAGCTATCACACAAAGGAAAACCGCCTCTCCTTCGTTTTTGAAGGAGGGTGGCGGTTTGATCATGACAATGGACTCGGTGGTCAACTGGATTGGTCCCACCCGTGACAATAGTCATTCTGCATAGCCCCACAGGTCAGTGACGCCCGGGCAGTGTATGAATGCGTGTGCGATGGTTTCTTCGTCTCGCATGCACCTCAGACAGATCTTTTTTGCAGGGTCAATGCCCGGGCGCCCATGTCTGTAGAGCTTGTCTCGAACTGGTAGAGCTCCTCGGTAGCACTGCCAGGCCAGGGACTTTTGGAAGTTGTCCATCGGGCCCGGGCGGAAGGTCCTACCGAACAGACTGGCCAGTTCATCTTCCTCTACACCTAGAGTTTCACCGAGCGCGTCGTCGCACTTGCTGCGGATCAACCCTCTATAGAATGACGAAGTGCAGTCTCCACTGATCACCAGGTCCGCCTGCCAGAAGACTGTGAGCGCCTGAGCACATTCGATGTGCCAGTCGCCCATTTTCCTCGGTCTTTGCTTGACCCAGGACTGCAGCTCGGTCAGCGAGACGTCGTGGGAAGGCTCGCCTCACGAACGGGGCCCACACCGGTTGTCTGGTGAGGAATACGTAGAGATGCCGCAGCCTGAGCGCGTGTTTGCGCATCGTCAGCCACGGCATCCCCAGCCCTCCATTGGAGGGTGTTGGCAGCAGATGGATCTTCTCACCAAAGGAGCCCGCCTCTTCCAAAGGAATTGGAAGAGCGTGCGCTCCATTTTGGCAGGCGTTTTGGCTGGACAAGGCACGACGGTCAAGCAGTAGTAGATGGCGGACGCTATAAAAGGGTTCGCCACCTCCGCTCAACCTTTCAAGGATAGTTTGCACTCGGCCCACTTCTGGGTGAGTGCAAACACGATAGATAGATAGATAGATAGATATGTTTCTTTATTAACCACAGGGGCACAAAAGAAGGGGACAAATACAAAGGGGGAAGTTTACATACAATAAAAATGTGTAAAATATTATCACAAATGTAATTTAAAAGTTAATCGATTTTCCCCAATAGGGGAGACATTTCATATGGGTAACACATACCCGCTGAAAAAAATGTGCAACCCTCATCTCTAAGAGTACGAAGAGTTTGTACCCCTTTCCCCTCTTCCTCAACCTACAGACTGATATAGAAAGAAGGCCCATTCACTCAGGGCATTCTCGCCACTTTCACCCACCTTTCATAAAACTTGCTGGGGTACAGCACCTCTCTCTCCATCTTGATTCTTCCAAAGTGGTATTTGAAAAAAAGAATCAGTTGTTGGCCGGAGAGAAAGGTGTCTGACCTCAGCCCTTTTAACCTCGTCCACCATACAACCTCTTTCGCCATAGCTATCACACAGAGGAAAACCGCCTCTCCTTCGTTTTTGAAGGAGGGTGACGGTTTTGATTATGACAATGGACTCGGTGGTCAACTGGATTGGTCCCACCCGCGACAATAGTCGTTCTACATAGCCCCACAGGCCGGTAACGCCCGGGCAGTGTACAAATGCATGCACGACGGTTTCCTTCGCGCACGCATCTCGGATAGATCTTTTTCGAAGGGTCCCTGCCCGGGCACCCGTGTCTGTAAAGCTTGTCTCAAACTCATAGAGTCCTCGGTAGCACTGCCAGGCCAGGGACTTTTGGAAGTTATCTATCAGTCCCGGGCGGAAGGTTCTACCGAACAGACTGGCCAGAGTTTCTCTGAGCACGTTGTCGCACTTGCTGCAGACCAACCCTCTATAGAATGACGAAGTGCAGTCTCCACTGATCGCCGGATCCGCCTGCCAGAGGGCTGTGAGCGCCTGTGCACATTCAATGTGCCAGTCGCCCATTTTCCTCAGTCTTTGCTTGACCCAGAACTGCAGCTCGGTCAGCGAAATGAGTCGTAGGAAGGCTCGCCTCACAAACAGGGTCCACACCGGTTGTCCGGTGAGGAATACGTGGAGGTGCCGCAGCCTGAGCGCGTGTTTGCGCATCATCAGCTATGGCATCCCCAGCCCTCCGTTGGAAGGGTGTTGGCAGCAGATGGATCTTCTCACCAAAGGAACCCGCTTCTTCCAAAGGAATTGGAAGAGCGCGCGCTCCATTTTGGTGAGCGTTTTGGCTGGACAAGGCACGACGGTCAAGCGGTAGTAGATGACGGACGCTATAAAAGTGTTTGCCACCTCCGCTCGACCTTTCAAGGATAGTTTGTACTCGGCCCACTTCTGGGTGAGTGCAAACACCTTGGCCGTCACCTCGTTCCAGTTCTTCTCCACCTGGAGGTCCGGATCAAACCAGACCCCGAGCAGCTTTACCGGTCCTTCCGTCCAGCATCCTATGATGCCATCGGAAGGCATCAGTTTGCCTCTCCACCATCCGAGTTGCAAACCGATGGACTTGTCCCGGTTCAGCTTCGCTCCTGTGAACCTTTCGTATTCCTTCAGTAAGGTGCCAACTTCCTCGATTTGCGAGGTGCTCGACACAATTACTGTCACGTCATCGGCGTAAACCGACGCCGCTTTCACAGTCCCGGTTCAAGAGGGATGCACTGCAATAGCTCCAGCTTCCGCAGTAGTGGCTCGAGAGTCAGTACGTACAGAAGGGAGGAAAGAGGGCATCCCTGTCGAATGGATCGTGTGATATGGAACGGCTCTGAGAGGTAGCCGTTCACCTTGACCCTTGAGCAGATGTGCTGTTGTGCATTGCAGCAATCCAGCCCCTGAACACGGGTCCGAAGCCTGCCGCCTCGAACACCGCATCCAGGTAACGATTGTCAACCCTATCGAAAGCCTTACACTGATCCAAGTTGATCAGGGCTCCACCGAAGCCGGGCTTACACCCTACCCTCTCTATGATGTATCGCATGAGGTGGAGGTTGCCGTGTATGGATCTGGTCGGGATTGCGCATGTCTGCGCTTCTCCCATCAGGTTTTCGACGACAAGCACCAGCCTCTTTGCCAACACCTTGGCCAAAATCTGTAACTCTGTGTTCAGCAGAGTTATGGGCCGGAAGTTGCCTATGTCATCCGCCTTATTCTCGTCCTTCCTGACTAGTGTGACTACGCCCCTGGTCACAGAACTGGAAATTCTCCCGTTCTGCTGCCAGTTGCAGTAGACCGCTTCCAGGAGACCGGAGAACAAGTCCGGCATTGCTACGTAAAATTTGTAGGGTTGACAATCGAGACCTGGAGATTGCATTTGTCGCATTGGCTCAGCGCATCCCCTATCTCATCGGCTGAAATCGGCTTTTCGCAGAACTTCACCTCACTGTCCGAGAGTCGCGGTAGGCCGTCGAGGTATGGACCTAAATCCATAGCCCCTCCCGGCGTGCCGCCCTGCCCGAACAGCTGAGTAAAGTGCAGCTGAAAGGCCGCGCACATCTGCTTCGGCTCACGTATGACGCGTCCGTCTTGGTTCTTCAAAGACCGAATCGTGGACTTGTTGCCACTTTTCGCATCCGTCACACGGGCCGAGCTAACAGCTTTGGCTCCCTCGTTACCCAGAGCACGTATTTTGCTTCTGACAATGCAGCCCTCATGCTTTGCGTCGAAGAACTGGTCCAAAACCGTTCTCGTTGCTGCCACTTCTAATTGCCTCTTCTACTTTATCTACCAGTTCCTTCTCGGTCCTATTTCTATCTAACTAATTCTTTACTAAAAACTAATGAGAGTACCACCTTGAGAGAGTACCACTATCTGTTGTTGACAATGGCCCCTGTCAAGTGCTGTTTAACTAAAGTGCTAATCCGTCTACTGTAGGCTTTGCATGTCGGTAACGACAAGTTCAGCTTCCAGTAGCCGGGTCCTTGTCTATGGGTTCTATCAAGGTTGACCACGCAAGTCACTAGTTTGTGATCTGAATAGGCAACCATGAACATTTGTGGACAGCTTAACATGTCCTTATCCTTATTTCTAACTAGAACCCTATCTAGGTACGATCTAGATGTTCCGCTGCGATTAGTCCACGTCCACAGTGGTACAGGTCGGAAAATCTAGTCGATATCTATCGGCCAGTTCAAATCGGCCGATTAACTGTTTGAGGCTGTTACACCCCCCCCCCCCTTATCGGGACATGCTCCTACATAGTCCCAACGTGCATCTAGGATTCCATTCCAGTCCCCCACTAAAAGCAAGGAGCGGGACGTTCCCAGAAAAGTCTCTAGACGTTTGAAGAAGTCTGGCCGCGATGTCCCGTCAACGTCTAGGACCACCAGTCGACCCTCCGGGTCCAGATGTGCCGTCTGCGTTATGAGGTCCAGGTGTTTCCGCAGCAAAATGGCAACCCCGCCCCCACCTCCCGGCTGACAGAGAGATGCGTAGATCTCAAAGTCGTTGAAGATGGGGGCCAGATGTCACTCGCTGTGGATCCTGGACTCGCAAACGGCTTCTACATCCATACTGTGTGAACTGAGGTCGTTTAAGAGTTTGCCCTGTTTCCAGGGCATCCCCAGGCCGCGTACGTTCACACATCCAACTCTTATATTGGCCAAGTTGGTGCTGAAAAGTTAAAAGAAGAGGAAAAGAAATCACTCACCCTTCGTCTCCTGGGGACCAGGCTACAAGATTTCCATGGGGGTGTTGGAGGGGTTGTCTGGGTGGGTGGTGGTTTCCGGCGGGGTGGAGACGGAGATGTTTGGTGGGAAGGGTGTGTCTGGGGTGGGGAGACATTTGAGAAGGACGCGGTTAAGTGGTTTCACGCAGGAATTCCCCACATCCTTTTCAAATGTTTCTTTTAGGGACCTATAAGTTTGTATAGGGACCCTAATCAGTTTTAGGTTCAGTTTTTTGTTATTTTTAATAGAGTTATTTTTAATAGGGTTCTTCATGATGGTCTCCATTAGTGTTTTGTTTTCAGTGTTTATGTATGTGTAAGTGTAATTTTCTTGTGTTGTATTTGTTTTTGTCTGTAGTTCTTGTGTGCTTTCGTTTTGTTGTAAGTATTTTGTTTTCAGGAGGTGGGGGTTTTGTTTGTGATGTTTTTGTTGTTTGTGTTGGTGGTTGTATGTTTGTGGTAGTGTTTGCTTGTTTTTTGTTTTTATGGTGTCTTTTCTTTCTTTTCGAGCGATGGGGTTCTCCCTCGTCTTCACTGGGTGATGACGAGATAGCCTCATCTGTTGTATCGTCTGTGTGATTGGTGAGGGGTATGTCTTGGGGAGCTGTTGTGTCTGTATGTGATTTTGCAGTGGTTTTAGGTGGAGTGGGGTTGGGTGGGACTGTGTTTACAGTTTGGTTTGTTTTTGTTATTTTTGTGTGTTGTTGCTGTTGTGGTGGTGGTGGTTGTGTTGTTGTGTTGGGTGTCGGCAGTAGTGCCTTTTTTTTTAATCCAGTTGAGGACAGGAAGCCCTCAGGTGATCACTGCTTAAACACTGGTAACATGAAGGCCACCTACCCTCAACAGAAATGTTTATGTAGGAATTTCCATCCAGAGGCACACGTTGTGGTATTCTAGCTATCTGTTCTGGTCTCATTTGGACCAGAACTTCTAAGCTTGTACCGTTGAATATGCCTCTGGAGGACTTTCCCACCGAAATTACTGTATCTTCATCAAAATTGATGAAACCAGCTAATATCCACCAGATGTTTACATTTGGTGTGAAATTTGTTACTTTTATATTTTGAGTCATTTTTCCCATATATGTGGGGGAAAAATGTGTAGACACAATTTGCGACACAGAATATTTCTGTGCTGTCAATTGGTCTTTCATTATTATTGATAAACTCCCGAAGAGTTTTCCCTTCTGTATGAAGGTAATGTCCTTCATGGAGTTTCTTAGAACCAGCTCAATTTCGTTTTGAGTTAATTGAGCTGGTTTTCTGGTGGTATTTGAGATTGTCCTAAAAACTATAGTTTTCAGGACAGTATCTCTACGCAATTCTTGCGGAAAAGTGATGCTAAAAGCGCCATTCTCCCCAACAGTTATATATTGCTTGGCATCTCTTAGCAATTCTCCGGCATTATAGTTGTGTATATAGTTCTGTCTTTTGGACAGTTTGTGCAAACGAAACCTTTTTTTCCTTGTTTGTGGAGTTGTTCTTGTTGGTGTTGTTGTCATTACTGTTGCTGCTGTTGGTGTTGTTGTCATCATGTTTGCTGTTGTTATTGTTATCATTGTTGTCGTTTTTGTAGTTCTAAATTGCTTGATTTGTGGTTCTGGAATTCATTTGTGAAGTTGTGTTTTTCTTTTGTTCAATATTTTTTTTGTGCCGTATGTGTTTCCATACTTTTGTTTTGGTGTGATTTATCTCGGTCACTACCTGTTGCCATGGTGACATTCATTTCAACGCTCCCATTTCCATTTTTGGCGGGAAGCATTTTAATGTTAACATTCATAGATAAACAAGTTGTTATAAATTTTTATATGAAAATTTTTATGAAAATTTCAATGAACCGCTCACTGACAATTTAGTCAGAGGGTCAATCTATATAGTGGTATATTTTTTTAAAACAATAATTTTTGTTTTTTATAAATAAAAGACAAAAACTTACCAACGTGACTGGCACACAACTTCCTCTATTTCAGACAGATAGATAGATTAATAGATAGATAGATAAATAGATAGACAGATCAGGATTAACAGTTTTAACCTAGCAAGACCATTATTCAGCAGAGAACTTAATACGGGATAGTAGAGTGTATATTATCTAAGAGAGTCTGGGCCCTGAGTTTGGAATTTGCTGTTGAAATGGCAAGAGCTCAGGCATCGGGCCCCAACTCTCTGATATATATACGCAAACTTCCATATGGTTCCTGAAATTCGTCAACATTACACCTGATATGCGATGTCTTCATATTTTGCTGTTGTTCCTATCTATTTGTTGCTGTACCGATAAGCGTTTTGGCATTGATACACTGGTTGGATGCTCTTCCTAACACCAGCACCACTTTACAGCATGGACTGGGTGCTTTTATTTGTGCCACCAGCACTAGAGAGGATGTCTTACTAGACTCAAGGGCCCTCTCTACCCCTCCATTTTATACCATGGTCATAGAAAAAATTATTTTAAATAAAAAAAACCCACTTATTGACACGACACGCACACACACACACCAACACTCATGCAAACAAACACACACACCACTCACATACATACATATATATAGAGAGAATTAGTACATCTACCAACATATGCGTACAGATGTACACTAATGCTAGCAAATATATAAGTTATGTCAAAGTACCTAGGTGGTTCTATGCAGGATCAAAATCATGTCAACTGTTGACTTTTCCCAGTTCAGTTCAGTTTTTATATAATAATAATAATAATTGTTTGCTTTACGCTGGTGATGGTGGTGGCGAATGGTGGTGGTGATGCTGGTGGATGTGTCAGTGATGGTATATATATATATATATATGTGTGTGTGTGTGTGAGTGTGTGTATACAATATGATGTTATGGA
>OZ024743.1:192122654-192127654 GCA_964016885.1 Eledone cirrhosa
TAGATTTGATATTATGTGAGATAATTATGTGAGGTAAAGCCTATACCATGAAAATACAATAGTATATATATAGAGTAATGTAAATGTTAATGGGTTAATAATGTAGTGAGCCAAAAATTAAATTTGATTCATTAAAATTACACCCATAATGAAAATGTATAGATGCATATGTGTACATACACACATACATGCACATCTATATGGAGGAATATACATACAACATACAAGATATGATAATGATAGTAATGTCCAGTACTTGCTAAAACAACAATATCTCTAGGTTCATCTATCAATATTTCTAGACTTTACTAAAACTTATCTTCTGCATGAAATAGTTATTAGGGCTACTGGTGGTATTTATTATTGACACTGTATTGTCAATTGTGTGTGTGTGTGTGTGTGTTTGGTTATGTGTGTGAGTGTGTGTGGTTGTGTGCATACATACCTGGAGGTTCACAGTTATTAGTTTCTACCATAGCCACACAATGTATCTCAAATCGAAATGCACATGCATCAGACAAAATATATCAAGTGCCTGGCAGTAAGCATTTGGGTATGTATCGTTAATTGTTTATTTTAATGAGTTAAATAGATTGAAGCTTAAAATATCTATACATTATAGTTATAATGGTAATAAAACATTATTTTTTTGCTATTTACAATGAGTTCTTTATAAATTCTTTACACCAATACATTTTTAAACAGATTCATTTATGGCGCAAAATGTTATTGGTAAATGACAATCAATGTTTACAACTTGATGTATCCTAACTTAGTTCCAGTTGTCATATCATGTCGCAAACATTGATTGCTTTTTAAATAGATGTGAAGTGTTAGTTCTACCAATGGTCTTTGTGGCTGAGTGGTATGAACCACAGGAATGGGAAACAAGACCACACACTGGAGGAGAAAAAACGCAGCAGGAGAACACCTAGGAGTCATGACCTAAGTGGGCTAGGCTCCCTTACAGTGTTAGGGGGACTCAAAGGCTGAAAAACTTGCTTGATGAGTGTTCTTTCTCTGAAGATCCACCTGTTGTCTGCTCACCCCCATCACGAGTTTCTGCCTACAATAAGTGCCTGGCTGTAACCATTTGGATATGTATAATTAGTTGTTTATTTTAATATATTTAAGCTTGAAATATCTATAATCAAATAAAGACATTATTTTTGCCATTTTCAATGAGTTCTTTATAAATTCTTTACACTAATACATTTTTAAGCAGATTTATTCATAGAGGAGGAGGAGGAGGAGGAGGAGGAGGAGGAGGAAATGAAGTGCAGTGATGCTTTAGTTCTATACACATACAATCAACAAAGTAAATGAACAATAACAATAAAATGAATCAAAACTTTCACTGGTTTGGTTTTGGTCATTTGACTAGTCTGCGATGATACAGAGGCAGTGTCTTAAAAAGTTTTGGCAACCATCTCAATGACAACACTTATTTTAATTTATTACTTACTAGCAGAATGGCCCGGCGTTACTCGGGATTTGCTCTACGGTTCTTATATATTTGATATATATTTATCCTTATTGAGCCTCGTGAAATAAATACGTTTATTTATATTTTGTTATTGTGTATGCAAAATATCTGTACACAGATATATAATTATATATATATATATCTATATATCTAAAACAGAGAATGTCTGTCTGCCTGTCAGCTCACTAAAACTTGAGAACCACCCAACCGATTGTTTTCAAACTTTACACGTGTAACACTTATGGTCCTGTGAGTGTTTTGAGCAAAAAATATTTCAAATTTTCAATGCCCTAGGGACCGCATTAAGCGATTTAGCGATCTCTCTCTATAATTCTTAGTCTTTCTTTTTAGATAGATACATAGATATAACGTTGCGCCCTTATAATATATGTCTGTATGTCTGTCTGTCTGCATTACGTCATTATGACGCGATCAGTGTGTGTATAGATATGTATCGTAATGCAGACAGCAAGACATATAGCTTTCCTTCCCCTCTTCCAGCGTCTCTCTCTCTCCCGCTATCCCCCTCTTTTAGTCTGTCTGTTTCTTTCACTCTCACTCTTTCTCTTTATAACTCACTCACATTAATACTAAAGGGTTAAGGTATTGTTCTCAAAATAAATAATATTAAATCTGAGATTTTTATATTATGTGAGATAAAGCCTTTACCATGAAAATAATATCGTATATATAGAGTAATGTAAATGCTAAAGAGTTAATTCCATCAGACCATGTGAGAGAGTTTATAATCACTCACATACACACTCACACATGCAAACGCACACAAACTCACACATGTGCGCACGTACACACACACGCAATAGTTATTCCACTGTCATGTATCTTTGACGCATACAACTCTCAAAAGACGGTGTCTGTCACTCTCTCTCTCTCTCCTGCTATCCCCCTCTTTTAGTCTGTCTGTTTCTTTCACTCTCACTCTTTCTCTCTGTAACTCTATCGAAAAATGCTATGACGAATGGGGAGAAGGAGGAGGAGGAGTAGAGAACCACTTCTTCACTTCGCCTCTCCGTTTCTTTCTCTCCCCTCTCACTCCCTCATTATGTACAGACATTGGCCACTTCACTAATTCGATCCCTAGGTCAGAATAATTTGAAATTTTTTTTTGCTCAAAACACTTCCGGGGTCAAACAGGTTACATGTGTAAAGTTTGAAAAAAAACGGTTGGGTACTTCTCGAGTTTTAGGGAAACAGACACACAGACAGACATCCTCTGTTTTATATATATAGATTATCAATATCCATTTGCCAAACTACTACATTATGGGGTAAAAGCAGGAATACACACACACAAACACTGCATATAAAAGTGTTTCAAATAATATATTTATGCAAAGTTGCAATTATTATTTTCCAAGAAAATAGGGGTTGATAGAATAAAGTACCAGTAATGCATTGAGTAATTGCTGGCCTTGTGCCAAAAGTAGAAACAATTATTTTCCAAGAAATTATTTACTGATTGAGTCACTTGTTTCCTGTTCAATGCTGGGAACTACTGCTAGTATATATATATATGTACATAATAGACTTAGAATTAATGCGATCGTCCTGACGAGAACCAGTTGAGTTTGAAATGCATCAACGATTGTCCCCTTAGCTTCTGCCAGGCACCGCCTTGTGGCATTAGCTGCCAGTGTTATTCATAGTTATGGCTTTCTAAATGTTTATTTATAAACATACCGTATTTTTTTAGAAATACAAAATACAAATACATATTTGTGTACATCTATGTTCGAAGCTAAATTCTAATTCTTTTCTATTATAAGTTGAGCCAACTTATACAGCTTCATATGCAAATGAGATAAATCACCTCATTTACATAGACAAAAAATATATATATTTTTGCCTGTTTTCAAAGTCCAGCAGTTACAAGAGTGGGAGAGATCATCCTGACGAGAGCCAGTTGAGTTTGAAATGCATCAATGATTGTCCCCCTTGCTTCTGCCGTGCACCGCCTGGTGGTGCTAGCAGCCAGTGTTATTCATAGCTATGGCTCTCTAAATGTTTATTTATAAACATACCGTATTTATTTAGAAATACAAAATTCAAATACATATATAGATATATATATAGGTTAATAGGTCGGTAACTTGTAGTTACTAGCGGCGACACTGGTCGAAGCACTTTATGCTGTTACTGTGTCCGTCCCTCGTTAGGTTGTGCTCCAGGTTTAAGATGGCTGTAGTTTGCAGAGTGTAATAAAGTGACAATAAGAATTGCAGCTTTTTGTAAACTTTATAATATATTAGAATTTGTTTCCATATCGATCAGCTCAGGTTTGATCATGCGATCGGAATCCGACTCTTAATTAACACTTCTTCAGATAGGAGAGTTTACATGGGTGGTCCCATCAAAATTGTGGACATATGTCCCGTATTCGATTTATATATATGTTATTAGTTTATGGTGGTTGGATGGGAGTGGGTTGATGGTGAATAGTGGTTTTCAATGCAACAGAGGTGATGAATTGTAAAGAATTAGCAAACCATAGTATGGTTTTCTAATTTGTTGTGAAACCCTCTCTCTCTCTCTACATATATATATACTAGAAAATATGTTCTGACTATGGAAGCAGAATTTTTAATCAAAAGGTCTGAGAGTAAACGTAGCCAAAACTAAAGTGCTAGTAAGTAGGAAAGAAGCTAAGTGGCCCTACTCCATATGGTGTACAGAATGTAAATCTTAGGTACACAAGAGATGTAGTGGAATAATGAGTAGACTAACAAGAAGGGAGAACTTTGCATGTAGATGATGCACAGGAGTAATCAAAAGGAAGAGTGGCAGTAATATAAACCTCTTCAAGTCACAGGAAGGGTCCATAGAAGTGATTGACAGCTTCTGCTATCTAGGTGACTTAATCAGTAGTGGAGGAGAGGGTGCTCTGGGAGCATAAGAGCTACAATAAGGATAGGCTGGAATAAGTTTAGAGAGATATTCCCACTGTTGACAACAAAAGGTTTCTTGCTACATAAAAAAAGACAACTGCATGATGCCTGTGTGCAAATTGCAATGCTGCATGGTGGTGAAACATGGGCAGTGACCGTAGAAGACATGCAAAGAATGGAGAGAAATGAAGCAGCCATGCTTCATTGGATGTGCAATGTAAGTTTGAGAGAAAGGCAGAGCTTGGATGAACTGAGGGAGAAATGGGTTGAAGAAGAATCCGAGGTGGCGTGCAAGAGAGAAGACTCCATTAATAAAGACATGAAAAACCCATGAATGATGACCAATGGGTGAAGAAGTGCTAGGAAATTCCAGTGGAAGGAAGTTGGAGTAGAGGTAGACCAAGAAAGACCTGAGCAGAGGTGGTGAGAGCTGACCTTAAATCACTGAAGATGTCAAAGAAACACAGTGAGTGGGGAGATGCTGTGCTGGAAAAAACCTGTAAAACCCATGCAAACACAGAAAAGCAGACATAAAAATGATGTTGATAATGACAATGATCTATATAAAGCAAGACTAAAACAATATATAACTCAATCTGTATATAGAG
>OZ024743.1:192130154-192322654 GCA_964016885.1 Eledone cirrhosa
ACACCGAGCATTATAATAAATGTTCGGTGAATCCATACGTGCATATATATATGTGTGCATGTATGTATATATATATATACATACTACTGTACGTCGGTATACATATATGTATGTACGTGTACATACTTATATTTAAGTAACAGCCGTACTAAGAGTGGGAAATGAAATATCGTTTCATTTTTTCCGTTTATCGTTTTCGGTGCACCCGGCCGATTAACCCACTCGATATGCATATTGGGCTACTCAGCCGTTAATATGCATAAGGTAAGTATATACGTTCAACAATCTGGCAGGAAGGTATACGTTGCTGACGATAGCTAACAAGCTTGAAACTAGTACAGCGTTCCTTTGTCAGTGTTGAACAAACGAGCAACGGTGGTTGCTAGACACTACGGCTTAATACGGGATGTTTGTTTACAAACACACCGAGCATTATAATAAATGTTCGGTGAATCCATACGTGCATATATATATGTGTGCATGTATGTATATATATATATACATACTACTGTACGTCGGTATACATATATGTATGTACGTGTACATACTTATATTTAAGTAACAGCCGTACTAAGAGTGGGAAATGAAATATCGTTTCATTTTTTCCGTTTATCGTTTTCGGTGCACCCGGCCGATTAACCCACTCGATATGCATATTGGGCTACTCAGCCGTTAATATGCATAAGGTAAGTATATACGTTCAACAATCTGGCAGGAAGGTATACGTTGCTGACGATAGCTAACAAGCTTGAAACTAGTACAGCGTTCCTTTGTCAGTGTTGAACAAACGAGCAACGGTGGTTGCTAGACACTACGGCTTAATACGGGATGTTTGTTTACAAACACACCGAGCATTATAATAAATGTTCGGTGAATCCATACGTGCATATATATATGTGTGCATGTATGTATATATATATATACATACTACTGTACGTCGGTATACATATATGTATGTACGTGTACATACTTATATTTAAGTAACAGCCGTACTAAGAGTGGGAAATGAAATATCGTTTCATTTTTTCCGTTTATCGTTTTCGGTGCACCCGGCCGATTAACCCACTCGATATGCATATTGGGCTACTCAGCCGTTAATATGCATAAGGTAAGTATATACGTTCAACAATCTGGCAGGAAGGTATACGTTGCTGACGATAGCTAACAAGCTTGAAACTAGTACAGCGTTCCTTTGTCAGTGTTGAACAAACGAGCAACGGTGGTTGCTAGACACTACGGCTTAATACGGGATGTTTGTTTACAAACACACCGAGCATTATAATAAATGTTCGGTGAATCCATACGTGCATATATATATGTGTGCATGTATGTATATACATATATACATACTACTGTACGTCGGTATACATATATGTATGTACGTGTACATACTTATATTTAAGTAACAGCCGTACTAAGAGTGGGAAATGAAATATCGTTTCATTTTTTCCGTTTATCGTTTTCGGTGCACCCGGCCGATTAACCCACTCGATATGCATATTGGGCTACTCAGCCGTTAATATGCATAAGGTAAGTATATACGTTCAACAATCTGGCAGGAAGGTATACGTTGCTGACGATAGCTAACAAGCTTGAAACTAGTACAGCGTTCCTTTGTCAGTGTTGAACAAACGAGCAACGGTGGTTGCTAGACACTACGGCTTAATACGGGATGTTTGTTTACAAACACACCGAGCATTATAATAAATGTTCGGTGAATCCATACGTGCATATATATATGTGTGCATGTATGTATATATATATATACATACTACTGTACGTCGGTATACATATATGTATGTACGTGTACATACTTATATTTAAGTAACAGCCGTACTAAGAGTGGGAAATGAAATATCGTTTCATTTTTTCCGTTTATCGTTTTCGGTGCACCCGGCCGATTAACCCACTCGATATGCATATTGGGCTACTCAGCCGTTAATATGCATAAGGTAAGTATATACGTTCAACAATCTGGCAGGAAGGTATACGTTGCTGACGATAGCTAACAAGCTTGAAACTAGTACAGCGTTCCTTTGTCAGTGTTGAACAAACGAGCAACGGTGGTTGCTAGACACTACGGCTTAATACGGGATGTTTGTTTACAAACACACCGAGCATTATAATAAATGTTCGGTGAATCCATACGTGCATATATATATGTGTGCATGTATGTATATATATATATACATACTACTGTACGTCGGTATACATATATGTATGTACGTGTACATACTTATATTTAAGTAACAGCCGTACTAAGAGTGGGAAATGAAATATCGTTTCATTTTTTCCGTTTATCGTTTTCGGTGCACCCGGCCGATTAACCCACTCGATATGCATATTGGGCTACTCAGCCGTTAATATGCATAAGGTAAGTATATACGTTCAACAATCTGGCAGGAAGGTATACGTTGCTGACGATAGCTAACAAGCTTGAAACTAGTACAGCGTTCCTTTGTCAGTGTTGAACAAACGAGCAACGGTGGTTGCTAGACACTACGGCTTAATACGGGATGTTTGTTTACAAACACACCGAGCATTATAATAAATGTTCGGTGAATCCATACGTGCATATATATATGTGTGCATGTATGTATATATATATATACATACTACTGTACGTCGGTATACATATATGTATGTACGTGTACATACTTATATTTAAGTAACAGCCGTACTAAGAGTGGGAAATGAAATATCGTTTCATTTTTTCCGTTTATCGTTTTCGGTGCACCCGGCCGATTAACCCACTCGATATGCATATTGGGCTACTCAGCCGTTAATATGCATAAGGTAAGTATATACGTTCAACAATCTGGCAGGAAGGTATACGTTGCTGACGATAGCTAACAAGCTTGAAACTAGTACAGCGTTCCTTTGTCAGTGTTGAACAAACGAGCAACGGTGGTTGCTAGACACTACGGCTTAATACGGGATGTTTGTTTACAAACACACCGAGCATTATAATAAATGTTCGGTGAATCCATACGTGCATATATATATGTGTGCATGTATGTATATATATATATACATACTACTGTACGTCGGTATACATATATGTATGTACGTGTACATACTTATATTTAAGTAACAGCTGTACTAAGAGTGGGAAATGAAATATCGTTTCATTTTTTCCGTTTATATATATATATATATATATATATATATATATATAAAACACAAGAAGTAACTATAATGTGGTATCAAATACATACAGACACAGTTATCTGTAGATTTATACACATGTACAACACACACACACACACATATATATATATATATATATATATATATATATATATATATATATTGGTGTTGGGAAGGGCATCCAGCCATAGAAAACCTACCAGAGACAGTTCTGTACGAGCAAGACATAGTCTCCCGACCAATTTCGTCTTAAGTGGGACAAAACCGTCCAACCCATGCTAGTGTGGAAGATGGATGTTAAACGATGATGATGAGGATGATATATATATATATATATAGTTTCGTTGACAATTATACTAATGTGCACAGACACACAGATATATTGTCCTTGGTATGACAGTGTGGTTTTAGCTCAATGTATGATAACTAGTATACTAGAGCCATTATAAGTTTAGGAATAACCAAAGAGTGCTTTGAAATACATTGTTTTATTTGCTAACAGTGTTTCATCCATACCCTACGGCAGGAATCATCAGAGCCCATAAACAAAAATATATCAAAGGTTGCAGGCTCCATCGAGCCTAGTCTTCAGAACAAGGAAGAAGGACAAGTAGGGAGATCCCAGGCCAGCGCTGTATAGAGCAACACACAATACATCTTTGGATTTTAGTCTTCAAATTTATTATTATTACTATATTATTCCAGGTTCAATCAGGGGTAACCACAGTAAGTAAGGTACTCAATACAAACAGAGTATAAATGTTTTAATATAGAAAAGCTTCTACAGGACTAGAACTGTTTCATTCGTGAGAAATATATATATATACACTCATATATATACATTTACCTGTATGTGTACATATATATATATATATATATATATATATATATATATACACACACTCATATATATACATTTACATATATATATATATACACACACACTCATATATATACATTTACATATATATATATATACACACACATGTATATATATTCCCTCTATATTTATTTTTTAAATAATAATATATAAGAAAAAAGATGTAGTTATTTGGAGAGAAATTACTATTGAGAAGATTTAAGCTCAATGTGTTTATACAGATAGAAATATAGTGAGTAAACATTTAAAGGTTAGAAGAAATGTTGCAATTTTAACAGAGCATATAAAATAAATTAAGATAATAGTAATAAGTTTTTAGTTTAATTCTTACAATTGTTTCAGTAGAAGTCTTTTCCTGAAACACATAACAAGGCAAATGTAATAATAATCATAATGAAAATAATCATAATATAGAACAGGAACATTTTCAAATGCGAGTAGGACCTATAGAGGTGGTTGATAGCTTCTGATACCTAAGTGATCAGATTAGTAAGGGAGGAGGTATCCGGAAGAAGGACGGGTTGGAAGAAGTTTAGGGAGCTGCTTCCTCTGTTGACAAAGAAGGGTTTCTCCCTACGAACGAAAGGCCGGTTATATAATGCCTGTGTGAGATGCACGATGCTGCATGGTTGTAAGACATGGGCAGCATCTGTAGAAGATATGTGACAGCTGGAGAGAAATGAAGCAAGCATGCTCCATTGGATGTGCAATGTCAATAGGTGTGAATGACCAAGCATAGACGAGTTGAGAGAGAAACTGTGTATAAGAGGGATAGGCTGTAGTGTGTGGGAGAGAAGACTGCGTTAGTATGGACATGTGATGCGCATGGAGGATGACCGCTGGGTAAAGAAGTGCCAAGAAATCTCAGTAGAAGGAAGATGCAGTCGAGGAAGACCACAAAAAATATGAGCGGAGGTGGTGAGAGCAAACCTCAGATCGCTGAAGCTCAAGGAGGAGATGAAAAAGGACTATGACGAATGGAGAGATGCCGTGCTTAATAAGACCCGTCCCACCCTTGCAAGCAGGGAAAAGCAGACGTATGATGATGGTATCATATATACATTAAGTCTCCACCTTACAAACATTCTACTTTCGAACTTCCACAGATACGAACCATCTTACGAAGAAAAAAAAATAATGCCCGTCTTTGTTTTTTAGGGCTCTTTCAGGCTGTGGGTTCTTTCTTTTGAGGAATAAAAAGAAGCTGAAATCATACCTACGGTATGCAATACCATTCTGCTTTCGCAGAATTGAAAAAGTCCTTATTTTCTTTAACAAATTTATTGTTTTACAGTATTTTAATTCTGTTATATCTACCTCTTATATCTACCTCTTCTATATACTGTATATATATATATATATCACTTATATGGAAATCTGCAGTATCAATGTAACATATATGGGCTTACTGGTATGTACTGTGTTAGACTATCGACTTACGAACAAATCAACTAATGAACGGCCTCTTAGAATGTAACTTGATCGTAAGTCGGGGACTTACTGTGTATGTATATATATATATATATATATATTTATGGGTATAAATCAAAGTTGTAGCCACAGTGTTGGAGCAGATATCAATCAATCGAACTGTGTGTATGTGTATATATATATATATATATATATATATATATATATATATATATATATATATATATACACACACACACACAGAAGCCTTACTAAATGGAAAAATGGACATTAAATGATGATGATATGTATTATAAGATAGATATGCCTTACAGTCAACCTTGAGTCATTTAGTTTCAATTTTATCTATACATGTGGATGTGTGTTCCACTTTTTTAACTCTAGGCAACAGTGATTTGATAGAGTCACTTTATAGAAGTTTTGCATATTTATATGCATATGTATACACATATCTATGTGAGACTGTGTACAGTTATATATATTTTCCTTGTATTGTATATTTTCTCTATATATAACTTATCTATAATAGTTATATATATACATAATTAAAGCACATTGATGTTCTCCATAATCTTGAGCAGTTTAAAAGTAAATTTTCATTGAAAACTTTGAATGGACTAAATATTGACTTTAATAGGTCTAATTTGGTAGCATATGGAAGATACATTTGAATGCCAAATGTTATAAAGATAAAGAAATAAAAATAATTGATTCTGTCTTGATTTGTATTTTAGCTTGCATATCATCTTTCTTCAAGAAGGGGACAACATATTTCTTTGATCTTCTCATTGAAATGGAAAACTATTGATTTCACTTCAATTTTATAGACAGTTTAACAATGGTGATTATTCAAAGAAGTTTGGGTAGAAGATGCAGCATTGATTTGTATAAAACAATGAAAAGGAGAAGCAAAGGTGAAAAGGTTCTCTTCGGATAACAAAAGTACATTTTTTTTTCAAAATTATTCTTGAATAAAATCAATTTGAAATTTGAACAAGTCGGTTTCAAAAACAGAAAAAGAAATAAAAACCAAAATAGTCCATTCTGCTCTGCCACCCCAAAATTATATTCTGATGAAAATATAAAAGGAGATTAATTGTTCTTTCGTTTTTCTTCAATGAAGAACATTAATGAAACATCATAATTTATGCAACGACAATGGATTTATTATTATATTTTAAGCCTCAAGGAATATCTTTAGCCACAAATGTTTTCACTACTATAAATGGTCATATAATAATGCAATGAACACACAATTATCTTTTCAAACTTAACCAAATGCCATTTGTATTGTATATCAAAGGACACTAATTAAGGTGCTTTAGACTAGATAATAGCTCTTATTTTATATGTTATTCATGTAGTTCACTGAGTGATTGTACTATGATATTATCTATAAATACATCATAAATGCATTAATTCTTAAGCGCATGCATACACACACACATGCATGCATACACACACAGTCATTCTTTCTCTCTCTCTCTCTCTCACACACACACACACACACATACAAATGCCTACACACACATAATCTGTCTCATCATTTTCTAATGGTTTGTTTCTTTTAATATAAAGTTTCAAACTGAAAGAGTAAAACTTCTATTATAATATGAAGGTTAAAGTAAAGAAAGTTTCCAAAACAGATATCTAAAATTTTATATTGCACACAAAGAGCAGATAAATTGATTGTAGGATATAACTTCTAAGATTTTTTTAATGATTTCATATTTCTCCATCATTTCTTCAAATCAAACAAATCTACAAAATCTAGGACATGGGGACACGGGTTGGGATGCAGGGAATCCTAGTTCTGCAATTGAGGTATTAAAAAAAAACTTCATAAAAGAACACTGTTCTTGAAAATAGAGCTTGTGACAAGAATTTTTTGTTAAATAAAGAAATAACATATTCAGTATGTTAATATTTCTACATCTATAAAGACAAAATAAAAGGTAAAAAAACTAAAGGGTTTTCATTCTTATCTGTAAGTAGTCATTGGTTCTCCAAGTTAAATACATAAACTATATAAAGAAAAACTGTGATATGAAAAATTGGAGTTTATGAAATAATAAAATGTTTCCCATCACCACATCATGTGTATAAAATTTTCTAATTTACAAAGCTGAATGAAATCAAACAGTAATGATACATATATTTATGTGACAAGTAAACAAGCAGTAATTTGGTACTGCTTAAATGCATTACTAAAATTACTATCAATTCCAGAATATTGCAATATCTTCAGACAAAAAGAAACGAAGTCAATTTTCTTGCTCTATTTATCAAGATGTAGAATGTATTTAACTATAGGTAATCATAGCAAGACTAATTTAGAAAAGAATTCAGATACATAGAATTCACTTCAAATTTATTCTAAGATATCTTCTTCATTCACTTATCACTTATTCCTGGGAGGGTCGTGGGGGAAGAGTGGTCAAACACTCCTTCCAGTAGGTCATGTTAGAAGCTACTGTCTCTAATTGGTCTGACTGGATCTCTAAGCAAGACCAGCTAAGTCCATAAATCGTATCCAACCATATTGTTTGGGGTCTACTCCAGGGTCTCCTGCTGGTTAGTTTTGCCCATAAAATCTGTCCAGCAATTCTTTCCTGAAACATTCTAACCACATGTCTATAATATCGGAGCAGTGATCTCTCAATTCGGAGGAGTAGCGGCTCCACCTGGAGAGACTCTCTGATTTCCAAGTTACAAACTCTATCAAGTAACATTACTACAAATACCATTCAGCGGAACACTATTTCACCCACTTGTATTCACAATCATATTCTTTCCGTCATTACCCAAGATTCACAACCATTCTAAGATATTATGTGTCTTGAGAAACAACAAAAGAAATACTTAATAAAATACATCGCTACTTTGTTATAATTTACCTGCAGAAAAACATTGACAAAGTACCCTATTCTGTAGCTTTCCCTTCAGTTTCAGTGACACTTCCCCCCTCATTAATATGCCACTCAGTTCCTGAAACTTCCTTCATGCACTTCTCACTCTAGCCATTGTCACCGAGTCTGATCTCCTTTCTCCATTCAACATGCATCTCACATAACAAAATGTCTTCACACCTATCTTCATGCCATTTCCAAGATGCATCTCAACATCCTCTCCATCTGCATCTCCCACCATACATACTTTATATTTAAATGTATCCGCCTCATTATCTAATAATTCTCTCTCACTACTACATTTTCCATGTACCCACCAAGTGCATATTGCAGATTTAAAAGAGTTCAATCTAACACACTTCCTGCATACAACACATAACCACCTTCCTGTTTATTCTACCTTACCACTGAAGGGAAAGGTTGAGCAGCAGAAGAGGCGGGAAAGAATTGTTTTAATATCACAAAGAGAAGACAAATAATGAATTGCAGAGGTAGATGAGAATAAACCCAGTCATGAATGTTGTGAAGAGAAATGGAATGAAATGGTTAGGTCATGTACTGAGGAAGGATGAAAGTAATTGGGTGAGAGGAGTAATGGAAATGGTGTGGAAGAAAGTAGAAGGGGAAGATCAATGAAAGCTGCTAGGGCGTTGGTGAGAGGGGATACAGAGGACAGGGCAAAATGAAAAAGCCGTTCATGGGGCACTCAAGGTTAATCCCTGCTTTAGCAGAAAATTACCTGAAAAGGCTTGCTTTTTCTGTGTTGTATACTATTCTGTAGCTTTTGATCAATGAGACAGTTTGGTAAAGGTGAAACTTTTATGACCTAGTAAGGCTACACAAAATAATATATGCAGCTCTCTATCCAAATACATATGTGCAATTCTCTATCCCCACTATCACACCTCTAGGAAGAGCTTTCTTATCAATTCACAAGCTTTGTTACAAGAAACAGACTTTCATTAATCACTACTTTTATCCAGCCCCTCCATATGTTTTAGCTGAGATAGTCACACAACTTATAAGCAATAGCATTTCCCTCTTGGAGACAATTTAAAATTAACTATAGAAACATTCAATATGTACACTGCCAACATACATAATCAGGGGATATATTCAAGTCAATATTAACTGAAATGCTAATGAATGAAAACAAAAGACAAAATGTATTCAGTATGTGAATATAATTTCTAGTAACCATTAAAGTTACCAATATCTTAAATAAGCAGTATTTTATCGTTAATAATATATTCAAGAAGATATTTGAATTATATTTCATTTTTGCACAACTGATTTTCTTTCTTTTTTTCAGTTTACCTAACTAATTTAATTTTACATATAACTCACAGTTTATCACCTATCATATGTCAATATGATTTTTAAAAGGAGAAAAAATATGTACATTTATTTTATTTAGCAATGATTTATAAAATGATTCTGACTTCTTAGCAATATAAAATGATTCTGACTTCTTAGCAAAGCACTGAATCAAACAAATTAGCTGGTCTTTTGAATTACAGGCACAACTCATTTTTGACAGCAGAGTGGAATGGAACAATGTGATTTAAAGTGTCTTGCTCAAATACACAACGCACTGCTGGAAATCAAATTTGGGACCTGACAAGCTTGAGCCAAAAACCATAACCACTAAACCATGTGCCTTCACAATGATAGTAATAGTGTACAAAATTTCTAGTATTAAGAGAATATGGCTAACCAACTTACCTTCTTCCATCCTAAACCCGAAGAAGCAGAGTGTTACAACACTCATATCCCATCTCCCACACTCCAGTACACTCCTGACATTCCTGTCAGCATCCCACTGAACACCTTCTCCACCATAAACCCAAAGAAGCAAAGAGATAGAACAACTCTCAGGTCCTCACCTGACAATATACTCCTGACTTCATCACCCAACCCATGCTAGCATGGAAATCTATTGACTGATTCACCTATACCCCCAACACTCTCCTAACCCAAGAAAGCATGGCACACTCCCAAAATGACAGCCACCACCTAACACATTCCCTAAGCAGTATATAAATGCCCCCCTTTTAGGCCACAAAGGGAAACTATGCACCAACTTGACCTCCTTCACTCCAGCAATGAAACACTGGACCGCAGCCTTCTCCCTTCCCTCCCCCAGCATGACTATAGTGCTGTAATAAAATAGTGCTTGTGTCACTATAAAAGCACACAGTCCACCTTGTAAGTAGGTAGTATTGGTGCCATGACAAGAAGCACACAACCCACCCTGTAAGATGATAGTGACTGAGTCAGGATAAAATGTTTCCAGTACAATCTGTAAAGTGGTTGATGTTAGGAAGAGCATTTAGCTGTAGAAACCAAGCCAAAACAAAGTACATGCTGTAAAGTTGTTGGCATTAAGAAGGGCATCCAGCCATAGAAACTAAGCCAAAAGCATACAAGCAGGACCTAGTCACTTGACAACTGTCTAACCCATGCAAGTATGGAAAATAGATGTTAAATGGCAATGATGATGGCTAGTTCTCTGAAAGTGACCACAATGTTAGTAGAAATCATGCAGCATAAAATATTTGTAGAACTTACGAGACAGAGAATAATGTTCTGTGACGTTACCACCAGTAGACTGCAATCAATTTTCTTTCTAATTTTCTCTTTTACTTTATATCTCATATCATTAGGCTCGTTACTATACAATTCATAGATGACAATTTTATCAGGAAGTTGGACCTGGTAAGATGAAATAAATCAAATTAAAATTTAATAACTATCTCAATGATAGAGTTCAATAGATATTTCAAAGGAATAACCTGTGGATGATAAATATGAAATAAAGATTGAAAGGGATTAGCAATTAGTATATATACAAAACACAGTAGAACCAAAATAAATAAAGCAGTTCATGAGATGTGTTACGTGGTGAATCTAAAAGAAAAATAATATAGCTCCCCTCCCACCAAAAAAAGACTAGAATGAGACGTTGCTAAGTTAGTATGAAAAAATATAGCCAAGAAGGATTGTTTTAACTAAATGCAAGACAAAATCAGAATAATAATATATTTAAGCACATATAGCAAAGAATAGGAGAAAACAATCGAGAAATACTTATTTAAAAGACTTCTTTTCTTTCTGCACACTTACTTGCTAGACTAGCATGAGTGTGATGAATAGCTTTTGCCGTATTTGACCACACTAATGAGTGAGAAAATTAACATAGATCTATCATTAATATTTTAAAATATGTTGTTTCCAAGCTAACATAAGAGAGAAAGTTTCTACTGACATAGTGGTTTTACTAACAACTCAATCATGAAATAGGAGAGAAATTTGCTGTCATGCAGACAAACTGAATAGAGAAAGTTAGGTACCTTGCCCAAAGATACAACTCAGTGACTAAATCATGACCATGTGGTCAATTGTCATCATAACTAGATCAACTCAAGGAGATTTATGGAAACTTCAATATGTTCTTGGAGTGAGTCATTTACTCTGCTATACAGTGCCTGGTCTGTTTACTGTATGAGTAGCAGTCAGAGCAGGTTAAGTCTATTTGTTCTCCAGTCTGTTTTTAAACATTAACTCTTTAGCATTTATATCTGGCCAGAATGCTTTCACCTCTTTCTGTTCTCAAAATAAATAATATCACAATCACATAGATTTGATACTATGTGAGATAATTATGTGAAATAAAGTGTTTACCATGAAACTACAATAGTAAATATAGAGTAATGTAAATGCTAAAGGGTTAAAGAAACTGGTACAGACTCTAGTACAGACTAACACAGAGATCAGCAGAGTTGGATCAATAATTATGCAAAAGTTTAACCCTTTAGTGTTCAAACTGCCCGAAATCGCCCAAAATTATTTCCCCTTCATTTGTTCAAACCACCCGAAAACACCCACACTAAAAGTTTGTTCTAAAAATAAACAAACCATCATCAAAGTCTCGTCAATTCGAGACTGCTGCGAGATTAGGCCCTTACCGCGAAAATTAACACTTAATATAGTGGAACAACTTAAAACAACAAGTGTTTTTTTAACTTTGAAAGTGCAACAAATTTTTTTTTTGTATCAACATGGCTTATGAAAGTAGCGATACCGACTTTGAAGGTTTTACACACAATGACATTCAGAATAAACAAGAAACAAAAGATAATATTAGTGGTTTATCTTCAAATGAATCTGATGTTTATATTTCTGAAATTTCGTCCGACGATGATTGTTGTTTTGAAAGTGAAAACGAAGGAGGTCTCCAGGGCGCCATTGAAAATATTACAGCAACGTGGTTGAAAAATACCACACTAATATATGTTCCTGATTTTACTCAAAATACTGGTCCACAACACACATTAGCTCCCGATGCTAAAGCACTGGATCATTTCTTTTTGTTTTTACCACAAACTTTCTTCGAAGTTGTGGCAGAAGAGATTAATCAATATACCCAACAACAGATTTCAAGTCAAGGAAAACCTGATCTGTTTGGCGACCGACAGATGCTGTGGAAATGCAAGCATTTTTTATCGTAAATATTATGTTCGGTATAAAACAATTTCCAAAACTGTGGAATTACTGGAACACTGATATAAGGTTTAGTGATTCTTATATATCAAGTATTATGCCGAAAACAACGTATTTAAAATTAAACCAGTATTTGCACCTGGTTGATACTTCAAATGCCCCTATTAATTAATTTCACCTGCCCATAAAAGTCAAATTTAACCAAAAAAATCAGGTAAAATTATATAATTGTAAATTATTGATATTTAAACATCTACTGACAAAATTTCAAGTCTGCACATAGAAAATTAAGAAAATTACAAACAAATAAAATTGATAACCCTTTTGAGTATGATTAACTGAAAATAATTGTTTCTACTTTTGGCAACAAGGCCAGCAATTATCCCAGTGCATTACTGGTACTTTATTTTATCGACCCCGTAAGGATGAAAGGCAAAGTTAACCTCGGCGGGATTTGAACTCAGATCATGAAAGGACATAACTCTATGCTTCAAAGCATGGTGTCCGACTTTCTACCGATACTGCCAATCCACCGCCCTAAAAATAATTGTTTCTACTTTAGGCACAAGGCCAGCAATTACTCAGTGCATTACTGGTACTTCATTTTATCGACCCCGTAAGGATGAAAGGTAAAGTCAACCTCGGCGGGATTTGAACTCAGATCGTAAAGGGACGTAACTATGCTGGAAAGCATGGCGTCCGACCCTCTACCGATACTGCCAATCCACCGTAAAAATAATGCGAACAGATAAGCATGATGTTTGTAAATTAATGCGAATGGTTGAAGAAATAACAAGTGAAATTCTATGTAGTCACTCAGAACCTTCTCATCATTATTATTGTCTTTAAGTCCACTTTTCCATGCTGGCATGGGTGGATGGGATGTTTTTAGACAATATTTTACAGCCAGATACCCTTCCTGACACCAATCCTTTCAGTTGTCTCTACAATACACAGAGATAAGGTGTACCTATTCTAAAAACCAGGATACATATGGCAATTGTAACAATGAAATCTTTAACCATCTTCCTCTCATTTCTGAAAATGGGATATACATAAGATCAATAATTGTTTCTATTTTAGGCACAAGGCCAGCAATTAACCAGTACATTACTGGTACTTTATTTTATCGACCCCGTAAGGATGAAAGGCAAAGTTAACCTTGGCGGGATTTGAACGCAGATCATAAAGGGACATAACTCTATGCTTCAAAGCATGGTGTCCAACTCTCTACCGATACTGCCAATCCACCGTGGGGCAATATATTTACAATGCAAATGAAATAGCCATAACTAAATCAATAACCAAAATTTAGGGTCAAAATAATCAATTAAATTAATTTCACAATCATTGTGCTTCAAAAAACAAAAGGAAATAAAATAAATGTGAATATATAATGAAGCAACTGTAATGTCAAATATAATAATTTCTAACATTGTTACAAGACCAGATTTGCAAAGGAGGTATAGTTAATTAAATTGTTCTCAGTACTTAACTGATACTCGGTAGAACAGGTACTCAGTAGTATTCAAACTCGGAATGTTAAAGACCATTGCTTAATCCATTATGTGATACATCATTCTTATAATGACAATCATAATATAACTGCTTTTACCAAAGCAATGGACCAGAGGTAATTTCTGCTGTCATTTCCCTTGAAGGCTACATGAGAACTTTTAATTCTCCACCCCATCCCACTGCCTCGAATGCATTCAGATTGATTAACTTTTGAGCTTTCAAAGAGTTTTCATTTCCTAATAAAAGCATCTACCAATAATAACATTATTCCAAATAGAAAATATAAGACGCAAACTAAAATTACCACATCATTGTATTAGAGGAAAGAAATTACATTTACAAAACCTTGCTAGAACCCATATAAAAGTATTTAAATTCCATCCATCCAATAGTTCGGTAAGAAAACCATTCCTTTCTATAGTAATACTGTTAAATTGATGCATTTCCTGGATTCAAATAAAGACTGCACTTTTCTAAAACATGAAGCAAGATTACCAAGCAATAGAACACTTCCTTGACAAAACCAGTGTCGTTAAATTCAATAAACAGTGCCTTATGTAATTTCTTTTACAAAATATTGGTTCAGTTATCTAAAAAGGCCAAACTTACAGCTAGTCTCTGGTGATAAACGGCAATCTTTTTCACTGCATCACGACATTTAATTCTTACTGCAAAGATAAAACAACAATAGCTATAAAAAAATGTTCTTTAAAACACAGGAAGGAAAACAAAAGAGACATATAGTAAACGTTAATCTGTAAGTAAAAATATTTTATCTTATAATGAAATGCTTCATCCTTTTGCAATAAAGGATGAATCTAATAGACACAAGATAGTTGATTGGAATATTTTGTAAGTCTTAAACACTGAATAAATGTTGGTTCTAGATGAGTCTGTTAGGAAATAAGTAAAAACATACCAGCACTGATAATAGCTAGAATATTGAGTTAGAGAATGTTATTGAAATTTGTGGCAGTTGAAATTAAAGCAAACCAAATATACATATAGAGTTAACAGAAGAATCTATATACAAAGAAATGCCAATGTAATTGACCATATAACCCAAAGTATGAGGGGGAAAGTTTAAAACAGTAATGATGGTAAAGATTATTATATTGGTAATGGAGACAATGATTTTAATGATCATGTAGTAGGTGAAAGTTATATCATTGTTATTGTTGTGTATCTCAGGTGAGCTCCAGAGAAAACAACTACTACATATAGTTTCAAAATATTGAATAACCATGGCACTGTCTAGCTTAGTTGCTGGACCTTCATCATTTCCAACGACAAGTGTTTTAGTTGATTCAATCAACAGGACTGCTTGCTTGTGAAACTAACATGTAAGTAGTTGAACATTAATCCTTTACCATTTACATTACTCTATATATACTACTGTATTTTCATGGTAAACACTTTATTTCACATAATTATTTCACATAATATCGAATCTATGAGATTTTGACATTTATTTTGAGAGCAATACCTTAAAATAAGTATGAACAGCCAGTCACAGCTGGTTTGAAAAGAAAGAGGTGAGAGAATTATGGCTGGATATGGCCGGTTTAGATGCTAAAGGGTTAAATAGACACATGCACCCTTAATATAGTTCTCGAAGAGATTCAGCATGTCACAATGTGTTACAAGGCTTACCCATTGAATTACACATACAATAGATATTTGCCGGCTGAGCAAACTGAAGCAACCTGAAATAAAGACACGATGCACTACCCATTTCAAAAATTGAACTCATAACCTTACAATCAGGAGCTGAACACCCTAACCACTATGCCCCATGCCATCACTTTCCAGCTTTGAAATAAGCTATACCTACTATATTCCTCTTCATTCAACCAAATTGCTAAAAACATGCTAACTGCTTACCTGCTTTGTTCACCAACACCTCTCATCATTAGCCATTTCTACTTTGTCACATGTATACCTTGTACTGTTTTCTTCTGTTATAAGTGTACTTACTCTAGGTCAGAGGTTCTCAAACCTTTTGGACCATCACCGCACTCACAGCCATGTAATACCCTCAGCACTGATCCCCTAACCCTATTTCCAGATAGACTTGCCTACTCGCAAATTGTAAATAATATATAATAAATAATATAATACATACCATCATTTGATATTTAATATACTATTATTTCATCTATACTGTCTCCAACTGCCCCCTTGGGCCCCAGCATCCCCTGGACCTTCTCAATCCTCGCTTTGGAAAAGCACCCACTTTAGAGAACCTCTGCTCTAGGTGACATTTGGTGTTTATCGATATCCATATTATGAATTTTGCATGTGAATGTACTAAGTTCACAGGGTCTCATGACATCCCTTCTTTCTAATCATGCACACACTCATCCAACCATCCATACATACACAAAGACAATGAGAAGTAAACTAGAAGACTTTTTTTTTTCTATGTATTGACTTTAATGAGTAACATGTGTCCTTAGCACTGCAAGCCAGCATAACACTCATCAATACTACAGTGTTCCCCCTACAAAAATTATACCACAAATGATATAAAAATATATATAACTGATCACTGAGAGTTAAATGCCTTAGCCATAGACACAATACAGCAGTGATGAAAGGATATCAACTGCAGATTCCAAGTCAAGTTGTCTCATAACTTTAAACTTGACAATTCAGAAAGATTTATTTCTCATTCACTTAATGCTTAGGAATTAGAATTGAACACCTGTCCTATTGATCTTTGTAATTCTGTAAGGATTAGCTTTCAGCTTTAAATCTTTCTGACAATACAATAAGAGAAATGGTAATGGTTACGAACTATGTAACATTCCTAATTCTGGTACTGAAGCAGAACACTAATTTAAGAACTCAGAATTTATACCTTAAAACTACACAATTTTACTCTTATTTCATCATCACACCAGCTGACCTTTCAGATTCAATCTCATTCATCTAGATTGTAAGTTATATATGAGAAACTATGGTTAATTGGCTGAAGTGCTTTGTTTGTGAGCAATGATTTATAAGTTTGTATCTTCATTAGAATGCTGCCTAAAACAAGGCAATTTAAATTTACTAGTTTCAATCTTGTTGCGAGAGAGAATCAGAGATAAAGTACTCTATACAGAAACAATGAATACATGAATACGTTAAGATGTCTAAACTGGTTATTGTTGTTTTGCAGATCCAATAAACAATGGAGTTGATATGTAGCACTTGAAACAACTCTTAATTTTACCTCAACAAACATAATCATTTATGTTTGTTAAACACAGAAAGATTTAAAATTTGATCAGTGAAGTGAAACATAGAGCTGGTCATCATTTATCTTGATCAGTTCAGTACTTTTCTACTGAACCACTATTCTGACCACTATAGCTGAAATAATAATAGAAAAAAATTCTCTATGCTATGAGTGAAAGAATTGTTTTTCATTAAAAGTTACAACTTGTGATCATAAAAGTTTAACTAACTGCATGATAGCTGGGAAAGGACTAAAACGTTAATCAGTGCCTACAAGAAATACTACAAAGATAATAAGGCCATTCAATATTTAATGTATGATGCATGCCAAGAGATATATATTAGTAGATAGTAGCTAGAAGAAATAGACTAAAGACCATGATAGTAAGATTATGCCAATGATAACAGTGAGGGTCAGTAACAAACACTAATGGCAGTGGTAGTGGTAGTGGTGGTGATGGTTATAATGAAAATGTGTTGCTAACAAAAGCACAGCAAAGATAAATATTTGTGAAACAATAAGATATTAAATTTTCAACATATAACATAGAAGAAATGTAAAGAAACAATTTCACAGATCCTTTATAGATGAACGTTTTCAAGAGTTAATAGTATATAGACAACAAAGAATTAATTTTTTTTATTTTCCACACAATAAAATTACACAGAAACAAAAAAATCTCTTTTCATAACTATTCAAAAGTACTGTTTCAGTATGAAAATATATTGCCTGTGAAAAAAGTCATAAAACCACGAACAGATAAACTTATAGAATGTATACCTTTTTCATTTGTCAAAAGATTTTGAATAATAACATCTGTCATATTATCTCGGTAGGCATATCGATCCTTGCATAAGCCATGTATAGTCGACATTGACACCTGGTAAAACCGTAAACTTCCTCCTTCGCAGCCAGTAACCTAGAAGCACATAAATAAAACAAGATGGAACTAAGATAAACAAACATTTATGAAAGATGACAATAAAAACACTAATTTACACAAGTCAGTGCTGTAAAAAAGAAGCTATAAAGATGGTAGGATATCTGTTATTTGTACCATAAAGAACAAAAAGAGATTGTTATGGAGTCATAAATTGAGAACATATTCAAACTATTTCAAAGTGTTTTTCTAAGATGGAAGATAAAGATACATTTCAAGAAGAGGCATGACCAATTTCAGATCTTTTTTCTTTTATTATCGGGTGTGGTAAAGTGAATAGATGGATAAGTTAGGTATTGAACAAATGGCACATATATCTCTATGCAAGAAACATTATTCCATAAAATTTGGTTGATTTAGGTGTCAGGAGCAGTTTTCAGGACTTCTAAAAATAAACTGACAGTATAAATTATGTATGATCAACAAACTAGTAGTTAGAGACATAAAATTCATCTTCTAATCGCTCATAGTCAATATATGGTAGTTGAACCTGCTAAAAATAGCAACCAAATCTCCCTCAAATTACACCCTACCATGTTAGATGAGTAAAGGACTCATTAAAAACTACTGTTAAAGAAGTCAAGATGGTCACATCTGGAGCACCTTTGATCATAGGTCTGCTGAATTATAGATTACAGCAGACCTATGGCTAAACACAACAATGACTACAGCTTAGAAGAAACAAACATGGAAGAATAATTAAAAAGTTTACTTTGAAAACATGAGGTCACAAGTTCGATTCCACTTCATGGCTCTTTGTGTGAATATATTATACCATAGACTTGAGTTGCTACAAGCCTTGTGTATGTTTTTTGAAAGAAAGCCTGTCTGTTTAGAAGCCTGTCAAATCAGGTGTTCCTGTAAATCAAAAGACCAGCCTTGCCACACTGTCACATTTGATTCTGTTTGGGGATTTCATTAATAGGTACATGTAACTACAGAACACTCTACACTCAATAAGTAGGTAGTCTCATTGATCAAACAATTGGAATATAAGTCATTAAAATCAATGAAAAATCACTTTACAGAATGATTGCATATCCTCATAATCATCATCAACATTTAACGTCCATTTTCCCTACTAGCAGGATTAGACAGGTCGCCACAGACCAAGTCAGTACTCAAGCAGATCCACTGACCTTTATGAATGGCCAGGGACTTTAAGTTCCTGTGCTTTATAGAGTGCTCAGACAGACCAGAAGCCTGCATCTTGCTTACAAACATTCCAATGCGCTACTGAATACATTTTATCATGGTGCCTACACTATGGAGGTTGTCTTATCTTTGATACAGCTGAAAAGTCCAACAAATAAATTAATAAAGATTTACAGAGATCACCTAGCCATTGTAGATATGAACACAAAAGGAAAGCCATTTATATAGCCAATTCTATATCTTCTGTGAGGTGATGATGAATCTTTCCTCAGTTTTGATGATAAGCATTCAGATGTTCAATCAACTGAACAACTTATGCATTAAATTAACATGTACATAGTTAAGTATTCTACAGAAATGTGTACCCTTAAAATAATTCTTAGGTAAAATTAGCCTGACACAATATGACATGATTAAAATTTCAGATACAATTTATCTGAGGAGCTGTCCCCATCAATCCAATTTCACTCACAGGCTTGGATCAACATGGGGCTATAGCATAAAATACTTGCTCAAGATACCATACAGTGGAACCAAACCTAGAACTTCAAGATTGCAAAGCAAACTTCTTAACCACTCAGCTATTCCTGCATCCACAACTATTTTCTCAACATTAACTGAAAAGCACCAGCAGATTATAGTAAAAAGTTACCACGCAGATTAGAGTAAAAAGTTACCATTTAGTTTGCTTCCTAATTGTTGCCCACATATCTGAATTAAACTGTATCTAACAGAAAGAATTAAGGCTTGGAATTTGTCATTCTAATATTATGAATAAACAAAGCCTTCGACAAGAATAAAATTCCTACAACTGTACATGCTATCATGAAATATAACTGCTGCTTATTGCCTAGTAAACAAATGAATGCTAACTAAATTGACTTTAAAAGGAAATAGAGATAATTGAAAGCTCATCCCAAAGTTACAATACAACCAAAGAAAGAAATATATCTCTATAGAGCCAAACAAAAAAGCCTGTACAAGATCACCCAACCTGCAAAAAATAGCAATCATGCCTTCCTGTAATCAAATCACAGTTTTAACTCTTAACATCCTATAATGATTTAGCAGAAGATATCTAAAAACAGGTTTGTTAATTTAAATGTTTATAGTATCTCTACTAGTGGACAGATTGTTGTGAAAATTATTTGAGGAAAGACTAATTTTTAATGTGATGCAGTTATAGTGATGTTTTGTACATTTCAAGATTGTTTTACTAATGTGGTTTCATGTGGTACAAAATGTTAAGAGTTAAAAAGCCACATTGGACAATTTAGTTCTAGGGCCCTAAAAGAACAGGATGGTCATGGCTGGAATATTCATTATCAATGATTTGCTCAACCAAGGTTGATTTGGAGTTAAATAAAATGTTTCAATATTAAATTACCTAGTATGAATGAAAATGGAGTTAAACTTAACATGTGAACTCTCCTGTGGTATGTCTAAAATAAACAGCTTTTTGACTCCTGCAAATTAGTACATTCAGTCAGTATGAATTGCCTCAATCCTTTAACCATCTTAATATTAATAATGTAACTGAAGGCAGTAGATTAGCAGTATCAGTAGAGTTTTGCAGTATTAAGTTAAATCTTTCTATGTTCTGTGATAAATGCCGCTACGGTAAACTTTGCCTTTTACCTTTGCAGGGTTGATAAAATAAAGTATCAGTTAAGTACAGGTGTTAATATAATTGACATATCCCTTCACAAAATTGCTGGCCCTGTGCCAATGCTATAAAGAATATTACTTATGCAATTGAATCACACAATGTGTTTTAAACAGAAAACATATCAAGAGAAAGATTTAGCATATTAAATATCTATTTCTGTCAGCATTTCCTTATTCCCAATATTGTTTCCAAGGTTTTTCATTATGGAAAACATAAAAAGAGAAAATTGTATACCCGCTTTTCTCTCAGCATTTCCACATTGTCAAAATTGTTTCCAAGGTTTTTTCATCACTCTGAGATCATTCACAAATGAATTTGATATTAGCATAGAGAAAGAGTCCAGCAAAAAATAAATTAAATTGTCTCCACAAAGCTTAGTCTTCAAAGTTTCTGTATCCATGACACTACATGAATAGAAATGTCTAATTGCAGAAAGATGTTACTGCAACTGCTACAGTCAGTGGTGGTCTGCCTTAAGGTTTTCTCTCAATGTGGGAGGAGCAATAACAATTGTCATTTTTAGTGGATTGATAAAATAAAGTACCAGTCACATACTGGGGTTGATGTAATCAACTTTCAACTCCCCACAAATTGTTGGCCTTGCAACTAAATTAGAAATCATTTTTAATACTGCTAGGCTTCGGCAAACCCTCTCAAAAAACAAACTTGATGAAAGTATTGGTTTAACTCATACTAACCTGGTTATGAAACAGATTCAGAGTTATTTGGAAGAAATATCGATTTAGATATAGAAAAAACAATAAATACAAAACTACTCATACTTCTAATAACAAAATAGCTACTCTATGCCTACATATCTCTCTGTGTGTGCATGCCTGTGCATGTGTATCATTTTAAGTACCTAAATGTAGATCTGTTTCGTTTTTAAACATTAGTAGTAGTTTCCTCATATTTGTCAATATGCATTGTTGTTTCAACTCAGGTCAACAACTCTCATGGAGCAGACCTATGAGTTCCAGCCATGACTATCTTGTCTTTCTTCAGATATAGAATGTATAGAACCACATTATCTAATGTCCCCCTCCTTTCTTTAAGATAGTAGAGTGTGGTTTCAGGGAGATTTGATTGCTACATTTAACAAATTATGTGACCAAGTATAGACTCCTTCATTGACTCGTGTCAACATGTGTTTTTGATATTGTTGCTAGCTAGCCTCTAGTCAGTCTTTATTGAGCTGACCAATGAATAAAGTCATTTCAAACATGACCATTCCATCTTTTATTTAGATACAATGTGTCTAGGATCATATTACCCAATGTGTCCTTCCATCCAAAGAGATGGTAGGGTGAGGCTTGAGGGAGATTTGGTTAAGCAACTATATAGGGGCTCCCTCATTGGCTTGTAGACTTAGGTACAAACTGATATATATACGGCATGTCTTTAACATTTCTACTACCATCATAGTGTATTTTTGTCAAGCTATTTCTCATTCAAGTTAAGTCAATATGAAATAATTGGCATGATTTAATTAGAAAAACATTTTTATTTTTATTTCATTTTTTATTTTTCTCTGGTGTTTAAAAGAAATTATAGTTACACATTAAATTTTCTTTCAACAATCTAAAATCGATTTCACAAATTCATGCAAATACTATCTAAAAAAAGGGAAATAAAACAAAAAAAGAAAAGAAATAACAGCAAAAAATAAATTAAATTGTCTCTCCTCTGAGTGAACACGATTTGAGAAATATTTAAAAACATATGATGACTTGTGTTAATTGTGATAGCCTACAAAAGTCTGCTATGCAAATTTTATATTTAAAGAATTTAAATGGTGAAATGTAGCAAGAAATCTTGCTAAGAATCAGCAAAAGATAGCAATGCAAAAATATGTTGCTTTTTTTTTCATTTTTTGTTTTTTATTTGTTTTTAATATAATAGTATAAGCAACTAAACAGAGTCAAAAATTTTAATTTTACCTACAAGGTAGATTGATTTATTATCCTGAATAAAATATTTGCAATATAAATATTTCAAGATGTTCACAGTGTTACCCAAATTGATAGCTTAATACTGTTGCAATGAGTGAAATAAAATTATATTTAACTCCTAAGTGGATTCTTAAATTTCGTGAATATTCAACTCTGTTAAACTCTGTTAAAGATATTAAAAAAAAGCATAAACATTCCAAATCCTATTTACCTTTCTCTGTAAACCAAAATTCTTAAGCAAGCAAGTAAGCCTAAATGTGGTCATTCAAATCATAATGCATCATTTTGAATAATGAAGGATACACTGGACAATGTAATTACTAATATACAAAAATAGAGGATGGTTATGACTGGAAGACCTTTGATTATAGGCTTGCTGGATCAGGGATGATCTGGAGCTAAACAATGAACAACAATACAAATCTTAGTTTTGTTGCCTTATGGAGATGACAATAGAAAACAAATTTTTGAGACATTACAATGCTATAATAGCTTGCTATATATGAAAAATAAAGTATGTTGATGTTTCTAAGTAAAAAGAAGTTGGGGAGTAACATTTTTTTCTACTTACTATATTGTCTGAGTTCACTTGGACAGCACCACATGTTAACCATGAGTTCTCTTCATTTCCAATCGTGTCTAACTTCAGACCTGATTTGCTGTAGAGATAACACTGTTTATCTGATCCCCCAGCTATGATATACTCTCCATTGTAGAACCAACTGATGAAACAAGGATCATATCCAAGTTTAATATCCCGACCAATCTGAAATAATTTATAAAAAATGATAGACAAAAAAAATCAGTTCCATAAAATATTACTAAAATGAAAAATGCCAAGCCATCATAAGAAAAAGAAAAGAGAAATAATTTTATATATGAATTTCTTCAGTAAAAGAAAAATTGTTGATGTGAGAAGAATATCATTTCACACAATGCCATAGTTCCTATAAGATAAATATATAGGAAAAAAGCTTTTGTGTGGGAAATATTAACACTTTCAGAGATAAAGGAAATTAGATTTACAGATGATAGATTTTGTTTATTGATTTATCTATTATTTCATTTTTTTTTTTTTTGTGGATTTCACCAATAATACACGAGAAAACTTTTAGAAGTTTTAATGTGCTATTTTTAATTTAATAATTTCTTAGCCAAATGTGGACAGAATTTTTATTTAATTCTACAAAAGAATATAGTTTGTGATAGTTACAACAGAAAATGATTGATGAGAAATTAGTATAATCCTAAAGAAAGAAAAGATGACCTGGTTGTTTGGATATTTAGAAAAATAGCCAAATTAATAAGATATTGAACTGTTGGCTAGCTTTAATATAGGACACATGGATTGTCATTCATACATGAAATGTTAAAACCTAGGAGTTATAGAAAACATGTGGAAATGAACAAAACAAAGTTATAAAAAATGAAGAGTGAGGGACAAAGATATTATACAAACAAGACATTTTAAAAGTTTGTGCAAAAATAAGGGCATTTACAGTTTCCACCAATATATACTACTTTGGTTAGGTTCAAAGATTCTCCGTCTCTGCTTACCATCCACTGTTTGTACTGGAGCTTACTACACCCAAAAATAACTGCTATAATTTTTGGCATGAGACAAATCAAGACAATTCTTACATCATCTGGATATTTTTACTTTAGCTTGTGACACTAAGGTAGTGTTTTTAACAGAAGTTTGTTACTTGAAGTCTTCCAGCATTCTGGGCCTATTTGGTCTTCAGTTGCTAGAATATATTTGCAATATTCTTTCCACCACATACTTCTTATTTTCTTTATGAGTGCTTTGATTGTTTATCAAAAGACTATGAATGTTGGTTCCTCCTCTTTTATTATTTCCCAGTATCTTTTTCCAAGACAATGAGGTCATGATGTTGGTTGTAAGAAGGCAAGGAGAAAGAGTTAGTCAGTGCTTTGTGCTATTGTTCACTGCTCTCTTATTCCATTTCTTCCTCACAGTCACTACTATTTACAGTTGAGGAAGAGTGTCCTTGGTCAGTTTTGGGGACCAAAGATGAGGCAATCTCCTCTACCAATTCCAGACCTTCAGCCAGCATTGCAATTGCAACAGCAACCTCCATATTCTGCAGTTGTAGTAATTCATTTTGCTGTTTCAACTCCTCAAAACTTTTTGGGTGATTTTTGCTACCACAAGTATAACAACTAGCCTTTCTGCTAGAGTTTCTATACCTATGACAAGGCATAGTGCTTGAATAGCCCTGAGTCCTGACCACACATTATTTTTCATGACCACTGTGTTTCCTGCTCCACATAGGTAAAATCAACTATGGGTTGATAAAACTACTAATGTCCTGACTCTCGCATTTGTTTTGCATTGACCCATGTATTGAAGTACGATTTAATGAGGTGTTTCACGAATTTACTCTGCCTGACGTTCCACTCTAGCCTCAGTCATAAAAATCATAATAGTTTAGTAGGCCTTACCTCAGTAAAAGAAAAGATGTTTCTCCACAGATCATCTAGAGCTTCCTTCAATTATACCCTTGAAGGTATATTAAAAGTTGATCTGCATTTAGCAAGGCATCTAATTTTAAATAAATGTTTCAAGTAAGAAGACAACGTAGAGTGAGGCAGTGTTAACACAGTTCCTTCTGGGCTTGTGGTTTGTGCAGATTTAAAAATTCTTTATTGAAATTAATATAGGAAAAACTGTTCCTTTTTCATTTGTAATTCTGCTAAACAAAGTATACATATACATGAAAATGCTACTGTTGTTTTTCTCCTCATTGTTATTGTTGTTGTTGTTTTAGTTTTCTTTGTCTATTATAATGTTCTGTGTAATGTCAATATTTTATGTTGAGGTCATTGTTTGTGACAATCTGTGTATTCAAATTCTGAAGAGTGTGTCTGACCATTTTGTTGTCCATGACTGCCCAAGTTTTTCAAAAAAGAAAAGAAAAGAAAAATGTCTAAGGAGACCAACTTTCAAGGTCAGCAAGAAATGCAACAGATGCCACAGTATTGAGGATCCTTTACAAGTAAAATAATCAATTTTTTTCAAATACTCCCAGGAAAATATCATATCCAGAGCTAGTAAAAAATGTTTTCACTTGTTATGACAGTACATCAAGTTAAACTTGCCATCAGCAGCATTAAACAAGAACTAACATTGTTATCATCACCACTTTAATATGTTTACATGAACTTGTATGAATTATTAACTATTTTAAATGCAATTCCATTTAGGACAAATATATCCAATTTTCTTCCCAAAGAAATATATTCCAAGATGTAGGTTGTAAGTTTTATTTAATTTCTGCATTTTGCTCTTAAAAACAAAACTTTAAACTGTATTTGGAAGCTAGTGTCTATTATTTTTCTTTTTTTTTCTCCAAAACTTCTCTTACATTTTTAGTTAATTATGTAATCGAAACATTTAAAGACATTTCACAGGTTTTTTTCAGATAAGATATCAAAACAATTTCTAAAAGTCAGTGGTAGCTATCATAGAACATAGCAGATGAAAGATTTATTTTACTTCTTGAGAGACAAACAGATACTATTTGTGACAATTGTACATGAATACAACAGTTTACTGCTATTTTCCTCTTTTCCTTTTTATTTTCATACCTTTATCATTGATATAGATATAAATACATTCAAAATAAAAGATAGAAAATCACATAAAATCTTTTAAGATATGCAGTGAAAGAAACAGTATATGAACACTAAATTATAAGAAGTTCAGATAAATGCCTTACAGTGACCTGACAAAAATTCTTCACGACAAAAGGAAAATTTTACAATAACTATGATGATTTAAACAAATTGTGATGATTCCAACAAATTAATAAAACAAAAGAAATTACCCTTAGAGTTATTGTACTGAAGTATTTCCTTGTTAACACTTGTTTTGTTAAAATGTTTCACAGAAAAATTTGACAAAAAAGATTCCATGCTTGTAATACAAAGACTTGGTGATTTCAGAATAAATAGAAGCACTAAGAAAATCTGAATCAATTCAAATAAATGTTCATTTTATGAAATCTAATACAATATGGTTGAAAATAATTTTCATGTTTAAAAATGTAATTTCCATCCCATTATGGAAGAGAAGTCTGTAATAGTAGTGGTATTACTACTACTGCTTGTGATGACATATACAAATCTTTCCATCTCACATGATCCAATTGAAATATACACATGAGTAAAATACATTGAAATTTATAAGAGCAGCACAGTTACTGTTAGGCTAGTTGCAAAAAGAGTACTTTTCAAAAGTTCATGGGTTTAAATACTTCAGATATTGCAATCAGATATTGCTTCAGATATTGCTTAAGGTAGAGTGTGATCCACAAGTAATACGGCAGCTATTTCTCATTCTCCCTCCCTCTCTTTCTCTCCCTCCATCATCATCATCACTGTTTAACATCCATTTTCCATGCTTGCATGGGTTAGACGACTTGTCATGTTATGGGGTTAGTCAGGTCAGGTGACCACGTCTTGCTTATGGGTAGAAATATGAGGGTGATTGAGGAGAACTGGCATGTTATGAAAGTGTTGGATTTTGATCAATAGTATAGGGGAAGAAGATTCGCATCCAGAACTTTCAAATGATATATAATTGTCCACAGGGAAAATGTATTTTGACATGAAAATAATCAGGCAAAAAGTGATTTTTTTGCATGATCAAACTGTGCTTGTTGCCCCTTCTCAGGACTCTGCCCATGATACTTGATAATTGAAATGCATATTCCAAATTACAGAGCTCAGTCCTGCTTGTGGTCAACTCTGCTCTGATAGCAGTGAATAGAGAGGTGGTTTGAGGATTAAGAATGCCAGAAGTTACCACTGCTATAGGTTCAACAGCAACTATAATTGATCATAGATGATAGAGAGTGAAAGTCATAGTCAATAAGGCATCAACCTACCAGCCCTAGTACTTGGCTTGTGTCCTGTTATATACTGTGATATATTTTGTTGATTCTCAAAACACTTGACACTTGTCAACCTAACTGTAAATAGGTTCTACTAGATGATGCATATAACCATTTTCAGTAGTAAATCATCATCACTGTTTTATGTACATTCTTCCACAACAGCATGGGTTAGACGAATTATCCCGTTGTGGGCAATGCTAGGTCAGGTGACCATGTCTTGTTCATACAGAACTGATTCCGGCTTGGTTTCTACAGCTGTATGCCCTTCCTAACGCCAACCTCATTTACAGTGAGTACTGGGTGTCTTTTGTCGTGACACCTACACAACTACTTTACAAAGTGGGCTGGACATTTTTTGCCATGTCATGACCACTTTACATTAAATGCACTATGAAAATTGATTGCAGTGCTGAGTTCAAGTTTTCACAATGGTTATAAAGAAAGAATGAGAACCCCACAACTCTGGCTCATCAGTAGTGTACCTAATACACTATAGGATTCACTGACAGAGACACAACAGAAATGTCAAGATAGGCTTTCTTCAAAGACATAACATATTAACTGTTCATTTATTATATAAAGGCATTGAGATATAATTACACCAACAACAAAAATTACAATAAACTGATCATTAAATAAATAATTTTTTTAATTTTCAGCAACAAGAGGTAAACTAATTTAAATTCAAATTTGCTCCAAGGCATGGTTTCTTCCATCATGTTTTATTTTTTAAATTCTATTGACCTTTTTCTTTCTATTTTACTTCAAATTTCTCTACACCTATTTTACACTCTTGACATGTTTTTGAAATTAAAATCAGGGAGATTAAATAGAAGTCATTTTAAAATTTATTTCTAGTTTTCTATTTTTTTTTAAATACAGAATTTCAGTTATTTGGGATTTTGCACAGCTGAAAGATAATCAAGATAAGATAGAAGATTCTTCATATATTCCTCATCAAGTACAGAGATAAGTGGTCACGAAATAGAGACAGCAGGCAAGAAAATTACTTTTACTTTAACTCAATTAAAAACCTTAAAGGTAAAATATTTCTCCTTTTCTTTCCTTATTTTTTTTTTTTTGCTTTTGTTGTATATTTTCCCCTAACAAACAATTTCCATTTCATTAAAAATAATAAAGAAAGAATCAAGAATTATATAATAGTAAAAAAGACTCAGATTATTCAAATTGTATTGAAAATTAACATTATTTGTTATTTATTTGTTTATTTATTTTTTTTATTTTGCTGATTTTATTTGTTTGTTTTTAGTTTTATGCAATTATTTTTTTTATATAATGAATAGCCACTTCTTCACATGATTAGAAAGGAACCAATGAATTCTTACATAGTTATATTAACAATGTGGTTTTTGTGCACTTATAATGGTAATAGAAGCAAATATAATTACATCTTTTACAAGTTATTTAACAGGCAACGCCCAGAAGACATTTGAAAATAAAATACAGCTTCTTGAACAAATCTCTGAATAACAATTTATTCCAATAACCAAATCACGTTCTTTGGCTTGTGCCAACAAAACTAAATTTAAAGTTGCACAGAACAGATAAGCCAATGAAATATGAATTTCTGATGTACTTGAAACCTTGAAATATCATTCTTATAAGTTGAAGAATTATGACTGAAAAATCTGAAGTGGAAGAAACATAAACTAAGTGATCTAAGAAGCATAGTCATAGGTTATAATCTGATGTTCAGAAAGAATTCAAGCTCTAGTAGATATCAGCAGTTTAACTAATCACTCAATCACCATGCATCTTTATGAAATTTAACTTTGTGGATTTAAAAAGACAGAACCAAAGTGCTTAGCAGTGATTCTTAAAACACTACACCTTCCTAGGGGATTTAACAAAACTTCAGTTTTTAAGGTAAAGAAATCTAGAGCAGTAGCATTATTATATATCTACTTCAGTCTTCAGATGTGTACGGAGTTTGTTACATCTTGAAAAGTGTTACCTTAGATAAGATCAGGTAATGATAACTTAAAATAACCATGATTCTAGACAGATTAATAATATAATTGCCCCTCTTCAACATAAAACTGAAAAAGAATGACATATGCATAAAAGATTGTTCTCAAGTTTAACAACTGCTAAACTTTAAACAAAAAACTCAACAAACCAGCATAGAACAATATGATTGAAGAGAAAACAGCTGCCTACAATAAGGCAGGGAATAGAAGAGTTGCTAAAATGTCAAATAGGATGCTTTGTAGTATTCATTTCAGTTTTCTGAGTTCAAATCATACTGAAGTCAACTTTATATTTCATCCTTTCGAGGTCAATAAATAAAATACCAGTCCAGAACTGGAGTCAATTCTTCCTCCATATCACTTTCTCATTTCCATTCTATCACCTCCCTCCTCCCTTGGAAGAAATTGGTTGTGTTCAGACCCGGAGAGGGATGAACTCTACCAAGTTTAAAATGCCTACATCTTAAAAAAGAAGTAAATTTGATCATAGATCTGCTTGATCAGGGTTGAGCCGGAGTTAAACAACATCAACAAAATCATGCTATCATTTTCTATTCCATACCCGACTTGTATCAATGCTTCATAAAAAATGTGCTGATCTATTTGTTTTCCATCAGTTATAAAACTATCTGCAAATATGGCTTACATTGTATTTTATATTTTTGTTAAATGCAGTAGCTTTACAGGTTTCACAAACAAATATTTACAGCTTTTTCTGGTAGAGGGTAAATAACCAGTTTTATGGGTAAATTGATGAAGAGGAAAACACATTTCATCTGCTGCTTGTAGTGATACACTATTTCAATGAAATTTTCCAACTCATTTGATGCTTCCAATGTAAACAATTGTATATGGCTTCAGAAAATTCCAGAAATTTTCATATTATTAAATATATGTATAACAATAAATAAGCAATACAAAGCAACAATATAATTAAATTCTGTTTTTATGTTTTGAGTTTCATATCATATAGCAGACAGCACATTTATTAATTAACATATATTCAAAATGGAGAAAGAGACAGTGTGTGAAACATCATCATTATCATCATTTTTCATACACTTTTCTATGTTTGCATGCAGTAGAAGGGTCCTTTGAGGACAAGCTTCCTCCATTTGCAACATTCTCTCATCACCTCCTCTGTGAGGTTCAGTGTTTTGAGATCAGTTCTAACCAGCTCTGACCAGTTTCCTTCCATTGGCATCAGACGACACTTCTTCAGCCAGTCTCCCTCATCCATATACATCACATGTCCAAACCTGTGCTGTCTTCTCTCTTATGCACTACATTAGATTCCTCTTATACCTAACTGTTCTCTTAGTTCATCCCCACCCTCATGTTCATGTACATAACCATTACACATTCAACAGAGCATGCACACTTCATTTCTCTATAGTCTCCATATATTCTCTGCATTTATTGCCCATGTCTCACAATTATGCAATAAAAGTGAAAGGTAGAGAAAGAAAAAATAAGGAAGAATATTTCAGAATTAAATGTAAAAATCTCACACACTATACATAGAGCATCTGAACAGCATTTCATATCTATTAACTCTTTTTAAAATCTTACTGGTTTCAGTCAATGTACTCTGCCTGTACTGAAGATTTGGTTATTTATTCCTAGATACATATTTTATCAACCACACTACCAGAAGCAATGAAAAGCAACAATACAAAAGGGAAGGAAATAATTTGGTTATTTGTTCCTAGATACATATTTTATCAACCACACTACCAGAAGCAATGAAAAGCAACAATACAAAAGGGAAGGAAATAATCAGGATGAAAACAAATATAAGAACCATTTTAGTTCAATGCACCAATTCAGCCATCTTTTGCCATCATCATCATGATTTTACATCCGCTGTTCCAATGCTCACATAGGTTGGATGGGTCATTTTCAACACAGCATTTCTCCCTTGCCATTTCCTCTGCAATTTGAGATCAGCTCTCACTTCTGCCCAGGTCTTGCTTTGTCTTCCACTACTGCAGCTTTGGGATTTCTTGACACATCTTCCCCCAGAGATCATCATCCATGCAAATCATATGTCTGTAGTGACTAGCGCCATCTCTCCGGGGAACCAGACTATTTGGAGTTACTTCCCTGTGGCCAGTATATAAGGGAGCATTCCGACGCCTCTCTCTTTTCACCTTTTGGCCGCCTGCCTAGTAGGCCAGGCACGGCTACGCCAAAGGTAGCTCTTAGCATCTTATTTCTCTTTTGGTCGAGCCTTTCCAACCTGCCACACATCTGCTGAGGACCTATACCATAAGGCTCAGCTCAGATGTATTCCAATCCTTCTTACAAGGATTAACAAAGCAAGTCACAGGTATGTCATTAACCATTGTAAACACACACGCACAAGCACACAAATAAAGAAAAACTACCTTCACATACTGTTGAGAAGACTTATCGTTGTTATTATTATATATATTATTTCCTGTCTGCATCTCATCATCTTGCTTCCTGCTTTCCTTACATATTCTTGTGTTCCTTCACTTATTAAATTATTAAATTAGTAATTGGCATACAGTGTTATCTACTAGAGTAAATAACCTTATGACCAGTTCACTAAATGTCTATTCCCACAGTTTTCTCTCTTGCACACTACTGATTCCTCTTATACTGAGTTTATTTCTCAGTTCATCCATGCTTTGTCATTCACGCACATTAGTGTTGCACATCCATCGAAGCATGCTTGCTTCATTTCTCTCTAGTCATTGCATATCCTCTGAGTCTATGGCCCACGTCTCAATACTATGCAGCATCGCACTTCACACATAGACACCATGCAGCTGAACTTTCATTTGTAGGGAGAAACTTTTTGTTGTCAACAGAGGTAGTAGTTCTCTAAACTTCTTCCATCAAGTCACTTGAAATCACCTTGATGATTGCTGTTGAATGAAACAGTTCTAGTTCTCTAGAAATCATTTCTATATAAAATGTGTGTATGAAGGCATGCATGTGTGTGTGAGTGTATGTGTTTTATGTATACTTATAAATATAATGAGCACATAATACAAATAGGTAAAAGTTGGCAGTGACTTCAAATTTTCACCTGTGACTGTTCATTAGAGTGTAGTCTGATAAAGTCAACCAGAGGTGAAGTTACTGTCAATATTTTCCTTGTGTCATCATCATCCACATCACAGTTTAATGTCTATTTTTCCATGCTAGCATGTGTGTATATTCATTTCATTCATTCATTTCATTTTACGTCCGCTTTTCCCTGCTTGCAAGGGTGGGACGGGAACTGATTCTGGCTTGATTTCTACAGCTGGATGCCCTTCCTAACACCAAACCTCATTTACAGTGAGTGCTGGGTGCTTTTTTGCCGTGGCACCTACACGACCACTTTGCAGTGGAATGATAAGGACCTCAGTCACTATCATCTCATTTCTACAGCTGAGTAAACTGGAGCAATGTGAAATAAAGTGTCTTGCTCAAGGAAACAACACACCACCCGGTCTGAGAATTGAACTCACAACCTTTCGATTGCAAGGCCAATGCTCTAACCACTAAGCCATGTGCCTATATATAAGTATGTACACGTACATACATATATGTATACAGACGTACAGTAGTATGTATATATATATACATACATGCACACATATATATATGTACGTATGGATTCACCGAACATTTATTATAATGCTCGATGTGTTTGTAAACAAACATCCCGTATTAAGCCGTAGTGTCCAGCAACCATCGTTGCTCGTTTGTTCAACACTGACAAAGGTAAGTATATACGTTCAACAATCTGACAGGAAGGTATACGTTGCTGACGATAGCTAATAAGCTTGAAACTAGTACAGCGTTCCTTTGTCAGTGTTGAACAAACGAGCAACGATGGTTGCTGGACACTACGGCTTAATACGGGATGTTTGTTTACAAACACACCGAGCATTATAATAAATTTTCGGTGAATCCATACGTACATATATATAGGTGTGCATGTATGTATATATATATACATACTACTGTACATCTGTATACATATATGTATGTACGTGTACATACTTATATTTAAGTAACAGCCGTACTAAGAGTGGGAAATGAAATTTCGTTTCATTTTTTCCGTTTATATATATATATATATATATATATATATATATATATATATATGTGTGTGTATATATCATCCTCATCGTTTAACATCTATTTTTTCCTGCTAGCAAGCGTTATTATTGGGCATGTCATCAGTTCTCAAGTGGAGCCTCTAACCTCCAAGAGGGAGAGAAGCCTGACATATAATCCCACACTCTACCAAGTGCATTTTTTTTTTTGGTACTAACACTAAGGAGGTTGTTAGGACTTTGGAATAGCTAAGAGTCTTTGTGACCCTATTTTAGCAGGTTTCCTTTGACTGGAAGCCCTTCTTATCCCCAACCACTTTACAGAGTGTGCTGGGTGGTTGTTTATCATGTACTGAAGCAGAACATGGGAGATAAAGAATATGTGCTATGATTTGGGCCAATCATGAACATTCCCTATTAGCAGCAATGTTGTTTGCCATTGTTGGAAGATTTCCAAAATATGGGTACTGCAAAAGTCAAATTATTTGATTTTCATTGGATAGTATTGTTTAAATAAAACATGTGGAAACATAGAAAGGTCTTATTGCTGATGGGTGAATCTACCTGTCCCTGATAGATGAGAGGAGCCAGTGGTAGATCAATGTACTGCTGTATAAAAACTAATTACCATTGTGTGACATTACTGTGTTCATTTAACTAATAACCTGTACAGGTGATGGAGGAGATTGTTAACTAAATTGCAATTGAATATTTCTCAAGAGAAGAACATTCATATGCCTGCAAGCAGATATATCTTGAATATTTTGTTCAAATTATTAGAGTGCTTAGTCAAGATGTTAAATTTTTTTGTGAGGCATAAGTTACATCTTTTTTTATCCATTTGAATATGAGTTTTCCATGTGAATACAGGCTTTAAACATTACATCAGCTCCTTGGGATGTTGTAAATTGATGGAAAACCAAAGAATATATGGCAGGGGATGATGGAGAGAAAATAAAAACTTTGGTGAGGTGAGTGGGGATGCAAACAATAGAGCAACATGAAAACTTTTGTCATGAGGACCACAAATTTAACCTCTGCTTCAGCAGGAAAAATGGCTTTAAAATATGTGTTGTATTGTCAATAAAATTGATTAATGAAAATTGGAAAGACAAAACTACCTGTTTTCCAGAAAGCTGATAGAATGAAAGCTTTTGTCCCCAGTCAGCAATGGCCAACACATCATATACCTCTTCTTTTCCATACATGGCAAAGGAACTAGAAAAAATGTTAAAATTGTTTAGTAAAGCAGCAAACACTTTCTGACAGATCACTCAAATAATAAAGAGATGAATAAATAGGAAGATAGATAGAACCACAATCAAATCGGGAATATCTTTCACTACGCAAAAATTATGCTTTTGAATTACAAGACCAAACACAAATTGTAACGTTAAAATAAAAGGAAAACCTCTAAGAAACAAAATCTGAAAATAAAAATTTGAATTATCTCTACAACATTTAGAAATGAAAAGTGCAAGATTTGTTGTACTAAAGCACCCATTATACATATATGTATAAATATATATATCACCAAGCAGCAACTGTTGTTGTAATAACATGGAATATATATATATATATATATATATATATATATATATATATATACGTAAACAATACTAAAGATTTGAAAATGCACCTAATGTTTTTTTTATATATACATGCAAATTCAGTGTATAATGAATAGAACTTAGTTCATATGAAATAAATTATAATTTTTTTAAATAGGTTGGTTTCTAAAAATAATCATAGTTATTTAATTTTTGTATTGACCAGTTTCAGCTATGGGTAGCTTTTCAAACTTTCATTTTCAAGATTACATTTGTGTTGGTGCTGTGTATCATTTAACACATCATGAGCCACTTACATCCTTTCTAAGGCATGGGACACAACTGATTATATCCTTGCAGCTCTGATGATTATATATATATAATCATCAAATATATATAATATATATATATAGAGAGAGAGAGAGAGAGAAAGAGTTAGAGAGAGAGAGAGAGAGAGAGAGAGAAAGAGTTAGAGAGAGAGAGAGAGAGAGAGAGAGAGAGAGAAAGAGATGTAATATCCCAAGCGCGACGCCAAGCCGTTTCAACTTCTATGGTCAGCAAGGCTTGCTGAACATACAAGCTGGAACCACTTAATGCCACACTCAGGATATTACATATCTCTATACCCACTCTGCATCTCCCTATGCATTGAGTACTCCCATGATTAGTGGTCTCCCCGGTCTCAGCACTGTAGACTCTCTCTCTCTCTCTCTCTCTCTCTTTTTCTGTGTAAAAAATAAGATGATAATGGGTGATAATGGATATAGCCATAGAATTTTAACTGATCAGTGAGAGGCAGGTGAGGAATGTGAAGTGGGGTTAGTGAAAAGGTTAGTGGGGTTGGAAGGATGAAGTGGTGGATGGAATATACATCAGTATACAATTACACATGTACATAAATATACATACATACACACAAACATATATGCACTTTCATACACACACTAAATACACATATGTAGTTGCTTACATACACATAAATAAATAAATAGGAAAAGAGTCACAGCCCCGACGGCTGAGCTCCAGCCGTTTCAACAGCTAGATCTGAAATAAATAAATATGTATGTATACACACAAACACACATATACATAAAAGACATAGAAGGGAATATATAAAAAAAGGAAATACATAAAAATATATATATAAAAAAGAAAATAAATAAAAAATATTTAAAATTATATATATATATGGTGCGTGTGTTTCTTATTGGCAACATGACCCTCCCAAAGTATAACAATATCGGTTTCAACACACGTTTTCAGATAAAGAATCTTGCTAAACAAATTCAGAAACGAAGGCTCAGTCCCACCATAGGGCACCTTGGTTATGTGTCTTCTACCATAGCCTTAGATCAATCAATACCTTATGGGTGAATTATGTACATCTGTGTGTCTGTGTCTTCATATCAACACCATTTGAAGCAAGCAATGAAGTTTGTTATGTCCTCTATAAAAATTTACTATGACTTGGCATCTCTTAAGGCATCTACCAATTGTTTTGTATTTTTGTTTTTTTCAGGAAAATTAAGACATTACTAGCTATTGGGCTTGCTACTGCAAAGTTGTAAGGTGGGTTATAATAACAAATATTCCTCTATTCTGATTTTGAATATTAGGTGGGGGACCCTTTTTTTTTTTTTTTTGCTACCTTTTCCTGAAAACAGTATCTAGATAGGTCATTATTACAGCATTGGAATAAATCCTTTAAAAAAAAATAATTCAAAGAATTTTGGGAGAGCCTAAAGCATATAGTCTTCACTAAGTTTCTAAAGATGGCTTGAGTGCAGGTAAGTGTAGTTCAGGGATTCTTTCGGTTTGTGGAATGGAAAATATATAGAGGTTTACAAGTCTAAATTATTGGTGAAAATGAGTTTCGAATCTCTGGTTATATGCAATGACATGTTCTTCAAGAACAAAATCTATCTATTGTTTGTGGGTTAGTGCTATGCAGCACCAATATCCTCTCATTTTGGTATAATCTTCCACTAATACCTGTAAAGGAAATACTTCCGTAGAATCATTTTGTCTTGTGCTGACATCAAATGGTATGATATATTTTGTCCATCTTAGTAAAGTTGTTATAGTAGATTAGTACTTTCCTTACACATAGAATTAAATCAACATTCATATCAAACAGAGTTTTGATCATTCTAGCAACCATGATTGTTTTGATGATTAGTGAATCAGTGATTGAAGCAAAATAATTCTTGGTGTCAAACAGCAGGAATCTAGTGGCATTCTTATTGTGTATAAACTTAAATTATACTATTACTTCAAAGGTATTTTTCTGTATAAGCAGAGCTGATATTTCTGACATTTGGTATAATTTTGTCCAAAATCTTATTCCTATTTATAGTGCTGATATCCATGCTTGTAATGCTTATGAGCCTAATGGACTGTTTTAACTTGAAATTAAGTTTGCAGTCTTCAAAGATGAAAGAGAGTTTTTATCTATTATAAATTATGCTATTTACTATTATACAAGCGCCTAAATTATGTTATGGCTATTGTCTATGTTACTATAGTTGTTATCATTATTATTGTCTTCCATTTTACCGTTGTTCTTCCTACCATTATTAACAAAAGAGTTTTGGCCCTTTACGGTCTGAGTTCAAATCCTGCCAAGGTTAGCTTTGCCTTTCATCCTTATGGGGTCAATAAAATAAAGTACCAGTAATGCACTGGGGTCAATTTAATCGACTATCCCGTCCTGCAAATCAGAAACTATTATTAATAAATTAATTGTTTCTACTTTAGGCACAAGGCCAGCAATTACCCAGTGCATTACTGGTACTTTATTTTATCGACCCCGTAAAGATGAAAGGCAAAGTCAACCTCGGCGGGATTTGAACTCAATTTATTAACTATTATTAATAAATTAATGGTTGGAAGAATCATTAGACTGTCAGACAAAATTTTTTGTGACATTTAGTAACAGCTCTTTTCATTCTTTCCACTAAGGGCAACTTTGACTTTCATTCTTCCAGGGTGGATAAAATAAAGTGCCAGTAAAGAACAGAAGCTAATATAATTGACCCCCCCATAAATTGCTACTCGTGTGCCTAAATTAGATTACCATAACCATTTAACATATGGCAATATATCTTATTTTTTTATGTTAAAAATTATAATTTGGCTCACAATTATTTACCCATCAGTTAGCTGTTAATGAAAACATTTCCCTCTATGATAACTTAAACATCCTTACATCTGGATGGTAGGACAGGCTGGCTAGATAGAAAACTGGCCAAGACGTTAGTCAGTTGCTACCTTTCATATATACACCAGGTCGGAACACAAAAGAACCAAACTCCCACTGTCACTGCCTCTGTCCCTCCCGCTCTCTCCATCTCTCACTATTGTGAGCAAATGGGGGTCCATATGTTGGCCACGCTGCGGAACCAGCAGACAAAATAGAGAAGGTGTTTCCCTGGAGGATGGTGAATGAGACACACTGAAAGAGCCATTCCAGCTCACGAGGCTCACACCTGCGGATAGCCAACTCTGCCGATGGTAGTGAGCAGGAAGGTGGCTCTAGAGACAAGGATACCAGAAGTCTCCACTGCCATGGGCTTGACTACAAACCTGTCAGAGAGTGACCGATATTTGTCATTTGTTATCCTGTCAACATATGATTTTTTCATGATTTTAATGTTTGATAATTATTAACATTCAAATACATTTTTCTCCCCGAGTCAAGAATGTTTTTCCTGATTTCATTGTATAATAATTAATATTTAGTAAGTGTTATTCTTAGTGACCGTTATTCCTGATTTATTATTTAGTTGTTTCTTTGGTTTAATTGACACATGCATGCATCTATCTGTGTGTATATCATGACTCATACACTGTTCTCTTTCCTGACATTTGTACATTATTCTATGTACTATTCATGCACCTTTGATGGGTTTTAGTGCACCTGAGCACTGTACACAATAATTTTCATTATTATCATTATTATAAAAATTGTACAATAAGAATTTATTTATTTATCTAAAAGCTTATAGTTATTTCTGATTTAATGGTTCAATAATTATTTACTAAATGATAACAACAATTACCATTATTCACTTAGAACATTCTAGTTCTTTGATTTTTAATTATCTATTTACACATTAATAATGGTATAAAAATTACTTATTTTTTTATTTAATGATTGTATTATTTGTTTAATAATAAAAAAAACTTAGAAAATCATCCCTAATTTAATTTATAATAATCATTCATTTATTCATTAACTTAAATATCTAAAGTGCTTTTCCTGATTCAATGGTGCAATAATTGTTCCCTAAGTAATAACAATAATATGCCAGCATGGAAAGCAAGTGTAAAATGACAATGACATACTTAAAATGTTTTTATCCATTCATCATTATCATCATTTAATGTCCATTTTCCCTGCTAGCTAAGGCTGGATGTGTCTTTAAAGACCAGTCAATACTTAAGTGGGGCCTCTGACCTCAAGGTGAGCTGGGAGCGTGCTCTGCTGAGTGTATTTTATCATAGTAACAACACTAGGAAGGTTGTGATGTTTTTGACATAGCTGAAGAAAGGAGATGTAAAATGATGATGACTTACTTAAAACATTCGTATTTATCATCATTATCTTTAAGATTTGTTTACTCTGCTAGCAGATCAGTCAGTACCCTGACCTCGAGGTGAGCTAGAAGCCCAACATACAGTCCTGCACTTTATGGAGTACATTTTATCATGTCACCAACACTAGCAAAGTTGTCATGTCTTTGACACAGCTAAAGAGTCCTCCCAAACTTTTGTTTGGAAGGTTTCTACAGCTAGCTGTTCTTCCTATCACTAACCACATTTATATATTCATGCATTAATGTTAAAATCCTATCTCCCTATAATTATTCATTTATGTATGTATTTATTCATACAATTATTTTTCTGCATTTGAATTTTCCTACATTCTCTATGAATCTCATAATCTCTCAGCACTTTGAAAGTTCAACCTTTACATACAATGTTGTTTACATTTCAAAGCTATTATTTAGCTTCTTATTTAGATGGTGATCACTGTCAGAGGTTGTTTAGCTCAATGGTTAGAAATATCAGCCGGTATCTGAAAGCCGGTATCTTCCTAGCAACAGCTAGCCACATTTTTCCATCTACAAGGAGTCTTTGTCTGATTTTCTGTATTGACAGTTATTTTTCTGCATCTGAATCTTCCTACATTTTCTATGAAACTTAGAATCTCTCAGGGCTTCAAAAAGTTCAAACTTTGCATACAGTATATCTATTTATTAATTTCAAGAACGTCAGTATTCCGTGTCATAATTCTCGATTATCATTGGTTCATAGGTTTCAAACAACTTCGTCCACCTCAACGACGCCAAACTGAAATTAATATGCATAATGCCAATGAGGGAGTGAGAGGGGAGAGTGTGAACGCTGTGTTCAATAACTATTAACATGTGTGCATGTGTATGTACGTGCGTGTATGTTTATGTGTGTGTACGTGCATGCAGCGTTCCACAGAAAGTAAAAACTATCAACATGTGTGAGTGTGTGCGTGTGTAAGTTTGCATGCGTGTGCGCGTTTCCATGCGTGTATGTGTGTGGCGTTCCACAATCGCCATGCAGTTTATCTGTCTGTTTGCCTGTCTGTCAGTCTAACATACACAGAGTTGTTAATGGAGTAAATAGGGACCTTCTTTACATTGCCGAACATCTTTTATATTTATTATTGTGTCATTTTTTATACACTATGTATATGTGTCAGTGTAGAGACATGTGTGTGTGATGTGTGTGGAAATAAGAGGGGAAGGAAAGCAATAACTATTAACATGTGTGCATGTGTATGTACGTGTGCGTATGTTTATGTGTGTGTGTGTGCATGATTGCAGCGTTCCACAATAAGTAAAAACTATAAACATGTGTGAGTGTGTGCAAGTTTGCGTGTGCGTGTTTCCATGCGTGTATGTGTGTGGCGTTCCACAATCGCCACACAGTTTATCTGTCTGTGTGCCTGTCTGTCAGTCTAACATACACAGAGTTGTGAAGGGAGTAAATAGGGACCTTTCTTTACATTGACGGACATCTTTTTTATTTATTATTGTCATTTTTTGACAATTGCTCGAAATGAATACTGATAATAAAAGCAATTCGACTTTATCAAACAGTGAACTACAGCGCCGACGGTGTGCAGCCAGCAATGAAGAAAAACGGGCCAAGCAGCGCCATCGGAACGCCGAACTTCAGAGGCGATGACGTGCCGCCATGAATGAAGAGGAGCTGGCTGATCAACGGCAACGAAACACTGGAGCCAAGCAGCGACAGCGTGCTGCGATGGTTGAAGACGAACTGGCTGAGCATCATCAGTAGATGGCCAGAATTCAGCAGCAACGGCGTGCTGCGATGGATGAAGAGGAGCTGGCTGAACAGCGCCAGCGCAATACAGAAGTTCAGAGAATGTGTCGCCAAAGTGCTCCTCATTTCAGTAAAGAAGCTAGAAGGCGAACGGATGATATCAAAAATAGATCATGGCAACTGTGTCATTTTCAGATAGGTGGACGAACAGAGTGTCCACATTGTGGAGCATTGCTTTGGAGGCAAGAAAAGATGTGGACCACAATGTGCTGTCATAAAGGAGCAGTTCAACTAGAACCCTTGCGAATGCCGGATGATGAGGAGTCACCGGAGTTTAAAATACTAAGTATGTGGGGTGATCAAGGAGACCGAGGTAGATTACTGCGCAAATATTCGCGGCAAGTTAACAATTCATTAGCTTTAGCATCGCAGAGAGTTAGTGAGATGTTTGCGAGTGGAGTATGGCAACCGAATGTAGTCATTCAAGGCCGTTTGTATCATTGTATCGGTAATTTAGAAGTTACCTCAGGAGAGAGGCTTCGATTCACTCAAATTTACGTTAACGATCCAGATTATAGTGAATTGGAGGAGGATATCAGGATCGGTTGGATGAAATATAACAGGATCGGTTGCCGGGAAATATAACTAACTTGAATGGCAAAGGTTAAGTGATTTGATCCGTGATTTGCAATCATGGCTTAGACGGTGTAATCCTTATGTTATGGATTTCATGTTGGTGGCTGAACTGCAAAATGTTCAGCAGCAAACATTGATTAAGGCTGACGCAGTGCCAAGGAATCAACACGAACGGCAATATAATGCCCCTGAAGGATTTCGTGAAGTTGCTGTGTTGATGGACGATAAGCCTGGATCGGGAGATATCGTCCTCAATCGCAGAGATGGTGGTCTCAAGACTGTCAATGAGTCAAATAGGGCATATGATCCATTACATTATGTTCTTTTATTCCCAAAAGGTGAAAATGGATAGAACATGTCTGTTCATTTAGATGATCATGAGAATCAGCATCAACAGGGAGGTGGCAATAGACACAATAATTTGATTCGCGACTTTTACGCGTTCCATTTGAACGAGAGGAATCAACAGAGAAATGCGCTATTTCAAGCCAGCAGATTGTTCCAGGAATACTGTTGTATGGCATTCGCAAGGATCGAAAATCAAAGGCTAAATTATATAGCTACAAATCAGCAACATATCAGAGCTGAATTGTATAATAATATACAGGATGCGATAAGAGCCGATGATGCCAATTACAGGCAAATTAGTCAACGCATCATTTTGCCATCATCGTTCATCAGCGGCCCGAGATATATGAACATTCGCTATCAGGATGCAATGGCTATTGTCAGAAAGTTTGGAAAGCCAGATTTGTTTATAACGGTTGCATGCAATCCTGAATGGACTGATATTAAGGATGCACTTTTGCCAGGACAACAGCCAAAGGACCGTCCTGATATTGTGCACTATGCAACTTGGTGGCAAAGTCAATGGTGCACAACCAATGCGGAGTGGCAAATCGGAAAACGCCTTGCATGAAAAATGGCCAATGCAGTAAGCACTTTCCGAAATGTTTTGTCACGAACACTTCCTGGAACGATGGGGATGCTCATCCCTCATACAGAAGACGGTCGCCTGCAAATGGCGGTTTGGTCGAAAATGTAAACGGTTGACAGGTTACAAATCAATGTGTTGTGCCATACAATCCATATTTGATTATGAAATATCGTTGTCATATTAATGTGGAAATTTGTAGCTCAGTGAAAGCTTGCAAATATCTATTCAAATATGTTTACAAAGGTCATGATCGGGCAATGATCAATGTCAGGAATGAGGAAGTGAACCAAGGAGATGAAGTTGGCAGGTTCCAGGATGTTCGCTCGATTGGATCTAGTGAAGCTTGCTGGAGATTGTTCGATTTTGATCTCAATAAATGCAAACCCAGCGTTCAGAAACTGACGGTTCACTTAGAGAATAGGCAAATGGTCTGTTTTCAGGACACTAGAAGAGGTGTCGAAAGAATTGCTAACGCACCACCTCCTAAGACGGAATTGACTGAGTGGTTCAAGCATAATAGGGAACATGCTTTGAACCCGGATCAAAGGCAACTCTACTGCGATTTCCTTCGCACTATACGTGGGATAAGAAGGGAAAAAAATGGAATGATAGAAAACAGAAGTTGAGATTCATGACTATTGGATGGGTTTGTAATGTCCATCCAGCATCTGGTGATGTGTTTTATCTCCGAATTCTGTTGCATATTGATTTTTCGAGAGGTAAACAGAGCTTTGCTGATTTGAAAACAATCAATGGCGTGGAATATGAAACATACCAGGCTGTGTGTCAGCATCTGGGACTCCTTCAGGATGACGCTGAATGGAATAACGCCATGGAAGCTGCAGGAACAACACAGATGCCAGCTCAAATAAGGCAGTTGTTTATCAAGATTCTAGGATTCTGCCATCCTGCCGATCCAAGAGAGTTATTTGAACGCCATTGGGGAATTATGGCTGATGATTTTAGGCATCATCTTCAGGTCGATGATGAAAATTTGATGAAAGCTATTGTTTTGCTCAATATTGAGCAACTGCTTGAAGTTCATTTCAAATGTTTAACAGATTTCAATTTGCCAATTCCTGATGAAGAAATGCGGCAACGTGTCTTAGCATTGAACATGAGATTGCAGCTTAGACGGTTGCCACTCGATCGGATGGAACTATTCCAGTTTGATCCACTGGAACAGCAACGTATTGTGGATGAACGTATACCAATGTTGACCCAATCTCTGAGAGAATTGGGCGATGGCATTCTCCACTTGATTTCCACTAATGAGCAACTTTGTGCTTTCATAGATGCTCCAGGAGGCACCGGAAAGACATTCTGTTTCAACACTATGTTATCGGCAGTCAGAGCTCAGAAGAAGATTGCTCTCCCTGTGGCCACCAGTGGGATCGCCACTTTGCTGAATGGTGGAAGGACCTTCCACTCATGCTTCAAGGCTCCATTGGCTCCGGATGAGTTGAGTGTCTGTAACATTACAGGACAAAGTGAAGTCGCGGGCCTTATACGCAATACATCTCTGATTATTTGGGACGAGTCTCCAATGGCACACAGATATTTGCTGGAGGCATTGGACAGAACTTTGAGAGATATCTGCAGTAGTGACCTGCCATTCGGTGGTAAGACTATCGTTCTTGGTGGCAATTTCAGACAGCTGCTACCAATTGTTAGGAATGCTCAAAGAGTGCAAATTGTCGATGCATGTCTGAAAAAGTCCCCGTTGTGGCACCATTTCAGAGTTTTGCGATTACACGATAATATGCGACTTCGTATGTTTGGGCAAAATGAAGAGGCTGAGACATACGGTTGATGAAGTTGGGAAACGATGAATTGCCACACGTTGGTGATAATCAGACTGTAAGAATCCCAGACCATTTGGTCATGCCACTGGACCGCCAAGCATTGATTGACTGGGTGTTCCCTAATTTGAATGCTTTTTGGCAGAATATCTCCTGGATATCGGAACGCGTTATTCTAACTCATACGAATGCAACAGTCGATGAAATAAATTCACAAGTAGCCGGAATGTTTCCTGGAGAGGAATGGTTGACCGTCAGTGCGGATGCAATGGAGCCTAATCAGCAGAACAATATGGATGTTCCAACTGAGTATCTGAATTCACTTCAAATACCTGGATTTCCCCCACATATTTTGAGGTTGAAAAAGGGTATGCCGATTATATTGCTTAGAAATATCAATCATAAAATGGGTCTTTGCAATGGTACCAGATTGATTGTTGAGAGATTGATTAACGGAAGAGTTTTAGAAGCTAAACTCCCAGAGAGGAATCGGTTCTCATTCCGAGGATCATGCTGAGACCAAGTGAAGATCTGCTGCCATTCATTTGGCAAAGAAGACAGTTTCCCGCCAATTTGGCCTTCTCCATGACTGTCAACAAGGCACAAGGACAGACTTTCAAGCGAGTCGGTGTCTACTTGAATGATCCAGCATTCAGCCATGGGCAACTGTTTGTTGCTGCATCTCGAGTGTGCGATCCTGATGGTATAAAATTTGGAATTGATACCACTAACAGAGTATTACAGTATTGGAAAAAAATTGGTTTCACTGCTATGTTGCTCAATAAATACCAACAAGTATTGGTAGAAATTGCCTTCACTGCTATGAATATTCGACGTACATGATTCAGACATTGGTGTCCTTTGATCAGTATTGTGAGCTTTGACAGAGTTATCATTTCTGTTCAATGTCATTTATTGTCGATAATGAGCAATAAAAACCAACAAGTATTGGTAGAAATTGCTTCCAAATTTATCGCTTCTGATAGCGGTGGTAATAAAACCTCATCATATGCTGAGTCTGGCAAAATGTTTGGTGCCTATGGCCGGCCAGAGCTAGAGTAATATTGAAAAACGATTCTATTTTCGAAGTAGAAGGATCCGCCATTTGGAGTTCAAACCAGGCCACCTCCCCGAGTTGAACTCTGGGCAACATTGACTGTCTATTACTCAGTGGCTAAGAGCCTGGAAATTACTGAATAAATTTTTGTGTCATATAATTTGTTGTTTTATTATTATAGCTGACCACTTATAGATAAGCATGTTATCCATATCCATATTAATTTAGCATTTGTATAAACCATTTCAAGTAAATAGGGACCTTTTTTTACATTGACGGACATCTTTTATATTAATTATCTATATCTATATCTACATATAATATAAAAGATTGGAACTTCCATCATCCTTTTCAGAAACGTGGAACTACCACGTCTATGCAATTATACACGTTTTACAGTCAGGCAGAAGATGAACCATCTCCTAGAGGTCACTATTCTAGGTGGGAGCACCTAGAATTGTTCATATACTATGCACAAACGGTACAACGAAGAATCTGGTATATCTGGAAGATTTTTTTTACTGTTTTTGGTATCACACAGACACCACGGACTCGCCTCATACTGTAACCAGACAAACATCCAATACAGTCATTTTCTCTTTTACCTGTCTTCTCTTATCATGTTTACCCGGGCGAAGCTGGGTACATCAGCTAGTATATATATATATATATGTGAGGTATCAAAGTATATCAAATATGTTTGATTTCTCTGCATCTGGCGTACATACTTTTCTTAAAAATATGTGCCTTGTATATATACAATATATTGTATATTCTCTTGGATATATGGTTCTCTCTCTCTCTATATATATATATATAAGTTAATAACAAAAAACAATAACGAAGAGTGCAGTACAAACAGTGTTGGTATTAGGTTCACACTTGAGAGTGGGGGGGGGGGGGCGACATACATATATCTTTTAATTTTGAATTATATATATGTATGTATGTATGTTTTATATTTTTAAAAATCCTAAAATTGAAATCCAGAGATGCAAATATTTTGATTTGAATTCACATATCTGCTGAGCAGATCAATACTGGAGTCAGGTCTATCACATATGTTACATTCAATATGCAATATAACAATTTAAAGTGAAACTTTTTATCTAACGCATAATATATATGTGTGTGTGCATATATTATATATAGTGGAAATAAGGAAAATCCTTGATACAGTAAATTAATGGAGAAGTTTGGCTGCTGGTTTCTGTCCTCTGAAGCCTATTTGCCCATTGCTGTCTTTGACAGCATTTAGCTCTTTTATCGGCTGTTCTAATGATGAGTTTTCTCATTTATATATATATATATATATATTCAGTTTTTATGTTTATTTTTATTTTTTGCTCTGACATCTTAGCAACTGGCAACCATCCTCTTAAATTCATATAGTAAACACATTGCACAACATCACTCTTAGCTCTGCAAATCCTCTAATTTATTCACTAGGACTCACTGCCACACCAAGTCTTATATCCATGTTTGCTTCAGTTAAACTCTGTGACCCAACAGAAGGAGACTTATGTTAAATTAGTTATTAGTTGCCACATCTATAACCAACTTGAATAACTTTCATATATCATTAACCTACACTTAACTAGCTAATTCTGCCAACAGACTACAGATTATGTTGTCAAAGTTCTTCATTAAATCGACAAAGGCCAAACTGAATTATATATCTTTTACAGCTGTTTAATAAACAAAAAAAATGTTCGTCTGTTCTTCTATATTCTGATACAAATCGATACTGTTTTCTACATGTCTACTCTTTCTTTCATTGGTTCAATAAATACATAGTATTTTTATTGTGTGTTCCAATCTTAATCCCACTAATGTCATATCTATCACAAAGATGATCGATATAATTATAATGATAAAAATCTGACTAAAGCCAATATATAATGGTTTCTGATTTAGGCACGAGGTCAATAGTGTTTGGGGAAGGAGAAGTCGATTAAATTGCTCCCAGTGTGTTACTGGTACATTATTTTATTGACCCCGTAAGGATGAAAAGCAAAGCTAACCTTGGTGGGATTCGAACTAAGAATGTAAAGGGCCATAATCTATATGCCACAAAGCAAGTTGTCCCACACTCTACCAATACTGCCAATCCACCACCCTATATACTGCATATAATGACAAGAGTTAATATACTAACAAACAACTAGAACCACTTGGCTAGAGGTCTGTAAAATATTTGTGTGTCTGTTATGAGTTCAAATCAAACAAAAATCTTCTTCAATAACAAATTTTTCAAGCTAAATATTTTACTATGATTCATTCTCAATGACTATATATGTAATCCACAGTATGAAGAAAGGCCGTACAAGAACTTTGTTGAATGAACACAGCAGCACAATGCTCCAGTATATGAAACATTAGAAAACCAAGGCCACAAGTCAAACCACATGGAATTTGTACCAGCTTTTGATACCAGGCACTGTAAGCTTAACTTGCCACGTGCAAGTGAAAATAACAATGAGAGACACTGGACAGAAAAATAGTCCACAAATTGAATGTGCTCATAGGAAAGAACACCCTGGAACACAAGCTAACCACGTTCAGAGACATTGTTTATGCAGTATGCAAATACACAAGTCTCTAGTATCCACATGGCTAAATGTCAGCAGAAGGGGCACCCAGGAGTCATGGCCTGGGTGTGGCCGGCACCCTTAGAGTGTAATTAGTTAATGGGCAAAACACTTGCTTGAAGGGGGGGGGGGGGTCTTCTCTGAAGACCTGCTGCTTTCCAGCTCTCCTGAGAGTTTCTTACCACAGTAGTGAGAGTAAGCAGGTCAAACTACTAACAACTAACACTGTATAATTTATTTCCATGCCATAGAAAGGGATTATTTGAGATTCAAAACAAATAACAATATCTGAATCTGTAGATGGTCAGTACTAACATGGAAATTGCAAATTTAATTGAACGTGGAAGAAAATGTAAATTTTATGGAGAAAAGTAAACAGGACATAACAGAATTTAATAAATAGAAAAAGCATTTTGGCATGGTATAAAATAAGAAAAAAGTACATTGTAAAATATAGGGAAATATGAGAATTGCTACATTAAGAGACAGTTTGAATGTACTCACTAAATAAGTAAATAAAAATTATTCAAAAATTTGTTAATCTTCTTTTCTTTAATTATTATTTTTATAGTTTTATATTTTTATTGATTTTCACAGAAAATGCTTGCATTTGACACTGGCATATTTATTCCTGGATCATGCTTAACTGTTTACTCAAGAAGAATGATTTTACTTGCAATGACATATTAATCATCTTAGATGCTGAATAGTTTGGTGATGGCTTTTATTGAAGCGCTGACAGCTTTCACCTTCCAACATTCATGTAACATTTCCTTTTCTATTTATTAAGCTTAAATTGCACATAATTTGTCAGATATAATTTTTAAACAATGACTGAGTTACACATTGTCAACAGCATTTGAATATGTTAGGAAGGATAAGATTGTATACAAACTTATAGGATAAAAATACTCTATTAGAAAGTTAAATACAGAATTTAAAAACATGTGTCCAAGTCAATAATAATTTATTCTAATAAAGCTTACTTTGAACAGATCTTAAAAGAATTTTTAGCAGGTTTTTTAATTGAAACATGTTCTGAAAGACTATGGAAAACGTATCAAATACTTGAAGCAATGAAATATAAATAAATCAGTAAATAAATCCAAATCAGTAAAGAAAATCATTTAGAAAAGTCCATATAATCCTGATAGACGATTTCCTGACAACCAAAATCAACAATGAAAAGTTTGCTACAAATGTATTGATAAAAAGAAAACTGAAAAATCCAGTGCAAGTGTTATATAAACATACATGTGGAACTGACAACAAATTCAAGATATATCACTTCACTGTTATCAGATTTCAATGTAGCTAGACAAATATACCAGCATTATTAGATCTGGTAGTATATTGGCAGAAATGATGGTGCATTAAACACTACATCATTAAATTCTGTGTCTCTGTTTTCTAAGATAAAATCCTATTAAGATCTCTACTATTCCTCTCATGAAGATCGATAAAATGAGAACTAGTAAGATACAGGTGTTCATATAATTAACCACTTCCCTCAAAACATTTAAACTGTGAGAAATCAAAAGAAATTAACATCAAACCAATATCAGATCTGGTGTTTGTAACTATTCATTTGATTGTTACAAGGTCCATTGAAACATTGCAATGGGACCATCATATTTCATAAGCCAGAAGTCACTGAGACACAGTATTTTGTATTTATTCTATAATAGTCATTTTTTTCAAAACTCTCAATGTGCCTCCCCAACCAATTAAATCTACCTGTTTCAGCTTTCCAGCCAACGACATATACTGTTTATCTGCCACTTTTTCATCTCAAAGCATTATTCTGTAAAACAGCAGTCTTTGAAAATCAATTTCCTTTCAAAACACATAGTAATCCCTAAATTTCTTTCCTGAATACACTAATTCCCTACTTTTCAAGCTTCATAATAGCATAACTGTAGCTCATTCCTCTAATTTGAAGATCAGTAATCATTATTCCTACTCAGAAGAGGAGACTGTTGGGTGTGCATGTGATTCACATGGATGATGATCTCTGGATGAAGAAGTGCCAAGAAATCTCAGTGGAAGAAAGCTGCATTAGAGGGAGACCAGAGCAGAGATAGTGACAGCTGATAACAAATCGCTGAAGCTCACACAGGAGATGACAAAGAAGCGCAATGAATTGATGGATGCTGTGCCAGAAAAGACCCATCCAATTCATGTTAGTACAGAAAACCTGATGTAAGATGATATTGATGATGATGACAATGTTAAAAATAAGATTAATTAATCGGAAAAGAAGTGTGATATTTGAAGTTTATTGATCAATAAAGAAATACTATTGCATCTGATGATAAATTAGTCACCACATTAGTGTGTGACTCATAAATCTATTTGGTGTTTATTAATCACTATGCTATTATGCTTCAAGCCATATATCAGAAAAGCTAATTAATCTGCTGTAATTAGTGCAATACCAATGAAATTCAACATGTTATTAAACAACTAATGTATCTTGTACCAAGCTAATCTCTCTTCATTACGATCTGTGCATAACTAGAATGGATAATATCTCACATCATATTTATATATTCTCAATTGTACATATGATGTCTGGAAAGCTAGTTATGGTAACTTTGATCTATTTACAAATCTCAAAGATTAATGAAAATAATTAGATAAATGCACTTAATTGTTGTACAACTTCGATAAATTCAAGAAATTTGTTTGAAAATATAAACACAGCAAGATATCAATTCCATAATAAATTTATGAGCTTAACAAATGATAAACAAATGTGAAAATCCTACATATGTAAATATATATATATAAATATATAGATAGGCACATGGCTTAGTGGTTAGAGCATTGGCCTTGCAATCGAAAGGTTGTGAGTTCAATTCTCAGACCGGGTGATGTGTTGTTTCCTTGAGCAAGACACTTTATTTCACATTGCTCCAGTTTACTCAGCTGTAGAAATGAGATGATAGGGACTGGGGTCCCTATCATTCCACTGCAAAGTGGACGTGGAGGTGCCACGGCAAAAAAGCACCCAGCACTCACTGTAAATGAGGTTGGTGTTAGGAAGGGCATCCAACTGTAGAAATCAAGCCAGAATCAGTTCCCGTCCCACCCTTGCAAGCAGGGAAAAAGCGGACATAAAATGGAATGATGATGAATGATGAGATAGATTTATATGTGCTTCTTTAAATGTCTATCTATAGCTAAACAAAATTACATTTCCTGTAAATATTGATCTCTAATTTAGGAGTTACTACAAGTAAATAACATCAGCAATTGAAAGACTAATGGAAACATTGTTTCCTTGGTCCAATTTGATGAGTTCTACCCCACACGGTATGCAAAAGAGGTCTGGGATCTTGTTGATCAAACTCTATCTAATTTAGGCACAAGGCCAGAAAAATTTGAGGAATGGGTAAAGTTGATTAACCCTTTAGCATTTACACTACTCTAGATTTACTATTGTATTTTCACAGTAGAGGCTTTATCTCACATAATTATTTCACATTATCGAAGCCACGAGATTTTGATATTTTTTTTTTTTAGAACAATACCTTAACATTGGTATGAGCAGCCAGTTATGGCCAGTTTGAACAGAAAGGGGTGAGAGGATTCTGGTCAGATATGACTGGTTTAAATGCTAAAGGGTTAAATCAACCTCAGTATACTTGACAGGCACTTTGTTTTATTGAGCACAGAAAGATAAGCAAAGTTGACCATGGCAGGATTTGAAATCAGAATGTAAAGATCTAGAACAAATACTGCAATGTCATTTTATCCAATGCTCTACCAATTTTGCTAATCGACCACCATTATATTTCCTTTGAATATAAACACCAATATGCTTCAATGGATATGTAATAGTAATATACATGAACAGCAAAGCAGAAATGAATTGAAAGAAAAACTGGGCATAAGAGGAATCAGATGCAATGTGCAGGAGAGGAGAATGCATTGGTATGGACATGTGGTGCATATGAAGGATGATAGCTGTATAAAAAGGTGCAGGGCACTCAAAGTTGATGGAAACTATAGAATAGGAAGACCTAGGAAGTCTTGGGAGGTGATAAAAGCTGACCTTGCACAATTGCACCTCTCAAAGGCCTTTGACAAAAAGCACCCAGTCCAGACTGTAAATGTTGTTGGTGTTAAGGAAGGGCATCCAGCCATAGAGACCAAGCCAGAAACAGTTCTGTATGAGCAAGACATGGTCATTTGAACTGGCTTATCTCACAAGACAACTAGTCTAACCCATGCTAGCATGCAAAAATGGGCATTAAACAGTGATGATGAAGATGATGAACAAGAACATATTCATCAGAATGATAGATGAACAGATCAAATTACACTCTCTTGATATTTTCAATTATAAAATAAAGTTGTGATATGTGTACAAGCAAAAGAGAGAATTTGTGTATTTATATGTGGGGAGTGGGATTGTATACTCGTGTGCATTGAAAAGACAGACCCTGTACTAATGTGTGTGTATATAAATGTGTTAGAGAGACAGGTGTGTTTGTACCAGTGTGTGTAGAGAGAGAAAAAGAGAAGATATAATAAGTGTGTGCATGAATTTATTACAGAGAACAGTGTGTGTGTGTGTGTGTGTGAAAGGATTCTTTAAGGAGACGCTGTAATAATTATAATGCAATTCAGTAAACTGTTTTGTTGGTGAGAAAATTAAAGCATGAACATTTATCAGTCTTCATTTGTAAGCCACTTCTGAAACTTCATAGTGGTTTAAGTAAAACAAGCAGAATGAAGGCGGGTCAGTATTTAAACTAAATTTCAAAAGAAAAGAAATTACCTTAAACATTCAATAGCAAATATTTAGCAAATTCTAAGGTGGTCTAATGGTTAGGGTGTTGGATTTAGAATCATAATGTCATGGGTTCGATTCCTGAACTGGGTTGTGTGTTATGTTCTAGAACAGAGGTTCTCAAAGTGGGCTCTATCGCCTCACTGGGAGCATTGAGCAGGTCCAGGGGGCAATAGAAATGATATAATAGTATAACAACTAATACATATATATACATAGTACGACAACTACAGGAGAAGTACCTAGCTAAAGGTAAACCCCTCTACTTAGCTTTTGTCGACCTGGAGAAAGCCTTCGACAGAGTCCCCCGCTCCATTATCTGGTGGGCTCTTAGAAAACTAGGCGTTGACGAATGGCTTGTGAGGGCTATACAAGCCATGTATAAAGAAACAGTCAGCAAGGTTAGAATTAACAACGAATATAGTGAAGAGTTTAGTGTAAAAGTTGGCGTCCATCAGGGCTCTGTTCTCAGCCCCCTACTATTTATTATTGCCCTTCAGGCTATAACAGAGGAGTTCAAGACAGGCTGCCCATGGGAACTCCTATACGCAGACGACCTGACACTCATAGCGGAATCAATGGCCGAGCTAGAGAAGAAATTCCAAACATGGAAGCACGGCCTAGAGTCAAAAGGACTTAAAATTAACCTGGCTAAGACCAAAGTTCTAGTTTGTAGGAAAGAAAACAAGGCGGCGGTCCCTTCTGGGAAATGGTCGTGCTCGGTATGTAGGAAAGGCGTAGGTAGAAACTCCATCTTATGTCCTAAATGCAAAGTATGGGTGCATAAAAGATGTAGTGGGATCACAGGTAAGCTAACTAAGAACATAGACTTTACATGTGGCCGGTGTTCTGGTGCAATAAGTAGCAGCAAGTGCCCACAAAATACTAGCTCTTTCAATTGCGCAGAGGGTTCTATAGAAATAGTGGACAGCTTCCGTTACCTGGGCGATAAAATCAGCAGTGGGGGAGGGTGCTCTGAAAGTACTGTAGCTAGAGTCAGAACTGGTTGGAAAAAGTTCAGAGAGCTTATACCACTATTAGCTGCTAAAGGGTTCTCCCTAAAAATGAAAGGCAGGTTGTACGATGCCTGCATACGAACAGCAATGTTGCATGGTAGTGAGACCTGGGCATTGTGTGCAGAGGATATACGCAGACTAGAGAGGAACGAAGCTTGCATGCTCCGCTGGATGTGTAATAGTAATATACGTGAACGGCAAAGCATAAACGAACTAAGGAAAAAATTAGAGATAAGAGGGATCAGATGTTGTTTACTCGAGAGAAGGCTGCGTTGGTATGGACATGTGATGCGCATGAAAGTCGATAGCTGTATTACAAAGTGCAGGGCAATAAAGATAGACGGTAGCCACGGAATAGGCAGACCTAGAAAAACATGGGATGAGCTGATAAACTCCGACCTCACACACTTACACCTCTCCAAGACAATGTCACTGGACCGTGACCTTTGGCGGTACTCAGTAACAGAGAAGACCCGCCTTGCCAGTAGGCATCTCTAACAAAATACACCCCGTCCCGCCACCACCCCCACCCCATCCACACCACCCCGTTTCTATGTAAAGTTATGTTGGTGCCACGCCATCCAGGCCGAAACAAATGAGATCGTGTAGGTGTCACGACAAAAAAACACACAGTCCACGCTGTAATGTGGCCGTGTAGGCAACACGGTAAAAACCTCCCAGACCCACACTGTAAATGTGGTTGGTGTTAGGAAGGGCATCCAACTGTAGAAAACCTGCCAGACAGTCCTATGCGAGCAAGACAATCACTCTTGCCTCAAGTGGGACTACCCCCGTCCAAACCCATGCAAGCGTGGAACACGGACGTTAAACGTTGATGATGATGATGATGATGATATAAATATAGTAAAATAAAATAAACATTTATCTATACATAGTATATATTATATTATCTATTATATATAAATTAATGATTTTATTTCGTCATGAGTGAATAATAATATAATAATTGTTTCTACTTTTGGCACAAGGCCAGCAATTACCCCAGTGCATTACTGGTGCTTTTCATAATATTAATATTTGATTTGTTTACAAGTAAACAGCTTCATAAAACATCACACGGTAGAGATGACGACATGATCCTTTTATTCCAGCGGTAGCTGAGAGAAAGCAATCAACAATTTACAATTGTTAATTGTTTCGGAGTGTCTTGCTCCTTGTCAAGATTGTGTATTCTCTCGTCTCTGCTATCCCCTGGAACTGCTGTACTTGTGACAGCATCTAAACATCCACCTCTATACATAGTAATTTATTGTACAAAACAGAAGTGATAACCTACATATCTGCGCAGAGGGCTCTATAGAAATAGTGGACAGCTTCCGTTACCTGGGTGACAAAATCAGCAGTGGGGGAGGGTGCTCTGAAAGTACAGTAGCTAGAGTCAGAACTGGATGGAAAAAGTTCAGAGAGCTTATACCACTATTAGCCGCAAAAGGGTTCTCCCTAAAAATGAAAGGCAGGTTGTATGATGCCTGCATACGAACAGCAATGTTGCATGGCAGTGAGACCTGGGCATTGTGTGCAGAGGATATACGCAGATTAGAGAGGAACGAAGCTTGCATGCTCCGCTGGATGTGTAATAGTAATATACGTGAACGGCAAAGCATAAACGAACTAAGGAAAAAATTAGAAATAAGAGGGATCAGATGTTGTTTAATCGAGAGAAGGCTACGTTGGTATGGTCACGTGATGCGCATGAAAGACGACAGCTGTATAACAAAGTGCAGGGCAATAAAGATAGATGGTAGCCACGGAGTAGGCAGACCCAGGAAAACCTGGGACGAGCTGATAAATTCCGACCTCACACACTTACACCTCTCCAAGACAATGTCACTGGACCGAGACCTTTGGCGGTACTCAGTAACAGAGAAGACCCGCCTTACCTAAATACAAAGTAAAACCTACTAGTCAGTAGGCATCTCTAACAAAATTCACCCCCGTCCCACCCCATCCACACTGCCCCCTTCAATGCAAAGTTATGTTGGTGCCACAACATCCAGGCCGAAACAAACGAGATCGTGTAAGTGTCACGACAAAAAAAAACACAGTCCACGCTGTAATGTGACCGTGTAGACAACACGGTAAAAACCTCCCAGTCCCACACTGTAAATGTGGTTGGTGTTAGGAAGGGCATCCAGCTGTAGAAAACACGCCAGACAGTCCACGCTGTAATGTGGCCGTGTAGGCAACACGGTAAAAACCTCCCAGCCCCACACTGTAAATGTGGTTGGTGTTAGGAAGGGCATCCAGCTGTAGAAAACCCGCCAGACAGTCCTATGCGAGCAAGACAACCACTCTTGCCTCAAGTGGGAAAACCCCCGTCCAAACCCATGCAAGCGTGGAACAGGGACGTTAAATGATGATGATGATGATGATGATGATGATATTTATTCAAAATATTAACAAAAATAGACATATTTTAGAGGTACCGTCATGCATCATCTTATTTTATCTGATGAGGACGTACTGTTGAAGATAACTCAGTACCTCTGAAATATGTATAATAAAATATACTTGATCACACGAATGTCTATTTTTGTTAATATTTTGAATTAATATTAATAACTCCGGAAAACCATTACTGTGGAGTGCTTCTAATCTATTGTAAAACTTTATTCTCTGATTTATTCATTGAACCTTGTTTAACCTTTAAATATTTATAAGTATATGTATTCATTTCTCTTGCTAATCCCAAGTGTTCACATTTAACAGAGTGAATTGATGGCTCTATGTATGGACGTGTGTATTATTGGTGGGCAACCAATGTTATATTTTCAGATAAGACATCAAGGATGATATATGGTTCTTTGTTATTGTTTTTTTTTTCTTTGCTTTTTTTTATGTGTTCAAATGTATAAATTTCTAATTGAAATTTTTTAAAATTCTCTTCAAAGCTAACTGAAGCTAGAAAAAAGATTTATTTTTGAAGCAAAATTTCCTAAGATTTCTTACATAGGAAAGAAGGCAAAAACCTTTTGAAAAAGGCAAGTTGTCGATTAAGTCAACCCCCACCCTCATAATATGTAACTGATATATATTTTATCAACCCTGAAAGGATAAACAGTAAAGTGAACCAAACAGGATTTGCAAAGTTTTCTATTTGATGCTTTATTGATTATGCCAATTCATTGCCAATATAGAAAAGGTGGTTGCTCAGAAAATAGAGCAAGAAAAAGAAAAAGAACAGGCTTGAAAAAGTTAAGTTACAACATTGGTTGATAACAATGAGTGATGGGTAGATTGTATGATGCCTATGTGAGACATGGCTGGTAAAAGCAGATGATATATAGAGACTGTAGAGAAATTAAATAAGCACGAACCTTTGGATGTGCATGGAAAAGTAGCCATAAAATGATAATGATGTTGATAAATAATAAAGCACAATTACAGATAGTAACCAAAAGAGCATACTCACTGGCTAGGATTCCAAGCGATACCCCATATTGGGTTATTTTGGGCATCAGGTCGCTCAATACGTACTTTCTGCTCACCCATCTAAATATAAACACAAAGATATATTAGTATTAGTAACTACAAAATCAAATTCATTAGTTACATGAGAGTATGAGATTACAGACTAAAATAATGGTAAAGCCTCTTAGAATAAAATATTCAGAGTATTAATACTGAATGTGAATTTTTTTTTTTTTTTTTCTATTGAAAACAGATAAATGAAAAGCAGTGAAGTGGCAGAATCATTAGAATGCCAGATAGAAGGCTTTGCAAAATTTGTTCCAGCTGTTCTGAGTCCAAATCCCATTGAGGTTAACTTTGCCTTTTATCTTTTTGATGTTTATAAATAGTACCAGTTCAATACTGGTTCAATTCTTCCTCTCTCCATTTCTTTCTAGTCATATAGGAGGGTCAGACTGTCAGCAAACACACACACACACACACACACACACATCAGTTGAGTTTCCCTTCAGTTTTATTATTAGTTAGATAACTAATACAATTGCTCTGATTATGTTCTTTTTACTTCATCTTGATATATATATATATATATTGTAGTAAAAACTTGGTGTAAATCCCAGGGTTTAGAGCACTCAGTCCATTGGATGAGTTATGTATTATCAGTTGACAACAGCGGCATTATGCAGACACTCAAGTTTCATTGGGTTTAATAGCAAACTGAATAAGTTGGTGTTAAACCCAACAAAACATAATGCCACTGTTGTGAACTGATTATATATATATATATACTAGACCACCCATGACCCGTTGGGTCATGTTCATATATCAATATTTTTTTAAAATCACTTAAAAATAGTTTTTAGATAATCAAAATACACACAGACATATATATATAATTGTTTCTACTTTTGGCACAAGGCCAGCAATTACCCAGTGCATTACTGGTACTTTATTTTATCGACCCCGTAAGGATGAAAGGCAAAGTTAACCTCGGCAGGATTTGAACTCAGTCTGTAAAGGGACGTAACTGTGCTGCAAAACATAGCATCCGACCCTCTACCAATACTGCCAATCCACCGCCCTCACATATATATAATGTAAAATGAAATTGTGTGTGTATACATATTCTCTCTCTATGTCTCTCTTTCAACCTACTCTCTCACAACCACTATCTCTTTCTTTCTCTATTTATGAAGGTACTCGGAAAAACCCTGTATCTCGGGAACCCATGCTCTGATTTACGTGAAACTTATTTTATTCCATTTGTATTCCCATTTGTATTCCTTTCATTTGTATTCCATTTGTATTCCTTTCAAAGTATTTTCCCATTATGCATCACTTTGGCTGTATTACATTACAGACAAGACACAATCACAGAGTTTTAGTAATATATATGTGTGTGTGTGTGTGCATGTGTGTGCATGTATGTATGTAATTATAAGTCTATATGTATATGTCAGGTGACTATGTATTGCTTATATATTCCATTTTTGGTTTAGTTTCTACAGTCAAATGCTCTTCTTAACACCAACTACTTTTCAGCATATACAGAGAACGATACCTGAAAATAAGTTTTCACCAATTTATGGAGACAAAGCTCTGTAAAAGATTGGAACATAAAGACAATACAAAGAATAACTGAAATTCTAACTATAAACAAAACAAACTGGTGATTGATGTAAGGATGCACTTAATTGGTATTTGGTATGATGGTTAACATTAATTAACTTTGCATTAAAAAATAAATAACATACATAATGATTTTGTAATTTATAATAAAAAAGATACAGTGTTGATTTAGCTTCATTCCAGTCATCCATCCATACAAATTTTATAAAGGTATTTCAGCTACCACAACACATTTACTTTGTTATTCTCCTACCATGCTGACTCTGTCTCTGTCTATTTTTCCTCTACCATGCTGACTCTGTCTCTGTCTATTTTTCCATCAAAGGCTACAGGCCATGACTGACTATTATTATTAATATTATTGTTGTTGTAATATTATTGTTAGTTCTATCGCCTTGACGGCGACCCTCTCTCTACCTCACAATTTCCCTCCCACCCACCCCCTCACACCACCATAGCCTATTCGACCCATCAAACCTCAGCATGCCATTTCTTCTGCTACTACTACCTAACTAACTCTCTCCTCCCCTGTCCCAGCCCAACACACCCTGCCATTATTCCACCACCACTGTTCTTCTAGCTCTGAATTTTCCTACTGTTATGGATGGATGAGCTGAGAATAAATTTGAGCAACTCTGAATTAATAGATGAAATATGAATCCGCGAGCTACCAGGCACCCATGTGAAGCGCCAATCCAGAGAGAGAAAGCACACACACACCCCTGCAAAAATCGACCCTTCCCTACGAGTGTCGACAAATGCCCAAAACTCCGAGTTGGTACCATCAATGTAAGCACGATGAAAGGAAGAGCAGGAGAAATCGTAGAAATGCTAGAGCGAAACGAAATTGATGTATGCTGTGTGCAAGAGACTAGATGGAGAGGAGAGTCTGCTAGAGTCCTTGTAGGAAAAAGTCAGTGCTACAAATTTTTCTGGGTGGGAAATGACGATGGGATGGGTGGTGTAGGTATACTATTAGCTGACAAGTGGGTAGATAAAGTAATCTCAGTGTACAGGGTAAATGCAAGAATCATTAAACTCAGACTAGTCCTGAATAAAACAATTACCACAATAATATCAGCTTACGCACCCCAATCGGGGTTGCCAGACGAACTTAAGCATAGGTTTTACGAGTCCCTAATGCACAATACTGCTCTAACAAACGACAATGACTTCCTAATCATCGCAGGAGATTTTAACGGACACGAGGTAAACACTGCGACGGCTTCAATAGAGTACATGGAGGCCATGGGGTTGGCACAAGAAATGAGGAAGGATTCAGACTTCTAGAATTCTGCGACGCCAATGACATGTCGATATGTAACACAAACTTCAAAAAACCCGACAACCACCTGATCACCTATAGATCAGGGGAGCATTCAAGTCAGATAGATTTTATCCTCATCAGAGGACATGACAGATGGACGGTCGTAAACACAAAAGCCTTCCCTAGTGAGGAATGTACATCCCAACATAGCTTAGTTGTCAGCGACCTCACAGTCAGAACTAGACGAACCTGGAAACAGAGGCCAACCTGGAGAAGAAAGATCTGGAAGCTGAAAGACCCCTCAACCAGTAACAGATTTAAAGATATTTTACTCAACGCCTACGACAGTAGAGAAGAACAGATAGAGACATTCAATGTAGAAGAGCACTGGGAGTTCCTAAAAAATAACTTACTAGAGGCGACGGATGAGGTCTGTGGCTGGAGTAAGACCACAAGCAGGAGGAGAGTGACTTGGTGGTGGAACAATAAGGTAGATGAGGCAGTTAAGGCCAAGAGACAGGCATGGAAAGAATGGAAGAACGGGGGGAGCAGGGTACATTACATAGAGACCAAGAGGGAAGCTAGGCGACAAGTATACTTAGCTAGGAGGGAAGCAGAGGATAGAAAATTTAAGCATGTTTTGAAACGTGAGGACCAGAAACAGGAGGTGTTCAAGATTGCGAGGCAGTGTGTCAGAGAGAATTGTGATGTCATTGGAGAGAAGTGTATCCGTATGATAAAGGTGAGCTTGCCCTCACAAGTGCTGAGAAGAAAGATGCATGGAAGAGTCATTATGATAGATTACTAAATGAGGAGAATGCATGGGAAGAAGAGACCCTACCCCAAGTAGACCCTATAGAGGAGCCAGCAGTACAAGTCAGCAGCAGCGTAGTAAGTAAGGCAATCAAAGATATGAAGATGGGGAAGGCAACCGGTCCATCGGGTATAGCTGCCGAGATGCTGAAGGCATCTGGGTCTGTAGGTCACACTATAACCACACGTATTGTTAACCAGGTAATACTAGAAGGTGTCATACCAAAAGATTGGTGCAGTAGCATCATTGTCAACTGCTATAAAGGTAAAGGTGATGCACTAGATATAAGAAACTATAGAGGTATAAAGCTGATGGACCAGGTCTTGAAAGTAACAGAAAGAGTTATAGCACAGTTGATTAGGGACCGGGTGAAACTAGATGAGATGCAATTTGGGTTTGTACCAGGAAGAGGCACCACTGATGCCCTCTTCCTTGTGAGGCAGTTACAGGAAAAGTACCTAGCTAAAAGTAAGCCACTCTACCTCGCATTCGTCGATCTTGAGAAAGCCTTTGACAGAGTTCCACGTGCTGTAATCTGGTGGGCTCTTAGAAAACTAGGAGTAGATGAATGGCTTGTAAAAGCGGTACAAGCCATGTATAGGGGAGCAGTCAGCAAAGTTAGGATTAGCAATGAGTATAGCGAGGAATTTAGTGTACAGGTTGAGGTCCACCAGGGCTCTGTTCTTAGTCCCCTCCTGTTCATCATAGTCCTGCAGGCAATAACGGAGGAGTTTAAGACCGGATGCCCATGGGAACTCCTGTATGCTGATGACCTCGCACTTATAGCTGAATCTATGGTAGAACTAGAGAAGAAATTCCAAACTTGGAAGCAGGGACTAGAAAGAAAGGGTCTCAAAGTCAACATGACAAAGACTAAGGTCCTTGTAAGTAGACGAGAAGACAGAACCCAGATCCCCTCAGGTAAATGGCCTTGCTCAGTATGTAGGAAAGGTGTAGGTAGGAACTCCATTCTCTGCCCCAAATGCAAACAATGGGTACACAAGAGATGTAGTGGGATCTCAGGAAGCTTAATTAAGAATGTAGGCTTCACATGCAGCAGCTGTGCTGGGACAGCAAGCAGCAAACAGCCACAGGAAACAAGTACCACCAATCTCTGGGAGGGCTCTGTAGAAACAGTAGACAGCTTCTGCTACCTAGGTGACCGAATTAGCAGCGGAGGTGGGTGTTCAGAAAGTACAATAACTAGGGCAAGAACGGAATGAAGAAGTTTAGGGAACTACTACCACTGCTAGCTGCAAAACGCTTCTCCCTCAGAATGAAAGGCAGACTGTATGATGCGTGTATCCGAACAGCGATGTTACATGGTAGTGAGACCTGGGTGCTGAAGGTGGAAGACTTACGTAGATTAGAGAGAAACGAAGCCTGCATGCTCTGATGGATGTGTAATAGTAATATACGCGAACGACAAAGCATAAATGAATTGAGAGAGAGACTGAGCATAAGAGGAATCAAATGCTGTGTGCAGGAGAGGCGGATGCGTTGGTATGGACATGTGATGCGTATGAAGGATGACAGCTGCATAAAAAGGTGCAGAGCACTAGAAGTCGATGGAAACCGCGGAGTGGGGAGACCCAAGATGACCTGGGATGAGGTGATAAAAGCCGACCTTACCCAATTACACCTCTCAAAGGCGATGACACACGACCGTGACCTCTGGCGTCACGCAGTAATACAGAGTACCCGACCTCCCATGGGTACAAGCTGAAGCATATAGACAATATGCCCCCACACCCCCCACTGCAAGCTGGTCGTGGAGGTGCCACGGCAAAAAAGCACCCAGCCCACACTGTAAAGTGGACGTGTAGGCGCCACGAAAAAGCACCCAGCACTCACTGTAAATGAGGTTGGTGTTAGGAAGGGCATCCAGCTGTAGAAATCAAGCCAAATCAGTTCCTGTATGAGCAAGGCATGGTCAGCCGACCAGACACTGCCCACAACAGGACAACCCGTCTAACCCATGCTAGCGTGGAAGAACAGACGTAAAACAGTGATGATGATGATGATTGTCTCAAATGAATTGCATACTTCGTTTAACCATTTTCTTTTTATTTGTTTTGTTGTATTTTGTTTAGTTTTTTTGTAACTACTTTTGTTATCAGTAACTTACAATCCATAATTATTTCTAGCCTACAAGCCTACTAAATCATGAATTTGTCACATTTTTTAAAAAATAACCAAATGATACATTCTCTTGATATATTTAAAATATTCCAGCTACTTTTTCCTGATTTGCATAGTGGGACACACTTCGCCACAAACACAGACTCCCATACTCTCACATACACACATACACACACGCGCGCAAATTCTCATGCACACATTCACACACACACACATACTCACACACATTCACATGCGCACAGCACAATGTAAACAATACTTTCTCATCTAAGTAAACATTTTAAATTCATGTAACATACCCAGATCAGGGACAACTTATTTCTCAGAAGTCTATGTTTATTGTTTCAATTACATTGTGGAAGAGCCATTTTAGCCATTTAAACAAATACACAAAAACTGTTGTATAGTCACTTTTATTTATTTTGTGAGGTATCAAAATTTTTTGGTGCACTTCATGCCATCCGACTATCTGAATTGGCTGAGGAGAAATGACAGAGCTATGATCCACTAGATATGCTTTGTGACCACTGAGGATGATGTCAGCTCCCGAAAAGACTGCTGATCAATGGCCTCGAGGATGTGCTTCACGCGAGATACATGTGCTGGTACAGTCATGTCGAGCGCAGTGAGGGCTGGATCAGCAAAGTGATGAATGTCGATCCAGGAGGCAGTAGAGGCCCAAGAAGACTAAAAAGGACTTGCATGGAGGATGTCTGTCGGGATCAAGCTATGCTTGGCCTGGCCCAAGTGAGACCAGCAGACAGAAACACATGGCATAGGATGCTAAGGAGTGATGTCAGGCAGGACCCACCCCTACTTGGGGATTGTGTCCTGCATAATCAAAAACTGGATGATGATGATGATGACTTCTGCAATTTGGCTAGTGACAAATAAATGAAATGTTATTATAGGAGTGTATATGTGTATGTTTTAAATGGCTAAAATGGCTCTTCCACAATGTAATTGCTTCAGTTTCAACAGTCTCAGCTCAAGTCACTTGGCAAACAAGCACCACTCCAAAATATGTTATTGATTATTTTTATATGAATAAAAAAATGTATACAATTTAACTGAACAGAAATATATTTTTTGTTGATGTACTCAAGGTCAATTTTTGCAGAGAAGGAGCATAGTTAATTGAACTAATTCCCTTTGCACTAGGGTATATATTTTAAGGACAAAAGTCCACTCTGACCAACTTGAATTCAGAAGCTAGCCAAATTAAACGAATTACTCTAAGCACACTACCTTTTCTAGGAATATAACACCATTTTTCCTTCTAAGTCTTTACCAAAGTAGAGACTTTCTGGAGAGTAAAATAAGTATAAAAATCCCACTCTGAAAGTAGTTGAAACATGCTTTTTCAGTTAACATACACTACATTAAGAGGTTACAGTAGCAAGTAGTTTGGTGTCCTGCTAACCATGATTACCTGCTCTAATATACTGACAGGAAGCTTGCAAAGAAAGATGTGTTCTGTGATAAAGAATGAATATATATATATATATGTGTGTGTGTGTGTGTGTTTGTGTATATGTATATATGTTTACATATATATATGGGTGTGTGTGTGTCTGTGTATGTATATATGACAATAAACAGGAATATGTGTAAATATGAAAATACACTCTTGGCAGGTGCAATGTGTCCAAACACGGATGAGCCAAACTCCCACTGTCATCGCCCCATCTCTCTCACACACCCTATCTCTCTGTATAGTGAGCAAATGGGGTCCCACATGCTGGCCACCCCACAGCCCTGGCGGACAGAATGGAGAAGGCGTTTTCCCAGAGGATGGTAAGGGAGATGTGCTGGAAGAGTCACTCCATCTCACAAGGCATGACGGCCACCCGGCCCTCTTTACCTTGGCCTCCGGTCACAAAAATCATTAGACTTGGCACTTAACTCAGGTTTTCATGTTGTAAGGAGAGTGACATAAAATATTAGTTTATTGCAAGTTATTTTCTCAGGAGTATTTAATAGCTATTTCTAAAGTCTGTTGGTCATTTGGCTATTAACCCTTTTATTAGCATATTTCTAATGAAAGACTACCAATACATTTCAAATAATTTTGAAATAAATCATGTATTTCGAGGGATTTAATAATATAACTAACTTTCTTCTTATTAAACTGATGTTAGGAACGTAACTTAACAAAATTTCTTATATAAAAATGATGATGGAAAGTTTTAAGATAAATATAAACACTTTAAAAGAAACAGAACTGTATTGTAAAACCAGTGGTAGCAGACAGTTTAGTAGCAACAGGGTTAATACACATACACATCAGAATGCAAGAAATCTTAAGTGAGTGGTTACAGAGCAAGAGATAAAATTCCTGTTAAACAAATCCGAGAAAAAGCTTCAACGAAAATTCATGACACTTACATTTGTAATGCCATTGTAAAATTATTTAGGCAATATGGTTGGAGCAGACTTTCATTTAGTTGTCAAAATCTGACACAGATATTGGCTCACGTGGCCTGGTCTATTATGCACGTGACATGACTATGTTTAACGGAATATTTAACCAATCAGTAATAAATTACTTATGCTGTATTCAGCTTTAGGAAAGCAGGTATTTCTTGGAGCCTCCCTACTGTTATGTAATGAGGCAAAATTGTTTCATTACCAATATACACAATGCTAGTCAATGGGACATTTTCACATCAAGTGCTTATTACAAATTCTTGTTCTTGAGTATTCCATTTACTGGTTTCATCCAATATTTCATGTATCATGCTTTTTCTTATTTATAGTGAACTAGTTTTTATGACACCACAAACTGAATATTATGAACATTTGGTTTGTTGAACTCTGTCTTGTTCAGACATCTTAAAGTATTTACTCATCAGCAAACATTTCCTATTTTCTATATGTGTTCACATTTTGGTTTGTTGCATTACACTTTTTGTCAGCTTTCACAATGGTATGTTTTGTTTAGATTTTCTTTAACCTGTCATTTGTAGTCAAATGCTAGATATAACTTAACTGTACATTCTTTTCATCTGTTGTACACACTGGTTCTGGCATTTTGCACATTCTTTAACTCTTTTCAAAACATGTTCAAAACTGATTCTGTTTCTATGAAATAAAACCACCCACCAACATAATTTTATATAAGAACATTTTATTATGTTACAAATACCATTTCAAAGAAATTATAATTTTAATAAATCCTTTCCAAATTCTTCATTAATTGCTTAACCCTTTAGCATTTAAACCAGCTTGATGATGATGATATATATATTCATCATCATCCTCATTTTATGCCCATTTTCCTTGATGAAATGTATTGGACAGGTCATCATGATCCAAGTTAGCTCCTATTCAAATTTACTGTTCTAAACTTATTAACATAAGAGAGATTGTCATGTACTCAGCAAAACTGAAGAATCTACTTCACTCTATCTTGTCTTCATTCTTTCACTAATCACTTTACATATATACACATATGTGTGCACACCCACACACACACACACAGGTGTATCTATCAAACCATTAACAAACTTTAGCTCAAAGTAAAGTGGATTAGGCATAGATTTTTGTAAAATTGTTTTCTAAACTTTTATAAAGTGGTTGGTAATAGGAAGAGCATCCAGCTATAGAAAGTTTGCCAAACAATGGGTTGAGAGGAGCCTTCAATTGTGTCAAAGAAATGACAACCACTTGAGATCAGTAACCCCACTTCAATACTGACTTGGTCTATGTAGACCCATCCAACCCTTGCTGGCAAGGAAAGCAAATATTAAAATGATGGTTATGATGATGAATGATCTGAACAAAACGAAAATATCATATCCCCTTGTCTTTTTCTTTATATCTTTACAGAAATGAAGATCAAAGTTCAGTGTTTCCTTACAGACAATAAAACAACTCCCAAAAAAATATCCAAGATTCCATTATCCTTAATAATTTATAGAAATTCTGTTCCCTTGAACTCCCAAAATGTCTTCATAACATTTCCCATATCTCACAGAATCATGTGCAAGTTTTCAGTGTGAAAAAAAAAAGATAAATAAAATTGCAATAACTTTAGATGTTTTCAATTACAATAAATCAATAAGCAGAAACATTTTGAGAAAGAATCACATTCTCTGTTCAGAAACTAGCAATATGGCTTAAAGGTAAAAAAAAAAGATTTTTGAAAAAAGTCTCATGTCAGTTTCAAAATATTTTTCTTTTCTCAGCACATCTGCTGAAGTATGTTACTGTATATTTTTTGGTAAAATTTCAAACTCCAAATGGGGTGAAAACAAGTTCAATGAAATTGTGTTGTTGTTGTTGATGCTTCTTTTTTTTTCTTCTATCAAATAGATTCTAATTATGAAGGAAATAAAATTATAAACATCACTGAAGCTTCACAGTAGATGTATAACTACAGCTTGAAGAGATTCAAAGATTTAATTCTCGAATTAACTGATTTAATAAAATATTTGTTATATTCAAAGTGGCAAATTATCTGAGTAATTGAGAAATTCTAAGGCTAGAAGAACAAATCCTACTATAGGTGTTGCATTGTTACACTAAGAAAGACATATATATGAGGGATATAGTTGTCACTTATGTGACAAAAAATGGGAGGTAAAATGGGGAGAGGAGGTGGCTTATTTTCAAGGTCAATATTTTGCCAGTTTTCATCAACTTCAAATTCTATGCTAAAATTTTTCATTTTGGAGGTGAATATTACACCAATTTTACTTTCAATGTGAAATTCATTTTTTTGTACTATTTTTGATGTGTTTTGAATAAATATAGCCCTCGGAATGGTCAGAAATTATTCAATGTTTAGTTAAGTGTGTGAAAGGGCATGCAGGCACTAGAGGTGTGTAATTGCAAAAATCTACCTAAAGCTTTAATACTTGTACAATGTTAAATTATTTCCAAGTTTTTTAAGATCTGCATTTCATTCAATATGTATATTATAAACAAAAATCTGTTACATTCAGGAGATGGTGCTATTGTTGTCTGTTAAAAATAAAACAGCAAATTACATTTGGGTAGCAAGAAGTAACCAAAAATTCAAGAAACTTGTTGAAACTTTATAAAAAGGATAAAATTATAAAAAATCATTATGTAATGGAGTTGTGAAACAAACTATACTCTAAACTACACTTAAAACATTTTAAATATCAAAATATTAAAACTTCATAAATATATTCTCCACTCATAAGAGTTTCAAAACCACACCATCTAAACATAATGTGTTGATTAGCTGCCTCGGCTAAAAAACTGGGTTTGGATTTTTGTCTATTTCTCAGACACAAAATAGGGGGTTTGGTTTATATTCAGATCAACTTATATTCAAGTATATATGGTATATTATATGTTCCAGTCTGAATAGATGCGAAACAAATAAACATTCTACCATACAGATGGGAATCTGTGTTTTAGAGAGAGGATAGTACTGTGATTTATATTTTCTGAAGATTTATGAGGTTAAGAAGTTCATTTCATAATCACTTAGTTTCAGTTTCTATTTCATCATCATCATCATCATTTAATGTTTGCATTCCCTGTTGGTACACAAGCAGGAACCTGCATCTCACATATGTTCCTGCACTCTACAGAGTGTTCAGATGAACCAGCAGCCTACAACTCGCTTACATATAATCCCACACATGACTAAGTGCATTTTATCATGTCACCAGCATTAGGGGGGTTGTCATGTCTTTCACACAGCTGAAGAGTCCTCCCAACAGTTCAGCCTATTTTGCCTATTCAGATACCTAGACAGCAGCATTTCCAATGGCTACATACTGGAAAGAAATTCAAAACTTCTTCAAACTTCTATATCTTTTGGAAGGATGAGAAACAAAATCTTTGTAAACAACTAGCTCAGTGTTGTCTAATGGGCTGCTATTTCTTGCAAATCCAGTGACCACATAAAGGCTCCTTCCTCATTAGCATATTTTGTTTTGTAATTAACAAGAATATTAGCCAAATCAAGTTTGTTTGCTTCTTTAGCATTTACATTACTCTATATTTACTATTGTATTTTTGTGGTAAAGGTTTTACCTCATATCATCATCATCATCATCAATGTTTAACGTCCGTGTTCCAAGCTTGCATGGGTTTGGACGGGGGGTTTTCCCACTTGAGGCAAGAGTGATTGTCTTGCTCACATAGGACTGTCTGGCAGGTTTTCTACAGTTGGATGCCCTTCCTAACACCAACCACATTTACAGTGTGGGACTGGGAGGTTTTTACTGTGTTGCCTACACGGCCACATTACAGCGTGGACTGTGTGTTTTTTTGTCGTGACACCTACACGATCTCATTTGTTTCGGCCTGGATGTTGTGGCACCAACATAACTTTACATAGAAGGGGGCGGTGTGGATGGGGTGGGGGTGGTGGGACGGGGGTGTATTTTGTTAGAGATGCCTACTGACTGTAGTAGGTTTTACTATGTATTTAGGTAAGGCGGGTCTTCTCTATTACTGAGTACCGCCAAAGGTCTCGGTCCAGTGACATTGTCTTGGAGAGGTGTAAGTGTGTGAGGTCGGAGTTTATCAGCTCGTCCCAGGTTTTTATAGGTCTGCCTATTCCGTGGCTACCATCTATCTTTATTGCCCTGCACTTTGTTATACAGCTATCGACTTTCATGCGCATCACGTGTCCATACCAACGTAGCCTTCTCTCGAGTAAACAACATCTGATCCCTCTTATTTCTAATTTTTTCCTTAGTTCGTTTATGCTTTGCCGTTCACGTATATTACTATTACACATCCAGCGGAGCATGCGAGCTTCGTTCCTCTCTAATCTGCGTATATCCTCTCCACACAATGCCCAGGTCTCACTGCCATGCAACATTGCTGTTCGTATGCAGGCATCATACAACCTGCCTTTCATTTTTAGGGAGAACCCTTTAGCGGCTAATAGTGGTATAAGCTCTCTGAACTTTTTCCATCCAGTTCTGACTCTAGCTACTGTACTTTCAGAGCACCCTCCCCCACTGCTGATTTTGTCACCCAGGTAACGGAAGCTGTCCACTATTTCTATAGAGCCCTCTGCGCAGTTGAAAGAGCTAATATTTTTGGGGCACTTGCTGCTACTTATTGCACCAGAGCACCGGCCACATGTGAAATCTATGTTCTTAGTTAGCTTACCTGTGATCCCACTACATCTTTTATGCACCCATACTTTGCATTTCTGACAGAAAATGGAGTTTCTACCTACGCCTTTCCTACACACTGAGCATGGCCACTTCCCGGAAGGGACCGCTGCCTTATTTTCTTTCCTACAAACTAGAACTTTGGTCTTAGCCAGATTAATTTTAAGGCCTTTTGATTCTAGGCCGTGCTTCCATGTTTGGAATTTCTTCTCTAGCTCGGCCATTGATTCAGCTATGAGTGTTAGGTCGTCTGCGTATAGGAGTTCCCATGGGCAGCCGGTCTTGAACTCTTCTGTTATAGCCTGAAGGGCAATAATAAATAGTAGGGGGCTGAGAACAGAGCCCTGATGGACGCCAACTTTTACGCTAAACTCTTCACTATATTCGTTGTTAATTCTAACCTTGCTGACTGTTTCTTTATACATGGCTTGTATAGCTCTCACAAGCCATTCGTCGACACCTAGTTTTCTAAGAGCCCACCAGATAATGGAACGGGGGACTCTGTCGAAGGCTTTCTCCAAGTCGACAAAAGCTAAGTAGAGGGGTTTACTTTTAGCTAGGTACTTCTCCTGTAGTTGTCGTACAATAAAAAGAGCGTCTGTGGTACTTTTGCCTGACACAAACCCGAACTGCATTTCATCTAGGTCAATTCTCTCTCTGATTAGTTGCGCTATTACTTTTCCGTGACCTTCATGACCTGGTCGATTAATTTAAAGCCTCTATAGTTACTCCTATCTAGGGCATCTCCTTTACCCTTATAACAGTTAACGATGATGCTTCTACGCCAGTCCTTCGGAACAACCCCATTCTGTACGACTTGGTTAACTATCCGGGTGACCATGGTGTGTCCCACCGTGCCAGATGCCTTCAGCATCTCAGCAACTATTTCCGAAGGCCCAGCTGCCTTACCCGTCTTCATATCCTTGATTGCCTTACTTATTATACTACCCTCGACTAACACTGCTGGTCCCTCTATTGGGTCGATGTGGGGGAGACTGTCTTTCTCCCATTTATTCTCCTCATTTAGTAGCCTTTCATAGTGACACTTCCAAGCTACCTTCTTATCAGCGTCGGTGATGGCAAGTACGCCGTCATCATTAAGTACACACTTCTCCCCGACAATATCACGGTTTTCCTTGACACATTGCCTAGCAATCCTGAACACCTCACATTTTTGGTCCTCGCGTTGTAGAACATGCTTGAACTTTCTTTCCTCTGCTTCCCTTCTTGCGAAGTACACTTGTCTCCTAGCTTCCCTCCTGGCCACTTGATAGTCTTCTCTACTTCCCCCATCCCGCCATACTTTCCAAGCCTGCTTTTTGGCCTTAATTGACCCCTCCACCTTACTGTTCCACCACCATGTTACTCTCCTCCTGCCTACAGGCCTGCTCCAGCCACAGACTTCGTCTGCCGCCATCAGCAGGTTTGCCTTCAGGAATTCCCACTGTCCCTCTATATTGTCTGACTCTAAATGCTCTTCCTTACTGTCGAAAGCATCAAGTAATATGCTTTGGAATTTATTTCTGGCTGTGGGGGTCCTTTAGCTTCCATATTTTTCTCCTGAGGATAGTCCTCTTCTGCTGTCGAGTACGTCTCGTCCTGACTATGAGGTTGCTAATTATCAGTCTATGTTGGGGGGTGCATTCTTCGTGGGGGAGGGATTTAGTGTTTACAACAGACACTCTGTCGCGTCTTCTGGTAAGGATATAATCTACCTGGCTTGTGTGTTCCCCGGATCTATAGGTGATCAGGTGATTGTCACGTTTTTTGAAGTTAGTGTTACAGATAGTTAGGTTATTTGCGTCACGGAATTCCAGGATTCTGGAGCCATCCTCATTTCTAGTACCAAACCCATAGCTTCCATGGATTTCGTCGTAGCCGTCACAATGTTGTCCAACGTGACCATTTAGGTCACCTGCAATAATTATATAGTCACTGTCGGTTATTTGGGAGGTAGTGAGCATCAGTGTCTCATAGAATCTGTCTTTTATAGTGCCGGGCAGTCCGGATTGGGGTGCGTACGAAGATATTACTGTCACCGTAGTTCTATTGAGGACAAGTCTTATTTTAATTATTCTGTCGTTCACTCTATTTACGTCTATTATCTTATCTGCCCACTTTTCTGCTACCATGATTCCTACCCCACCCAGCCCATCGTCATTTCCCACCCAGAAAAGCTTATAACATCGTTTTTTACCCTCAATGAATCTAGCAGACCCACCCCTCCACCTGGTCTCTTGAATACAACAAACATCGACCTCCTTACGTTCAAGCATTTCTACAACCTCGTTAGCGCGACCCTTTAAGGTGCCTACATTTATGGTACCAACTCTGAAGTTTTGGATTGCGTTTGGAGGGTGGGAGCGGTGGGGGGCGGGGGAGATGGGGTTATGTTAGCCATCCGCAGCCGAGACAAAGAGGAGTGCTCGTATTCTCGTCCACGAGGTGAATTTGTCTTTATCTTTGGCATTGTCGCTGAGCATCCAGATTTTTCTCTCTCTTCCACTCTCCAGGATTCCGTAGTCCATCCATCCATCCATCATATATCGAAAGGCAACCAGGCAAGCGATAGTATAGGCCTATGGCTTATGATTGGTCCACGTAATAATAATGGTGGTGCGTGGGGGCTCTGGCTTATGATTGGTCCACGTAATAACAATGGTGGTGCGTGGGGGCAGGAGGAGGGGGGGTAGTTAGCTATAAGGTAAGGATTGAATGAGGTCCTCGTATTTAACAAGCGATTAACAAAAATACAAGATTTGTTCTGTTCAATACGACAAAAACCCTTGTATTTAACAAGTAATAACAAAAAATACAGATTTGTTTTAGGAATACGACGACTACATTTAGGATTTGGCAAGATTGGAGGTTTGGACTGGGTACGAAATGGAAGTGTGGAGATGGTAGAAAAATGTGTACATTACGTTACATGATATACCGTGAAGGAGCAGCGATGAATTTGGCGAAAGTGATTTACTTGAAGGGTTTATCTTATATATATATAGCTAAGAGAGAGAGGGGAGAGAGAGAGAGAGAGAGAGAGAGAGAGAGAGAGAGAGAGAGAGAGAGTGAGAGAGAGAGATAGAGAGAGAGAGAGATGGGGGGGGGATAGGTTTGGCCGCATGATGTAGGTATTGGGGTGGCTGACCGCGGAACCCTCATGAAGTAGAGGGAGGGGGCGAAGGATAGTAGGAGCAGGAGTTTAGAGTTTTCGAAGTAGCATAATATATTTAAAGGAATTTATAAGAAGAAGAAGAAGAAGAAGGAAAGGATTTTGTTTTGTTTTGAAAATATAATTATCTCATATAATATTGAATCTATGAGACTTTTTGAGAACAATACCTTAACTTCAGTATGATTGGCCAGTTACAGCTGGTTTGAACAGGTTAGAGAATTCTGGCTGGATACGACTGGTGTAAATGCTAAAGGGTTAAGTTTTGTTTGCTTGCCTGGTACTAATTGTCACTTTTTCATTTATGCTTTTTCCATTAATTTAGTTATTGCAGATGTCTACTTAGTGTTGTTGTTGTAGTTTAGTCCCAAGTCAGGACTGATTAAGCAGATCTAGGATGAAAAGCATTCCAGCCATGACCATCCTGTCTTTTTCTGGATATCTAGCATTACATTATCCAATGTGATCTCACTCGCTGAAGAGAGTGATGTTTGATTTGAGGGAGAGTTGACTGCTATTTAACACACACCAAATGATCATGTAAGGCGACGTCATGGGGTTGTAATTTTCCAATCTTGCTGTAAGAATATGCAAATCATGTTTCCAGAGAAGACATTTTGCTACTACATCTAATTATAAGTTTGGGATTATATTGATTACAGTGGACTACCAACATTTAGATTTAGTTGCTAAGCTCTATCATTGAAATAATCATCGACACATTCTAAATGCAACAAGAAAAATGTAACTCAACATACACAACAGTAATATCAAAATTCACGTAAAGACTACAAAAAATTAGAAATGTGACAGCCTCTAACACCATACTGACAAAAGAGAAATAAAATTCAATGTAAAGAAGATAACAATTCTGACAATTTTAGCCTCCAGAGTTTTCCAATAAATTATTGAGTAAAATTTATAGCGTATTTGGTACAGTGGCAATGCAGTAACTTTCAAATTCATGACTATCATACAAATAGAAATTTGTAACTAATATCAGATCAATTTCAGTGACAAACTCATCAATGAGAAAGATCTTACATAGTTCTTTAACTTGCTAGAAATAGCAACTAAATCTCACTTGAAACAGATCCCAGCGCCTTATAAAAATACAGCAACAGAGGTTAGAAAGTGTCTTTAAACTGATTAGCTGAGCTGATTCTTTTTTTCTAGATGAGGTCCAAGGTGTCAGTGTGAGCAACAACAGCATTGCTCCAAATGTGGGAGCAATACTCCATTGTGGGTCTCGCCAGAGATTTGTAGAGGACAGTAGCTTCAGGTAGCCAAAAAAATATTTTCTGGCATGGAAGAAAAAAGCTAGTCATTGCCATGCAAGCCTAGCTATGTTGACAATGTTTGTTCTCTATAGCAGACCCTCAGTGATTGTGAAGAGCTATCTCGAGGGCCCGAGTTGCATGCTCTTCATGCTTAAAGAGGGTGGGGTACAATGGTATGTCTATACTACCATAGTCTCCTCTCTTGCACACTATATCTGATTCCTATTAAATCCAGTTTCTCTCTCAGTTCATCCATGCTTTGTTGTTCCCATACATTGCACACCTATCAAAGCATGTTTGCTTCATTTCTCTCAAACCTTTGCATATCCTCTGTGTTTAATACCCATGTCTCACTACCATGCAGCATCGCACTTCACACACAGGTGTCATACAGCCAACTTTTCATTCGATGAAGAAACATTTTGTTATCAACAGAGGTAGTAGCTCCTAAACTTTTTCCACCATCCTTATTCTAGCTACTATGCTGTCTCAGCACTCTCCTCCACTGCTAATTATATCACCTAGGTAGCAAAAGCTATCAAGCACTTCTATAGATCCTTCCTGGGATTAGAAAATATTTATATCATTGGCACTCTTATTATCAATTGACCCAGAACATCTACTGCATAGAGTCTTCCTTTCTTGCCTGTTATCCCACTACACTTTTTGCTTTGCGTCGTGTGCATCATATAGAGTTTATGACTACTCTTTTTCTACATACCAACCATACCACAGCCCTTACATCCCACAACCACCCCCAACACTTGCATTCCTTTCCCCCTCACCTACCACTCCACAATCCTACCTCTCTGGCGACATATCCACCTTTGCTTCTGCACCCTTTCTACTGACCCCTTCATTTCTAACTTCGTTCCAAACCCACAAATTCACCCCTATGTTTCTATAGCTCTGTCACTGTCGGAAACACATACTCTTATAACAACATAAATCATACCTCTACACTTACCCTCACAGCTCTGTATGGACTAACACACACCCTCATAAACTTATACACACATATCCTCACAGCTTCATACTTACAACAAAACATGTGTGCATGCATACACACACACACACACTCTTAAACTTATATATATACACGCAATCCTCTTATCTTTGTACATCCAAACAAGATACACATGTACACACTCTATGACTGAGTTTTTTGCATTGTGTGTGCATGAGTGTGCATGTTTGTGTGTGTATCTGTGAATCCTTTTGTGTCTTTTTATGTGTACATGTGTGTGTTTGTTTATGTGTGAATTTTTTATGTAGGTTTTGTGTCTGTCTGTGTGCACTGTATGTATGTATATGTTTTTGTATGTGTGTGTGTGTGTGTGTGTCTAAGCATGTGTATGTATATGTGAATATACACATGTGTCTGAATTTTAATGTTTTTTGGATGCGTGTGTATGCATGTCTGTATTCTTTAGGCACACATACATATACACAAACACATACACATATATATCATCATCATCATTATCATCATCGTTTAATGTCCATCTTCCATGCTAGCATGGGTAAGACGGGTTTGTCCCATTTAGAGGCAAGTTGGGTCATGCATATATATATATATATATATATATATATATATATATATATATGGTGGCTGCCAACTCGTTTTCGAGTACGGCCACTACTTTATATCCATGTAGGAGAACCCCTACTGATGCGCTGAACGAGTGTGACTTTTTAGTCCAGCCAGCGACTTGAAAACTCTGGTACAAACACTACACTTGTGACAATTACTGACACATAGTGCTGGGCCCATTGTACCCTGTGATGACAAGTGCAGAGAGATCTCCAGATATAAAGCAATGCCTGTGCCGTGAAGCTTTTATAGTGAGCAAAGGCACTGCACAAACCCAGTCCCACTCTCTTAACCAAGATGATATTTACCAAAAAGAAGAACAAGTCAACATCATTGGATACCATCAGGGTTGCAGGTGTTATATCAGAGTTTTCTCTCTCCTAGAATTCTGCCTTGACAAAGGCTAAGGGGTCATCTCTCCCGGTGATTTTGGATGGCCATTGACACTTAAGAGCTCCTTTGCCCTTTGACAGGTTTTGTTTTTAGTCTTGCAGGATGTCCAAAGTCACCCTCCTCACCAAGAAACCTTGGTGGGGTTGCCAGTTTAGTCGTCAACGACCCGACCATGGGACAGGTTGTACTGGGATACATGTTACCAGTGTATATATATATATATATATATATATAAACACCATTCACATACACAGACCAATTATCACACAAAAATCTCACCAATGTGTACACACATGCATATATATTATATATATACATACATATATATGCATGTGTGTACACATTGGTGAGATTTTTGTGTGATAATTGGTCTGTGTATGTGAATGGTGTTTTGTAAAGGTCCTGGTTCTTCGTGGCAGTTGTGGTCAAAGCTGGCCTATTTCAGGAAGTGGTCAGAGGAGAGGCTGTGTGTGGCACATGAAGAACAGAAGTAGTATGGGGTGAAACTATGGTGTGGTGGCAAGAGGGAGGAATGGGATGGCAGCTGTGATGGCAGTGTGTGTGTGTATTGGTAGTAAAGGCGTACAGTGTGAATGCGTTGGCAGTGTAGTATTGTTGGATGTGTTAGTATGATTATGAAATGCATGTATTTGTCTATGATTGTGTTGGCGTGTCCATGTATGTGTGTAGGTAGGTGTGTAGGTGGGTGTTGGGTGTAGTGCATGTGCGTTGATGTGAGAGTGGTCTGTTAGTATAATTAATTAGTTAATTAGTAACATTAGTAGGATTAAATGTGTATCATGGTCGTATTGATGTAAATAATTAATTAGTCGTGTTGATGTGTGTCTTTGTTCATACCTATGTGTGTTAGTTTGTCTAGATGTGCATATGAGTGGGTGTGTTAGTGAAGTAGTAGTGTACATGTGTTGGTGTGGGGATGTGAGTGTGGGTGATGGGAAAAGCAATAAACAGGGAGGTGGGGTGTTAAAGCAATTTCCATTCCAGGTCTGGAGAGAAAAAATAATCTGCTGCTCTCTATACAAGCATGAATCTGGTGGTTCAGAGCAAGCAATGAGACTGAAAACAGTGAAGTGGTAGGTGGAATATCCAGCGGAGTGGAAACGGCAGGCAACTGGAGACTGGTTGCTGAGCCGAATGATATGAAGATGCTCAGCGAACCTGTCCACTAGTCAAATACCAACCAGTTTTTTCAATGTAGACAGCCTTACATAGCATACAACAGAGCCCACTGATAAGACTGGAGGAGCTACAGCAGAAGGAGTCCCCGACTCAGAAATATTGGTTGTTGGGCCCACTGAAGGTGGTGTTGGTGAGCAAGAATCAGATCAGAGAAAAAAGTTTGAGGGAGGAAGGGAGCTGCAAATGAATAAATTTCGGAGGTTATGTGCATACTAGAAGGAGGGGAGGGGTGGGAGAAGAAAGATGGTGGAAGTGGATGGGTCCGACTGGAGGTAGTAGAAGAGCCGGAGGCTCATCCTCTGGAGGGGCAAAATGGAGAGGTGGTAGGTAAGGAGAAATGGGAGTTGGTTGGCGGAGGGGATGTGAGCATGGAGTGAGGGTGGTAATGTGGTTGTCTTCACTTGTGCAAGTGAGGGTGGCTTAGACCAGGGAGAGGACATAACCTCACCGAGGGAACAGTCTGGCCATGTAATGGGCCTGAACCTCAAAGCCATGGGTTCAACTGCATAGGTGATGGAGGCAGAGGAACAGAGTAAAATTAACTTTGTTTATACATATTCGCTGTTTTATACATTTTCGGTGATAACTGTTATGCAACAGCTATGACCTCATCAGACATCTAGAAAATCAGAAAAACATAATGATGAAATAACGTTTCAACTGCATAGGTGATGGAGGCAGAGGAACAGAGAGTAGATGAAGTGTTTGGTATGAGTGGGATGGGATGGAATGGTGTGTAATTGAGGTAGGAGTGGGGGGTTGATGGGTTTGAAGAAGGTGAAGGTGATGATAGGGGTCAGAGGGGATGAAGATGTCCAGGAAGTGGATGGAGATGGAAGTGGTGAAGTCTAGGGTGGGGTGGAAGAAGAGAGGAAAGAGAGAAAGGAGTCAAGCTGTTATTGGATGAATGAAGTGGTGCTGATACAGTCGTTGATATAACAGCCATATAGTTCAGGAATGAGGCCAGTGTATTGGGCAAAGATTTGAGCCACAATATAACCAACGAATAGGCTAGACTAGTTGGGGCCCATTCTTGTGCCCATGGCCACCCTGGTTACCTGTTAGTAGAACTCTACCTGAGAAGGAAATGCAGTTGAAGGTGAGGACCAGCTCAGCAAGGCAGATAAGGGGAGAGGTTGAGGATTGAGGGGCGGGGTGAAGGTTGAGAAAGTGGTGAATGGCATGTAGGCCTTTGGCATGGGGGATGACTGTCAAGAGTGAAAAAGAAGGCGGTGGGCCAGATGGAAAGATAAATGAGTCAAAGGGGCAGAGGGCGGGGTTGGTGTCAGATATGTGGGAGGGGGGGTGGCTACTTGGGCTTGCAAAGATTGAGTCGAAATAGGCAAGGATGAATTCGGTGGGGGCAATTGCAAGCAGAGACGATTTGGAGGGGGGGAGCAGATAGTGGAGGTGTGTGACATCAAGTGAGCATAATATACACACATATAAACATATGTAAATACAAGAATAGAAGCAGGCATATTTCAGGTCAAATGTATTTGTACAGACACAGATGGACACAGATGCATAAATATATAAGTAAATAAATATATGTGTACCCATATAAACACATATATACATATACTCAATGTTATGATCACGTATGAATACACACATATGTAAATACAGATGCATATATTCTGTAAAAATACACACACAAGTAAACCCAGAACTAGACACATACACATACATAAACAGATATACAGAAAGAAGCATATAGATATATATTCTATACCAGGTTCTGTGTGTTCTTCACTCATACAAATAAATATGTATACACACACACACACACACACTTACATCAATATATGATCTATTGACACTTAGTTATTTCAGTTGTTTGACCACTCTGTATCTGTTAACAGTAATCTTATTTGCTAGAATTTATTCAGTACCAAAATTGCTTATCTGTAATCCTATTGGCTACAACTTATTCTATACTAAATTTGTGCTGAAGCATTAACTGACCAATTGCGTTATTTCTTTACAAACATTTCTCTTGAGTCACTTTTTTCTAAATAAATAGGCGTGATTTTCACAGATTCATTGCAAAATAGCTCCTGCTACACAAATCCTAAACCCTCTTTGAGACCTGCATCTCCAAACAGAAAAAGAAAATTCAGCTCTTACCTTATGAGATCTTTGTCTTACACCTGTACATCTTATAAGATCTGTCTTACATTGCTACATCTTAGCATCACCTTTTAAGATCTGTCTTACATTGCTACATCTTAGCATCACCATATCATATAAGATCTCTTACATTGCTACATCTTAGCATCACCGTATATAAGATCTGTCTTACATTGCTACATCTTAGCATCACCATATAAGATCTGTCTTACATTGCTACATCTTAGCATCACCTCATAGGATCTGTCTTACATTGCTACATCATAGCATCACCATATAAGATCTGTCTTACATTGCTACATCTTAGCATCACCTTATAAGATCTGTCTTACATTGCTACATCTTAGCATCACCTTATAAGATCTGTCTTACATTGTTACATCATAGCATCACCATATAAGATCTGTCTTACATTGTTACATCATAGCATCACCATATAAGATCTGTCTTACATTGCTACATCTTAGCTTCATCTTATAAGATCTGTCTTACATTGCTACATCTTAGCTTCATCTTATAAGATCTGTCTTACATTGCTACATCTTTACATCACCTTATAAGATCTGTCTTACACTGCTACATCATAGCATCACCTCATAGGATCTGTCTTACATTGTTACATCTTAGCTTCATCTTATAAGATCTGTCTTACATTGCTACATCTTTACATCACCTTATAAGATCTGTCTTACATTGCTACATCTTAGCTTCACCTTATAAAATCATTGTCTTACACTGCTACATCTTAGCAGATTCAAGAGATGACTACAACCATCTATTTGGTATATCTCAAATATCACATCTTCATGCACTTTCTCTAATAGCATACAAACAATTCTCTATATTCTTCTGTGTAACACACAGTTTGTTTTTTTATTATGACCAACATTATGTTGTTGTTGTTTTTTTTCACTGCTCAACAGACACTACAAATTATTTTTCTGTCTTATTTAATGTATGAACAATTTTTTATGTGTCAAGTAACATATCTATTCTTCTTGTCAAAACATCAAACATTGAACTATTTTTTTTTTTACTGTTGAAAATTTGAACAATGGACTATTCCTATGACTATAGAATATTGGGCAATTTCTTTTCTCCACACTTCAACATTGAGAAAACGTGTATTAAATTTTTCATTGCTATCTTCTGTATTCAAGTTAAATGTTCTGCTTGTTTTGATGCCAACTTTGCTGCTGTATATTTATAGTGTCTCTTCTCTAATACCTATTGTGGTCCCATTGACTTATTAGCATAATTAATCTTTATTCATTTTACAATGAAAATTCATATCTTCTTTCTTCCTTATCTTCATATATTGAAATATCACTCAATTCCATTTATGGTCTTTCATTTTTATTAGGTTAGGTTGAATAACATCTAAAAGCAACTCTCTATAACTCATAAATGACTACTTAGCTCTTTGCTTGACTGCCTAACAGTTCAATGTACTGTGCAAAGAACCAAGATAAATCTTTCTAAATGGTCAGATAACCTGCGAGAAATAGCAGCCAAATCTCCCTCATATCACACCACACCATATTAAAAACCAAGTGTCTGAATACAAAATGATAAATTGCACAATATAGTCCCTTAAATGCAGAAGAAAGTATAGTCACAACTGGAATACTTTTGATCATAGAGCAGCTCAATCAAGGCTGATCTGAGGGTTATACAACAATAGGTACTGCAACTAAAATAAACATGATACATTTGCTATGCAAACATTTTCAGCACTGCATATATGTAGAAATCTCTAGGCCTGTGCAAGCATTTAGAATAGTAAGCTCTATAAGATCCAGGCCTACTATTCAATTTTCATGATCATCATCTTTTTTATATCTGCTTTTCCATGCTTGCATGGGTTGGACATATCATTTCTAGCACAGCTTCCTGCCATTGATTGCTTTCCTTTGTTATTTGCACTGTGAGCCTCAGCAATTTTAGATCAGCTCTCACCAGCTTTGCCCAGGTCTTCCTTGGTTTTCTGCTACTGTCACTACCTTCCACTAGGATTTCCTGGCACTTCTTTACCAAATGATCATCATATGCATCACATGTCCATACCAGCAGTCTTTTCTCTTGCACACTACTAATTCCTCTTATTCAGTGATTTTTCTCTCAGCTCCTCCATGCTTTGTTGTTCATGCACATTAACATTTTACCTTATTCCTCATACCTATAGTCAATAGTCTAAAGAAGAGTGGACTCTACCAGATAGAATAACCATTAACACCCTACATGAGGTTAAACTCTTTTCATCTTTGAGCCAACAACACAACTATTGGTTAAGTGATATTTTCATTATAATACACCTGTAGCATAGAAAAAAAATGAACTAAAAGAAAAGTTAAAAGAATATAAAGTGAACCTAAGTGCTTTTATAAAAGAAGATTCAGGAGTGACAAAGATATTACTGGATATATCTCTTGCCCAACTATTTTAACATATAACTGAACTTCTTAGATTATTAAAGCTATACAAATGTATTTCGTAGTATACTAAATACGACTTTTTGCAATATAAAAGATAGAGGCTGGCATTTTCTTTACTGCTATCTAAAGAATACATTTTGGTACAAATCATCTTAATTATCTTTTGGAAATATTTTCAATGCATAAAAGAGTTAAGTAATTTTTACACAATGTTTTATTTGTGTATTTATTTATTTTATTTTTTAAGCTAACTTATGGTATGGAAAAAGTATTATATTAAAGGCCAAGTTAAGTTGGCGGTCTGGAAAATTCTAAATATTGCTAGTATTGATTTTGAAACACAACAACCTGTATTCAGAAACTAACAGTGCACAAGTTTGTATGTGTACTTAGAATGCTTCACAGCACTTTCTAAATTTCCATCAATAAAGATATACAAACAATGATTTGCACTTGGATTCTTACAAGAACCCCCATTTCACTGCATTTCTGCTGAATTATTAAAACTAAATTCATTGTTTGCAATAGCATGCATAGAGAAATTGCAAATCTAATGTAATTTTCTTTCTTAAGAAATATCAAGTAGTTTTCTCTCCAGTATGATTATGAAAGCTTAAGAAAGAAGAATTGGTAAGAACTGATTAAAGCAAAACTTAAACTTCTACTTCCCCATGAGCTCGAAGAAAGGAAAGGCCAGCTGGGATTTGCCAAGAGGTGAAATGAATTGTAATTGGAACTTCATAGATTGAAGAACCAGTTTTTGAAATAATAAAGAAGATTTCAACAAAGTTTCACTGGTGATCTAGTTGCAAATGAAATGAGTTTGAAATGGCACAAACTGAGAGGTTAACAAGAAGTTCTAAATTTACATAAATAATATCTGAAGAAAATTTCAAGCCATTGACGAACAACAATGTAGGCTGAGGCAGCAATGTTTTCATAAGAAAATCAATGTCTGACAAACTGTTCTGAACAATCAGAATGTAGATATAAAACTTCTTATGTCTTTGCAAGAAACATTTCATAAAAGTACTAACAGACAACATAAATACACCCTCTAGCTCAGCATATTTAATAATTACACAGCAACACAGGCCCAGATGTCTTGGTTCAAGTCATTGTTTCGTTATTCTATAGTTTTATTTCTTTTTGTGTTGTTATGTTACAAGCAGAAATACAGTAAAGCAACAAAGATAGAAAAGAACCCTCTTTACAATTATTTTGACAGCAGAGCCCATGGTGTGAAGACAGATGCCAAAATGTGTTGTCAAAAGATGTTGGTTTGGAAATTTGTTGTTTTCAGTTCTAAAAACTTGGAATAATGCTTATGTTAGGGACTGTTTAATTTGTACTGAAGCGAAGAATGTCTGTGTTTATTCTATGTAAATTTACCAAGTGCAAGACATAAATTTGTTTATAGTCCGACAATGAACACAAACAGAATATGTGATCATGTCATAAACAGACCTATTTTGATTTGACATAATGGTGGACATTAAGTGTGGTGAATAAACATAAAAAGATATTATATTTTCCAAAGATCGATCTGATATATATATATAACTTTGTAATTGTCTATAACTTTGTGTGTGCATGTGTGTGTGACTATACTATGATGAAAAATGGAAATGAGAAACTCATAATATACATCATATAGTATTATATATATAATGCATATATATATACATATATACATATCATCATCATCATCATCATCGTCATCATCATTTAACTTCATTTATGGCAGAGCAGATTGTGTGTGTGTGTGTGAAGGTGCGCACACGTGTGTGTGTGTGTGTGTGTGTGTGTGTGTGTGCAAGCGCGCACACATGTGAGTGTGTATATTATTATCATCATCATCACCATCATCATAATCACCATTTAACATCCATTTTCCATGCTAGCATGGGTTTGACGAGTTGTCCCATTGTGAAGCAGGTCAGATCAGGTGATAGTATCTTGCTTATACAGAACTGCTTCTGGTTTATTTTCTACGGCTGGATGCCCTTCCTAATGCCAACCACATTTACACATTTACAGTGTGTTGGGTGGTTTTTATTGTGGCAGCAAAATAACTAACTGACAAGTTGGACTGGCTACTTTTTCACGTCACCAGCACAACCACTATACAGGGTGGATCAGTTGCTTTTTGTTGTATCACCGATACAACTACTTTACAGAATGGATTGGGTGTGTATTTGTCCTGACACCAACATGAACACTTTACAGGGTGGACTGGGTGCTTTTTGTCATGTTACCAACATGACAACCATACAGCGTGGACTGGGTGCTTATTTGTCATGTCACCAGTATGACCACATTACTGAGTGAACTGGGTGATCATTGTTATGTCACCAGCACAAGCACATTACATAGTGGACTAGGGACTTTTATTATGTCACCACCATGACCACCTTACAGGGTGGTCTAAAAGCTTTTAGCCATTTCAGCAGTATTGTGGGAGTGTGTCCAGCTTTCTATGCTTGTATGCATGGGTTGGACAAGACAGGTGTATCTGATATGGAAGGTGGGGTATTAGGAGACAGTGTGGTGTGTGTATGTAAGATGGTGATTAGAGGGCTAGATCTGAGGTGGAGTACTTAGCTGCTGAAAGGTGGAATATATATTTAGGTGCAGGCATTAGTGTGTGGATAACAATCTACACAGCTACCTTGTTCTGGGTTCAGGGTCTCTGCATGGCACCTTGGACAAGTTCCTTCTACTATAGCCTTGGGTTGACCAATACTGCGTGAGTGAAATTTGGTAAATGGAAACCGTATAATCTGTGTGTACATATATATATATATATATACATATATATATGTCGCTGTAGCAGTGCTCCAGAGAGGAGAGTGACTTGGTGGTGGAACCGTAAAGTAGATGAGACAATTAAGGCCAAAAGACAAGTATGGAAAAAATAGAAGAAATGGGGGAAGCAGAGTACCCTACCTGGAAGTCAGGAGGGTAGCTAGGTGACAAGTATACTTTGCAAAGAAGGAAACAGAAGATTAAAAATTTATTTTGCAACGTGAAGACCCGAGGGATGAGGTGTTCAGGATTGCAAGGTAGTGTAACAGGGGAAATGGTTTTGTTGTTGGAGAGAAGTGTGTCCAAGATGATAATGGTGCACTTGCCCTCACAGACACTGAAAAGAAGATAGCATGGAAGAGTCATTATGAAAGATTATTGGCTGAGGGGAATGCATGGGAGCAAGATGGTCTACCCCAAGAAGACTCAACAGAGGTCAGCAGCAACATAGTAAATAAGGCAATTAAGGATATGTTAGTGGGGAAAGCAGCTGGGCCATCTGGGATAGTCACTGAGATGTTGGAAGCATCTGGAATGGTGGATCACACCTTAACCACTCATATTGTAAACCAAGTAATACTAAATGGTGTCATAATGAATGATTGGCATAGCAGAATCATTGTCAACTTCTACAAGAAGATACACTAGATAGAGAAAACTAAAGGCATCAAGTTGATGGACCAGGTTATGAAGGTAACAGAAAGAACTATAGCACAGCTGATTAGGGACCAGGTTAACCTGGATGAGATGCAGTTCAGATTTGTGCCAGGTAAAAGTACTACTGATGCCCTCTTCCGTGTGAACTAACTACAGGAGAAGTTCTTAGCTAAAAGTAAGCTCATCTATTTGGTATTTGTTGATCTGGAGAAAGCTTTTGACAGAGTCCGTATTCCCATTATCGGGTGGGCTCTCAGAAAACTAGGAGTCTTTCAATTTATATTGCTTATACTACATACAACAGGTATGAGTATCACTAAACTACAGATAGATTTCTTTACCTTCTCTATTCTATAACAAACATTACATGAATTTTATAACTGAACCACTATTTAGTATTCTATAATACAGACAACAATTATACACCTTACATTATAAAAGATGCACACAGTCTCCCACTGGTATTCAATATAACAGGATGAATAACAGCAAACAACTAAATTTCCTCTTAAGCAAAATATAATTTACAGCTATCATTGCAAATTGAGCAAACGTTTGTCTATTTAACAACTCAATATTTACTAAACTTTCAGTGGCAAGAAAATAGTTCTGAATCAACAACACTACTACTGAAAATACTATTAATATATCAAACTACAATAAAAGAAATACACATGTGAATGGGTATCATTATCATCATATAACATCCAATTTTCACCCTTCATGGGTGTACGTGTGTGTGTGTGTGTGTGTTTATATCGTCATCATTGTCATATAACATCCAATTTCCACGCTTGCATGGCTGTGTGTGTGTGTATCATCATCATCATTTTCGTCATTGTTCTTATTGTGCAAGTGAGTTTAGAAGTTTCTTTGAGTATGAAAATAAAGTATGTGTTAAATATGGCTTGATCTATGAGAGCACATCTTACAGAGAGTGTATCAAGAATCAGTGTATTAGTCAAGTACAGTGAAGAAACTAGAATGTGCTAAACATTTCAGCATTGGTGTGGGAAGAAATACAAATGTCAAGAGAATTTGTGTGTATTAAAGTCACTGAAGATGATGGCTAAAGAAAGAGATGAGTTGAGACAGATGGTCTCAATGCAGGGTGAGAGACAATTGAATTGCAAATGGTTGAAGAAAATGTGATTAACTAAGTGAGTAACTAAAATATGATCTACATAGTCTAATGTATTCAACATTTCAACAGCTAACAAAGAAGGGACTGCTGCTTTCTTTGTCTTCATTTCCTTCCAGTCACACCAAACACATTTATGTTAATCTCAACAGCTGGTCGCTCTGTTGATTTCATTTGGAGTATTCTTTCAATATCCCACTTATATTTTCTATTCAACAACCACACATAGTACAACTGTCATGTCTCTTTCTTTTCATTATTACTGGAGACAGAGCATAGTGGATTGGCAGTATCAGGAGAGCATCAAACACAATGCTTCAAATCCCATCGACGTTAGCTTTGCCTTTCATCCTTCCGGGGGTCGATAAAATATAGTACCAGTAATGTACTGGGGCCGATTTAATTGACTTCCCCACCCAAAAAGGAAATTGCTGGCCTTGTGCCTAAAGTAGAAACAATTATTACTGGAGACAGAGGGTAGTGGATTGGCAGAATCAGTAGAGCATCAGGCAACATGATTTACAGCATATAGCTACAGCCCTTTATGTTTTGAGTTCAAATCCCACTGAGGTTAACTTTGCCTTTCATCTTTACAGGGTCAATAAGATAAAACACCAGTAATGCACTGGGGTTGATTTAATTGACTTCCCCCTGACCCAAATTTGTTGACCATGTGCTTAAATCAGAAACCATCATTAATGAAGACAGAGGGTGATGGATTGGCAGTAATGATAGAGTGTCGGACAACATGCTTTGCAGCATATAGGTACAGCTCTTTATGTTCTGAGTTCAAATCCTACCAAGGTTAGTTTTGCCTTTCATCCTTAGAGGGTCAATAAAATATAGTAGCAGTTACACACTTGGGTCAATTCAATCGAATTTCCCCTCCCCCAAAATTGTTGGTCTTGTACCTAAATCAGAAACCATTATTACTGGAGACAGAGCGTGGTGGATTGGCAGAATTGGTAGAGCATCAGACAAAATATTCTGAGTTCAAATCCCACAGAGATCAACTTTGCTTTCGTCTTTCTGGGGTCAATAAATTAAGGTACAAGTCAAGTACTGTGGTTAATCTAATTGATGATTTTCACCAACTTCAAATTCTACATAAATAAGGTGCTAAAACATCTGGAGTGATTACTTTACAATGAAACAGTTTTTTTCTGCATTTACTACATTGTTATGAGTGTTATTTATGCATTCCCTTGAGAACATTCCCAACAAATTTTTATGATTTGAACTTTTTAATGTACAAATATTCCCTTCACATACATGCATACATGCATGAACACACCTCAAATGTTTTCCTGTGACTTAATTATACATTTTCTTTCAATCTTACTTCTGTCTTATACTTTATTGCTCTCACTCTCCATTCTGCTTTTCCTCTCTCTTGCTTGCTGTCTTTCACTCCCCTTTCTACTTTGGATCCATATACAATGTTCTCTTAATTGATCTCTTTCTTTCAACTATTCCCTATTCATTATGTCCCCTTGCGCATAGTTTTGATCTCTCCCTTGCGTTTTTAATGATCTCCATTAAGAAAATTTTTTTAATGATGTCTTAAACTCAAAATATATCTCTATGGAGTAAAAAGGTAGTTGAATAACATTTCAAACTGCAGTGATTTTCAAGTAATAATCTGGTTGATTTAAAAACTTTTAACGAGCTTACATGGTTTTAAAGAAATAGAACTGAGTGTACTAATGAACATATTTTTTCAGAGTTGAATATTGAATCTTTTGGTTAACTGAGTGAGGGGACACACTGGGGTGAGATGTGTGTAATTGTAAAAATCTACCTAAAGCTTTAATACTTGTATGATGTTAAATTGTTTCCAAGGTTTTTAAGGCAAGTATTTCACTCAATGTGTATATTAAATAAAAATGTGCTATATTCAAAAGACAGCACTATTGTTGTCTGCTAAAAAAAAAAAGAGAAGCAAAATACTTCCCAGAATTTGAGTCGTTGGAAGTAAACAAGAATTTGAGAAACTTGTTGAAACTTTATAAAACAGATGAAATGGTAAAAAATTATTATGTAATAGAGTTGTGATACAAAAACTATACTCTAAACCAGAGTTTCCCAAACTTTTTCAAACGCGGAACCCTTTTTGGTTCAGAAACTTTTGAGGGAACCTCAAAGTCTAATACTGTTATATGATCGTATTATAAATATATCCCTCTACCATTTTTGCACGGAACCCCAGACACTTGTTTGCGGAACCCACTTTGACAACCGCTGCTCTAAACAACACTTAAAACATTTTAAATATCAAAATATTAAAACTTCATAAATATATTCTCCACTCAGGAGAAATTCAAAACTAGCAAAACCATCTAAACATAATGTATTGATTAGCTGTCTCAGCTTATACACAGGGTTTAGATTTTTGCCCATTTATCAGAAATAAAACAGGGAGCCGGCTTATATTTGAGTATATATGGTAAGTTTCTCTCCAGAATAACATGGCGTTAAGATCTGCATCATCATCTAAGTAATAAATATCTCAGGAATGAACAATAACAAACAAACCAAAATACAAGGTAACACTCCTGCAACAGGAAATAAATTACCCTGCACTCCTGTCTGTGTTGTTTTTTCTATGTATCTAGTGGAGATAGTATATAGTAATACATTCATAATGATATATTACAATGATATATTACTAGCTCTCGATTACACTGGATTAAACTTACATCCATAAGATGGTGGATTGGCAGAGTTGTTAGATCATTGGACAATGCTTAGCAGTATGTGTTCTGGCTCTAAGCTCTGAGTTCAAATCCTATCGAAATTTGGCTTTCAAATCCCATCCAACTTTGCCTTTCATCTTTCTGGCGTCAATAAATAAAGTACCAGTAAAATACTGGGGTCAATTTAATCCACTGTCTCCTTCCAACAAGTTACTGGCCTTGTGCCTAAATTAAAAATTATGACAGAATTATTAGAGCATCAAACAAAATACTTTGCAGCATTAAGTAACAATATTTTATGTTCTGGGTTCAAATCCTACTGAGGTTAACTTTGCCTTCCATCCTTCTTAGGTCAATAAAATAAAGTACCAATCACACACTGGGTTCAGTGCAATCAGCAACCATTCCACACATGTTGTTGCATAAATTCATCATGCTCATTTAACGTTAGCTTTCCCTGCTAGGAAGGGTTAGACAGGTCTACATAGACCAAGTTAGTACTGAAGCAGGGCTACTGACCCCTCAGACAGAACACAGGCTGGGGGTTCTACATCTTGCTTATGCATGGTCTCACTTTCTACCGAGTGCACAAGAGAGGTTGTCTTGTTTTTGATACAATTGAAGCGTCCTTCCAAATTTTTGGTTTGGCAAACTTTCTATGGATGGATGCCCTTCCTATCACCAACTACTTTACAGCATATACTGGGTGCAATCATTGTGTAAATCACCAGCACTAGGGAGGCTGTTACGTCCTTGAGACAACTGAAGAGTCCTCTCAACCCTTTTTTTTTTGGCAATTAAAAATCCTAAATTAGAAATAGTAATCATACCACACCAAAATTTTACCACATTCTTACTGTGTCAAACCTCAAACTTTCCCTCCCCACTTGATTTACACACTTCCCTACAAATATATATTACATAAAGAATATATTCTCAACAAAACACACACGAAGACACACACACACACTCTACATTTTCACTAATTATCTTCCTTGAATATAACATCTCTTCTACTGAGTTACAGCATTCTCAGTAACACTATATTATTTCCATTGGCCATTAGCTGACATGCTTCTCTCATATCGTTTCTTGATGAAGGACTACTGTCCAAAACATTGAACTCTCCCCTATTTCTTCCTTACAGCATGTAATTAGTTGCTTTGTATTTTCTGATCATTTGTCCCAACCCATATCAACATGGAAAATGAATAAATGGATGGATGATGTGTTGTTTTTCATTCCTGAAATCTTTATGGATATATTCACTTGAATTAATCTTCAAATATCAGTGAATAACAATTTCTGAGCTCATATCATTTCTTCTTACAACCAGACTGTTGATAGAGTGATGTTCTAAGCATGCAAAATTGTTAGTTAAAGGAATCCCTACTGTTCTAAATGTTGAGATTACATGTTTTAAATATTAATCCTTAGGCTAGAAATGCCATTGCATGTTGACATCTCAGTAGTAGGTTGCTGGGCCAAATAAGTTGTTCTGCAACTTAGAGTTAATTCGACAAAGAAAGTCTACCAAAGGTGAACTAATCTCTCTCTCTATCTATCTATCTATCTATCTATCTAGGTCCATACACGACAACCTCCACCTCATGCGATACATCATAGAGAGGGTAGGGTGTAAACCCGGCTTCGGTGGGGCCCTGATCAACTTGGATCAATCTAAGGCTTTCGATAGGGTTGACCATCGTTACCTGGATGCGGTGCTCGAGGCGGCAGGCTTCGGGCCCGTGTTCAGTGGCTGGATTGCTGCAATGCACAACAGCAACATCTACTCAAGGGTCAAGGTGAACGGCTACCTCTCGGAGCCGTTCCATATTACGCGATCCATTCGACAGGGATGCCCTCTCTCCTCCCTCCTGTACGTACTGACTCTCGAGCCACTACTGCAGAAGTTGGAGCTATTGCAGGGCATCCATCTGGAACCGGGACTGCGGAAAACGGCGTCGGCCTACGCCGACGACGTGACAGTAGTAGTGTCAAGTGCCTCGCAAATCGAGGAAGTTGGCACCTTACTGAAGGAATACGGGACAATTCCATCGGTTTGCAACTCGGATCGTGGAGAGGCAAACCGATGCCTTCCGATGGCGTCGTCAGACGCTGGACGGAAGGACCGGTAAAGCTGCTCGGGGTCTGGTTTGGTCCGGACCTCCAGGTGGAGAAGAAGTGGAACGAAGTAACGGCCAAGGTGTTTGTACTCACCCAGAAGTGGGCCGAGTACAAACTATCCTTGAAGGTCGAGCGGAGGTGGCGAACACTTTTATAGCGTCTGCCATCTACTACTGCTTGACCGTCGTGCCTTGTCCAGCCAAAACGCTCGCCAAAATGGAGCGCGCGCTCTTCCAATTCCTTTGGAAGAGGCGGGCTCCTTTGGTGAGAAGATCCATCTGCTGCCAACACTCTTCTAATGGAGGGCTGGGGATACCATGGTTGACGATGCGCAAACACGCGCTCAGGCTGCAGCATCTCTACGTATTCCTCACCGGACAACCGGTGTGGGCCTCGTTCATGAGGCAAGCCTTCCCATGACTCGTCTCGCTGACCAAGCTGCAGTCCTGGGTCAAGCAAAGACCGAGGAAAATGGGCGACTGGCACATCGAATGTGCTCAGGCGCTCACAGCCCTCTGGCAGGCGGACCCGGCGATCAGTGGTGCTTCCACTTCGTCATTCTATAGAGGGTTGATCCGCAGCAAGTGCGACGACGCGCTCGGTGAAACTCTAGGTGTAGAGGAAGATGAACTGGCCAGTCTGTTTGGTAGGACCTTCCGCCCGGGACCGATGGACAACTTCCAAAAGTCCCTGGCCTGGCAGTGCTACCGAGGAGCTCTACCAGTTCGAGACAAGCTCTACAGACATGGGCGCCCGGGCAGGGACCCTGCAAAAAAGATCTGTCCGAGGTGCGTGCGTAACGAAGAAACCGTCGCGCACACATTCATACACTGCCCGGGCGTCACTGACCTGTGGGGCTATGTAGAACGACTATTGTCGCGGGTGGGACCAATCTGGTTGACCACCGAGTCCATTGTCATGATCAAACCGCCACCCTCCTTCAAAAACGAAGGAGAGGCGGTTTTCCTTTGTGTGATAGCTATGGCGAAAGAGGTTGTATGGTGGACAAGGTTGAAAGGGCTGAGGTCAGACACCTTTCTCTCCGGCCAACAACTGATTCTTTTTTTCAAATACCACTTTGGAAGAAGAATCAGGATGGAGAGAGAGGTGCTGTACCCCAGCAAGTTTTATGAAAGGTGGGTGAAAGTGGCGAGAATGGCCCGAGTGAATGGGCCTTCTCTCTATATCAGCCTGTAGGTTGAGGAAAAGGAGGAGGAGAGGAAAGGAGTACAAACTCTTCGTACTCCTTGAGATGAGGGTTGCACATTTTTTCGGGGGTATGTGTTACCCATATGAACTGTCTCCCCCTATTGGGGAAAATCGACTAATTTTTTAAATTGCATTTGTGATAACATTTTACACGTTTTTATTGTATGTAAACTTCCCCCTTTGTATTTGTCCCCTTCTTTTGTGCCTCTGTGGCTAATAAAGAAACATATCTATCTAGCTATCATCTGTAGCAAATAAAGAAATCTATCTATCTCCCTTTCTATCTCTCTCTCTCGGATTGATAAAACACTGAAGCAAACATGTTATGATAATGACATATCTAGAAAGTTGTATCACACTATTAGCTTCTACTATTTGGTATGTATTCATTCGCTAAAAGAAATCAATGGGGGCCTCTATATAGTTGTTGAATATGCTAGAAATAACAACTTAATCTTCTACAAAGCACATATTGTTGTTTAAAAAAAAAAAAGGACATATATGAAAATGTAGTCTTAGATATACAAAAAGATGAGATAATCATGACTAGAATGCCTTCAACAATAAATATTACAATCACATCAACAAGAAAACCTCTCTGCAGTTGTTTGGTCAGCTAGAAATAACAGCCATATTTTAGGTAAATTACATCCTACCATCTTTAAAAAAATGAGACATAGGACAATGTAATCCCAGAGAGGGATGAGCATCAAAAGTCTAATTGTAAATACTAATGTCGTGAAGAAAGAAAAACATTAGCCCAGTGATTAATAATAGTTTAATGATTTCAGCAAGTAAAGAAGATAATTTAGAGCATATTTGGTCATATAAGACCTTTTCAGTGAAGTTAGACTTCACCATACTATTCAAAGCAGTGATAAGGGATGCACTAAGAAGAATTATAGTATTGTAATATAAATAGGTGTGAAAAATAAGCATATCTTCAAATAAGTGTATTACTGGGATACCATCACCATGAAAATCAACAGTTAAGTAGAGAGATGAACAAATGATTCAAATAATATTAACCATTGAGCTAAAGTTCCTCACTACGTTAGTATTTCAAATAAAATTTGTCATGTCTATATATTTGTTTGATTTTTAACAGATGAAATTAATCTCTGCGATTAATTTAGTTGTCGATCCACAAGACATTAAAAGAAAAACAGTTGAAATACCTTTGGTTATAGGACTACAGAATCAGCTGTAGTGTTACTTTCTCAACATTTGAGCTCTCTACATTAGATTTATTCAACACATTCGACAAATCTGTTTTTCCCCAGTTATTTCAAGCCCTTTTTTTTTCATAGTATATGTTTTCCTAGTTGATCAACATTACAACTTCTATATCATGCAAGGGACCTTTAAGGGGGATTGTTTTGTTATCAAAAGACAACAGTTACTGGCACCTCCTCCAGTAACATTTAACACCTGATTAAAGAACGTCATTTGCTGCCTGCTACTACTAATTACATTGATTCCGTTACAGAAGGAACCTGTCTACAACTTCCAGTGAACTATCACAACAGTCTACATAGCCATCAGGCTTGCACAGTCAGCTGCAACAGTATATTTAGTTCACTTAAAATGTTGAATCAGTTAATCTGAAATGTTACTACACTTCTTGTGTACTCATTTGTTGCATTGTATACATAATAAGGTGGAGGATTTACCAACTGCCTTCTTACATGTAAGGCAGCAAATTGGCAGAGTTGTTAGAATGTCAGATAGAATGCTTTGTGGTATTCATTCGAGCTCGCTGAGTTCAAATCCCACCGAAGTCGACTTTGCCTTTGATCTATTCGAGGTCAATAAAAAAAATAGTACCAGTCTCGTACAGAGGGTCAATTCTTTCTCATTTTCTATCCTTCTCTGGAAGAAATCTGCTGTAGTCAGGCCTGGAGAGGGATAGGCTCTGCCAGGCTTCAAAAAATGCCTAAGAAATGCTGTATGTCATTATGGCACCCCAACAACTCCATCAGATGTTATGGGATCATACCATACTATGTAAAGTTGTGAGTTTGAATCCCAGACCAGGTAGTTCATTGTGTTCCTGAGCAAAACACTTTATTTCATGTAACTCCAGTTCACCCAGCAGTAGAAATGAGTTGTGACGTCCCTGGTGCCAAGCTGTAATCAGCCATTGCCTTTCCCTTGGACAACATCAGTGGTATGCAGAGAGGAGACTGGCATGCATGGGCAACTGCTTGCCTTCCACAAACAGACCTAACCTAGGCTTGCGCCTCAGAGGGGAACTTTCTAGGTGCAAAACCATGGTCATTCCATTGCCTTTCCCTTGGACATCAGTGGCATGCAGAGGGGAGACTGGCATGTATAGGCGACTACTCGTCTTCCACAAACACACCTAGCCCAGGCTTGTGCCTCAGAGGGAAACTTTCTATGTGCAAAACCATGGTCATTCATGACCAAAGGGGGCCTACGACCATACCATACCATTCTTACATATGTTATATGACTGTTATTTTCCTAATATACTATTGCGCAGTAAAGAGAGACCACTGAAATGTAAATTGTTCACATTCTCCTGAGAGAAAGACATTTGTCACAAATTTAAAATCTGTTGTCAAACACTGTAATCATTTGTTGATTACATTTTAACAATTAACAAAAAATATTTTTTCAATTGTAAGAATATTTTCAAATTCATGTTATTAACCTCTTAAATTTTCCCAAGGATTAACAGAGTGGTTAATTGGCAAAAAATGTTACAGCACTCTAATCATTCTGCCAGAACCAAATTTGTTTTTTATTCATTCAGCAAGTATTAGTAATTACAGGAATTCATTCAAATAATAATAATAATAGTAGTAGTAGTAGCAGCAGTAGCAGCAGTAGCAGCAGCAGCGGCAGTGGCAGTAGTAGTAGTAGTAGTAGTAGTAGTAGTAGTAGTAGTAGCAGCAGTAGTAGTAGTAGTAGTAGTTCTCCTCCTTCTCCTCTATTACCCACTTATTCCTGAGAGGGTCATGGTGGCAGAGTCCTCAGATACGTCTTATGAGAAGTAACCCTCTCTAAATGATCTGGATTGATCGTCAAGCAAGACCAACTGAGCTTATGGATGTTATCCAACCATCTTGTTTGCGGTCTACCTCTGGGTCTCCTGGTGGTGGGCATTACCCATAAACTCTATCTAGTGAATCTTTCCTTAAACATTCTAACCACATATCTGCAGTACCAGAGCTGTGATCTTTTGATTCAGAAAAATAGGGGCTCTACCTGGAGTGACTCTCTGATCTCCATGCTATGAACTCTATAAAGTAACATTGCTTTAAAGAACCTTCGCAGGGCCACATTTTGGCCGCTTGTATTCGTGATTGTATTTTTTAGTCATCACCCAAAATTCATGACCATAGATCAGGCTAAGCAAGAACAGCGAACTGAAGATAGCAAGTTTCACTTTTACACCTACCTACCTTCTTCTGATGACCGACTGTTGAAGCTGGTACAATAATACACCTAGCTTCAGTAATTCTTGCATTTAATTTAGCCTCCTACCCTCCATCATTCATGAAAATGGTCCCGGGATACTTGAACTTCTCTACCTGTTTCAGTGTAACTCCACTTACATGCAGAATACACTGCACAGGCTTTCTTAAGAGGACAAGTGTCTTTCAGCACTGATTTTATTCCTGCTATGCAGCACTTGGCAGTAAACCTATCCAGTGTATAGCAGAGATCACTTGATTAGTTAAGTAGTAGCATATCATCTCCAAATATCAACCAAATGACCCTACACCGGCCAATTTTGATACGACTTCCAACCCAGTTGCACATGTCAACCCTGTTCATGGGATAGGTATAACAGGGGAGGTGACAATCCATACCCTTAGCAAAGTCCGACACCCACATTGAATGGTTTCAACTTAGCATTATTTATCCAAACACAAATACTAGGGTATTTATATAGGGACAGCAAGGCAACAAGCTGTTTGTCAATCCTTGCAGAATTTTCCACAAGTCCCATGGAATGTGGTCATATGCCTTTTTGAGGCCCATGAAACAAGCATACAGCTCTTGGCAATACTCCCACAATTCCTCGATGACCTGCCGTAGAGTAAGTATTTGGTCTATTATGCTATGTCCAGAGCAAAAACTACAGTTTTAATAAAGAGATTCCCCAATAATCAGAGCAATCTTTCATCTCTCTATTTGAAAATTACAATTATCCCTCCAAATTGCCATTGCTTTGATGCCTTTCTAGAGATCTAGGCTACCCAGCACACATAAGTCAGCCAGAGAATTTAAAGCTTTTAACATATCATGATGAATTTCATCCTCTCCAATTGTGCACTCTAATTGCTCTGATGACCTCAGCCTCCAAGAGGTTAGTCTTCCCCCTTGATGCAACTCATGTCCATCAGGTGTTGTTATGACTGGATTCAGGTGATCAGCAAAGTGCTCTCTCCATCCCACAAGAATGCACCTCTCTTCCAAGAGAAGAGCCTTAGACATGTTCCTGATAGCAGACATGGAGGGGAACTTCTTCAGAGCTATTCTACTAAGGAATGGTTTACAGATGATAGATAGCAATATAGCCACCAGATATGATGGTTAATTGATATAAGTGAGCTCCTACTAGACAAGTAAGCAGCTCTGAACCAAATGGCAGTAAGCTACTAGGGTGACAATGCAGCAATGGGTGACATTGTTAGCTCTCAAGGAAACTCTCACTACCTGGTGATATAGTTAAAATGAGGCCAGTAAAGGCCACCTCTAAAAAAGCCTAGCCTTCACAGGTCTGAGAAAATTACCACATTTGTGACTGGCATGAATAAGATAGCCAAAAACTGCAGTACGATCAGATTCAATAAAATCAATCATAGCACATCATTCTTTGCACAGGTTAACAAGGGATGTGCTCAGGCCTTAGGAAGAGGGTCCTGTTCAAAAACTATATTGCAGTCTCCATCTAACTCTGAAAGATTGGCAATCAGCCTTCGACCTGTCCTGGGAGGTGTGGGATGGATGTACAAAGGTTGCATATGTGGTAACCCTAAAATAGGTCCAGAAAGGAGCAAATGTTAACAAGTATTAGTAATTACAGTAATTCATTCAGTGGAGGTCGACTTTGCTTTTCATCCTCCTGAGGTTGATAAAATAAAGTATCAGTCAGATACTGGGGTAGATTCACTCAAATTTCCCTTATCTCCAACCCCAAATTGCTGGGCTTGTGCCAAAATTAGAAAACATTATTTGACATAGCAATATTTCAATGTAGAAAGGTTGTGCTAAGATAGAGAGCAGCATAGTGGGCACTTTACATATTATAAATAGTGGTTTCTGATTTAGGCACAAGGCCAACAATTTGGAGGAATGAGAAAGTTGATTAAATCGACCCCAGTGCATTACTGGTACTTTATTCTATCGACCCCCACACGGATGAAAGGCAAAGCTAACCTCAGCAGGATTTGAACACAGGACGTAAAGGGCCGTAACTCTATGTCACTAAGCATGGTGTCCGACACTCTACCGATACTGCCACTGTGCAATCACATAAAAAGTACAAATAGCAGCAAAAACAAAAATAAATTGAAAGGGCTAAGGAAAATAAATAATTAAACATGAAAAAGATTACAAATGACTTAGATGGCCTCTTAGAATACATTAGACGGTCCTTTGGAAATGTCAACACAACTTTAGATGTAGTAGGAAAGGTGAAAAAACAAGGGGTAAATTATATGGGAGGATTATTTGATGTAGTAGCTCTTCACAGCTAAACACACAGTTAAATATCACATTTCAGTGACAGAGAGATGATATAGAAGAATTGACAAACAAGATTGAAGACAGAAAACAAGAGAGACAAGTCAATAGAATGAGTAGAGAGAGAGGTAGACCGGCAGACAGATCATGCAAAAAACCAACAATGCACAGAATATAAAGAGAAATATAGAAAAGAAAAGAGTGAAGACAGTCATAGATAGTGTAGTGATATTAGTGGCAGTCAAAGAAAGAGAAATTAATGATGAAGCAACAATATTTATGATAGTTTTTTTGCGTGTGGTGTTGATTACTGTTTTGCCAGTAGCTGTGGTGTTGGTCATTGTAAGAGATACTAAAAAAAAACAGGAATTTGCATATAAACTGTTGGAAAGAGTATCTTATGCTTTTTATAACAAGATAGTGAGCTACAATAGCAGTGAAGTTAAGATAACAGGTATTCTAACTTCATAAGTTCAAATTTCATATCATGCATTCTATTCTTGTCTTCCTAATTGCAAAAGAATAAATCAAAAAAGAATCATCATGATCATAATTTTTACATCTATTTTTTATGCTCGCATGGGTTGGATGGGTCCTTTTCAGCGCAGCATCTCTCCACTCATCGCATTCCTTCGTCATCATAACTTTAACTATCTCATAGTTGAGCAGTTAATGAGATTATATTAATTAAATTCCAGCTGTAAAATAGTTTAACCAACAAAATGCTTTCCAAATATTGCACATACGGAAATATCATCATTATTATCATTGTTTAATCCATTTTCTCTGCTAGCAAAGACTGGATGTATTGTCATAGACTGATCAGTACTCAAGCGGAGCCACTGGATGGGCCAGAGACATACATCTTGCTTACATACATTCCAATACTCTATTGATTGTTCTAACAGGCCAAGAGCCTGATATACAATCCTGTGCTCAACTAAGAGCATTTATTGTGGCACCAACACGAGGGAGGTTGTCATGTCTATGGCACAACTGAAGAAAATTCATGGATGGAAAAAACAATTTCCCCACTAGTTTTAATTTGAGCAGAACTTATTTTAAGGCAATACAGAAACAAAATTAACATCACATAAAAGTAGTCCACAATGAATTCAACAATATCTGTACAATTATTATAATTGTTTCTTCTTTTGGCACAAGGCCAGCAATTATCCCAGTACTTTTTACTAGTACTTTATTCTATTGACCTCGTAAAGATGAAAGGCAAAGTTAACCTATCAATTTTTTCCTGAACATCTACTACATACAGTAGTAGTCACCAATTCCTTAATCAAATGAATGTCTACAGGATTAATGTACTAACATAAAGTGTCCATACTTATCTAATAATCCTCCATCATAATTCTAGGTAAGAAACTGTTGCATTCCAAACAACAGCTAAACAATGAGAAGGTTAGTTATATTACTAAATTCTTACAAATTTCTGACTATTTTCAAAATTATTTGAAAATCACAGACAATGTGTTTCATTTGAAATATGGTAATGAAAGGCTTAAATTACACCATGTAACGAAAAAAAATTTTCTCTGTTCCTGGCTTGTAATCACTTTTTTGTGTTGCTTAGGTCCCAAATAAATAAAAAAGTGCTATTAAACAGTCAAAAGTTTGGGTTTGTAAAAATTCTAAGCTATTCACTGGAATTATTTGTATGCTGGATTTTACGTTGTATCTAAGTTTAATTTGCTTATGTTAAATGATTTTTTTATATATGTTTCAGGTTAAATTAAAATTATAAAATAAATAATAATACCTAAAGAAAATTATAAAAGTGCAATAAAGTATAAAATTGTTAAAAAGTGGATTAAAGAGATTTATTGATACTGGATTTTCGCACCCTGAATAAAGAGTAAATTGTGTTTTAAGAATTCGTCTCCAGGATGAAGCAGTGGAACTTGGTCAAGGAGGAAGTGCAGGTGACAAGTCAGAGAAGTTGACACAAACCTTTCTCAGGCTTTTACACTCTTAGGGATGACTTCTGCTTCTGCCATGACGTGCCTGGACTGTTTGACGTTATTGGGGTGCCGTTTGTGCCGTTTGTTGGGGTTGATGAAGCAGTTTGTGAAGGCTCTCAACCAAGAATCAGCTGCTTTTAAGTACCTTCTTGAGTTCTTCCCCAAGTTATCTGAGGCCAAAATCAAAGGTGGAATTTTTGTTGGACCTCAGATAAAGAAGGTGTTTGAGTCTACCGAGTTCTCCAATAAGCTCAATAGGATTGAGAGAACAGCATGGAACTGTTTCAAGGCAGTTGTTAAGGGCTTCCTGGGCAACTACAGAGCTGAAAACTACCAGCAAGGTGCGGGATCTGATAAAGGCTTTTGGCGCCATGGGATGCAGGATGTCACTTAAACTCCATATGCTGGACGCTCACCTGGAAAAATTCAAGGACAATATGGGCGCCTACTCAGAAGAACAAGGCGAACGATTCCACCAAGATGTGAAAGAGAGAGTGGAGGTACCAGGGTCACTACAATGAAAAAATGATGGGGGACTATATCTGGGGGCTAGTGCAGGAATGCGACCTGGACTACAACCGCAAATCCAGGAAATCCAGTCATTTCTGACGTGTATAAGTTGCTTTATAAGTCTTATTTGTTTTTACTTGTTTGCTTTTGATAAGCTTGTGTAATAAAATAAATATATACTCTGTTGATTTAATTATATGAACTGATAAATTAAAAAAAATATATGAACTGATAAACTTTTTTTAAATGTGTTTTTTCTTGAAAAATATGAAAATTTCGAAATATCAAACTCCTGACCACAAACCCAAACTTCTGATTAAATAAGTTTTTTTTTTATAATAATTGTTTCTACGTTTGGCTCAAGGCCAGTAGTTACCCAGTGCATTACTGGTATTTTATTTTATCGACCCCATAAGGATGAAAGGCAAAGTAAACCTCAGCGGGATTTGAACTCAGAATGGCAAGGGCCGTAACTCTATACGTCAAAGCATAGCGTCTGACCCTCTACCGATACTGCCAATCCACCGCCCTTTTTATATATGTTTTTATCATATTAACGGGATATAACAAACCATGAAATGACACTTAGAACCGGGGAACAAAAAATATGTTACACGGTGTTACCTGTAAAGATGCAATAAATTGGAGGTGGATCATTATGATCCTATTCATACTTTCCAGATGAAACTTAACTTATTTGAATGTCAACTATTGATAATATTATACATTTTCTAGCCTTCAAGTCTCTACATGTTTCATGCCAATGTCAACACAGAAAAGTATTGCATAAAGATTTCAAAGTTAATGAAGGAGTTCCTAGAGAGATTTACTGACTTTAAAATCCTTGAAAGTAATAGGAGGGAGTATTCTGAGGGTCACTTATTGAGGAAGCACACAAAAAACCAGTGATGCTGACCACTAGGGCAAGTATCCCTTCCCAGTTGTCATCTTCCAATCTACAGGTGTATACTTGGAGAAGACATGTTCACTTGGACCAAGCTCACCACTCTAATCCACCTTGACTGGAAGGCAGCACTTCACTCTCTACCTTGATTTTTATCTTCAAGTAAAACTAGAAAAAGTTAATTAGGGCCTTCCTGTAGAGGAATATATCTGCCCTCAACCTTTCTGCTGGATTAATCACACAACCTCTTTCACCATGGCCACCATGCAGATGAAAACTGCCTGTCCTTCCCAACTAAAGGAAGATGGCAAAGCTATCTTCATGATAGACTCAGCCAATAGCTGGCTCCGTCATACACAAGACAGTAGTTGTTTAACATAACTCTCTAAATTAGCAATAATAGGATACTGGGTAAGTTTGTGCAGGACAGTTTCATCACCCTATGCGCATCATGGTCAGCGCTACCAGGAGTATTGTAAGCTCTACATGCCTGTAGATCTTATCTTGAATAGACAGACCAGGGACTTTTGGAAGTTATCCATCAGCCCTGGACCAAAAGTTCTCCAGAAAGCAGCTATTCGATCACTTTCAGTACACTGTCTCCCCAAGAGTGTCATAGCTTATATAATGATGACTACTGATATTAAAAAGATACATTTTCTGCTTAGATTCTGCATTCGTTAAAGATACCATTTGTTCTTTCACACAGATATTTGCTTCTTCAAAATGTAACAACTCAATATTCAAGTATATCTTTCTTTTCTTTTTCAGTTAGAAATCTCAAATTAATAAGCCAGATGCTTCATATTCAGATTATGGGAGGGGGTAATTGAAATTTAGATTTACACTTGAATATTTCAATAACTCTATATTTCTTCTCTATTTAAATTTTCTAATGTATCTTTATTTAATTTCAATTCAAGTTTTGATTTTTTTTTTTTGACATGATTTTCAATTTCTGTTTTATTCGTTAAGTTTGAGTTTTTGAAAAGTTTGCAAATCTATCATCTCGAAATTTTGACTAAAAAATGATGAGTAAATCTTTTCAATTGTAATGTCTATTCTTGATTGATTTAGAGAGATAAAAGTGACAAATGGTAGATTTGAGGTGAGTTGTTTAAGCTACTTAGCCACACACCAACTCTCAGCATGTGAATCTAGGATCAAAAACATTGAAGCTATGACTTGTTATGGCTGTCTACACTCAGTCCAACTCTCAGCATGCAAATCATCTTCACCATCATCATTGTTTTTATGTCCATTTTTCTGCGCTTGCATGGAAAAATGGACACATAAAACCAAATTGCCCACATCTGCCCCATGCAGTAGATTTTAATCGGAGTTACTGCCCTCCCAGACGGAGGATTGCCGTCACCATGCCTTATGGAGTCCACATCAGCCCAGTGCAGTCATTTTTAATCAGAATCACTGCTCTCCTAGGCAGGCTACCTTTATTTCAGGTGTAGGGTCCATGTCTGCCCTGGGAGGTAATTTGTAATTTGCTGTTTCACTCATCTTAGACGATCTGTCATCTCAATAGCTTACAAAGCCTCGTGAATCTTAATTTTCTCAGAGTGAATCAGCATTTTTGATATGGAGAGGTAAGTGTGATGGTATGAAAAGCAACAGGCAGGAACTTGGTGGAAAGGGGGGGGGGATAGCAAACCAGTAGGTAGTGGATAGGGGGGAGATGTAGAGACGCTATAGCGGGAAGTTAGAGCCAGAAAAGAGGCTCTTAAACATTGAAATAATAATAAAAATAGTAATAAAAACACATTAATAGATATGTTAAAAAACATGATATAGTTAATTCAGAAACCAAAGAGGATTAGAGAAATCATCTTATCTGCTTCAATTTTGGTTCCACCATACGAAATGTTGAGAAAGAGATGAGAAAAGAGAAAAAAACAGCCAGCCTGCTTGTGTGCACTGTGTGATGGTGACCTGGCTGGAGGGAGGAGGTGGGGGGGGGGGGGGAACAACTGGTCAGCATGATGAAAAGTTAAGGCAAAATAACAGGAAGTTAGAGTGAGAAATGGTTGTTAAACATTGAAATAATAATAAAAATAATCATCATCATCATCATCAACGTTTAACGTCCGTGTTCCACGCTTGCATGGGTTTGGACGGGAGTTTTCCCACTTGAGGCAAGAGTGATTGTCTTGCTCGCATAGGACTGTCTGGCGGGTTTTCTACAGTTGGATGCCCTTCCTAACACCAACCACATTTACAGTGTGGGTCTGGGAGGTTTTTACCGTGTTGCCTACACGGCCACATTACAGCGTGGACTGTGTGTTTTTTTGTCGTGACACCTACACGATCTCATTTGTTTCGGCCTGGATGGTGTGGCACCAACATAACTTTACATAGAAGGGGGCGGGGGTGGGACGGGGGTGTATTTTGTTAGAGATGCCTACTGACTGTAGTAGGTTTTACTATGTATTTAGGTAAGGCGGGTCTTCTCTATTACTGAGTACCGCCAAAGGTCTCGGTCCAGTGACATTGTCTTGGTGAGGTGTAAGTGTGTGAGGTCGGAGTTTATCAGCTCGTCCCAGGTTTTTCTGGGTCTGCCTATTCCGTGGCTACCGTCTATCTTTATTGCCCTGCACTTTGTTATACAGCTATCGACTTTCATGCGCATCACGTGACCATACCAACGTAGCCTTCTCTCTAGTAAACAACATCTGATCCCTCTTATTTCTAATTTTTTCCTTAGTTCGTTTATGCTTTGTCGTTCACGTATATTACTATTACACATCCAGCGGAGCATGCAAGCTTCGTTCCTCTCTAGTCTGCGTATATCCTCTGCACACAATGCCCAGGTCTCACTGCCATGCAACATTGCTGTTCGTATGCAGGCATCATAGAACCTGCCTTTCATTTTTAGGGAGAACCCTTTAGCGGCTAATAGTGGTATAAGCTCTCTGAACTTTTTCCACCCAGTTCTGACTCTAGCTACTGTACTTTCAGAGCACCCTCCCCCACTGCTGATTTTGTCACCCAGGTAACGGAAGCTGTCCACTATTTCTATAGAACCCTCTGCGCAGTTGAAAGAGCTAGTATTTTGTGGCAACTTGCTGCTACTTATTACACCAGAGCACCGGCCACATGTAAAATCTATGTTCTTAGTTAGCTTACCTGTGATCCCACTACATCTTTTATGCACCCATACTTTGCATTTGGGACACAAAATGGAGTTTCTACCTATGCCTTTCCTACACATTGAGCATGGCCACTTTCCGGAGGGGACCGCCGCCTTATTTTCTTTCTTACAAACTAGAACTTTAGTCTTAGCCAGGTTAATTTTAAGGCCTTTTGATTCTAGGCCGTGCTTCCATGTTTGGAATTTCTTCTCTAGCTCGGCCATTGATTCAGCTATGAGCGTTAGATCATCTGCATGTAGGAGTTCCCATGGGCAGCCGGTCTTGAACTCCACTGTTATAGCCTGGAGGGCGATAATAAATAGTAGGCACCTAAGAACAGAGCCCTGATGAACACCAACTTTTACACTAAACTCTTCACTATATTCGTTGTTAATTCTAACCTTGCTGACTGTTTCTTTATACATGGCTTGTATAGCTCTCACAAGCCATTCATCAACACCTAGTTTTCTAAGAGCCCACCAGATAATGGAACGGGGGACTCTGTCGAAGGCCTTCTCCAAGTCGACGAAAGCTAAGTATAGGGGTTTACTTTTAGCTAGGTACTTCTCCTGTAGTTGTCGTACAATGAAAAGAGCGTCTGTGGTACTTTTTCCTGACACAAACCCGAACTGCATTTCATCTAGATCAATTCGCTCTCTGATTAGTTGCGCTATTACTTTTTCCGTGACCTTCATGACCTGGTCGATTAATTTAATGCTTCTATAGTTACTCCTATCTAGGGCATCTCCTTTACCCTTATAACAGTTAACGATGATGCTGCTACACCAGTCCTTCGGAACAACCCCATTCTGTATGACTTGGTTGACTATCCGGGTGACCATGGTGTGTCCCACCGTACCAGATGCCTTCAGCATCTCGACAACTATTTCCGAAGGCCCAGCCGCCTTGCCTGTCTTCATATCTTTGATTGCCTTACTTATTATACTACCCTCGACTAACACTGCTGGTCCCTCTATTGGGTCGATGTGGGGGAGACTGTCTTTCTCCCATTTATTCTCCTCATTTAGTAGCCTTTCATAGTGACACTTCCAAGCTACCTTCTTATCGGCGTCGGTGATGGCAAGTACGCCGTCATCGTTAAGTACACACTTCTCCCCGACAATATCACTGTTTTATAATAGTAATAAAAAAAAATGTAGGATCAAAAACAAGATCAAAAATATTCAAGTGATGACCACTGTTGTGAACCCAAGAATACATTATCTAATATATCCTTTCTTTAAATGATGGGATGTGATTCAAAAGAAATTTGGTTTGTTATTTCTTGCTGGTCAAGTAACCAATAAAAGGGTCCTTCATTGCCTCAAATAGAAGTTAGTTAAATAAATGAGTATATCTCTGTTTCTATAATAGCACTATTCTTTCATGTGTGGTTAAGAAGTTTGCTTTAGAATCCCATAGTTTAAGAGTCAATCTTATAAATCAACCTAAGCTCTTTGATTGAAAAGTATGCAGAAATTGTGTGAAAGCCTGTGAGATGAATCATGGTTGAACTATGTTTTATCCTCACTTGCTCCCACTAGTTTTTGAGGCCCAGCAAAAGTATAAGGTATTGACCCTTACCCACTGACTAAGCCATGAAAAATGGGACATCAGTAAGGAAAGCATAGTTACATATATTGCACGTTTCAGAATATTAAACTTATAACAAGACGAATCTAAATAAGTAATTTATTCTGGATGAACTTTCAAATTGGCCAATCTAGAATATCTAAAGTGAAATTTAAAAAGCTATTACCTTTGATCGAATGCTGACAACTCCATTAAATAAACCCAAGGCCATGAAAAGGCCATCATTGGTCCATGAAGCACAAGTTATCCGGCTAGTGATTTTTGTCTTGTCAACCCTCTTTTCTTCTGGTCCCCAAAGGCCTATGAAAATATAAATTAAAAAAAATAAATTGTCACAACCTTTAATTGTAATTTTATGTCAATCAAAGAAAATTGAAAAAGTACTGGCAGCAAAACTGCAAATAAAGAAGAGGATTTGAGCTATTTCTTTCCATATTTATATTTAATATAAACTGTGGTAGTCAGGTCAGGTTTCTGCCTGCTACTGGTACCATGTAACTCAGTACAACCTGCTTCATGGTCAAGTTGTCTGGTGAGGAGGGTAAGTGGAACCCCTGTAGCACAAAAAATAAGAACTGTTAAAAGGGCAGATGAATACCTCAGATTCAACAGACATCAACACCAATTATGAGTTAAATAGCCTCACCAATACGCAATTGGCCAAGCGTAGTGAGTACAGCTACACCCCTTGACATGATCAAAACCAAATTGAAAGTGGTGGAGGTCAACCAGGGCAGGATTCGCCCAAGAGGAGTGAGAAGGCTCCGAATTGGATTGGAATGTAGTAACCTCTATACAGTCATGCAACCTGAAAAAAATAGCTGTCAAAATCCTTCAAAACACATCCCACTATCTAAAAAAAAACTATACACTGAACAATGTGGTCACAGGTGCATTGAGATATTAAATAAAAATAGTTCTAAAACCTTTTAAAAAATAGGATGGTCACAATTGGAATACCTTTGATCATAGGTTTTCTCAATGAGAGTTGACATGAAGCTTAACAACAAATTGGCAACCCTAATTTATTAACACACACACACAAATTGATCTGCTGGCAGAAGAATAAAATTTTGTTTCTACTCTATAATCCCTATTTGAAATTATGTGTGATCTGAAACAGTAAATTTAACAGAATTTATCTAGCAGGAATGTACTTGAAATGTATATAGAAAGAGCAACTCTTCAACAATGGGACAGTGTTAATAATAATAATAATTTCTACTATAGGGACAAGGCCAGCAATTTGAGGGAGGGAAAGTCGATTAAATCGCCCCTAGTGTATTACTGGTGCTTTATTCTATTGACCCCCATAAGGATGAAAAGCAAAGCTAACCTCGGCGGGATTTTAACTCAGATCATAAAGGGGCATAACTATGTGGCAAAGCATGTTGTCTGATGCTCTACCGATACTGCCAATAATAATAAGTCCTATCATAAATCCTCCTCATCATCATCATCATTCTTTTATATCCACTTCTCATGCTGTTTGTGTCTACCCTTACCATGAATCTTGGAATGGTTTCAAGGAAGTTGGTATCAAAAGACAGCAGAGATATTTTTAGGCAAAACCCACTTAAAATTAGATCAGAAGTTCACTCAATAATGGTTTTGCAATGAACTGTTTATGTGAATGGTTTTATTCAGTTTGTTATCACCAAACATATGTATATCTATAGATATATAACTACCCCTTATGAATTTCTATAAACACACCTAATTATGTAATGCTGCTTCAATTTTCAAATATGTCACTTTCAACAATTTTTACCAATCAGAAAACAGAAGCTGATGAAAGATACAATATTTAAAATTGAGACCAGTAATAAATATTTCTAATTTAGGCACAAGGCCAGAATTTTGTGAGTAGGCAAAGTTGATAATATCGATTCCAGTATGTGAAGACAAAGTTATAAATCTATCTTGGCTTTCCTTCGTTTACTGAAATGACTAAGTTAATGTTTTAAAATACATAAATCATGAACCACCCTTAAACTTTTTAGTTTACATATTTATTCGAAAACAATCTTTGGGATTTGATGTTTTACACATTGAAGATTCTGTTTATGTAGAAAAAATGTTTGAAAATATTTTGCTCATCTCGTTTCACTGACAACATATATAACACTTCAACACTTCTATCAGCTATATGATGCAGTTAAAAAAATTACTAGAAGGAAACTCACACCAAACTTAAACTACTTCACAGTTGAACATTTTCAACAACAGGCATCACTTTTTGCCAGAAAATAACTGTCACAGATAGCATCTGTTATTCCAACTCATAAAACTGCCAAAGGAGAGAGTGATAAAAAAGTAAACAAATCACTGTCATTATCACCATTAGTCTCCTCCCATTTCTCTCTTCATATATATTTATCTATATATCAATGTCTTTCCTATTATTTATGTGACTACATTTCCTCCATCTTTTTTTCTATCTATATCGTTATATACGAGCAAGACAACCAATCTTGCCTCACGTAGGACAATTCCCGTCTAAACCCATGCTAGCGTGGAAGATAGACGTTAAATGATGATGATGATGATGATGATGTTTCAACCACCATATGTGTTTCTCAATCTCTATCTCTATTCCACTTTCTCTCTGAAATTTCCTATCGTATTCTCTTACAGTATATATGCCTGTCTGTGTCTCTTCTCCTCTCCATCTCTCTTTCCCACTCTTTATCTTTCTATTTCTCTCTCTCTCTCTATATATATATATATATATATATATATCTTTCATCCTTTCCTTTTCCTTAGAAAGTAGAGGATTGGAGATAATTATAAGCAAAAATGAGAAAAATTTTATGGGAATACAGAAATACAAAAAATTGAATTAATAAACATTGCTGCTATGTATTCCAAAATAAATGTAGTTTCTGAATAAAATCCAGATATATACAGACAACACACATTTGTGTGTGTATATATATATATATATATATATTTATTTATGTAATAAACAACATAAGATAATTATTTCATTTGCCAGTGGTTTCTTGAAAGCAAACAAATCTGCTTTCAGTCATCAGAATGGAAAAATCCAGGTGTTTTTATAGAAGGTGGATTTGAAAACCACATTTCAAATCCACATTCAATAAAAACGCCAGGATTTTTTCATTCTGATGACTGAAAGCAGATTTGTTTGCTTTCAAGAAACCACTGGTAAATGAAATAATTATCTTATGCTGTTTATTACATAACTATTAAGCTCTGTAACCTACATAGAGCACTGTTTTTTCCTGGACCTTTCCGCCGGAATTACTTCACATACATATATATATATATATATATATATATATATATATATATATATAAACATAATATATATTCAAGATAAGGTATAAGTTTTCGTTTTTTGTAGGCAGCTATATATAACAATTTAGATCTTGCAAGCTGTTATGTAACTGCACTGAAACACGTGTTAGTAAATCTTCTGCATCAAAAAATTCTTTTTCAATTTTCAGCAAGTTTTGCCTAATTTTTCTTGATTCCCAGTCTGTATTATATAATATATATATATATATATATATATTATAAAGAACGAGGAATCAGTGTTGCAACACTGATTCCTCATTCTTTATAATATCATACTCTGCGCGAGCATCGAGTGCTCAAACAGCATACCGCCTATGGTCGCATTTACCTGCAGCCCTACAACTATATATATATATATATATATATATATATAGATGCATATATATACGCATATATATACACCACACACCGTAAATGTGGTTGACGTTAGGAAGGGCATCCAGCTGTAGAAACCTAGCCAGAAACAGTCCTATATGAGTAAGACATGGTCACCTGACCAACTTACCTTAAATGGGACAACCTGTCTAACCCATGCTAGCATGGAAAATGAGAGGGTTGTGGAGGCAGAGTCCTCAAACACTCCTTCCAGCGGGTGCTGTCAGAAGCAACCATCTCCAATTGATACGGCTGGATCCCCAAGCGAGACCACCCCATCTTGCATTAATAAAATAATTAACTTTCTCAGTTTTTGGTATCAAAAAGGATAAGATACAAAGACTACCTTAAATCTGGTATGAAAAAAAGTAATATTTATGGGGGAAATGCAACTCAGAGGATGTCATGGAGAAACTATATTCAAAGCATCAGAGCTTTTTGAGAAAAATTACATTAAGCACACAAAATTGAAATGAGATGCAAAGACAAGAAACCTCTCAACTTGTGACTGAATTTGTCTTTTTAACCCTTTAGCATTTAAACCAGCCACATCTGGCCAAAATTCTCTCACGTCTTTCTGTTCAAACCAGCTGTAACCCGCCGCTCATACTGATATTAAGGTATTGTTCTCAAAATAAATAATATCAAAATCTCATGCATTTGATATTATGTGAAATAATTATGTGAGGTAAAGTGTTTACCATGAAAATGCAATAGTATATATAGAGTAACGTAAATGTTAAATGGTTAAGGCTGGTCTTGTGAGTTACTCATGATTAAACAAAGCAAATGAATAATGGTTCATTGCTACCTAAGACAACATATGCCTGCCAATCATATAACGAACATCATTTAACGTCCAATGATAATGATGTTTCTCCTCAGTTAAATGTAATGCAAAATCATGGCAATTGGCATTCTGTATAGACATATGTCTCTTCAGACCACCATCACAAAAGTCAATGTTTGTTATATGATTGGCAGGCATATGTTGTCTCAAGTGGCACTACATTTCATATAATAGCTGTAGTAAATGTTGCAAATCATTAATTGGGATAAAAAGTTATCTTTGCACTGCAGCTCATTAACAAGGACTGGTCATACAAATTTTCTAATTAACTTCCATTACACACAAACACACACTCATATATATATATATGAGAAGTAGTAATGCTCAGACATAGCATGATTGATATATGACTGGGGTTGTATATTGAACACTATACAAAATGTTCATGTAAATAAACATTTTTACAACCCTGTTATGAATTTTAGAAGTGGTGAAATTCACCACTGGTTTTTCGCAACCAAGGAAAAGCACCTTAAAGGCTGTTTCTGGTTCAATAACTGTCTTCGGAGGAGCTAACTCCACTTTATGAACATCGAGTGATGAAGTTCATTCACATACATGCTCTATATATACATATCACATACACATATATAGAAAGAGAAAGAGACCCAGTGTGTTGGTGCATCATTGCAGTTATGTAAAATGAAAAGGTAGTAGGCAAAAGCTATATATAAACAAATGACTGAAACCGTGGAGTGGGAAGACCCAAGAAGACCTGGGATGAGGTGATAAAAGCCAACTTACCCAATTGCACCTCTCAAAGGCGATGACACAGGACCGTGACCTCTGGCGTCACGCAGTAATACAGAAGGCCAAACTTCCCACGGGTACAAGCCGAAGCTGAAGCATAGAGACAATATGCCTCCACCCCCTCCCACTGCAAAGTGATCGTGGAGGTGCCACAGCACAAAAGCACCCAGCCCACACTGTAAAATGGTTGTGTAGGTGCCACGAAAAAAAAGCACTCACTGTAAATGAGGTTGGTGTTAGGAAGGGCATCCAGCTGTAGAAATCAAGCCAGAATCAGTTCCCGTACGAGCAAGACAAGGCCAGCCGACCGGGCACTGCCCACAACAGGACAACCCGTCTAACCCATGCTAGCATGGAAGAATCGACGTAAAATGGTGATGATTGAATACCGAATAAACAAGCAAATGAATGAATGGGAAATCTTCAAATTTTATCTCATGTATCTGGTTTAGAATAGGGACATTACATGTCATTCTTGTCATAAGAAGTTAGTAAAAGGACTGGTGTCAGGATGGGCATCAGGCTGCATATTGCTTTAAAAAGTCCTATCCAACCCGTGCCAGCATAGAAAAATGAATGTAAAAAGGGTGATGACGATGACATCAAACATATACCGACAAATATGTAGAAAAAGAAAGATAACAAGTGTGTTAGTGTGTATTATGCAATATGTTTATACTGTAGAGTGTATTAGGGCAGTTATATAAAATATAGTTGGTCAAGGCTATTTTTAATCAAATGATTGAATATAAAATATAGTTGGTGAAGGCTATTTTTAATCAAATGATTGAATAAAATAAACAAATAAACGAATTGTCAACTGATGACATGAGAAATCTTCAAATGTTATCCTATGAGTGCTTCCAAGTTACAACTCAGCTTCAGATGGACTGATGTGTTAAGTCAATATCAACAACTGAGAATTGAAATCATAGAGAAGATAACGCTGATAATGATGCTATTTAGTGAAACAGAAAATATACCTCCTAAAAATAAAAAAAACTCTTTTGATTCAGCGTTGGTTTTAACGTCCTTCTAGAATAGACAATGTTGTAAATAGAGGTTGTATTTTATTTATTTCTTATTATGATTATTTACTATACAATGTTAAAGTGAAACAATACTTTGATATATATCAATCATTAATATATTGTCTGTAGGTAGTGAATTGGCAAAGTTGTTAAAACATCAGATAGAATGTGTTGTGGTATTTGTTTCAGCTCTCTGCACTGTGAGTTCAAATCCCAATCGAGATCAACTTTGCCTTTCAACCTTTTGTAGTCAATAAAAAGTACCAGTGCAGTTCTGGCATCGATTCTTTCACTGAATCTTTCACACTCCCTCTTCCACTCTCCTTCTCTGGAAGAAATCAGCTGTGTTCAAACCTGGAGATGGATGGGTTCTGCCAGGTTTAACCCTTTAATATTTACATTACTCTATGTATATACTATTGTATTTTTGTGTGGTAAAGACTTTATCTCACATAATTATTTCACATAGTATCGAATCTATGAGATTTTGATGTTATTTATTTTGAGAACAATACCTTAATTTCATATGAGCAGCCAGTTACAGCCAGTTTGAACAGAAAGAGGTGAGAGAATTCTGGTTGGATGTGACCGGTTTAAATGTTAATGGGTTAAAATACCCAATATGTCATTACAGCACCTCTACAACTCCATCATGAGTTACAGATCCGTACAAACAACAGACATCTACAACCCTCAAACTCCATGTCTTAGAATCTTGCTGAAATTTCTATCCTAAAATATTTCTGACATCTTTGTCTATGTTGGAATACTGTACTTGGTAGAAGTAGTTTGTCGTAGCACCCTATTATTCTACTATGCTAACTGCTAAACCACTCTTGTCTCAAACCATGTTACATATATATATATATGTGTGTGTGAAAAGTCAATGAAAAAAAACACAGTAGAACAATCTATAATATAATAAAGGGAGGAGTGCGGGACAGCATCCATTTGATATCTTTTTATCCCATTAGTGAAATAAGTTGGATTACTTTGAATAAATAATGAATGAATATTATGTAATTTATCTACTAAATTTCGTAGCTCTTGATTAAACATAAATATTCTTATATATAAAGTATTGCTTATTTTAAGATTCACTTCTTTAAAATTTTCAAATGTCAACGCTTCCAGTTAGCGTCCGTTAAATGATAACACTTATCACATCGCTTATATAAACGTTCATATATTTGCATCGTTATATAAGGTTTATATTACCATCACTAATTTTCTCCTTTTTCGTTTTCATAACATTTTAGTTTATTATATATGCAGTTTCTATATAATATCTTTTTTTAATGTATCATGGATTACTTTACTGATTACAGAAGAGAGTGTGACACAGACTTCGTTCAATTTCTGCGTATATTGTCAATTACGATTTCATTTGATGTATCATATCTACATGCATATAATATCAATATGCACACTACACCCTTTGGGTGGTTTTCTGCTAGTACAGATAATATTTATTACTTTAACATTTGATATAGTAAAAAAAGAGTCTTAAACTTGTGAACTAGATGTAATCACTATGTCCAGCTTAATCTCAGAGCATGAGAACCCATCTGGCCCAGTCAAGCATGGAAAATAGACATTTAACAATGATGATGAAGTGTGCCACCTCCCCCAGCCCACATCCCAAATACTGTTTTCCTGTCCAACCCATGCATGCATGAAAAACCTGACACATTCCACAATATACTGCCAGGCACTACTCACTGTCTTTTAAGGCCAACCCCATAGACAGCGCTTGTTCTCTCACAGTGGGATACCCTCCACTAGAAAGCAACATATAACCTGAAATTTGCTCTCAACATTGTGTACTCTCATCATTGCCTCCCCAGCTGGACCAAGGACACAACAAGCATTAAAATGTTGTAATGAGATAGCACTGGGAGATGAAAAACACACACCCAGTCCACCCTGTAAGATACTCATGCTAGTGCCATGACTAAAAGCACCAGACTACCCTGTCAGGTGGTTGTGCTGGTGACATGACAAAAAGCTCCCAGTCCAGCCTGTAAGGTAGTCATGCTGGTGACATAACAAAAAGCAACCAGTCCACCCTGTAAGGTGGTTGTGATGATGACACGACAAAAATCATCCAATCAAACCTGTTAGATGGTCAATTTAGAGCCAGAATAAAAATCCCCCAGTCCACACTGTAATGTGTTTGGCAATAGGAAAGGCACCCAGCTGTAGAAACCAAGCCAACATACAGATCTGTAATGAGCAAGGCGTGGTCTCCAGACCTGATTTGTCTCATTATGTAACAACCCAACCCATCTAACCAATGGAAGCGAGGAAAAATAAAAGTTAAATAATGATGATGATAATATATCATGGATAAGTTATTTATCATCATCATCGTCATTTAACTTCCATTTCCAATATTAAGAAACTGATTCATGTTTATTACATTAATCAAAGTAAAATTAAAATTTGTAACTTACTTAATAAATTTGGAAGAAACAGTACGTTATATGTAATATAAGTAATATAATTGCCAATTAGAAAATTATTGCTACAACTTCATTTCAATAATAAATGCAGTTTTCTGTGACATAAAGCAGACTATTTTAATTTAACTCAACAACAATAATTGCTATGGCTTCAATGCTATGATAAATACCAGATCAATGTTTCCTACGCTTTTGTAATAGTAATTTCTTACAATTGATTTATGTAGCCATGTCTTTCACTCAGTATCCTTATATTAAAATAACAATATTATGAGAATTAATCTAATTTCAAGGCTCCTACCTTGCTATAGCATTTAAATTGCAAGTTGTCAGCTGTTGGACACTCACACAAATGTTAGGAAACATTGTGTAATGATGAATTTGCAGTTAAGTTCACTTGCAATGTCATATGCAACATATAAGAAATAGAGCAAACATATCTGATAAATTATTCAAAATTTGTATGTAACCTTCTAATCAAAGGCTAAAAGTTTATGATCTGATACCTTAACTTAATAAGGTAAATTTTAAAAGTAATATCAGTTTTACATATCTCATTGCATAGAACCTAAAAGGTCAGAAAAATGAAATCTTGGATATAAACTGGCATTGCAACAAGATGTGACATGATAACAGCAATAACATTATGTGCAAATTACATTTATGCTTCTATCACTCAAAATGCATTTATGAAGCAAGTTCAGATTCTTGTCAATATACAAAGAGCATGAAGCAAGCAATGAAAGAATTAATGGTTATAGATAAGCTTTGGTGACTGGGAAATTTAATAAATACAGAAGCTGGCAAAATTAGTAATAAAACTAGTAAATATCTGTGTTAGCTGAAGAAAAGCCAAAATATTCAGCCTATGTGGCAAATTAACTAATAAATATATCTGGAAAAATTGCATTTTTCTCTTTTGTCACTCAGTTAAAAAGAAGAGCATCCATGGTCCCTTATTTTTTCTGAGACTGATGAGAGGGAAGATAAAAAAATATCTTCAAACTGAAGTTTATTAAAAGCTAAATGGTGATATTAAAGGGGTAACAGAATTAGTCTACCATTCAAGTAGGCCACTGAATATGAACATTGGACATTGGATGAAGATGTCATATGTATTGTTAGTGTGCATAGGATCAGATGTAATGTGCAAAAGAGGAGATTGCGCTGGTTCAAACAAGTAATGTGTATGGATGATAATCACTGGGTGAAGAGATGCCTGGGGTTCTAAGTGGAAGAAAGATGTGACAGAAGTTTTAAGTAGAAACAGATCTCAGAGTGTTGAACCTCACAAAGGAGATGAAAAAGAACAGAAGAAAAATAATAGGATGTTGTGCTAGAAAAGACTTGTCTAACCCATGCAAGCATGGTAAAACAGACATAAAAGAGATCAGTCTCTCTCTCTCTATACATATATACTAGCTAACTTACCCAGCTTCGCCTGAGTAAACAGATAAGAAAAGACAGGTAGAAGAGAAAATGATTGTATTTGATATTTATCTGGTTTACAGTATGAGGTGAGACCATGACAAAAAAAAATAAACAGTAAAAAATCCTCCAGATACAGCAGATTTTTTTGTTTTACCGTTTCTAAGTGTTCCCACTCGTGAACAACCTACATGAATAAAAAGTGATTCCCTTGTATTCAATTCTACAACTTTGAAACTCTGAGCCTGAGCTTTATGTATGGTCATAGCAAAACTGGCTCTAACAGGGAACTGAAGTCTTGAGAATTTGAAAGGCGGCAAAATACGATCATTGACAACTAACACGCAGAGAGAATCCCTTATGGTTGATTCCCAGCCTGCTAGAAATAGCAGTCTGCTTGGTTAGCATACCCAGGATGTTTTTCTTCTTTGATGTTATAAAATTAGAAAATAAAAAATATGTTAACACTCTCGGATTCTAATACCTTGCAAAATTTTATTTGAATTGGTGAGCCGTTTGGGAATGCATAAGGGAAGAACAAACAGACAGAAATACAAAGAATTTTATATAGATAGAGAGATATTTATTATAATACATATTACACAAGAACTATTTTTCTTTCAATAATACTATAATTGTTTCTACTTTTGGCACAAGGCCAGCAATTATCCCAGTGTATTATTGGTACTTTATTTTATCGACCCCATAAGGATGAAAGGCAGAGTTAACCTCGGCGGGATTTGAACTCAGACCATAAAGGACCGTAACTCTTTGTTGCAAAGCATGGCGTCTGAGCCTATACCGATACTGCCAATCCAAGCTACTTACAACCACTAATTTATGACATCTTTTTATATTTCTTTTACATAAAATTGCATTACAAAGGCTGGCTTCCTCATTAGGATAAAATACCAATTCTAAACAGCTGCTAACTTTATACAAAGCTTATTTATGTACAATAGAAACAAAAACAGTAGTTAACTATGGGAAATCAGTCACATGTTGAAGAACTAAAGGGAAAAATTAAAATTTTTGAGAAACAGTTGCCTCCCTTAAGATGCAATTTTATTTTTATCATTTATTTATTTTTCAAGCATCTATTTAAAATTTTTCTTTAGAGTTTTGTAATAAAATATAAATGATGCAAATTATACATTACAAATGTTTTATATAAAGAATAGCATATTAATTGCCATTATGAATAAGTGAATAAGGGCGGTGAATTGGCAGTATCAGTAGAGGGTCGGACACCATGCTTTCCAGCATAGTTACGTCCCTTTACGATCTGAGTTCAAATCCTGCCGAGGTTGACTTTGCCTTTCATCCTTACGGGGTAGATAAAATAAAGTACCAGTAATGCACTGGGTAATTGCTGGCCTTGTGCCTAAAGTAGAAACAATTATTAATAAGTGAATTGGCAGTATCGGTAGAGAGTCGGACGCCATGCTTCAAATCCTGCTGAGTTCAAATCCCGCCGAGGTTAACTTTGCCTTTCATCCTTACAGGGTCGATAAAATAAAGTACCAGTAATGTACTGGTTAATTGCTGACCTTGTGCCAAAAGTAGAAACAATTATTAATGTAATATACATTTTAGATCAACAAGCCATTTATAAATTAATATATTCCATAATAGGTAATTTTGGAGGGAAGTGGATTGACAGAGTCATTAGGGTGTTGGACAAATGTTTTGTAGCATTTGTTACAGCTCTTTATGTTCTGAGTTCAAATCCTGCCAAGGTCAACATTGCCTTTCATCCTTCTGGGGTTCGATAAAAAGTACCTGTTAAGTACTGTGGGTGATATAATCAACTTTCTCTTTCCCCAAAATTGCTCTCCTTGCACCGCCAATGTTAAAAGGGTAGTGAGAAAGAAACATACAGGAAGAATTGACCCTAATACTGAACAGGTAGAATTTTTATGAACCTCAAAAGGATGAACGGTAAAGTTGATCTTGGCAGGATTTGAGCCAGAGAATTGGAACAAATATTAATATTGCAAAGCATTTTATCCATTATTTTAATGACTCTGCCAATTTACTGCCTGAGTAACCATATTAAAGATACGATTGGCAGTATCAGTAGAGCCTCAGACACCATGCTTTGCAGCACAGAGTTATGGCCCTTTCTGAGTTCAAATCCCGCCGAGGTTAACTGCCTTTCATCCTTACGAGGTCTATAAAATAAAGCACCAGTAATGCACTGGTGTAATTGCTGGCCTTGTGCCAAAAGTAGAAACAATTATTAGTTCTCTCCATACACTAGAGTACAATTAGTTAAATCATCATATATATACTACTGAACTAAAAGTTTTCCCATACATTGGAGTACTATTAGTAAGTCACTTTATATTGCTGTACTAAAATGTATTCCTGATACATTACTTGTTACTGATTCCATTGTAGTTCTTATACTTTTGCCTCATTACTCAACTTCACTTTTGAGATTATTAACAATGGCAAAGTGTTTTTCATTTCACTGAAATTAACAATAGTTAATAAGTAATTTTATCAGCAGTAAATACAAAGCAAATCTTGTGTAAAAATCCCAAAGTAAACACAAAGTTATTTGCTTCAATACAACACATGTAAATGGGTACCATAAATCTATACCCGTATATATATATACATATATATATATATATATATATGGTATGGTCCCGTAACACATTTTCTAGTGCATTCTTTTAAGCCTGGCAGAGCTCATTTCCTTTCCAGGTCTGAACACAGAAAGATTTTTTTCCAAAGAAGGATAGAAAAAGAGAGGGGGGGGAGAAAGAGATATAGAGGAAGAATCGATCCCAGTACTAGGCTGACAATGTTTTTATTGACTTTGAAAGGATGAAGAAAAGCAAAGATGACCTTGGCAGGATTTGAACTCAGAAAGCCAGAATGAGTATCAAAGTATCATCATTATCATTACCATTTAACATGATTACATGGGTTAGACAGGCTGTCACGTTATGAGGCTAGACAGGTCAGGTGGCAATATCTTCCTCATATGTCCCATTTTTGGCTGTTCTTTTTTGGGGTGGATGTCATTCCCTATGTCAACCACTTCACAAAATTATAAATATTTAGAAACTATGTGTAGAAGTTTGAAATGAGTAGAAATTCTCAGCATTTGAAAATTTATTGAATTCTTTATTTCTTCAAACAAATATTGAAGAAGGTTACTTTCACAGGAAACCTTCATGTATCACTGTCTCATTAAGGAACTTTGAACTAGAAAACAACCTATGACTGAAAATTCCAAATTCCTACCTCCTGCACCAATCTTGATAAATGAGGCCAAGCTCAACCATCCACCTTTAACTTTGCACTTGGCTATGTAAGCCCAGCCTTTATTAATCTACCATGATAAGTTTGCTAAATCAACCCCTACCTAAAACACTGAATCTCATTCCTAGCAGCCTCAGAATACTATTGTAAACTTCCTCTCTCTACATACCTCCATAACAAAGACAACATTTATGTTTAGAATCCTTAAACTGCTGCTGTGAGTACCCATTGTAAGCCCTCATACTACAGCATGAAGACAAACCTTGTTCCCAGTAACCTTAGATTGCCATTGCCAGCACCTTTGATATCTAAACCTTACCCAAACATCATGGAAAGACATTACTTATCAGCTGAGATGAAGGTGACCTGACTAGTTTGTTAAGCACTATAAACAAACAACAGCATATGAAAGGAATCCCACCTTAATCACATGAACTCTCAAACTATAGCAATGGCAACCTATCTAAGAGATCAGTAACTGAATATAAACTGATAAACTGAGTAGTCCAATCATATAATAAAATGAAGTTAGTTGATGCTGTAAAATAGTCAGCAATGGGAAGATTACCAGCCTTACTCACAATGCAGAAACAGCAGAAATGTTACCCACAGAGTTGCTGAAGCATGGAACAAACTACCCGCATCAGTTATTAGCTGTCGAGACACTGCATCCTTTAAAACCTCCATGCTTCCTGAGATTCGCCAACACTACACCTAATATTCCCCCTCCATACACATGTATATCATGACTCATACACTATTCACTTCCCTGACATTTGCATATTATTCTATGTACTATACATGCACCTTTGACAAGTTGTAGTGCACCTGAGCACTTTACACAATAATTTCATTATTATTAAAAGTATATTACCAAAATTACATGTCATATGGCAGGTAAAACTCTAGTATTTGAATATTGAACGCTATAAATTCAGTAGTATGGTTTAGACTCATGGCTTAAGTCAATTTATTTTACTTATGCCATAATAGAGTTGTGAAAGATGCAAACCTTGAAATCCTATCCCCCTCATTTCTTCCATCTGTCAATTCATAGCAATTTATATAACATCAAAACCAGTAATTTAACCCTTTGGTTTCTATATTTCTAGTGAAAGACACTATATGGTTTATAAATAACTTTGCAAATAATCAAGAATTTAGAAACATTTAGTAACCTTCTGTGGGTATTAAGCATAACTTAAAGGCTCTTACATAAAATTATAATTGTTTCTACGTTAGGCACAAGGCCAGCAATTACCCAGTACATTACTGATACTTTATTTTATCGACCCCGTAAGGATGAAAGGCAAAGTCAACCTCGGCGGGATTTGAACTCTTACATAAAATTATAATGGAAGGTTTTTAGATAAATATAAACTGCTTCTGATACAAAATCGCCTTAAATCACCCCAGGTTTTATAATTCAAAGTTTTATAATTGAAAGTTCTTAATTAAAATTTTAAAAAACCTGCCATAATAATTTCATGTCAAAAACTTTTAAGTAAAATTCCAAATACCAGCTTAATAATCGTTTCTACTTTTGGCACAATGCCAGCAATTATGCCAGTACATTACTGGTACTTTGTTTTATCGACCCCCGTAAGGATGAAAGGCAAAGTTAACCTCGGCGGGATTTGAAATCAGAATGGCAAGGGCGGTAACTCTATGCTGAAAAGCATGGTGTCCGACTCCCTACCGATACTGCCAATCCACCTTAATAATTGTTTCTACTTTTGGCACAAGGCCAGCAAATACCCAGTACATTACTGGTACTTTATTTTATCGACCCCGTAAGGATGAAAGGCAAAGTTAACCTCGGCGGGATTTGAACTCAGAATGGCAAGGGACGTAACTCTATGCGTCAAAGCATGGCGTCCGACCCTCTACCGATACTGCCAATCCACCTTAATAATTGTTTCTATTTTTTGGCACAAGGCCAGCAATTACCCAGTGCATTACTGGTACTTTATTTTATCAACCCCGTAAGGATGAAAGGCAAAGTTAACCTCGGCGGGATTTGAACTCCACCTTAATAATGAAGGTTAAGTTACATCACTAAATCACGTCAAATTCTTTATTTTTAAAACTAACGGTAAACACACGGGTAACGAAAGGGCTAAAACTTTTGTAATGTAGAGCTACAGCTAGTTTCAAACGGTTTCGTATTTAAACCTACATAAACAATACAGAATAAAATAGTGAAAATCAGTTTTATAAAAATTCAGGAAAAACTATTCCAGCGTTTATATGAAAAGTTACCTCCCTTGAACAAAATGTTTATTGGTGGGCGAATGTTTTTGATAATTGTTTCTAATTTTGGCACAAGGCCAACAATTATTCCAGTGCATTACTGGTTCTTTATTTTATCGACCCCATATGGATGTGAAAGGCAAAGTTAACCTCGGCGAGATTTGAACTCAGACCGTAGAGGGGCATAACTCTATGTTACAAAGCATGGCGTTCGACCCTCTGCTGATACTGCCAATCCACCGATGGCAATAGCTTTCGATATATTTAATTTTAGGAGTGCATTTCAAACTGGGAAATTTGTGTTTTGATAAATTCAAGGTTTAGTTAAGAGAAACCTTATAATTTATTTCTAAGATATAATTACATGTGAGATGGAGTAGCTGTTGCAGCAGGTGTTGCTGGCCATTCTCTGTGGCAATGTCTTTGCCATTCTGTCTGCAGGGCACAGCCAAGTCACCACTCAGACTGGGGTGTAAAGTCTGTCCTTCTCTCTCTAAATTTCCTTCATTGCTTAATTCTTTTTTTCTTTTTCTTCTATCCCTTTCCTTTTTTTGTTTCAATTCAATTTTTTTTTTAAATTGTAAATATTATATCATAGTTACTATCAATAAATTTCCTCTTGATGTTAAAGATATATATATAAATATTCAGTGTTTATGTAGAAATAACATGTAGGATTACATGTATGAGCATCTTCAGAGAATAACTATTAACAGGAACAAATGTAAGGACCTTGTGACAGGAAAGCAAACTTCTTATGGTAGCAACAGGAAATATATAAGATATGTGAATGTTTGTTAATGTTAATTAGTTAAAGATGACAGCAATATATATACGAACACACATCGCTTATTATTATGATTGATTTATAAAAAGAAATATGGCTTTATTTAATAGAAAATTCTGATATCTTCAATCATACAAAACATCAATTTTGTCAGATAGGCATTTATCAAGGACTGAAAATTATGAACTAATAAAATTTATCAAAATTACAAAATTTAATAGGACATCTACATAAAGTTAAACATTCTATATCCTATCTCTATCAATGTTGAAATGGATATGGTAAGCATGAATATGATATAATCTATTCAGTCATTCTATAATGTTCATAATGGTTTCACGTAAATATATTGATAGTATTGGGAAATTTGAAATTAGAAATTATAACTATAATAACATTTGATAACCATAAATGATTGAATAAATCAAACACAAACGCACAGATATACACACAGATATGTATGGATCATTCCAATGAAATTCAATAGGAGTCTGTCCCAGAGGTCTCCAGATTTTCTTCAAATTTTCACCATTTATTAGTATCCATGAGAGTAGTAATACCTGAAAATATTTGCTCCAAAGCACTTACCAATCACATTTTCAGTTAACACTTCAAATTTTCAGGTAACATTTTCTTTAAAATGACCAGGTCAAAGCAATCAGCTTTTAGTGTCTGAGAGACTACAGATGGTAGAAATTAAGGAAATCAAGTTCCAAAGGCATGTGATAAAAGCTACTTGGAGTATTAGGCCTCTAAAAGTCAAATAGATTCTATATTTTCAAAATTTCAGAAATTGCTCAAATATTTAAATGGCCATAAAATCTGATTGGTAAGCGCTATGGAGCAAATATTTTCAGGAATTACTTCTCTCATGGATACCAATAAATGGTGAAAATTTGAAGAAAATCTGAAGACCTCTGGGATGGACCCTTGTTGAATTTCAACAGAATGATACCGTAAAGTAGCCAAGTTGTTAAGGTATCTCTTTCTCCTGCTGTTGAGGAGATCTGTAGACAAAGTCTTATCATATGATAAATAAACTTACCAAAATCAGTAACAGCACAGCTTAATAAACGATGGGTAATGGGATTGTACGCTAAACACTGGATGGCATCACTATGGCTGAAAAAGCAATAGACAAAACAAAAGGCTTAAAACATTAAAATGCATCAATTAGCAAAGTAATGAGAACTCTTTGTTTAATAATAATGAAATTATTGTGTACAGTGCTCAGGCGCACTACAACTCATCAAAGGTGCATGTATAGTACATAGAATAATATACAAATGTCAGGGAAGTGGATAGTGTATGAGTCATGATATACATGTGTGCGTGTGTATGGAGGGGGAATATTAGGTGTAGTGTTGGCGAATCTCATAAAGGATTGTTCAATATTCATTAACAAAGCAACACATTATTTATTTATTAGCAAAAAGGGTGGTGGATTGGCAGAATCATTTGAGCATCGACCAAATATTTTGTGGTATTTATTACAGCTCTATATATTCTGAGTTCAAATCCCACTGAGGTCAACTTTGTCTGTCATCCTCTTGGAGTCGATAAAATAAAGTACCAGTAAAGTACTGGTGCCAATTTAATTTATTTACCATCCCACAATTGTGCCAAAATTTGAAATCATAATTTATAAGCAAAAAGGTAGAGGATTAGCAGAATAATTAGTGAATCAGATTAAATGCATTGCAGTATTATGTTCTAGTTTCAAATCCTTCCATGGTCAACTTTGCCTTTCATCTTTTCTGGGCCGATACATTCAACTTTCCTCTCCTTACAAATACCTGACCTTGAGCCTAAATTAGAAATTATTATTTATTAGCAAACATATTATTATTGGGGATGACACTCTCCTATATTACCTGATGACTATGTGGGTTATTAATTTGGCTCCTACTTATGATGCTTTTCGCATCTTGGCAACTATCCATGATGGTTCTGCAGCTTTATCATTCTTCATCTCCTTTAACTGTCAATTTCAATGGCTGATCCGTCTGTTGGGTAGGTTGGGGTAGGTTGGGGGTAGTCTCTCTTCCTCCCAATCATTCTCTACATTTATCAAACTCTCATAGTAACATTTCCGGGCCTCTTTCTTTTGAGCACCAGTGGTGTTAACCATGCCAGTGTCATTTCTAACATATGTTTCCCCAACAATATCCTGATTAACTCTGACACACTGCTTTCAATGTGGAACACGTGACATCTCTTATTCTCAGATTGCAAGTCATTGACAAACTTTCTTTCTGCAGCTTCTTTCCAAGCTTTGTAAACCTGTCATCTAACTTCTCTCTTAGCCACCTGGTACAGGTCTCTGCTAACCCCATTTTTCAAGTCTTTCCACGCCTGTCTCTTGGCTCTAGTGGCTCTATTCACTGTGCTATTTCACCACCAGGTCACCTTCTGTCTGACTGACTCTTTGCTCCAGCCACAAGTCTCATCAGTAGTTCACAAAAGGTTGTCATGTACGAATTTCCTGTCATATGAATCTAACTCGTTTCTCCTTTTATGAAATGCATCCCTGTGACTTCAAGTTCTCACATATCCTTTCAATAAATGGCCAAATACAGGTAAGTTTTTTATGTTCAGGGTGGCCACATGCTGGATTCTGAGTGACATCTTAAATATAAAAATACTGGTTTAGTTTGTCCCTAGTAATCAATTCCCTGATCCCTGCTGACCAAAATAAATTATCTTTTAAAAAATTACATCTGAAATGTAATATAGGCCCATATTTCTGAAGCACTTGTGTTTTGCAATTTCTGATCAGGGCCTTTTGTTTCAGCATATTTGTTTGTTTTGATCACCAGCATCGAACAAATCCTTATTAAATATTTAAAAGAAAAAATCTAATCCTTTCTTTGCAGCATCCAAAATATTTACTGGTTCAGGATTTTCTCTGGATGCATCAACATCGACTTCAGAAAATCGATCACCGCATTCTAACATGGATTTGCTATTGTCTTTATTTTCACTTGAATTCATCGATATGTTATCAACAGAGTCAGATTCTGACATTAAATCAATGTCTGATAAATTCTGTTCATTTTCAATAAAAGAATCAAATTTTTTTTTTTTTTGTGCTTCAACTAAATCAGTTTCAGTAAAACCTTCGAAAAAAATTTCATTTTCACTTTCTGACGCCATTGTTGATATAAATTATCATTATTAAATCATGTGTCTCTCTCTCTCTCAAAAAGGGAGCGATTAATTATAAGATGCCCTATTCAAAAATTAATTATAAAACACTCCCTGATTGATTTAAACTAAAAATAGTTTCCTAATTCATCCAACCACTGAATATTTTACATCAGAAATGAGTCTCCCTCTACAGTTATGGTTCAACTATAAATGTGAAAAAACAAACAATTCATGGCTTGCTTCGACTTCAATTGACATTTTAATGTCACAACTAGAGTTGTTAGGGAGCAAGAGGTTAATCTAGGCACATGGCTTAGTGGTTAGAGCATTGGGCTTGCAATCGAAAGGTTGTGAGTTCAATTCTCAGACCGGGTGATGTGTTGTTTCCTTGAGCAAGACACTTTATTTCAAATTGCTCCAGTTTACTCAGCTGTAGAAATGAGATGATAGGACTGGGGTCCCTATCATTCCACTGCAAAGTGGTCGTGGAGGTGCCACTGCAAAAAATCACCCAGCCCACACTGTAAAGTGGACGTGTAGGCGCCACAGAAAAAAAAGCACCCAGCACTCACTGTAAATGAGGTTGGTGTTAGGAAGGGCATCCAGCTGTAAAAATCAAGCCAGAATCAGTTCCGTATGAGCAAAACAAGGTAAACCAACCGTACACTGCCCACAACAGGAGAACCCGTCTAACCCATGCTAGCGTGGAAGAACGGACGTAAAACGGTGATGATGATGATATAAGTTTGAGCGACTTCTGTTCGTCCATCACACAATGTGTGTTTGTGTGAATGTATGTGTGAGTAAAAAGAAGGAAGAGGATGGTGAAAAAACTATAGCAAAACAGCGGCTGACATTACATTTGCTAGGTTGTGTGTGAGTGTATGTGTATGTGGGTTTGTGTAAATGTATGTGTGTGTGTTTGTATGTTTATTTGTGTGAATGTATGTCTGTGAGTGTGTATTTTTGTAAGTGTGTTTGTGTTTGCACATTTATATTTATATACTCATACATATAAATATATGCATATGCACATACACACACATACACACATATACACATCAGCATGTTGAAAAAATCCCAATACGTATTACTATGGGCAGCAGGATTACATTATCAGATCATGATGGAGGCTATCTGTCACAATGATTGCACTGACTGGCAGACCACCTCCATATCAATTCCATTCTTTAGACACGACAGCCTGATAAGGTTGCCACATGTCTTGTGTCATGATCTGATGACATAAGCTTGCCAACCATAGAAATATGTATTGTGATTTTTGCAACATTAACTTTTTAGCATTTACATTACTCTATATTTATTATTATATTTTCACGGTAAAGGCTTTATCTTACACAATTATCTCACATAATATGGAATCTATGGGATTTTGATATTATTTATTTTGGGAACAATACCTTAACATCAGTATAAGGGGCTGGTTACGGCCAGTTTGAACAGAAAGAGGTGAGAGAATTCTGGCCAGATATGGCCGATTTAAATGCTAAAGGGTTAAAGGAATATTTGGAATCTGGCCTTCTTTTTTAATTGAAATATATATAAATACATACATTACTATATAAACACATTGAGCTTTGTGTAAAACTGTTTGGCAATTATATATTCTCTGATATAGCTCTCTACATACAAATAGAGGTATATATTTTTACCCTTGCTACATGGATATATACATGCATTATATGTGTTGTGTGCTAAAATAGGTAGATACTGGCTGTTTCATTGATGAAATTGTGAGTATTTTAACAATTTCATATGTTAATCACAACAAAAATTACCCAGCACACACTATATATGTGGTTGGCATTAGGAAGGTCATCCAGCTATTGAAATTCTTCCAGAAACAGTTCTATAGGAGCAACACAAGGTCACCTGACCCAACTTGCCTCGAGTGAGATAACCCGTCTAACCCATGGTCATGTGGAAAGTGGGCATTAAACGATGATGATGATGATATATCATCAATCATCATTTAACATCCGCTTTCTCTGCTAGCAAAAGTTGGATGGATCTACATAGACCAAGTCAGTGCAGAAGCGAGGCTACTGACCTCTTAGACAGGCTGAGGGTCTATATCCCGCTTTCTTACACTCATATCGAGTACAGAAAAAAAGTTGTCATGTCTTTTGACACAAACTGAAGGGTCCTTTTAACTACTTGTTTAGTAAGCTTCCTATGGCTGAATGCCTTCCTAACATCAACCACTTTACAGCATGTACTGAGTGTTTTTATTGTGTAAATCACCAGCACTAGGGAGGCTGTCATGTCTTTGGCACAAATAAAGTCCTCCCAACCCTTTGTTTGGCAACTTTCTATGGCTGGATGCTCTTCCTATTATCAACCACTTTACAGCATGTAATGGGGGGCATTTATTGTGTAGATCCCCAGCACTAGAGAGGTTGTTGTTTTTGACACAACTAAGGAGTCCTCTCAACCCTTTTAGGAATGGTTTCTACAGCGATATGCCCTTCCTGTTGCCAACCACCCTTACAGAGTGTACTGGGTACATTATAGTGGCACCACCACTATATAGGTTGTTGCTCATAGACCCAACTGTAGAGCCCTCCCAGCTCTGGAGAAGAGGGGAGCAATAAGGGAGGGAGATAGGTATGAAGTTATAGGTGTTTGCAGCGCAATGAGTAAAGGGTAGGGATAGCTGATTAGTGTATGGGGATGTAGTGGTATGAGGCATGTGGGTGGTGAATGCAGTAGTGGTGAGGATAGATGGTGAGGAGTGCTAGTCTCATTGGCAACTTGTATGAAAGGGAAGCAATCAGTCAAGTCCTGGCGTTTGTCTACTTTCTTCTCCTCTGGGTTAGACAAAGAGAGAGCTTAAAATAACAACAGAATCTGCCTCATATCACATTCTACTGTCATACAAGGGGGAAAGACATAATGCGCAATGTAGTCTTAACCCTTTAGCATTCACATTACTCTATATTTACTATTATATTTTCATAGTAAAGGCTTTACCTCACATAATTATCTCACATAATATCAAATCTATGAGATTTTGGTATTATTTATTTTGAAAACAATACCCTAACATAAGTATGAGCAGCCAGTTATGGCCGGTTTGAATAGAAAAAGGTGAGAGAATTCTGGCCAGATACAGCTGGTTTAAATACTAAAGGGTTAAATCTACATAAAGATAGGAAGGTCTTGACTGGAATATCTTTGATCATAAGTTTGCTTGCAAACGTAAAAATACTTACTTAAATTTTAGAATACCATCCAGCTTACTCGTCCAAATAATAACACATTTGTCTGCAGATCCTGATGCAAAACGCTGACCATCTCTGGCGTAATCTACACAGTATACTTTATCTTTGTGACCTTTCAAAGGTTGTATTAGACTGCCATCTATAGTATTATAGACAAGTACTTTGACACCAACTGCTGCAACTAGTTGGCTGTTATCAGGCTTTAGACACACATCAAACACACTGCAAGAGAAAAGAAACAGAAAACAATGTTACACCAAATTTATAACATCTGTATATTGCTTATGGATAATGAGCATTGAATGAAGAAGAGCCAAGAAATCACAGTGGAAGGTAGCTACAGTAGAGGGAAACCAAGAAAGACATGAGTAGAGTTGGTAAGAGCTGATCCCAGGTTGCTGAAGCTCACAGAAGAGATGACGAAGGAACACAATGAATGGAGGGATGCAAGCATGAAAAAGCAGATGTAAAATGATTATGATGATGTTATTTTTTAAAAACTAGCCACAGATGAAATAATAATAATGAAATTATAATGTATAGTGCTCAGGTGCACTACAACTCATCAAAGGTGCATGTATAGCACATAGAATAATGTTGAAATCAAATTTCTTACATTGTAGAAGTTACAAATATTTTCAGTTAGTTTAGCATATGTATGAACCCATAACTCCTTGAGGATTTGTAAGGGCACCATAGTGGCATACAGCCTTTCTTGGGCATTTTAAATCTGACAAAACCCCTCCCTCTCCAGGTCTGAACACAGCTGATTTCTTCTAGAAAAGGAGCGAGATAGTGATAAAGAGGAAGTGAGAAAGAAATATAGATGAAGAATTAATGCCAGTACTAGACTGGTACATTTTTATCAACCCCAAAATGATAAAAGACCAAGTTGACCTCAGTGGGATTTAAGCACAGAGAACCAGAATGAATACTACATTCTAATAACTAACAATTTGCCATCTAGAAGCATATTTATTGTATTCTAGATTTTACGGGCAAAACCAACAAGCAGGAGGCCCAGAAGTAAACCCTGAGCAAGATGATTGGATAACATCCATGAGCTTGGCTGATCTCACCTGGGGATCCAGCAAGAACAATTTGAGACAGTTGCTTCTGAAAGGACCTGCTGGAAGGTGTGTTTGAGTACACTGCTCCTACAACCCTCCCAGGAATAATTGGCCGAAGAAGTATTCTAAATAATTTTTGTTTATTTTCTATTACATGATTAATATATATGCATATGCAGTAAATGATAGGCAAGAAAAAAATGCACTTGTTTCTATCTTTAGAACAGTTTTAGTGTGTTACTTGGATATCTTTGGGAAACCACGATATATATGACAGATGTCTGAGGAATTAAACATACTCCTAATATTGGATTATCTCTTTTTTCAATTACTCATGCCTTCAGTATACTCAACCAAATTAATTCATTAGTTACCTGCTTACATATTATTATAGATTTATTTAACTATTTCAAATACAACAAACTGATGATGAAAATTTGCAAATTTAACAATATAGTTAGCAGATCAGACAGAGTTTATCAGAACTCAGTTCCCAGCCCCTTCCTGCTTATTATAGTCCGCCAGGCCATAACAAAGGGGTTTAAGGCAGCTTATCCATGGGAACTCCTGTATACTGATGATCTATCCCTTATAGCAGAATCTGTAGAAGAATTAGCAAATTCCTGATATGGAAGCAAAATCTGGAATCAAAAGGCCTCACAGCAAATGTAGCAAAGAATAAAGACTTAATAAATAGGAAAGAAGACAGTGTCATGTTAACATCAGAGAAAAAATTGTGAGTAATAAGTAAAAAAGGAGTAGGTAACAACTCCATATGGTATTCCAAATGTATAAAATAGATGCACAAGAAGTGTAGTGGTATAACAAGGAGGCTGACATAGAAAGGAGTATATGATATGCTTAAAGAGTCGTCAACAGTGAGAGAAAATGTGAGAAAAAACTCCAACAAAGACTCAGGCTCACTAGAAGTAGGTGATAGCCTTTAATACACAGTGGAGGATGGTGCACAAAAAGCATAATAGCCAAAGTGAGAACAGAGTTGAAAAAGTTCAGTGAATTGTTACCGCTACCACTTAGAAAACAGAACTCAGATCCCCTCAGGGAAATGGCCTTGCTCAGTATGTAGGAAAGGTGTAGGTAGGAACTCCATTCTCTGCCCCAAATGCAAACAATGGGTACACAAGAGATGTAGCGGGATCTCAGGAAGCTTAATTAAGAATGTAGGCTTCACATGCAGCAGCTGTGCTGGGACAGCAAACAGCCACAGGAAACAAGTACCACCAATCTCTGGGAGGGCTCTGTAGAAACAGTAGACAGCTTCTGCTACCTAGGTGACCGAATTAGCAGCAGAGGTGGGTGTTCAGAAAGTACAATAACTAGGGTAAGAATGGGATGGAAGAAGTTTAGGGAACTACTACCACTGCTAGCTGCAAAAGGCTTCTCCCTCAGAATGAAAGGCAGACTGTATGATGCGTGTATCCGAACAGCAATGCTATATGGTAGTGAGCCCTGGGCACTGTGTGTAGAAGACTTGCATAGATTAGAAAGAAACGAAGCTTGCTTACTCTGATGGATGTGTAATAGTAATATACGTGAACGGCAAAGCATAAATGAATTGAGAGAGAGACTGAGCATAAGAGGAATCAAATGCTGTGTTGCAGGAGAGGCGGTTGCGCTGGTATGGACATGTGATGCGTATGAAGGATGACAGCTGCATAAAAAGGTGCAGAGTACTAGAAGTTGATGGAAACCGCGGAGTGGGGAGACCCAAGATGACCTGGGATGAAGTGATAAAAGCCGACCTTACCCAATTACACCTCTCAAAGGCAATGACACACGACCGTGACCTCTCGCGTCATGCAGTAATACAGAGTACCCGACCTCCCATCGGTACAAGCTGAAGCATATAGACAATATGCCCCCACACCCCACAGCAAAAAAGCACCCAGCCCACACTGTAAAGTGGACGTGTAGGTGCCACGAAAAAGCACCCAGCACTCACTGTAAATGAGGTTGGTGTTAGGAAGGGCATCCAGCTGTAGAAATCAAGCCAAATCAGTTCCTGTATGAGCAAGGCATGGTCAGCCGACCAGACACTGCCCACAACAGGACAACTCGTCTAACCCATGCTAGCGTGGAAGAACGGACGTAAAACGGTGATGATGATGATGATGATGATGACCACCCTTGCAAGCAGGGAAAAGCAGACATAATGATGATGATGATGACTAGCAACGTTTCTCTGTCAGAGTGAAAGTCAGATTGCATGGTGTTTGTGTAAGAATTGTCATAATGCATGATTGTGAGATGTGGGCTATAAATACAGAGGATTTGTGAAGACTGAAAAGAAACAAAGCAATCATGTTCTGTTGAATGTGTAACATTAGTGTGCATGAACAACAGAGCACAATTGAAAGAGAGAAAAGCTGTATATATGAGGAATCAGATAAAGCATGCAAGAGAGATACAGATGTGTGATACATATGATGGGTACTAGTTGTATTAATAGTGCCAAGCACTTAAAGTATAAGGAACATCTGGATGACTTAATGCCTGGCAATGCACTGTGCAGGAGACCCACCTACTGAAGCAAGCATGGTGAAATCATTAAGATTGTGGAAATGGAAGTTGGATGTATCAGGCCTTTCACCCACTACTCAGACTCAGACGCTCCCGCGTCTTGCACGCATGAGGCAATCATAGTGTTCCATCGCGTTCGGTACGCAGCCAGTTGCACAGCGTCCCGCCATTGTCTGTTTGTCGCTCGCAGGTCCCTCTCAACTGTCTGGCGCCAGTTCATTTTGGGTCACCCTCTCCGTCTGCTTCCCTGCGGGCTCCATTTAAGTACTTGGTTCGCCAGTCTCTCCGGGGGAAGTCTCAAAGCATGTACAAACCAGCCCAGGCGTCGCTTGCAGATGGTAGAAGAGACTAGCTGCTGGTTGGTGCAGTTCCTGACTTCCTGGTTTGTTACATGGTCACTCCATTTAATCCCCAGGATCTTTCGCAGACACCTGGAATCGAATGCGTCCAACTTCTTCTCTTGGCTGGTCTTAAGGTGCCATGTTTCACTTCCGTACAAGAGTGTGGACAGCACGTTGCTGTTGTAGAATCTCATCTTTGTTTTGAGGGTGAACTTCCTGCTCTTCCAGATCTTGTCAAGCTGGTTAACAATGAGGGCACCATGGACAGTGAACTGCAATGTAGAATGGGAAAGGCTTCAGCAGCATTTAACCAGCTTCACCCACTACACTTCTGTTAAATTCTCATCTATGGTTCTATGTGCTAACCACCCATCTCTCGTTCTCCGCTCTAGAGAGGATACCTGCTTTGTCTGTATTCAACTAGTCCTCATCTCTATCTTACTATTTATCTTTAACACTACACTGCGTCTACCTAAATCTCGCTACCACAACTATCACTACACCCTTACCATTATCACATCCATTAACATTAACATCACTACCTCTCTTACCTTCACCTTCTACCACGACACTGGTACTAATTATGATGGATGGAAAAAGTACCCAGTCCACCCTGTAATAAATGTTAAATGGTGATAATGATGATTCTGCCTTTCATCACCAACCTTTTGCCACTACACCAAATTCCCATCATGACACCTATATACTGAAAGAAGGCATATCTCTTCATATTCGGTATCATCACTCTCCCTCTACTGCCAGCTATCATTATCTCTCTCTCCCTCAATAACATTGAGCCTGAGCCTCTTCATTTAACCCATCACAATACCAACCATTATCATCATCATCATCATCATGTGTTTTAGATGTCATCCAAAACTATCACCATAACGCTTTTCTGACAGAGTTGCTAAAGTGTCAGATAGAATGCTGTGCAGTATTTCTTCTGGCTCTCTGCACTCTAACTTCAAATCCTGCAGAGGCCAACTTTGCAGTTCATCATTTTGGGGTGGTTTCTTCTCCTCAGGTTTTCCTGTTAGTGGATATTGCAGGTAGTTGTTGGATATTGCTGGGATACCATACTTCTGCAGCTGTGAAACAACTGCAGGAGTACTTAGCTAAGAGTAGGCCCCTTTGCCTCACATCTGTTGATCTGAAGAAAGCATTTGACAGGATACCTCACTCTGTAATCTGGAGAGTTCTTAGGAAATTAAGAGTGGATGAATGACTTGTTATGGCCATACATTCTTTGAACAAACATGCTGTCAGCAGCATTTGAATTTACAATGAATATTACAATAAATTTAGAATGCAAGTGGAGGTTTATTATAGTCTTCTAGACTAATGGAGGATGTTAAGATGGGTTGCCTGTGGAAACTTCTATCTGCTGATGACTTAGTTCTTATAGCAGACTCTCCATCAGAATTAGAAAAGAAATTCCAGATATGGAAGCAAAACCTGGAATCAGGGAAATGAATGGGTATGATCAATATGCAGAAAAACAAAAAAAGGTAGCAGGATCTTGTGTAAGCTAACAAAGAATGTAGGCTTTGTATATGGCAGATGCACAGGAGAAGTAAGCAATGCAGATGCACAGAAGTAAATAGCAAGAGTACACGTGAAAAGGAAAGACCTAGGAAAATATGGCGAGCGAAGGCTAACTTCACAAAGGAAATGATATAAGGTCGAGGTGACTGGCGATTGGCCATACGGCAAAAGGATGGAATGAATTTGGGGGAGGATCATGGTGTAAACGTTGAGATACACCCTCTCACTTCTGTTGGCGTTAGGAAGGGCATCAGCTATAGAAACCATGCCAACATGGAATGTATGAGCAGGATGTGATCATCTGACCTCTCTAGTCTCTGAACGTGACAACTTGTCTAACCAATTCCAGCATGAAAAACGGGCGTGAAACGTTGATGATGATGATTATATGTGTGTTACAAATAATGGTTTCTGATTTAGGCAAAATGCCAACAATTTGCGAGAGACAGAGTCGATTAAATCAATCCAGTGCATTACTGGTACTCTATTTTATCGACCCCGTAAGGATGAAAGGCAAAGCTAACCTCGGCGGGGTTTGAACTCAGAATGTAAAGGACCGTGTGTAAAAAATAATGACATTATAAGGAGTACACAGAACTCCAGAGTAACAACACTCAAACTTGGCTTTAATTGTGTGTGTGTGTATATATATATATATATATAGAGAGAGAGAGAGAGAGAGAGAGGGGGGGGGTGAAGATATAAACATATATACTACGTTTATAAATAATAAACATGACTACCGCCGATTATATATATATATATATATATATATATATATATATATATTCATTTATATATATATATATATATATATATATATATATATATATATATATATATACACCGAGTCTATAACCTATAAGTCGATGGACCTGTTGCTATGTTTTTAAAAAATCAATAATTTATCTTCACCACCCCACAGTGTATAGTTAGCTCCCTTTGCTTCTATTTTGCATATATTTGTAAGCAGGTTATGCTTTCGAGTATCGATAAAATAAATATAAATAATATAATTAAGCCACAATTGAACCGACCATTTTCCTTATATGTAATTTAAGCAGTGAAACAATTATAGAAATTAATATTTTCTCTAGAACTATACAGAAATGATAGAAATAAAAAAAAGCAGAAAGTAGCATGAACTTATTTATATACAGTACGTCCGTCGAAACATATTTCAATGAGAAGTGTTCAATTTGTAAACAAACTTTCGTAGCAACCCTATCTCTATTTATCTACCTCTTTAACATACTCTCATTCATTTTTCCTCGTAAATGAGTAAAAGTGGTGTATAGGAAAGAATTATAGTCACATATACTTTTTTTTTTTAATTGCTAAGTTTTCAAAAAAGAAATGAACAAAAAATACTGGAAACAAAAATATTGTTGAAAGAAGATTATTATTAATCATGTCTGAAACTCCGCCAAAATAATATAGAATATTAACAAGGTGTTTTACCTGTCTTGGTGTTGAATATCCCATAAACAAATTGGTCTCATTTTTGTGACTTGCCAAGAACTAACTGTTAGGCTTAGTTACCACGCATGCGCATTAACATTTTTTTAACTCTAGCCGCTAGAAGTTGCTGTATAGTTAAAAAAAAAATTTAAAAAAAGGTGATTGTTGAGTTATCGTCAAGCCAACAAAGTGAAGCTTCGTATGATTGTTCAACCTGCTACACATAAGGCCAAATTCCCTCAAATATCATTCAATGACAACAATAATTATCGTGCTAATGCTAGAGCCTCCCCGCAGCCACTCAACCTGCTAGAAATAGCAGCAAAATCTCCCTTAAGTCACACTCCACCGTTTAATAAAATTAAGCACGCATAAGATAATGTAATTATACAAACACAGTGTCAAAAACAATTACGGGGTGTTCACAGTCAAGATATCGTTAATCGTAGGTCTGTTGGCATTGAAATGAACATTAAAAATTCTACCATGTCACTACAAGCCACCATTTACGTTTTCAACCACACAAGTTCAAAATATTAACAGTGTTACTCGAAGATAAGCATTTTCCGTTGACGGCGTGTTTAAATAGGAGAAAGGTTGTTTAATTACGTTAGTTTTAATATGTACAAAAGAGAGTTGCCTCCCCTAGTGTAAAGAAAGTTTACCAGTATGAATAAATTTCTTTCAGAAAGGCAATCATCAGCATCATTATCATCATCATCGTCCGCTTTTCCCTGCTTGCAATATAGTTCAATTTTAAGATTTAATTACAATTCATTTTAAATTAAATTTTTATATTATAAATCTTCTATTTATCAAAATATCAGTCACTGCCAATTATAGTAGATTGAAGATATTAGGTTTATTGCACCTAATATTCATTTTATTAATTTGTATAAAAAAGGAATATAATTGTTTCTACTTTTGGCACAAGGCCAGCAATTATTCCAGTGTATTACTGATACTTTATTTTATCGACCCCATAAGGATGAAAGGCAAAGTTAACCTCGGTGGGATTTGAACTCAGATAATAAAGGGACGTAACTCTTTGCTGCAAAGCATGGCGTCCGACCCTCTACCAATACAGCCAATCAATCCAAAGAAATATAATGATACAATACGACCAGCACCGCCTTGCTTGTTTTCGTGCGGCCTCCAAACCCCACAGTGGTGCCTGGCTCCATGCCCTGCCCTCCTCCACTGGCACGCAGCTAGACAACCATAGCCTGCGAATTGACGTCCGGGTCTGCCAGCCACACCAATGTCGCTGCGGTTCCACCGTGGACTCTTTCGGCCTCCACCCGCTTTCCTGTCTCCACAGTGCCGGCCGCATTCCACGCCATGTTGCCCTCCACGAGGTCATTAAGCATGGCTTGGACGCTGCAGGCTTCTCTTCCTAGCTCGAGCCGGTGGGGCTGAATCGAGGGGACGGCAAAAGGCCAGATGGCATGACCATCTTCCCATTCCGCGGTGGCAAACCCGTCGTCTGGGATACCACTTGCACCGACACTTTCTGCAGCTGCAACCTGGCGCAGTCTGCGACTGACCCAGGTTCTGCTGCACGTCGGGCTGAAGGGGACAAACTCCTCAAATACCGGTTGCTCTCCGACAGGTTTGCGGTCGTACCCTTGGCAGTGGAGACTTCTGGTGTCCTCGGCCCCAGGGCTACCTCCTTACTCACCACCATAGGCGCTGAGCTGGCCAGCCGCAGGTGTGAGCCCCGCGAGTTGGAGTGGCTTTTCCAGCGCGTCTCCCTTGCGTCCTCCGGGGAAACGTCTTCTCCATTTTGCCCGCCGGAGCTGTGGGTGGGCCCCATCGTGTACCAATACATTAGTTAAATACCATTCTTTTATCTGATATAACACCAATATATATTTTTAGACATTACAAATCGTTTGCAATTCTTTCAGAATGAAAATATAAACAGAGCATATAAATAAATCTACAGTAGAATAACATATTAAATATATACATAAATAACATTACAAATGCTTCGATAAGATTATAAATAGCTCGCGATTCTTTCAGAAAGATATATTCTTTTAATGTTGCAATATTAAAGAAAATGTAAAGGAAGGAGTGAACAACCGAGCCAACACCAGAGCAAAAGACAGCAGCGTCGCGAGGAGTACTGGGCAACCTCTCTAATGATTTTTGAGGCAAGCCAGCACACTCGCAGCGTTGCCTTGGTTTATGGCGAGGCTGATGCGCTGGAACAGCCAAACGCCCTCGCGAGATTCGCCAGTTACCTCTATTAGACGAGCCGCCAGTGAAGAGAGGAACCTCGCAGTCAGCGGCCCGACTCCCCCAAACGTCTCGAAAGCCACAAACTGAAAAATGTAGCTGGCCGACAGATCAGAGTATTTGAGGTTCTTACTCCGCTGGGCTGCGGAAGCTGTGGCTCTCGTCCTAACCGCAGCATCTAGGATGTGGGAAAGAGCAAAAGAGTCACTAACTGTGACGTCCCAGACAAGGCACCTGCTTCTCGACCAGGGGCACAGGCAATGGTGGATTAACAATATAAGCAAAGTAAACACGTGCTTAGGGCATCAAAGGAAAAAGGGGCACCTCAAAAAAATTTTATATGATGAATTTACAGTTTAAATTATTAAATTAATTAATTGTATAGCAATTTTCAAAATGAAATAAGAAATGAATAAATTCGATATAAACATAGTTGTTCATTTCAGTTTATTTGTTAATCTCAGTTTTTCAGACGTTTATCTTTAGAAATTTTTCTGAAACTCCAATGTATTCTTGTTCAATTTTAAAATGGCTACATGCTTGTTGAAATGATGTTTTTTAAGGTTTATGAATATAGCACCAGCTGAAAGATTTTTGAGACTCCCAATCCCAACTAACCAAGGTTTATTTTCTGCTTCTTTTTATTAACAATTCTGTTCATTAGGGTTTTTTAGTTTTTTACAAATTTTTTTTTTAACTTGAACCTTTTAATATTGTAGATTCTATATAAAAAATAATTGTCATTTGTGTTCTAGATTATCTGCTATATAGTATAACTTATTTATTTCTACATAATTTTTTTTTTTTTTTTAAAGTTTTTATCTGAACAAACTCAAGCTTTAATTTTATAATTGTATTTGCTGATTGTTTATTTGGGTTCACACCGTCCTTTTTCAAATCTAACCATTCAAATCTAATTAACAGATCCCAAAATCCAAGATAAAACGCATTCAGTTAAATGGGGCACAAAAACGAAAACTTTCAAACAAGAAACAAGAAAAAGCTTCGGAATTAGATTGCAAGACAGCAAAGCTGACTAATTTTTTCTCACATGTTCCACAACATGATTTACAGATTCCAGGTCAAAACCGATATACGTTATTAGAAGTAGACATGAATACGGCAAATACAACTTTGATTACTTCAGAATCAAAATATGATGACATTAGAAGTACCGAGATGTCGCAAGCATGTCATCCAGCACATGTCTCACAACTGATCTTACTTTGCCTGTGAATTATCTTTATTCGGATACCTCTACTGCAAATGATGATAGGGCTCAAATAATTGCTGAAAATGGAAGTTTAGAGCACTGTGACAATGGCGGTGAAATTAATTTGCCTGTAAAAAATGAAGAAAATTACAATTTAGCGAACGATCCAGGAATGTGGCTTGATTTCTCTACTCGTGATATAGCTTATTGGATTACTTGTGAACCGGTATTTGTCAACACCACAACGGGCCATTTGAAAAGTCTTACCGTCATTTTAGTAGTGGCAAACCAGTAAGGTATTGCTCACAGAAACTTTTTATTGGGACAAAAGCTAATGGTGAAAAATACAAGAGAGTGGTTACTCTATTCACCATCAAGAGGATCAGTTTATTGTTTTGTTTGTAAACTGTTTGCTCGTGAAAAAAATTCAATTTTTGTTTCAAGAGAAGGGTTCAGTGATTGGCGCAATACTATTGTAATTGAAAAGCATGAGAAAAGCATTATTCACCGAGACTCTTTGCTGGCATATTTAACTCGCAGGCAAGATGCGGGGTTAAAGTCAGATTTGGAGAAACAAATTCATGAAGAGTGCAATTACTGGGAACACGTTTTGAGGCGTGTCGTAGCTGTTATTTGTACGTTAGCTGAACGTGGCTTGCCTTTTCGAGGAAGTGAAGAGATGTTTGGATCGTTGCAAATGGGAATTTTTTAGGGCTGCTTGAACTCATAAGCCAGTTTGATTTAATTTTAGCAGGCCACATTTCTAAATATGGAAACTCTGGAAAAGGAAATCCTTCTTACATGTCAAAAACCACTACCGAGGAAATTATTCAACTAATGGCACAAAAGGTCCGTGAATTCATTATTAACGAAGTTAAATCTTCTGGTTATTTTAGTTTATCCGTTGATTCAACACCAGATTTATCACATAGCGATCAATTGAGTGTTGTATTTACAAGATGGACAGCCTATTGAACGATTTTTAACCTTCATCATAATAGAAAACCACACTGGCGAGAATATGGCGAACCAGGTGCTGCTGCATTTACGTGAAGCTTGTGGGTTAAAGGTTTCAAAATGTAAGGGTCAGACTTATGACAATGCTGCTAACATGTCTGAGCGTTATAAGGAAATGCAGCAAAAAATGTTAGAAACAAACAAGTTTGCTATATATGTGCCCTGTGCAGCTCATTCATTAAATCTTGTTGGCCGGAGTGTTGTTGACTGCTGTCAAGAGGCTGTTAATTTTTTCTCTACAGTACAGTTACTCTGTAATTTCTTTTCCGCTTCCACTAACCGTTGGAAAATTCTCAAAGATTTTATTAAGAATGAATGTGTCTTGAAATCCCTCTCTGATACAAGATGGGAAGCACATGCTATGGCAACAGCAGCAATCTTGAAATCGTTCCCTAAGATTTCTGAGGCATTAGAATTTATAGCCGAAGATCAATCACAAAAGGGAGACGCTAGAAGAGAGGCAAATAATATTGTTGATAAGATGCAAGAGCTAGAATTCGTTTTTATGTTGATTTTTTGGAATGAGATTTTGCAGAATTTTCTCAGAGTAAGCAAAGTTCTACAAAATGAGGATGCGAACTTAAAGACATGTGCAGATCTCTATGTATCATTAGCTGACCAACTGAACACCCCACGAGATGAATTTGAAAGATATGAAAAAGAGGCCAAGGAAATTCTTCCAGATGTTGATTACAGGACAACTGCAACTCGCAAACGTATTAGAAAAAAAGTACCCAATGACGGAGATACAGCAGAAGTTTATTTAGATGCCAGAGATAAGTTTCGTATCACCACATTTTACACAATTGTTTAACGTCCATCTTCCACGATTGCATGGGTTTGGACGGCAATTTTCCCACTTGAGGCAAGATTGGTTGTCTTGCTCGTATAGGACTGTCTGGCGGGTTTTCTACGGCTGGGTGCCCTTCCTAACACCAACCACGTTTACAGTGTGGACTGGGAGGTTTTTACCGTGTTACCTATACGGCCACATTACAGCGTGGACTGTGTTTTTTTTTGTCGTGACACCTACACGACCTCATTTGTTTCGGACTGGATGTTGTGGTACCAACATAACTTTACATTGAAAGGGGTGGTGTGGATGGGGTGGGGGTAGTGGGACGGGGGTAGACGTGCCTACTGACTGTAGGTTTCGCTTTGTACTTAGGCAAGACAGGTCTTCTGTATTACTGTGTAGCGCCAAAGATCTCGGTCCAGTGACATTGTCTTGGAGAGGTGTAAGTGTGTGAGGTTGGAATTTATCAAGTCGTCCCAGGTTTTTCTGGGTCTCCCTACTCCGTGGCTACCGTCTATTTTTATCGCCCTGCACTTTTTTATACAGCTGTCGTCTTTCATGCGCATCACGTGACCGTACTAACGTAGTCTTCTCTCGAACATCTGATCCCTCTTATTCCTAATTTCTCCCTTAGTCGTTTATGCTTTGCCGTTCACGTATATTACTATTACACATCCAGCGTCGCATGCAAGCTTCGTTCCTCTCCAGTCTGCGTATATCCTCTGCATATATATATATATATATTGTGTTGACTCTGGATAGAAAATATATTAACTTTTCGCACCTTTGAGTGCTTTGAGACACCCTTAAACAATTCGGTAGTATCTGCTATATTGCGGCTACAACTTCGATTTATACCTATAATTATTGTTAATCTCTTAGTTTCATGTATTTGATTGATAACGTGTTAATTATTTTTTGTTCATAAACGCTAGTTGAGAGTATAACTAGGGGCACTGGGTTGTATGAATATAACAAAACACTCAGTTGTATGTATAAAGTTTATTTAACAAGGTTGAGTTATGTAGAACAGAATAGTTGACATGCCAAGAGTTGATGAAAGAATGAATTAAAGTTATTTGTATTACCGTTTTGAAGTCATCTCGCAAGAGACCAAGTGGTCTTTACATTACCATGTTCAGGTTGCCAGAGCCTATAGCCTCGGCGAAAGCGAGCCTGGCCGAAGGGCCAGGCAGGTTAGAAGAGAGGGAGATAGCTCTGAGCTATCCCTTTTATAGGGTCCCAGGACGGAAGTGACAAAGAAGGTTCTGCCACCCCAACGGGAAGTAACTCCAGCTACTTCCTGTCTAGAGAGCGGTGATGTGATTGTCATAACAAGGGAAGCAACTCTTGCTACAAGAGCTTTATTGTGTTAGCAGATGTTGGATGAGAATCTTCACCAATAAAAATATTTGTATTTGAATTAATTTTTCCGTGTTTTCTTAGTCTTTTGGTTGTAAATGCAACCCACGTGTTGTAAGGGTGGTTGAGTTACTGCAGTGTTAATGCTTCAGTGTGTGGAAGCCAGGTTAACAGAGCAGAAATCTTGTTGAGGGATGTACTAGCACCAACCACATAATTATGGAGATAACGTTCAGATGAATAATAAATTGTGGAATTTCCTAGCTTTCGTCCGGGTAAGGCTAAATAGGCTTTTTGCTGTGTTACCTTAAGTTTGTAAGGACTATTTAAGTAAATATTTCAGTGATTGATTTCTTGTTCTTTGTGGTTAGTCGCACATGTTTGTATGTGTTGACTTAAGCGGAGCCCTAAAAAAAACCCGTCCGGCAGGGACGGCTACCGGATTTTAAAACATGTTTTCAAAATAGAAGAAAAAGTAGGAAACAAATCACAACCATAGCCAGACCTGTCAACCTGTAAAAATCCAAACAAGGAGTACTATGAAAAAAGTGCCCCAAAATGGAGCGAAATGATGCAAACTGGGGTGATTTTACATAATGAAAGCTATACCTATTTTTACTAGAGAAGATATCTCTCACCTTACAGGGAGAGTTGACAGGTCTGCGTAGCTCTCCCATATTTTGTACACAAATACTCTGCCTCTAACATCGTCCCAACTTATATAAACACAATATTTTAAGAAAGTGTTTGTGGAGTAATAATTGTTTCTACTTTTGGCACAAGGCCAGCAATTATCTCAGTGCATTACTGGTACTTTATTTTATCGACCCCGTAAGGATGAAAGGCAAAGTTAACCTTGGCAGGATTTGAACTCGGACCGTAAAGGGCCGTAACTCTATGCTGCAAAGCATGCCGTCTGACCCTCCACCGATACTGCCACTCTGCCACCCTGTGGGGGTAATAATGAAAGAAAAGGGGGAAATTAGACCAGTTCACTCAATCACTTGTCATAATTGACATTGGAGTTTCCCTCCAATAATTTTTTAGGCAAGCCAACACACCCACAGTATTACTGCACATAGTTGCGAGACTACAGTGCTGGAATAACCAAGAACCTTTGCAGGCATCATATGATACCTCTGTAAAGCGTGCTGTCAATAAGAATTGCATTGTCAGGGGACCAGCTCAGTGGAAACATCTCAAACACCACAGGTTGAAAAAGTGGCTTGCTGATAATTTCTGGTATTTTAAAATTTTATCCAGGATTTGGGAAGGAGCAAAAGAGTCACTAACTGTGGCATCCCAAATGAGACATCTGCTTCATACTCAGGGGCAAATGGTAAGACCATCTGGTCTCTTCCCATCAACCCTGAAAATTCCAACTGGCTCCAGAAATGAAAAGGTCTGGCTAAGGCCTACTTGTTAATTAGAATCAGCTCCAGATGGTGAGTGATGTCACCTGCATTCAAAAAAGTATAATATTTTTATTGACAATTATACTAGCATATGTTACACATTTTCCTATATGCAAAGTAGAGGGCAGGCCATGTATAATTGTATTTATAGATATCATCATCATCATCATCATTTTACGTCTGTTGTATCTCCACTTACATCCATGTCTTCTTTGGTCTTCCACTACTGCAGCTTCCTTCCACTGGGATTACTTGACACTTCTTATATATGTACACACATCGTTTTTGGAATTGTTTTACAAGATTCTTGATTTGAAATCGCGTAATAAAACAGATAGGTTTCAGTTCAGTTTAATATTAGTTAGGTAGCTAATCCATCACTGGTTAGTTTATTAACTGAGTGGCTGCTTAATTCTTAATTGTCAAAGCTTTTTCATCACACATCCTCTGACCTTCTCAATGACTGTTCTTGCTCCTCTGCGTCTCCTCTTCTTATCTAATTACTCCATCTTCTTTTTTTTAGGTGAGTATGTGGTTAGTACATGCCTGTTCATTTGTGTCTATATGTGTATATCTGTGTGCTGCTGCTTCTATGAGTGTTTGTTTGGCATCTATGTATGTCTGTCTTTATATCGCATTTCTCCTCCAAGTTTTTGTACATGTGTGTGTCTTCCTTTTTTTATTTTTTATGTTTCCCTGATTCATCACTATAATAATAATCATTGTTTCTACTTTGGCACAAGGCCAGCAATTATTCCCAGTGTATTACTGGTACTTTATTTTATCGACCGCGTAAGGATGAAATGCAAAGTTAACCTCGGCGGGATTTGAACTCAGACCGTAAAGAGACGTAACTCTTTGCTGCAAAGCATGGCATCTGACCCTCTACCGATACTGCCAATCCACCTATAATAATAATAATAATAATAATAATAATAATAATAATAATAATAATAATAATAATAATAATAATAATAATAATAATGAAAATTATTATGTACAGTACAAAAAATTATTCTACTACCTCAGCTAGAGATTGAACCTCTAACTACACCATGTAAGATACAAGAAGCAACACTCTTACCAACTGAGCTATTGGGACAGTTGTAGGTAGTTGTTATTCTATTTTTTTTTTATTATTCTAAATGATGATGATGGTTAAGGTCAAGATGGTGGCCTGTTACTCTGGAGTTTCTTCTGTGTGTCATCAGAAAGTACTAACTAACCCTGTCAGTACTGTTTGTAAAACCTTGGTAAAACTACAAAGTAACATATCACTTCCTCAACCTTAATAAACTATTAATCTTTGCTATGGCAATGAGTACTCATTCTCACATTCATCAATACTAAATAGGTATGTATATGCAAATTTTTCCACCTATACGGGGTTATTACCCAATTGCCTAATCTACTTATAGCAACCAGCTTTGTTTACAGTTATTTTACTGCGTCTAAGTATACTACATTTCTTTTAGGAAATACATAATCCCTCAACACTTCAAAAGATTGAAATTTATATATATATATATATATGTCAGATTCTTCATTCTCAGTGTATACTGATTAATGAGAGCTGTACGGGAGCCTCCCAAAAGTCAGCTCGAAAGTAACACAGAGAAGACTGAGGTTAGCTGGACATGCTCACCGACATTCAGAGTTGACACTGCATTCAGTGCTCCTGTGGGAGCCCCTACACGGACACACTAGAATAGGGAGACCGAGAGATTGACACATGTTGATACCCTAAGAATAGACACAGGTCTCTTGGAGACGCAGAACATGGCGGTGATGATGAAGGACAAAGACCGCTGGAGAGAACTCATCCATGGATCTCTGGAATTTTACCCGCCCTAGATTAGAGATATATCAGGTGACTGTGTCTTGCTGCTTCTGGCTAACACCAACCACATTTACAGCAAGACTGGATGCTTTTTATTGTGGCACCAAAATAACCAACTGATAGGTTGGACTGGGTACTTTTTCATCATCTTACCAGCATGACCATCTCACAGGGTGCTTTTTGTCATGTCACCAACATGTTCACTTTACAGAGTGGGCAGGCTGCATACTCAATCCAACCTGTCAGTTTGTCGTTTTGATGTCATGATAAAAAAACACACAGTCTATGTAAATGTAAATGTGGTTGGCATTAGGAAAGGCATCCAGCTATCAAAACCAAGCTAGAAACAGTTCTGTATGAGCAAGATATGGTCATCTGATCTAACTTGTCTCACAATGGGATAACTCATCTAACCCATACTAGCGTGGAAAAAATGGATGTTAAATAGTGATGATGATGATAAACACTTTAAAATAAATATAAAACCAGGGTGATTTGATATAAAAAGACAGACTGCTATTAAAATGAATATTTAAAACTCTTTGATACTAGAGGTAAATAGTTGATAAAATATTTACTATATAAATGGCAATTTCTGTCTGCCTGTGTATAACCAGTTGGCGCTTACACTAGTGATCCGATCATGATGAAACTTTATACACATGTTAAGCTGGACTGGCTAATTGGATTTCAATAAAAATCAATAATGGAACCCTTGGGGACATCTTTACAATGGAGGAGGAAATAGAAGACGTTTCAGTGAGAGAGAGGGAAGAGGAGATACTACTACTCTATGTTAAACCCTCCCTCCCACTACTCCCCTTCCTCCTCCCACAACTCAGTCCTCCAAAACGAGGCAACAACTTATTTGATTTTTTGTTCTTCATTCTGTAGAGAAAGAGAGGGGATAAGAAAGAAAAGGGATGAAAGAGGATAATAGAGAGAGAGGGGGGAATGAGAAAGAGAGAGAGAGAGAGAGCTAGAGAAAGAGAGCCAAAAAGAGTGAAGGGGGTGATTAGGGAAGAGAGAGAAAGAAAACAGAAAAATGATAGCATAGTTCTATAACTAACTTTCATTTATTTATTTTTTAAACATTTCTTAACTAACCCCTTTCTTAACGTTACCTCTCTTTCTCTCACTCTTTCACAAGAGTCGTAATGGGACTGGACTCTGTGTGTATGTGAGTGTTTGTGTGTGCGTGTGCACGCGCACATGTGTGTGTCAGCGTTCTTAAATTAGAGACAAGTGTGTGTATGTTTATCACCGTACTTAAGTTAGAGACATATATATGTTTGTTTGTAATATATATATCATTAACTTAAGAGGGAGGAAAAAGTTGAAGAACGTCTACACACACACACATATATCTAACCTAAGAACGGTGACACATATATGTGTGTCTGTGTGTGTGTAGACATTCTTCAACAATTCCTCTCTCTAAAGTTAACGATATATACATATTACAAACAAACCCTGGGAAAATCCATGTATTTGTTTTGCAAAGATTTTGATATGAAATCATATGTTGAAACACATATTGTTATATTTGGGGAGGGTCATGTTGTCCAAAATAATAATAAAACACACCCACTGTTTGGTTTTGTTTTCACTTCAGTTCAGTATATCTATATATAATTTAGCTGGCACCTAAAAGCAAAAAACGTTATAGAAAGACAATGGGAGGAAATCACTGAAGATGTTGCAGAAAAAAATGTGTGTGACAAAGAAACTTTGAGAAATTATATCTATATCTATAAGTTTAACAGCTGGTCAATCAATGATAATCATTGATTGCCAGCTAAATTATTATTTTGGTAATATTAGGACAACATGACCGCACCCAAATATAACAATACCTGGAAAAATCATATTGTTAGATAAATTTGTGCATTATTTTTCCAATGTTATTTGACTTAGAGCTGACCCTAGACAATCGGTGGGTAGTCCCACAAAACAAAATGATGTGTCAACTTCTAAGAGCTCATATCAATGTTGAGTATTGCAGCTCTGTCAAAGCAATACTATATATGAAAAAATATATCAACAAGGGCAGTGACATGGCTACCTTTGTTAATAACAAGAAACTCAATGATGGTAGGCTGGTTGAGGTCAAACAGTATTAGACAGCTTGATACATCTCCAGCAATGAATCTATCTGGCAATCTTTGGATTTGATATCCACCAACACCATCCAACAGTGGTCAACCTTGCAGTCCATCTAAAAAATGGACAGAGAGTGTATTTCACTGAGACCACTGCTCATTAGTTGACACAAGTACCACTTGCTAGAAGTTGCAACCATGTCAGGAAAATTTGCTAGTGACAATTGTTTCATTCCCAGAATACCTCTGAAGACAACTGATTTGCTATTTGAATTTCAAAGACTTAAATTTCCTATCAGACTCAGTTTTGCCATGACCATCAATAAATCTCAAGGGCAATCATTGACAGTCGTTGGGTTGAACCTGGCAGATCCCATCTTTTCACATGGTCAACTCTATGTTGGTACAAGGGTTGGAAACCCCGATTGTCTCATCATTGTAGCACCACAGGGCAAAACCAAGAATGTTATTTATCCAGAGGCTTTAGAATGAGCAATATTGTAATTCCTCCTTCAATGACGATACTAATTCCTTAGTTATATAGTTTGCAATTTACTACATAGTGTTACTTTGGAAGAACATACAGACATTCCTGGGTACCTCTGCTATGTACAATAGTATAAGTGACATCTTTTTATGGTAGCAAGCTCGACCTGTTAGAAATAGCAGCCAAATTTCTTTCAAATCCCAGTCTACTGTCTCATGTATGTATATATGTATGAAACAAAAATGAAAGGTTGTGACACCTCGATCTACTAGAAATATTAGCAAATTCCATATACACACAAACACACATGCGCGCACGTGTGCACATGCATGTGTATATATGTCATGGAAGCCACTATAACTGTTGGTGTACCTAAAAGAAAACAAATCTCCCTCAAACAAGATCCTACAGCCATAGAAGTAAAAGTTGGTGAAAGCTACAGTGTAAAAATTTTAATTAACCCAGGCTCTGCTACATTTTGGGCCAAGGAGAGTAAACTCTCCAAATATAGGTCGCTCTCCGACAGGTTTGTTGTTGAGCCCATAACAATGGAGACTTCTGTCGTCCTTGGCTCTAGGGCTAACCCCCCACCCCACCCCCACTCACTGCCCTCGGCAGAGTCGGCTACCTGCAAGGGTGAGCCTCGTAAGCCGTCTCCTGTACGTGAGCCCCCATTTGCTCATAATAGTGAGTGATGGGGAGATCAGGAAAGATGGAGGCAGTGACAGTGGGAGTTTGGTTCCTAGTATATGTATATATTTACCACACTTACACACGTTTAAATAAACTTTCCTGAATTACAGAAATGAGTAAGTAAATTCTTCATTCATTCATAAACCAATGGTAAAATTTTTTTTTTATGCTTTTTAAAATACCCTTCACATTTTGTTTGAATTTCAGATATTCTGATTGTGCAAAAAAAAAGGATAAATAAAATCTAAATTTATTTTTGGGGTCATGCCTATAACAAAATACTGGTGTGTATGAATATAACAAATAAACGTGGTTTGTGTGTATAATATTTAATAAACAATTTGTGGTTATATAGAACAGTATAGTTGACATGTCAATGAATAGATGAAAGAATGAAGCAAAGTTATTAGTTACCGTTTGGTTGCCAGGCGAATGCGCCTGGCCGAAAAGGTAAATGAGAGATAGGGAGCTGAAAGTTATTCCCTTTATAGGGTTGGAACGGAAGTGACAGAAAGGGTTCTGCCACCAACGGGAAGTAACTCCAACTACTTCCTGTCTAGAGAGCGTTAATCTATTGGTGATGTGAGTGTCACAACAAGGGAGGCAACTCCTGCTACATTACATCCCGCCAGATTTTTAAAATATAAAAATCGAATGAAATATGTATGTAGTAAGTTGGCGAGAATGTTGTAACAGGCATGAAAATTACGAAAAAACTAATGTTTGCAATAATAGGAAAACAGCAAAATATATGCATGCAAAAATCAATGATAGATATCAAGGTAGCCAACCGCTCTTGGCCAGAGAATGACTGGACATCTATCTATCCATCACCCAAAGATACAATGTAATCAAAGTAAGAGAAGAGCTCAAAGTTCAAAATACAGTTCACAGGTGTGCAATCACATGACAGCAGGAAAGAAAGTGTGTTCCAGAGAATGAATGCAGGTGGTGTCTGTTCTGTGGTATATCGTGAAATTTCCAACCTCCGAATGGATTTTCTCACAGGAAGAGTGCTGCAAAAATAAATTCTCTGGCTTGTTCTGCTGGTTTTGGTTGTTGATGAAGCTATGTTGCTGTTGATGTCTCGCGGAGTGAGCCTATTCGATGTTTAAATTCACAGTAAAAAATTTTTACAGAAAAAATGAGTTGCGCAAAGTGCTAGAAATAACAGCCGAAGTTGATGGTCGATGTTGAGAATGCGTTGACCTGGAAGGGTCAAGAGGCCAGCGACCAAAGAAATAAGCATTCTGAATAAATGCGCAGTTTTCAACGGCATATTTACGTGGTAAATTTTTAAACCGGCAAATAGGGGAATATAGCTTAAGGCTGGAGAATCCTTGGCGAGAAACGTTATCTCCGTGAGTCGAGAATTGTGCTGCCTACACGTGCCAAAACAAGGTTAAGTTGAAAAAAAAAAATTTCTATTGCGCGAGAAAATGGCGTGAAAATGATAGTGCAACAGATCGTTGGCAGCCATTTTGAAAAAATGTGTGTGTGAAAGTGACGATATGATGAAAAAGAAAGAAAGACTTCACTTAGTATAACAAATATGGCGAGATCAATTTTTTTTTTTTTTTTTGTGAACGATGAAGAAAACGATAAAAAAAAACAATAGTTGAGATTCATCGAAAATAAATGTTCATGTTGAAATGTGTTAAAAAAAAACAAATTTCTTTTTTTGTTGTTGTTTTTAAAGTGTTCGTTGTAAGAAGAAATGAAAAACATATATATATACAGTGAAATGCGACAGTTAGTTGATGTACGACCCGTGCGTGAGAGAAAAAGAGTCTGTCTGAACGAGAATTTCGCATGTGCGTGTGTTCGTTTCTGTGTCTGCGTATTTTCCTAGTTTGTCAATAAAATTTGCTGCGTATTCGTAATGTTACTCACACAACACCAGATTCTGCTATTTTTTTTCTTTTTTCGGGATCACCACTTATAACAAAATACTGGTGTGTATGAATATAACAAATGAACGTGGTTTGTGTGTATAATATTTAATAAACAATTTGTGGTTATATAGAACAGTATAGTTGACATGTCAATGAATAGATGAAAGAATGAAGCCAAGTTATTAGTTACCGTTTGGTTGCCAGGCAAACGCGCCTGGCCGAAGACGTCTGGCCGAAAAGGCAAATGAGAGATAGGGAGCTGAAAGTTATTCCCTTTATAGGGTTGGAACGGAAGTGACAGAAAGGGTTCTGCCACCAACGGGAAGTAATTCCAACTACTTCCTGTCTAGAGAGCGTTAATCTATTGGTGATGTGAGTGTCACAACAAGGGAGGCAACTCCTGCTACATGCCCTTTTCACTGACAACATACCTAATGATTCTTCCAAGTGCAAAGCATTATATATGCTGACTGTAATAGGGAGCAGTATTAAAAAAATCACCACTGGACAAAACTAATAATATTTTTATCTACATGATTTGCTTTAAACAAACGGCAATAAATATTCTACTATAATTCCTACTTTAATTAAGATTCAGCAATCATATTTCAATGGTCAAATATTTTAACTTTAATAAAATACCCAGGAATCATCGGGTAGCTCAGCTAGTTACATATAAAGGTATTCCAATGAAAACTCAAGTTGCTTTACAAACCTTCTGGTCTTTTACAGGCCCACCCACCACTTTGAGAAAACTTGGCAAGCAACTGACCTACATGTAAAGGGAGATTACTCTAATGACTGATTGGCAGTATCAGTAGAGGGTTGGACGCCATGCTTTGCAGCATGGAGTTACGTCCCTTTACGGACTGAGTTCAAATCCCACCAAGGTTAACTTTGCCTTTCATCCTTACGGGGTTGATAAAATAAAGTACCAGTAATGCACTGCGATAATTGCTGGCCTTGTGCCAAAAGTAGAAACAATTATAACACAATCACTATAAACAATCAGAGTTACAAAACAAGGAGTGGAAACTATTAAATAATATAATTTTATAAATGCAATAATAATAAGCATTTGATTTCATCTGTTTTGGCTGGGATTTGTTGGATGCCTTTCCTAACACTGACCACATTTTCAGTGTGAGACTGGGTGGTCACACTTATGAGGCAAGTCAGGCCAGCTGGCCATGCCATACCTTGTTCATATGGGACCATTGTTTTGGCTGGCTTTTTACAGGTGCTGGATGCCCTTTCTAACAACAACCATGTGTACAGTGTGGAACTGAGTGCTCCCATTATGGGGAGTGTCTAGCCAGTTGCCATGCCAGACCGTGCCCATAGTGGATCCGTTCTTGGGTGCCAAGTGGTCACATTATGAGGAAGGTCTGGCTAGTTGGCCATGCCACACCTTGCACATAGTAGAACCTGTGTTTTGGCTTTGTTTTTATAGCTACTGGATGCCCTTCCTTACACCAACCACATTTACAATGTGAAATTGGTTGGTCACAATTACGAGGCAAGTCTGGCCAGTTGGCTGCACTGTACCTTGCTCATATGGAACCGTATTTTAGCTGGATTTATACGGCTGTTCGTTGTCCTTCCTAACATCAACCACGTTTACAGTGTGGGACTGGGTGGTTCCATTATGAGGAGGGTCTGGCCAGTTGGCCACGCCATACCCTGCTCATACTGGAACCAGTCCCTATAATTTTGTGAAAGTCATTGGACAAACAACACGATTATAAGTGAATCAAGCAATAGCAATCTCTAAGAGTTAAAGCACTTCAACAATTCTTCAACATCAATTGATTGCTCTGAAACCTTTAGATAATGCAAAGATGTTTTTATAGCTCTATTACTATTCTAACCTAATTTTACTCCATTGCTCAAAAACAAACATTTGACTGGTGTATATGTTTGTATTTATGGTATAAAATGGTTAGTTTACAACATCTATAACCACTTTCTTACTTGAACAAAGGTGTCCAAAACCAAGGCATAGATTAAGGATAGTGAGGTAGGGACAGACAAGGGCAATCCTGGTCCAACAATTTCAAGGGTTGGCCTGGTCATAATACAGAGCCTTCTGCACATGATGGAAAATAGAGACTAGTGGCAACTGCTAACTATGGAAATGTCTAGAGTGGTACCCCAGTATCTGTCTGCACCAGTTATGAGAACATGATGATGATTGAGATCTGATTTCATTACTGCAAGATAATGAAATACCTTTTAAGTATACTGTTCCATTTCTGTTAAAGTTGTAATGTCAGTCATACATATTTACAGAAATAAAAATAATACCTATAATTTCATCACAGGTCCAAACCCATCCACTGCATTTGGCAATTATTCCTAATCAGCATCATCGTTTAACGTCTATCTTCCATGCTAGCATGGGTTAGACGGGAATTGTCCCACTTGAGGCAAGATTGGTCGGGTGACCGTGTCTCGCTCATATATCTGGCAGGTTTTCTACGGCTGGATGCCCTTCCTAACACCAACCACATTTACAGTGTGGACTGGGAGCTTTTTACCATGTTACCTACACAACCACATGACAGCATGGACTGTGTGTTTTTTTTGTTTTGTTTTTTTGTTGTGACACCTACACAACCTCATTAGTTTGGACTGGATGCTGTGGTACCAACATAACTTTACAGAGAAAGGGTGGTGTTGGTGGGAGGGGAAGGATAATTTCTAAGTGATAATAAAAGTAAAATGTATTGACAATATAATTATTTATAGATACATACTTCTAGAAATCAATTCTCAATGTCTACAAGAGAAAAGTATCAGAAATCATTATTACCATCTGTTACAAATTTAAATAAACCTTTTAATGAAATAATGATTATGTCATTTTCTATGAAATACATGTTAACTGAAGTAGTTTTATCACACATATTTATATTTAAACACCAATATAAACACACATGCATGCACACACACACACAACACACTTACACACACAAACACCCACACACAAAACCCACACACCTACACACACCTACCCACACACACTCACATGCATACACATATATATACAAAGGCATATGGCTTAGTGGTTAGAGTATTGGGCTTACAATCATGAGGTTGTGAGTTCACCACACAGACCAGGTAGTGCAAGACACTTTATTTCACAGCTCCAGTTTACTCAGCTGTAGAAATGAGTTGCGACATCACTGGTGCCAAGCTGAATTGGCCATTGCTTTTCCCTTGGACAACATCAGTGGAGTGAAGAGGGGAGGAGTGGGTGAGTGTTGGTCTTCCACAAACAACCTTACCTGAACTTGTTTGTGCCTTGGAGGAAAGCTTTCTAGGTGCAAATTCTATAGTCATTAGTGACTGAAGAAGATCTTTATCTTTATATATATATCATCATCATCACCATATTACATCCGTTCTTCCACGCTAGTATGGGTTAGACGGGTTATCCTGTTGTGGGCAGTGTCCAGTCGGCTGACCTTGTCTTGCACACGCTGGAACTGGTTCTGGCTTGATTTCTACAGCTGGATGCCCTTCCTAACACCAACCTCATTTACAGTGAGTGCTGGGTGCTTTTTTTCCATGGCACCTACACGTCCACTTTACAGTGTGGACTGGGTGCTTTTTTGCCGTGACACCTCCACGACCACTTTGCAGTGCAGGGGCATATTGTCTATAGGCTTCAGCTTCAGCTTGTACTCGTGGAAACTCGGGTCTTCTGTATTACTGTGTAACGCCAGAGGTCTCAGTCCTGTGCCATCGCCTTTGAGAGGTGCAAGATCAGCTTTTATCACTTCATCTCAGGTCTTCTTGGGTCTCCCCACTCCGCGGCTTCCATCAACTTCTAGTGTTCTGCACCTTTCTATGCAGCTGTCATCCTTCATACACATCACATGTCCATACCACCGCAACCTCCTCTCCTGCAACACAGCATTTGATTCCTCTTATGCTCAGTCTCTCTCTCAATTCATTTATGCTTTGCCGTTCACGTATATTACTATTACACATCCATCAGAGTAAGCAAGCTTCGTTTCTTTCTAATCTATGCAAGTCTTCTACACACAGTGCCCAGGGCTCACTACCATGTAGCATTGCTGTTCGGATACACGCATCATACAGTCTGCTTTTCATTTTAAGGGAAAAGCCTTTTGCAGCTAGCAGTGGCAGTAGTTCCCTGAACTTCTTCCACCCCGTTCTTACCCTGGCTACTGTACTTTCCGAACACCCACCTCCGCTGCTAATTCGGTCACCTAGGTAGCAAAAGCTGTCTACTGTTTCTACAGAGCCCTCCCAGAGTTTGGTGGTGCTTGTTTCTTGTGGCCGTTTGCTGCTTGCCTACATTCTTAGCTAAGCTTCCTGAAATGCCACTACATCTCTTGTGTACACATTGTTTGCATTTGGGGCAGATGATGGAGTTCCTACCTACACCTTTCCTACATACTGAGCAAGGCCATTTCCCTGAGGGGATCTGGGTTCTGTTTTCTCATCTACTTATGAAGACTTTAGTCTTTGTCAGGTTGACTTTGAAACCCTTTCTTTCTAGTTCCTGCTTCCATGATTGGAATTTCTTCTCTGGTTCCACCATAGATTCAGCTATAAGTGTGAGATCATCCGCATATAGGAGTTCCCATGGGCATCCAGTCTTAAACTCCTCTGTTATTGCCTGCAATACTATAATGAACAGGAGAGGGCTAAGAACAGAGCCCTGGTGGACACCGACCCGTATGGTAAATTCCTTGCTATAGTCATTGCTAACCCTAACTTTGCTGACTGCTCCCCTATACATGGCTTGTACAGCTTTCACAAGCCATTCATCTACTCCTAGTTTTCTAAGAGCCCACCAGATTATAGCATGGGGCAGTCTGTCAAAGGCTTTTTCCAGATCGACAAATGCCAGGTAGACTGGCTTACTTTTAGCTAGGTACTTTTCCTGTGACTGCCTCACAAGGAAGATGGCATCAGTGGTGCCTTGTCCTGGCACAAACCCAAATTGCATCTCATCTAGTTTTACCCGGTCCCTAATCAACTGTGCTATAATTCTTTCCGTTACTTTCATGACCTGGTCCATCAGCTTTATACCTCTATAGTTTCCTCTATCTAATGCATCACCTTTACCCTTGTAGCAGTTGACAATGGTGCTACTGCACCAATTCTTTGGTATGACACCTTCTAGTATTACCTGGTTAACAATACGTGTGGTTATGGTGTGATCTACCAACCCAGATGCTTTCAGCATCTTGACAGCTATACCCGATGGACCGGTTGTCTTCCCAGTCTTCATATCTTTAATTGCCTTACTTACTATGCTGCTGCTGACTTGTACTGCTGGCCCCTCTATAGTGTCCACTTCTGGTAGGGTCTCTTTCTCCCATGCATTCTCCTAATGGCTCTTTCTTCTTGAAACTTGTGAGGGCAAGCTCACCTTTATCATTCCGAACACACTTCTCTCCAATGACATCACAATTCAATCTAACACACTGCCTTGCAATCCTGAACACCTCCTCTTTCTGGTCCTCATGCTGCAAAACATGCTTGAATTTTCCATCCTCTGCTTCCCTTCTAGTTAAGTATACTTGTCGCCTAGCTTCCCTCCTGGTCTCTATGCAATGTACCCTGCTTCCCCCCTTCTTCCATTCTTTCCATGCCTGTCTCTTAGCCTTAACTGCCTCATCTACCTTATTGTTCCACCAATAAGTTACTCTCCTCCTCCCTGTGGTCTTGCTCCAGCCACAGATCTCATCTGTCGACTTTAGTAAGTTATTCTTTAGGAACTCCCAGTGCTCTTCTAAATTGAATGTCTCTATCTGTTCTTCTTTACTGTCATAGGCATCGAGTAAAATACCTCTAAATCTGTTACTGGCTGATGGGTCTTTCAGCTTCCAGATCTTTCTCCTCCAGGTTGCCTTCTGTTTCCAGGTTCATCTAATTCTGACCGTGAGGTTGCTGACAACTAAGTTATGTTGGGAGGTACATTCCTCACCAGGGAAAGCTTTTGTGTTTACAACCACCCATCTATCTCGTCCTCTGATGAGGATAAAATCTATCTGACTAGAATGCTTCCCAGATCTATAGGTGATCAGATGGTTGTCGGGTTTTTGAAGTTTGTGTTACATATCAACGTTATTGGCATCACAGAATTTCTTGTGCCAAACCCGTAGCCTCCATGGACTCTATAGAAGCTGTCACGGTGTTTCCTAATGTGTCCATTAAAGACTCCTGCAATGATTAGGAAGTCATTTTTGTTTGTTAGGGCAGTGGTGTGCATTAAGGACTCGTAAAACTTATCCTTAAGTTTGTCTGGCAACACCGATTGTGGTGCGTAAGCTGATATGATTGTAGCAATTGTTTTATTCAGGACTAGTCTGAGTTTAATGATTCTTGCATTCACCTTGTTCACTGAGATTACCTTATCTACCCATTTGTCAGCTAATAGTATACCTATACCATCCATTCCGTTGTCATTTCCCACCCAGAAAATTTTGGAGCAGTGATTTTTGCCTACAAGGACTCTAGCAGACTCCCCTCTCCATCTAGTCTCTTGCACCCAGCATACATCAATTTCCTTTCGGTCTAGCATCTCTAGAATTTCTCTTGCTCTTCCTTTCATTGTGCTTACATTGCTGGTTCCAACTCGGAGTTTTGGGCATTTGCCATCATTCGTAGGAGAAGGTGAATTTTTGCGGGAGCGGGGTGTGTATGCTACCTGTCTCTGAATTAAAGTTTCACATGGGTGCTTGGTAACTCGCAGATTCATATTCATTTATTAATTCGGGGTGTTCCATTTATCCTCAGTTCATCCATAACGGTAAAGGAATTTTTTGGTGCAGGGCTAGAAGGACAGTAATAGTAATGGCAGAGTTTGTTGGGACTGGTAAGGGCTAGAAGAACAGTAGTAGTAGTAGTAATGGCAGAGTTTGTTGGGGCTGATAATGGGTGGGGACATGTTGCTGAGGTTTTATTGGTCGAATAGCCTATGGTGGTGTGACAAGATGGGCGGGAAGGAATTGTGAGATAGGTAGCCATCATGGCATATAACATCACAGGAGATTTGGGTGAAATAAAGCAGTACAAGTATACATATTAGACAAAGCGAATATGCAAGGATTTCGAAGATAGTCATCTAGTTTCGTAAACCTCAAAATGAAATATTTAGTAATGCATTTTGCCTTTCAGAAATCAAAATTCTGTGTCAGGCTTCGTAAACCTCGAAATGAATGAATGAGAAGGAAGAAGGGAGGTAATGGGTAAAGGATAGGATATGACTTTCGTAGGAGAGAGGGAGAGATATAATGACCAACGTGCTTTCCTTCGAAAATATATATATATATATATATCATCATCACTGTTTAACGTCTATTTTCCACACTTACATGGATTAGATGGGTTGTCCACATTATGAGACAATTCTGGCCAAATGGCTGCACCATACCTTGCTCAAACAGAACTGTATTTTGACTGGGCTATTTTTACAGCTGGATGCCCTTCCTAACACCAACCATGTTTATAGTGTAGGACTGGGTGGTCCTGTTGTGCGGAGGGTCTGGTCAGTTAGCCACACCGTCCCTTGCTCATAACAGGACTGCATTTAGGAGGAGAGTTTTATGGCTGCTGGATGCTTTTCCTAACACCAATCATGTTTATAGTGTGGGACTGGATGGTCCCTCTTTATATGGCAAGTCTGGCCAGTTGGCCACACTGTACTTTGCTCATAATGGAACTGCATTTAAGCTGGGGTTTTATAGCTGCTGTATGCCCTTCTTAACAGCAACCACGTTTACAGTGTGTGACTGTGTAGTTCCTCTTTATGAGGAAAGTCTGGGTAGTTGGCCATGCCACATCTTGCTCATAACAGGACTATATATATACATGTGCATGTGAAGTCTTAAGAATTTGACTTTGTAGAAAAAATGTTTGTAAGATTCAGTTGTACATAATTGTGATGTTGTATTGTGTATTCTTGGATTTCAAAAACAAGATGTGGCAGGATAAAGATATATCATTTTCTCTGTGTATGTTTTGAACGGTGTGTGTGTTGAAAGGAATTTTTTTAAAGGGGTTTGCACTTAAACCTATGTAAGCTTGGCTTTGTGCATTGTCAGTGATTGTTAGCAATGTATTTGCTAAACAGTTTCTATTAAGTAGACAGGTTGTGATGTTAATGTGGTTATAGGTAGGTGGGCTTCCTTGGTTTTGCAGATTATAAGTGTTTTGTGTTTTGATTAACTTACAGTAGTTGGTGAGGCCTATGATTTGTTCAAAGGTTTTTTGAGGTTCAGTATAAAAGTTTGGTATTATGTTTGTTAATTAGCTTGTGGTACTTATGGTCCTTAGGAAAGTGTTTCTCAAGTAACTTGAACATTTTTACTGTGACTGGTGTGGAAATTTACATATTGGTGTTTTTCTGTTTCTGTTTATATTTTTATACTTTTTGGTTGTTGTATTGTATTTTATTTTTCTGTTCACTACTTTGTAGAGTGTTAGATAACATCCATGATCTTGGCTCATGCTTGGGGATCCAGCCGGATCAGTTGGGGATGGTTGCCTCTGACAAGAGCTGCTGGAAGGAGTGTTTGAGGACTCTGCCTCCACGACCCTCTCAGGAATAAGTGGGTGACGAAAAGAAGAAGTTAATATAGGGAATGTATATTTCTTTTAATGCTAATTGACTGGAAGAAAGATCAGATAATTTTGATTGACCCAAATCGACAAGATCCCAGACCTCATTCATTTTTTTCAAGTGAGGTGGAACTCGTCAGATCGGAGCAAGGAAACAATGTTTCCATTGGTCTTTCCAATTGCTGATACTATCTACTCATCACAACCCCTGTCATATTTTCTGCTAGTTTGTTTTTAGTATGCTCGGAGGGTGGTCTGAGGATTCATGTATATATTTTCTCTATTATAGGGTTTGTGTATCTATATATATATATATATACATATATGTGTGTGTTTATATTTGCATGCATGGTTTTGAGTATGAATGAAAATATTGGTATGAATATATTGCTTTATATGTATATGCATGGAATATGCCAGCAAGAAAAGCAGACATTAAACTATGATAATGATTATGATGATGATGATGATGGTGATGATATTGATCTTGCTCAGTGCACAGGGAAGGAGTAAGTAAAAACTCCATCCTATGCCTCAAATGCAAACTATGGGTAGACAAGAGATGTAGTGGGATCTCAGGTAGGCTAGCAAAGAATGCAGGTTTTGTATGTGGTTGTTGCACAGGTGCAGTAAGTAGCAACAGCCCACAGAATACTAACTCCTTTAAATGCCCAGAGGGCTCAGTAGATGTAGTTGATTGTTTCCGTTACCTGGGCGACTTAATTAGCAGTTGAGGTGAATGTTCCAAAAGTACTGTAGCTGCTAACCACAAAAGATTATTCCCTCAAAATGATGAGCAGATTGTATGATGTATGTATAAGGGCAACAATGTTGTATGACAGTGAGACCTAGGTGCTGTGTGCAGAGGACCTATAAAGATTGGAAAGTAGTGAAGCTTCCATGCTTTGATGGATGTATAATAGTAATATACATGAATGGCTAAGCATAAATGAACTGAAAAAGAAACTAGGCATAAGAGGGATTACATGCAGTGTGAAGGAGAGGAGATGTTAGTATGGACATCTAATGCATATGAAGGGATAATAGCTGTATAAAAAGGTGCTATGGTGTAGGAAGACGGGATGAGATGATAAAAACAGACCTTGCACAATTGAGCCTCTCGAAGGCATTGACACAGGATCGAAATCTCTGGCATTATGAAGTGATACAGAAGATTCGTCTTCTCATGTGCATGGCCTGAAGCATACATCTTGTATGCACTACTTTCTCCCTCCCCTTCCATATTCCCCCACGTCCTAATAACTCTCCCCCATCTATGTCCCTCCCACTCTTTCACCCTGAATGTCCTAAAACTCCACCCATGTCTGAACACCCTACCCGCCACATGCCCATAGATCTACCTCCCCAATCCCCACCAAGTTCCCAGCCCACACTATAAAGTAGTTGGGATGGCGATACAGTGCCTAGCCCACACTGTAAAGTGGTTGTGTAGGTGTCATGACAAAAAGCACCCAGCCCTCACTATAAAGTGGTCATGTAGGTGTCTCCGTGAGTCAAGATGTGTGGCTGTACTTGTTGCCATAGCAGTAGCTGAAAGTTGAAAGTCAAAAGTAAAGCTACCATTACAATATCTGATGAACAATAATAAAAAATGTTAAGAAATAACTTATGTCAAAGCTATTATTAACAAAATAGGAAAACAATAAGAAACCAAGAGAATTATGTGTTATGTGTGGGTGGTTTGCGTGAATGCCATAGTAGTCTGAGAAGATGCACTGGACTAACTTTTAGCGAAGTACCAACCCTGTCGAGAGAGCTGGAGTGATTTTTACTAAGCCCTACATCTCTCTATTGCTTGAGCAACTCAAAGTGATGTCCTTCTCTTCTGAGAAATGAGAGTAGAATCTTTAAGAAAATCTTATCTCATTTAACTCCAAGTTGGCCAGTTTCTCCAGACTACTGGTGCCAACTCCAGATAAAGAAAAACAGCACCTCATATCATTTTGGGGTCAGTATGTATGGAGAGATTTTGCTACATTAGTTTCTCACCCAGATCGATGCGGGAGCAGTGATAGATAACAGGAGAGGTAGTGAAATGCTAGAATAGGGTTTGAAAAATGTGGGATCGAGATCTATGTTCATTTTAGTTATATGGAGTCTTAAGTCCCTCTACATATCTTGAAAAAACTAAATGTGCATTCTGGAGGGTGTTGAGAATGCATGACTAGAGTGATGTATATCTAACAGTGTTGTGTGCAATTGCATGTAACATAATTGTTTCTACTATTGGCACAAGGCGAGCAATTACCCAGTGCATTACTGGTACTTTATTTTATCGACCCCGTAAGGATGAAAGGCAAAGTTAACCTCAGCGGGATTTGAACTCAGAATGGCAAGGGCCATAACTCCATGCGTCAAAGCATGGCATCCGACTCTCTACCGATACTGCCAATCTACTGCCATACAATTGCATGTAACATAATGTCTGTTAATTCGTTTTGATTGCAAACCTATTTAAGTCTAGGCTGTTGTGATCCAAAAACTATTCCATTGCTTCAAAATTAGTGGAATATGAAACAGAAGAAGAGAGAAAGGTTATCTTGTAATACCCAATATAATTCATTTAGTTTACCTGTGTTTGCGCGAAAATTATTTGGAACTGTTTGTGGTATTGTGTGTGTATGTGTAAACATAAAACAAATTACATGCAAGAGACAGAATGATACATTAACCCTTTAGCATTTAAACCGGCCATATCCAGTCAGAATTCTCTCACATCTTTCTGTTCAAACTGGCTGTACCTGGCTGCTCATACTGATTTTAAAGTAAGATACTCAAAATAAATAACATCAAAATCTCATAGATTCGATATTATGAGAGATAAAGCTTTTACTATGAAAATACAATAGTAAATATAGAGTAATGTAAATACTAAAGAGCAGAGTAAAAAACAACAATAAATAATCATATTAAAGAAAATCTATAATTGTTATTTTTTTTTAATATCAAAATTCTTGTATTCATGAGTGACTTTCTTTGAATGGGTAGGTTTTGGCCACCACAAATGTTGTTGTTATTGTTATATAATCTTTTGCTGTAATTGCTGTTGTCACAGATGTTTTTGTTACTACTGCCGACAGCTAAAGCAATATCTATTACTGTGATATATATTCACTGATTCCCAAAACGAAAAGTATTTTCCTGCTGATATATGTTTATTATGTAAAGCTGTAATTACAGGTAAACACACACCTCCAGCACTTAGCATCTTTCATTCCAATGTGTCCAAACACGGAAGAGCCAAATTCCTACTGTCATCACCTCCATCTCTCTCACCCTCCCCATCTCTCTGTGTTATGAGCAAATGGGGTCCAACGTGCTGGCCACCCCACAGCCCGGCAGACAGAATGGAGAAAGCGTTTCCCTGGAGAATGGTAATGAAGATGCGCTGGAAAAGCCATTCCATCTTGCAAGGCTCACATCTGTGGCTGGCCAGCTATGGTGGTAAGTAGAAAGGTAGCCCTAGGGCCAAGGACACCAGAAGTCTCCACTGCCAAGGGCACGACCGTAAACCTGTCGGAGAGCAACCGGTATTTGGAGAGTTTGCACTCCTCAGCCTGAAGTGCAGCAAAACCTGTGTTAGTTGCAGCTTGCACCACATTATGGCTGGAGAAAGTGTCACTGCAAGTGGCATCCCAGACGAGGGGTTTTCCAACGCAGAACGAGAAGATGATCTTACCGTCTGGCCTTTTGCCGTCCCCTCAGACCAGCCTCACTGGCTTGAGCTGGGGCGGGAAGCCTGCAGTATCCAACCCATGCTTTATGACCTCATTGAGGGCAGAATGGCATGGAAGATGCCCAGTACTGTAGCGACAGGAAAGTGAGTGGAGGCCGAAAGAATCCATGGTAGATCTGCAACGACATTTGTGTTGCTCGCAGATCCAGGAGCCAAGCCTCAAGGAAATGCCGATGCGCAGGCTATCATTGTCCAGCTGCATGCCAGTGGAGAAGGTGAGTAAGGCATGGAGCCAGGCTCCACTGTGGGGTTTGGAGGCTGCGTGAAAACAAGCAAGGTGCTGCTGGTCGAGTGGGCGTGTTAGCCAGTCTGAGGCCAGGGTGCACTGGATGGCATCCCAAATACTTTGGGGGGACTTGACATCAGCAGGGGAGAAGGAGGAGAGACGTCTACTGGGCTAAGTTCCAGCTGGTCCCACATCTCACAGGTGGCCTCACATTCCTCGATCACAGAGAGTTCCATTGTGTTTAGGAGAAACCTGCTGAAAAGGATGCGGCATGAAGAAATGCTGTCAAAGCCAGTGAGATCAGGGACTGGAGACCAAGGCCACCATATCTAACAGGTAAGGTGGCCTGTTGCCATCCAATTTCATCAAACCTAACGTTGCATATCTCCTCAGCTGCTCCTCGGATACAAGTGTCGAGATCAGCGAGGAGAGATGCGTGGCTGTAGCACAGAGTGCTACAAAGGGTATAGAGGAGCTTTGGCATGGCGAAGCAGATCTTCAACAGGAAGAGGGCTGGGTGGCCATCAATCATGCCCAGTCAGCTCGTGAGGGTCTTGAGTTGCTGGTGCCTGGACATGATATTGGAGCAGATGGCCAGCGGGTGGATTGGTGACCCAAGGATGAGGACATCCTCTTTGGGGGTCACCTGTACCTGGAGGAGAATGGATCATATGCCCAAGATGGAGGCTGCAAAGCTCTCTGCATCGTGGTTGGCATTCACCACCTCTAACTTGGACAAGTTGACCTGGAGGCTGATTCTTGCCAGAGCAGGAACCACTGATTGTTGGTCATGGCAGACAGTCTCTACGGGCCCGTCCAACGTAGCATCATCCAGGTACCAAATGTTGTGAGGGGCCATAATACTCCAGGCAAAGTGGTCTGTACCAAGAGCAAACACCGAAGGGTAACCCTGTTGGACCCCAGTGGCTGAATGTATGACCGTATCAGCAGCAAGGAGCATGCTCAGGGCTCCATATGACAGGTGGGCCAGCGAGTAATAGAGAGGGCTCGACCAGATGGTCATGGTGTATGCAGTTGAAGGCATTCCTCATGTCAAACTTGGCAATGAGGTGCCTGGAGTCCCTGGATGCCAGTTCTGGTGGGCAGCTATTGAAGAACTGCCCGGTTGTATGTGCAGCCCCCTCGCAGCCACCAGACACGCCGATACCCAGTTGCACTGGACTGAGCTCCTCGTCCAGTTCAGGTGTGATGGACCTGCAGACTACCTTAGCAGCCAGCCTCCAGAAGATATTGCCCACAGCGATGGGGCATATGCCACCCTCTTTCTTCCTGAGAGCAGTTAGGCTAGCCGAAAAAAAGAGGCCTTGGGCATGAGGGTTCAGAGCACCATGGATGAGCCTATTGGTGAGTGCCACAATTGCACTCAGAAGGCGGCGCCTGGCCTCAGCAGAGAGGGGGGATAGCAACTCCTTGAGGTGGCCAGGTTGGAGACGATCAGCACCTCCGCAGTTGCTGGCTGGGAAAGACTTGATGGCAGACATGATGTCTGCATCAGAAGCCACAAGGAGCAAGTGAAGATCAGGTGGTGGTATGGGTCTAAGGTCAGCGGGTGGCTCAGGGTACTTGAGTCACAGGGCAGCCAGGACTTCATCGGCAGGTTGGAGGACAATGTCCTCCGAGGCAACCATCCTGACTGCAGCCAAGACATCACCCATGATTAGTTTGACATTTACATGGTCACGTAAACGCTTAGCACTGGTGTCAAGGGTGGAGGATTGAAGACACCTGAAAGCAGAGGGTGTGCCGTCCTTCAGCGCACTTGGGATGGGCGCTTGCCCAAAAGTCGAAACATTGGCCTTGACAAAAGCTGCTACCAACAGGCTGCCTCGGTGAAATAAAAAAAAAGAGGTGCTCCCAGTTGCTCCCAGTGGTCAAAGTTTAAAATTCTGTGAAATAAAATGGAAGTATGGATTGACCTTTCAGTCACACTTGTCTATAAATAGATCAGGTTATTTCAAGAGGGAGATGGGGTGGTGCCATGTATTATCTCTTCTTGTGAAGCTAGTGCCAATTTCTCGCCATTTTTATTTATCTATTTTTATTTTATTTTTGGGGGGTTTATTTTTGAAAAATTGTGAGTGTACATTAAAGAGGTATGTGTAATTGTGTGTGTGATTGCATGACACAATTGCTCCAGGCTGGTTCGATGCGTTGTCGCCAGTGGAATGTGACAGTGGATTATGGTCCACAACCAATCCTTTTAAATTTTTCTTCTAAAGATCTGTTATTCCTCTCCGTGGTTTGTAAATAGTGTTGACTGATTGATATCAAGAGCTCGAGTATGTAACAATTTTGTTTTGGGGTCATAGTCCTGTATTTTGATAAAGGTTGAGTTCATTAAATGTTGAGACTACATACTTTCTGTGTTGTTCTATTCTGTTTGTAAAAGCTGAATGTTTATTGAGACTATCAGAAATTTCCATGTTTGTAAAACTGTTCTGACTAATGGAAATTAGGGTTGTAGCATTTGTTGTTTTGTAGATGTTGCAATAAAAGTGTTTGTTTTTTAAAAGAAATTCCATTTCCTTTTTTGAAAGTTAGTCTTCATTTTCGGAAGTTGTTCTTTTTTGTTGTTATTAATCAGACTACGTGTTAGTAAGTTGGGGATCACTAACTGTGGGGAAATGAAGATTTGTTACCATTGTTTTCTTATATTGCTCTCTCTCTCCCATATAAGTGCTGAGGGAAATGTGTGACTTATGGCAAATGAATTGAGTGTATGTTTCTCAGTGAGTCGAGATATGCAGCTGTACTCATTGCCATAGTCAGTAGTTGAAAGTTGAAGATTGAAAGAAAAGCTGCCATTAACAATATCTGATGGACAATAAAAAAAAATTGCTATTTTTTAAAGAATTTTAAAGAAATAACTTATGTCAAAGCTATTGTTGACAAAATAGGAAAACAATTAGGAACCAAGTGAATTATGTGTTATGTTTGTGTGGTTGGTTTGCATGATTGCCATAGTAGTCTGACAAGATGCATTGGACTAACCTTTATTGAAATACCAACCCTGTTAAGAGGGCTGGAGTGTTTTTTACTAAGTACTACATCACTCTACTTCTTAAGCAACTAGAAATGATGTCCTTCTCTTCCGAGAAACGAGAGTGGAATCTTTAAGAAAATCCTATCTCATTTAACCCTAAGTTGGCCAGTTTCTCCCAACTACTAGCACCAACCTAAGATAAAGAAAAACAGTACCTTGTGTCATTTAGGGGTCGGTATGTGTGGGGAGATTTTGCTACATAAATAAATATGAAGTGAGAATCTATTGATGTCGTACCTGCAGGAAGACAACATGAGTCAATGTATCAATATTCAATGATACACAAAATGAATTCATTGTTTCAGAGTGGCAATTAATTATTCAATTTTGAAGGGGCTGTGGAAAGTGTTCAAAGATAACACATGAACTTCATACTATAGGCAACAACAATAAATACTCAGTAATAAACATAACCTGGACCATTAGGACTTCTAATATTCCAGGCTGTGACTGTGGTTAAAAGTATAAATGCACTGCCGCAGCTATTGCAATATATATTTAATAAACCTCTTAAACACTTATCAACTGCAAACAAATTCCTAACTGACCAAAAAAGCATACTTTCAAAATCTAAACTATAATAAAGTAAGGAGTGCGGGACTGCATCCAGAATATATTTTTTTCTCCCGTTTGTAAAATAAGTTTGATTACTTTGAATAAATAATGAATGAATATTACATAATTTATCTACTTAATTTCGTTATTCTTGATTAAATAATTTTGTTGCTTATTTTAAGATTCACTTCTTTAAAATGTTCAAATGTCAACACTTCCGGTTAGTGATCATTTAAATAAACATTCATGTATTTCCATCACTAATTTTCTCCTAATGCAGTTTATATATAATATCGTCTTTTTTTAATGTATCATGGATTACGTTACTGATTACATAAGACAGTGTAACGCAGTCTTCATTCAATTTCTGTGTATATTGTCAATTACGATTTTATTTGATGTATCATATCTATATGCATATATACTTGCATATAATATCAATATGCACACTACACATGCTAGCAGAAAACACAAATATAAATATTGTTATACTTTGAGAGGATCATGCTACCAATAAAAAACACAGGCACCTGTTGGTTTTCACTTCAATTTATTATAAACTTTCAGTCAGTTAGTTTGATAATTGAATGGTTGTTTATTTGTTTATCATCAAAGCTCTTTCCTCACTATCTGTGACCTCCTCAGGGATTAATTTGTTATTTTGTGTCACCCCTTTGTTTTCTCCTAGCTCACAAAAACGAGATGGTGTAGGAAAGAACAAAGGAGAGACACAAAATAACAAATTAATCACTGATGGGGTCACAGAATGTGTGATGAAAGAGCTTTAACAATAAACAAATAAATAACTATCCAGTTATTAAACTGACTGGAAGTTTATAATAATTTGAAGTGAAATGTAACAGGTGCATGTGTTTTTATAGGCAGCATGACCCTCCCAAAATATAACAATATCTGTTTCAACAAACATTTTCAGATAAGAAACCTTGCAAAACCAATACAAAAACAAGGTACAAATATAAATATTTAACTTTAATCTAATTATCCATACTTTACCAACACCTGAATGATAAACAAACACATTGAAGTTCTTTCACTAATTACTGTCACCACTCCCTTTACTTTTGTTCTAAACCTGACAATAACTTACCAATATGCCAATTTGTTTATATATAAATTCCTTTCTTTTTATATACCATATATACTCGAGTAATAGTCAATCTCATGTAAAAGTCGACCCCCTATTTTTGGCCAAAAATTTTGGAATTTTCCATAGACATCATATAAAAGTTGACCCTAGTATTTCATGGATAACAGGTCAACATTTGTGGGTCAAGGTATCATCTTGAAAGTAAAAATAACAGTTATAAAATTGTTATAAATTGAATGCAAATTTATATTATTGCAAAATACATGATTGAAATTAAAATATTAACCAAATGGATCTGTTAAGTTTGATGGATACGAGTAAAAGAGTATGTGTAAATATTCATAAGAGCTACTTGGTCTTGTTTATATATTTTGTTATTTACTGGAATGTGTGTTTTGATGCATAGAATCTATAATACTAATGTAATTAATTTTTTGTTATTTGTTTAAAGATCAGTTGGGCTTCTGCTACTGATACAGTACTTTTGAATCTAGCTTTAATTTCATACTGTTCGAAAGTAGTATTCATATCATAGTAGACCCCAGAAATTTAACCTTAAAATGATTTTTAAAATGTTTGACTTTTACATGAGTATATACGGTATATCTATATTCCAACCAATTTATTCAACAACATTGCATAAGCTTAAAATACATACATACACACACAATCACCTGCATTTAAGACTCAATATAGATTAATCAACAAACACATCTGGTTCTTCCTCACAAATAGATTCTCCAGCCTTCTGATCTCCTACTACTACTCAGCCCTATATAAACTTGTATAAAGAAGCCAGATTCCACCATAAGAAGTAGCCAGATGAAGTGATTAAGCTGAAACTTGGAAGTTACTGCTCTGTTTCTACACAGCATATGAAATGATATATCAACAGAGTTCTATTATTGTATTGTGAAGAAGAAAACTTCGGACGTTAAATGAAGATGATGATAACGAAATCTACCAGAAAAATTAGGTAAATCATTTCCAAATATTGTATGTTGTTGTTTTAGTTTACACATCTTTCAAGAAACCCTTTTCAAGTATCTTATTCATTTTAAATTTAATAATTCGTGGAATAATTTAAGAAGTTTTATTTTGTCACATTTTTGCCATTGTCATTTCACAAATTGTCAGTAAGGTCAAAGACAGTGCTCTTCTCTATTTAGCTACATATTGAGTTCAAACCTTGCCAAGTACGACTTTACCACCAGCTTCTTAGTCATTTTGATTGCATTTTCATTGTATAATCGGCATTGCAGCCAGTGGTGTATTGGGGGAGCAGGGGAAGCAGTACCCTTTTCTTTGAACACAATCTTTAAAAGTGGTGCATAACAATTATTTAAACTCATTCTTCCCAAGTAAAATAAAAGTTGAGTCCGATTATTTTTTATTAATATTTGGGAATTTTTGGAATTTGATTGCACTTCCAGTGTTTTGAACTGTGTACTCAGTCTTCTGTGATACATTGGGTGCTGCAGGTAACCAAAATAAACTATGGTACCATAACCTACTCTCTGTCACTTGGTGACCTTGCAAAGTTTATCTTTTTCATGTCATAAATCACAAACTCAGGTTTCATACATAATGACACTGTTTATAAAACATAAAATTAATGAATGTAGAAGACGATTATATAATATATAATATAGTTAAGGAAATACTTCTCATCATATAAGAGAAATGGGCGTGCACTTACACTACTCATTTGTTGATAACCGAAAGTCAAAGATGAACTAAGGATCTTCGCAAGCCTTCCTTCAGTTTGTTCAGAAGATACATTAGGTTATCTTTATTGGTTTGAAGAACCATGAATCACAGGCAGCCGTAGATGGGTAAATGGCTTTTTGTGTGGAATTCCAGGCTCTTAAATTCCTAAGTTTTCTTCAGAACATGCACTAAAATGCTTAGATTGTACAAAACATAAACTGTCATCAATGGATTACAAATGAAAGTTTATACAAAAACTTGCCAAAGATAACAACTACAATTGCTTAAAGATTATTACAATTTGCAGGACATTGCTGGAGAAGTAAATAGGAAATTATACACAAGCTACTATTGTGGGAACCAACTCACGGGGAGATGCAGTACTGGAAGACTTGCTCAAACCTTCATCACTCAACTCTCAGACATTACAAACCTTGATACAGAGTAGTTGCCAGGTGCAATGGAAAATCATGAATTATGGAGAGACTTTGTCAGTAATATTCGACAGTGGTCGCAATCATGATGGTGATACATTCCTATAGTCTGTAAAGATATTGACAGAATATCTATATAGATAGACATAGATATGTTCCAAAAAATATGTACATTAGGTTCTGTAAATATTGTTAGGGAATTCTCACACAGCATTTGTTAACTTTGAACAATTTTAAGCAGCATAAGTTTTACATAATTCTTTTTTATGAATAATAATAATAATAATAATAATAATAATAATTGTTTCTACTTTAGGCACAAGGCCAGCAATTATCCAGTACATTACTGGTACTCTATTTTATCGACCCCGTAAGGATGAAAGGCAAAGTTAACCTCGGCAGGAATAATAATAATTAAAAAACAAAAAGGAAAAAAACAAACAAAAAAAACTAAGTCAGACATTCAAACGTTACAATGAAACTTATGTTTATTTTTTTAAGTTTTTATCTATTTGTTTGTTTATTTATTTATGTTCGTCTACAGCGTGATGGTGCCACGCTAAAATCACCGGGGGTGATGAAATCAATGGGGGTGATGAAATCACCGGTGATTATGTAACCATACATTCACCAATCCTCGATATGAGTGTTTAAATGTTGAACCTAAACAGTTCGAATAACGGTGAAGAGGAGACTGGAACGTCATGTGACAGACTCTCACCCAGCAAGTGCTCCCTGGCCCAGCAGCAGGGACCTGGCTGTCATCCAAATACTGCTGATGTTGGAGGAAGAAGAAGAAGGAAAGGGACAAGAACCAACTGGATGAAAGAATTGAATAGAACTGTCATGGAATGTTACCTGAAGAGTAACCCCATGGGAAAAGGCTATAGGAAACGGATGCATAACATCTGGAACGAGATTGGTCTATTTAAATTAGATGAACAAAAATTGGCTGAGCAGGGTCGGGTAATAAGAACTGATGGATGGTTAAGCGAGTTGGAACTGGAGGAACTGAGCAGAGAGATTAGGTTGGAAATGGAGAGTGGAGTATGTCAGGCATACCAGTGGGAAATGAAGGTGAAGAGGTTGAGAAACCTGAGGAAGCATCCGAAGCAGACAATGATCTGAATGCTGAAATAAATAACATCTGGAACAAGATACGGCCATTGAGGAAATGAATGCTGACGGGCTAGGACAAGATTTGGTTGATATCCTGAACTTAGTGGTAGATGAAATGAACAATGATAGTGGAAAACCTATGAACCTAAGATTTGTAGACAGGAAAAAGTTAAAAGAAACAACAGCTAAGGTAAACAAAGTCATTCCATACCTTGAGGCGAGGAACCTTCACCAATGCAACAATATCCTAAAAGCAACAGCAAATGCGGTGAGGAAATTACTTGGCATAAAAACGAGAGGAAACAACAAACAAGAAAGATCAGAACCTTGATGGATGAAACAACTGAATGGTCAAATCAAGGAAATGAGAAAAGACATTGGAAAGCTTGAGTCCCTACTGAATGGGACATTACAAAACATAGACACTAAAAATAGATTGGAAATAAAGTACAAAACTAGGGGGAAAAAGCTAAATATTATCATAGAGTAACTGAAGCAACGCATTGTAGCAAAAAGTGCAAAGATTAGGCGGTATTAGAGCAGAGTCAGTCAGTATAGACAACAACCAGAAAATGTTGTTTGGACAGCTTGAAGGGAAAGAAAGAGGCAACGACTTGATCCCTGAGGCGGAACAGACTAAGACATTCTGGAGAGGATATGGGAGCAGGATGTTGAACATAATAGTCAGGCAGTGTGGATTGACAAAAGGAAATTAGTAAAAAGGCTCACCAACAACCTGATTTGAGTATCACAGTTGAAACTCTTAAAGGGCAGGCCAAAAAAATGGAAATCACCAGGCCCAGATGGTGTGCAAGGGTATTGGATCAAAAATATAACATCCCTCCACCCGAAACTGACAACCATGTTCAATGACTGCTTGATATCGGGTGAGGTACCAGAGTTGTTGACAAAAGGTACCACAGTTATGGTAATGAAAGAGCAAATCAAGGGTAATGATGTTACCAATTATAGACCTATAACATGCCTGTCTGTAATGTGGAAACTGTTAACAAGCATTGTGTCTGAGGAAACCATCACCTCCACATAAACAACTTGTTACAGGATGAAGAGAAAGGATGCCGAAAGAAGTCCCGTAGTACAAAAGACCAGTTACTTATTGATAAGATGGTAATGAGGAATTGCAAGAGGAGACACACTGGTCTTGCCATGGGATGGATAGATTACAAAAAGGCATTCGACATGGTACCTCATTCTTGGATAACCAAAAGCCTAGAGATCTTCAACGTGGCAGATAACATCAGACAGTTGTTGAGCAAAAGTATGAAGTCCTGGAAAACAGAGTTAACATTGGGTGGAGAATCCTTGGGAGGCGTGAAGATCAAGAGAGGTATCTTCCAGGGAGATAGTTTGTCCCCTCTGCTGTTTGTCCTTGCCCTGATACCCCTAACCATTATATTGCGAAAAGTGAGAGCAGGATACAAGTTGGGAAAAGGAGAGCTTACCATCAATCACCTCCTCTTCATGGACGATCTTAAACTCTTTGGGAAGAGTGAGAAGGAGTTGGATGTACTTGTTGACACTGTCCGTATTTTCAGCAATGATATATGTATGGAATTTGGTATTAATAAGTCCTAGTGATGAAGAGGGGTAAATTGAGCAGAAGCAACGGAATCCAGGTACCAAGAGATGATAAAGGAAATTGACACTGAAGAAGGATACAAATATTTAGGTGTTCTGGAGGCAGATGACATCAAGAACAAAAAATGAAGTAATTGATAAGATCTGAGTACATTAGGAGAGTAAGGAGCATATTGAAATCACATCTAAATGTAGGAATGTCATAAGTGCAGTGAATTCCCGAGCTGTGTCTATTATTAGGTACAGTGGAGATTGGTGGAGTACAAAGGTGGAGATTGGCAGTATCAGTGGAGGGTCGGACGCCCTGCTTTCCAGCATAGTTACGTCCCTTTACGATCTGAGTTCAAATCCCGCTGAGGTTGACTTTGCCTTTCATCCTTACGGGGTCGATAAAATAAAGTACCAGTAATGCACTGGGTAATTGCTGGCCTTGTGCCAAAAGTAGAAACAATTATTAGGTACAGTGCGGGAATTCTGAAATGGAATGTTGCTGAACAAAAAGAAATGGATAGGAAGACTAGGAAGCTATTGACTATCTACATGTTCCACAAGAAGAGTGATGTTGATAGACTCTACTTAAAGAGATCTGAAGGTGGAAGAGGTCTTATCAGCATAGAGGGCTGTGTTCAGATGGAGAAAAACAACCTGCACAAATACGTGACTGACAGTAAGGAGCCAATACTCAAAATTGTACTGAAGGAGAAGACAATAGACCAGGGGATGTCCAAGGAGGAAATAACAAGAAGGAGGAAGAGCAACCTTCATGAAAAATCCCTTCATAGTACCTTCTTTAAGAAAACTGAATTTAGAGATCCACAGACATGGAACTGGTTAAAAAGTAGAGACCTTAAAAAGGCTACAGAAGGAATTCTAATGGCTGCGCAAAAGCAGGCCCTCAGAACAAGTGGGTGAAACACCATATTTACAAGGAGGAGGCTAGCCCACTGTGTAGGATCTGTGGAGAGAGAGAGGAGACTGTGGCTCACATTGTATCCGAGTGTAAACACCTAACCCAGACTCACTATAAAGGCTGGAGACATGATGTGATAGGCAGAGTGATCCACTGGCACCTATGCAAAGCAAACAATTTACCACATTCTGAGAAGTGGTATGAGCATAAGCCAGAGTCGGTGATAGAAAATGATCAGGTGAAGGTACTATGGGATTTTAGGATACCGACGGACAAGAAATTAGAACACAATAAGCCTGACCTGGTGGTTTTGGACAAGGAAAAAGGATTGTGCCTGATTGTAGATGTAGCCTGCCCATTTGACACGAGAGTGCAAGAAAAGGAGAGGGAGAAAATTAACCGATACCAGGACTTAAAGTGGGAGGTAAAAAGGATTTGGAACTGCCATGAAATCAAGGTCGTCCCGATTGTCATAGGAGCACTAAGTACTATCTCAAAGAGTTTCCAAGGATGGTTAAAGAAAATTATTCCAGCCCCGCTTTTTGGAACACTTCAAAAGGCATGCTTGCTGGAAACAGCAAGAACCCTCCGATACGTCCTGAATGTCTGAGGCTGCAGGAAGTGGCTTGATATTCATTTCAACAAACTTTCCAGTTAAATAACATCAATGACTGAGACTCAAAAAATAATAATAATAATAATGAAATAATGGTTTCTGATTTAGGCTCAAGGCCAACAATTTCAATAGAAAAGGAAAGTCGATTAAATCGACTCCAGTGCATTACTGGTACTTTATTTTATCGACCCCGTAAGGATGAAAGGCAAAGCTAACCTCAGTGGGTTTTGAATTCAAAATATAAAGGGCCGTAACTCTATGCCACAAAGCAGAGTGTCCAACTCTCTACCGATACTGCCAATCCACTGCCCTTTATAATAATAATAATAATAATAATAATGATTTCTTTATTAACCACAAGGGTTGACACAAAGTAGACATTAAGGACAGTACAGGACAATACAGGACGGTACAAATGGGCATTTCTGCATGTAAAAAAAACAAAAAACAGAGGATGTAACAAAAAAAGAACAATGAAAAATTCCCCAATAGGGGGAGACTTCCGAGGGCCATCGTGGAGAAAGTCCATTAAAAAAAGCCACGGTGACCCTGACCACCAAGGCAAGTGCCCTCTCCCAGTTTTCCACCTTCAATTTACAGGCACATACTCAGAGTAGGTCCATTCACTCGGGCCATTCTTGCCTCTCTCCCCCATCTTTCAACAAAATGCTGGGAAGAGAGCACCTCCCTCTCTACTCTGAATTTTCTTTTCAAGTGAAATTTGAAAAAGTTAATCAGGGCATCACCGAAGAGGTAAGTGCTCGTCTTCAGCCCTTTCAGAGGCATCCACCATACTATCTCTTTCGCCTTGGCCACCAGACAGATAAAAACTGCCTGCCCTTCCCGGCTAAAGGAAGAGGGCGGGGCAATCCTCACGATGGACTCAGCTGATAGCCGGATCCGTTCTACACGTGACAGCAGGTGTTCAACATAAACCCACAAGTCAACAATGTTCAGACACTGGACGAGTGCATGCAGGATGGTTTCGTCGCCCTGCGCGCATCTCGGACATGCCCGGCTGACGGCACCTCCATGCCTGTAGAGTTTATCCCGAACTGGCAAAGCTCCTCGGTAGCCAGGCCAGGGATTTCTGGAAATTGTTCATAGGCCCCGGCCCAAAAGTTCTTCCGAAGAGATTGGCTAGTTGATTTTCGTTGATGCCTAGAGTTTCCCCAAGTACGTCGTCGCTCTTCCCCTCCACTAATCCTCTATAGAACGCCAAGGTGGAGTTTCCACCAATCACATTGCCCGACTGGTCAAGGGCCGTGAGCGCCTGAAGACATTCCAGTCTCCAAGCGGTCCCTCTTGGTCTTTGCTTGACCCAGGACTGCAGCTACGTCAAGGAGACGAGCTGGGGAATAACACGTCTAGCAAACGGCGACCACACCTGATCACTGTTGAGGAAGAGGTGGAGATGTCATAGCCTGAGCGCGTGTCTGCGCATCATTAGCCACAGCATGCCCAGCCCTCCATGTAGTGGGTGTTGACAGCAGATGGACCGCCTGACCATTGGAGCGCGTCCCTTCCACAAAAAGCGAAAGAGCAAATGCTCCAGTGCAGTCAGGCGAGGCTTAGGACAAGTCACGACGGTCAGACGGGAGTAGATGACGGACGCGATGTACGCATTTGCCACCTCCGCTCGGCCTTTCAGGGATAATAATAGCTTCTAATTTTGGCATAAAGCCAGCATTTTTAAGGGGAAGGGAAAGTTAACTATATTAAGCCTAGTATTTCATTCTACTTTATTTTATCAGTTCTGGAAGGATGAAAGGCAAAGGTAATTTTGGCAGAATGTAAAAAGCTGGAACAAATACTGCAAAGTTTTTGTCTGATATGCTAATGATTCTAGAAATCCCCCACCCAAACAATCATAATAATAATGGTTTCTGATTTAGGCACAAGGCCAACAATTTGGGGGAAGGGGAAAGCTGATTAAAATGACCCCAGTAGCTTACTAACACTTTATTTTGAATAATAATAATAATAATAATTGTTTCTACTTTTGGCACAAGGCCAGCTATTACCCCAGTGCATTACTGGTACTTTATTTTATCGACCCCGTAAGGATGAAAGGTAAAGTTAACCTCGGCGGGATTTGAACTCAGAATGGCAAGGGCTGTAACTCTATGTGTCAAAGCATGGCGTCCGACCCTCTACCGATACTGCCAATCCTAATAATAATAATAATAATAATAATAATAATAATATTTTATCGACCCTGATAAGAAGAAGAAGAAGAAGAAGAAGAAGAAGAAGAAGAAGAAGAAAAGATACCATCATGACTAGTTAAAGGCATTACACTCCTACTTCCGAAGAATGATGAGACAAACAATCCCAAAAATTACAGACTGATAACTTGCTTGACCACAATGTATAAAATTTTAACATCAGTCCTAACTGAATATACATATGATCACCTGATAACAAATGACCTATTTCCCATTGAGCAGAAAGGGTGTAAACAAGGCTCATGTGGCTGTAGGGATCAGCTTTTGGTTAACAAAATGATACTGGAAGATTGTCATAATAGACACAAAAATCTATCAATTGCTTGGATAAATTACAAAAAAGCATTCGATAGTTTGCCACAGAGTTGGATTGAAAAATGTTTAGAGATTTTCAAAATATCTCCCGTTGTCAGGAGGTTTTTGTCATTCAGTATGAAGACATGGAAAACGACACTCCTTTTGAATAGTGAAAAAAAAATCACTGGAAGCTGGAGAAGTTAATATTAATTGTGGAATTTTTCAGGGTGAATTTTTATCACCGCTTTTATTCTTCATCACACTTATACCATTAAGTAAAATGCTCAATCAAACAAAACATGGATATAAAGTCTATGACAAAACCATTAATCACTTGTTCTACATGGATGACCTGAAACTATTTGCAAAAAATGATGAGCAATTGCAAGAGCTATTATCCACTGTGAAGCAGTTCAGTGATGACATTAAATGGAGTTTGGACTAGATAAATGCGCCAAAGCAACGTTCACCAGAAGAAAGCTGCTGAAAAGTTCAGACATTAATCTTGATTGGGGGAATGTGATAAGAGAACTTGATCAAGAGGAAACTTACAAATATCTAGGTGTTTGTGAAGGAGACGGAATCAAGCACTCAACAATGAGGGAAAGGATAAGGAAGGAATGTTACCGCACCGTAAGAGCAATCTTAGAACGGAATTGAATGCAAGGAATAGGATCGATGCCATAAACACCCTTGCCATACCAGTAGTAACCTACAGTTACAATGTCATCAACTGATCAAGCACAGAGATCAGTAGACTCGATACAAAAATTAGAAAATTCTTAACCATGCACAGAATACATCACCCTAAGGCAGATTCAGATAGAATATATCTCCCTAGGAAAGAAGGAGGACGTGGGTTAATCCAGTTAGATATTGCGTTGAAAACTGCAACAATTGGATTATCTACATATCTAAGGGAATCACATGATTGGATGATCAAACTCGTTTTGAAACACGAAAGCATCAAAAGATTGAACTCCATTACAAAAGATGCACAAAGATACAGTAATAGACTGCAAATTTCAGAAGTTCCATTTACTGATGAAATGAAAAACACAGAAAAAGCAAAGCAGGTAAAAGTAACTGGAAAGAAAGAACTGCTACAGAAACTGGCTAAGAAATGGCAAGAAAAGCCTCTGTATGGAAAATACCCAGAAAGAGCTAACAATCCTGATGTTGACAAAACTTTAATCCATCAGTGGTTGGCATCCTCTGGACTGAAATCGGAGACTGAAGGACTAATTATATCAGCACAAGATCAGTGTCTGCCAACAAAAAATTGATGCAACCCATTATGCCGTGTATGTAAAAAACAACTAGAGACCATTGATCATATAATTTCAATGTTCAGTCCTATAGCTCCAACCAAATACCTAAACAGGCACGACAGAGCTGCACAATACTTACATTGGATAATGTGTAAGCATTTTGACCTGCCCCATCAAAAGAATTGGTGGGAGCATCAACCACCTCCCATACTAGAAAAAGATCACATCTCAATCTTGTGGAACTTTAGCATCCAAACAGACCGAAAAATAGATGCAAATAGACCTGATATAATTGATATGTCCGTTCCAATAGACAAGAATGTATCTATAAAAACATTTGAAAAATTGAGCAAGTATAAGGACCTGGAGATAGAAATTGGAAAAATGTGGAAATTGAGAACTAAAACAATACCAGTGGTTGAAGGCGCTCTGGGAATGATACCTAAGGGTTCTAATGATTACTTATCGTAAATCCCAGGAAACCCGCATATAGGAGAAATACAAAAGATAGTACTAATGGGAACTGCCCATATACTAAGGAAGATTCTGTCAATATAAGTACATCACAAGTCTAAACACCTAAAGATGCATGTGTGAATATGTGTGTTCTTTCTTGAACATGGCAGACCTTGTTGTCTCTTGAGGTCACTGGTTGTGACTTGGTGATAACTCATATGAACATAAAGCAAGATAAATGCAACTGTAATAATAATAATAATAATAATTGTTTCTAGTTTTGGCACAAGACCAGCAATTATCCCAGTGTATTACTGGTACTTTATTTTATCGACCTCGTAGGGATGAAAGGCAAAGTTAACCTCGGCGGGATTTGAACTCAGACCATAAAGGGCCGTAACTCTTTGCTGCAAAGCATGGCATCTGACCCTCTACCGATAAGCAGATGTGGATCGTCTTTACCTTCCTAGAACTCAAGGAGGGCGTGGCCTGATCCAATTTGAACTTGCTTACAAGACCACCATCATTGGACTGGCCAAATACCTTGAAACAACTAACGACTGTATACTGAAACTTGTTGAAAAGCATGAGAGAAGTAAGAAGCTTCATTCTATCTTGAAGGAGAGCAAAAAATATGCTACTGATCTCATGCTTGATACCCAGGCTGGACAGATTAAAGAAACTGTTGCAACTGATGCTGCTAGGCACATAAAATCACTGGCAAAAGCAAAAAGGCAAGGACAATTAGCATCAAATTGGGATCAGAAACCTCTGCATAGCAAACAAGCTGATGTTGACCAAAAGCACACCCATCAGTGGCTATGTAGTTCAGGGCTAAAGGCCGAGAGTGAAGGCTTCATCTTAGCTGCCCAAGATCAAAGCTTATTGACTTGTAATTACCAGGCCAATGTGATGAGAAACGGAACAAACCCAAAGTGCCGATTCTGCAATGCTGAAGTTGAAACAGTGGATCACTTAGTCTCTGGATGTAAAGTTTTAGCACCAGTAGAATACAAATATAGACATGACAGAGTTGGCCAATATCTACACTGGGTAATATGTCGGCATTACAAAATAAAAGCTGAAGACAAGTGGTACAATCATCATCTCTGGGATTTTCCTGTACATACTAACAGGACCATAAAAGCAAATAGAGACATCATTGTAAAAGATCAACATAACAAGGTCTGTTTATTGATAGATATGAGCATCCCATGTGATCACAATATCGTGGCAAAAGAATTTGACAAGCTACGAAAATATAAAGATCTGCTTATTGAAATTGAGAAAATGTGGCACATCAAGGCCGTTACAATATCAGTGATTGTAGGAGGACTGGGAATGATCAAGAAAGGAACAGAACAATATTTGCGAATGATTCCTGGTTTACCCTCTCTGCACGAGGTGCAAAAAAAATTGTTTTGACTGGTACTGCACACGTATTGAGAAGAGCACTATCTCTGTAAGATTGACTTCCCTCCTTGTATTTACATATGCATATGCACATGTGTATATATATATATGTATACTGTTTTTGTTTTTGTTTTTTGTTTTTTTTTATTATAATCAATGTGCTGTATTAACTGGCTTACCAATGTACACTGTGAATTTATTTGCCCTAGGTGTCAGGAAGACACTCAGCATATATCTCAGAAACAATAATGAAAGAAAATAAAAATAATAATAATAATAGTAGTAATAATAATAATAATAATAATGGTTTCTTTATTTTAATAATGGTTTCTTTATTGGCCACAAGGGCTAACATGAAGAAAAAATAATAATAGTAATAAGATAGTACTAATGGGAACTGCCCATATACTAAAGAAGATTATGTCAATATAAGTACATCACAAGTCTTAGCACCTAAAGATGCATGTGTGTGTATGTGTGTTCTTTCTTGAACATGGTGGACCTTGTCTCTTGAGGTCACTGGTTGTGACTTGGTGATAACTCGTATGAACATAAAGCAAGATAAATGAAAAACAAAAATAATAATAATAATAATAATAATTCAATCATTTCCAGGAAGATGTTAATATCCTCAATGAAAAATATAAAATGTTTTTCTAAACTATTTATATTTGGAACATTAACAGCTGCTTGCTTGATTATTTTGGTTTCCTGTAAGTATTTATATCTATTTCTTCTACACCAATACCCGCTCTTGTTTTTTTTTGTTTTTTTTTTTGTTTATAAAGAAAGAGAGATCAACAACAATATAAATTTGCTACCCATTAACTTATTATGTTCTGTACATATATATAAAAAAAAACATAAAATATTTTAGAAACACCATGTTTTAAGGTGGAATAACTAAAATTCCTGACAGCATTGTTTCATAGATCCTAGAACAATAAATTTTTCTAATGATATATGACTATATGCATATATATTTTTTTTATTTGAATTATTGATACTCTAGACAAACATCCATCGAGCTTTTTTACTGAGAAACATATTCATCATACATATATATTTATGATAATTTAAATGAGTATATATCTGCTCCAAATTCTTAATTGTCACAGTGGGATGGGGGGGGGGGCAAAAATAAAGTCATGGGTGTGTGACAGCTTTTATGTTTCTACTGTTCACAGTGTGTACACCCTATGGAGTTTCCACCAATTCCTTTTCAACATATTGAGCAGGGCCATTTAGTTTTACTTTGAGGCACTCTGATTCTAAATTTTGTTTGCATGCCTGGAACTTTTAGTTGAGTTCTTCTATAGTTTCTGCTATGAAGGCTAGATCATTATCATATAGATGTTCCCACAGTCATCCAGTCTTGAATGATACTTTACAACCATTCCTAAGCACTTTACCAATTCACCACTAGTATAGCCGTTTTGATTCTGAAGATGGAGCTGTGAAGGCTTAGAAACATTAATACACACATAGATTTAGGAACGCTACTGTTCCAAACTAGACCTAAAAATCTAATAAGGAAATACAAAAAATGCTCAAACTGTAACACAGTCAGGTTTTCAATATCATACACATGCACACATACCTATGCATAGAGATAAATAAACAGATTCATAAATAAATACAAAAGAAGCAACATCCGGTGAAAAATACACAAATCACACACATAGTAAGATACATAAACATAATCCAAATACAGAATCAATGAATACATCATTTAAAAGAAATTTAGTTACAGAATAAATGAATACATCATTTAAAAGAAATTTAGTTACACAATAAATGAATACATTATTTAAAAGAAATTTATATAACCAAACATTTGTATCACATCTAACCACAATTATATAAAATATATTACAAAAGCATCAAAATGAAAGACCTGAACAACACGTAATCACAAACTTGCAAGCCACAGAACCTACATCAGTCAACGAGGTCCTTGCTACTGTTGACAACTTGCTAAGAGTGGCTTTAAATGTCACTTGGAGAGATCATCAGACCAATGAGCAACTGTATGAAAACCTTCATCCAGTATCATTAAAGAGCATAGAATCAGATTTTCAGGGCATTGCAGGAGAGTAAAGACGAAATTGTCAGTGAAGTTCGTTTGTAGGAGCCTACACAAGGAAGAGCTAGCAGAAGAGAACAATCTAAGTCCTATATCAAGCAAATTTGTGATGACATAAACTGCAACCATTTTGACTTGCCAAATATGACAACAGAGAGTTAAGGGAATCCGTGCAAGTAATGTGACCTATTGATATTGATTGAAATAATGCTTGCAAGAGTGTTTGGTTATTCTAGTGCCTCAGCTTTACAATCACCTGGAGCAATGCCACGGGAGTGTTATCTTTCTTCAAAAAATATTAGAAGGGAAACTCGAGTGTGTATGTCTTCTCCCATTTTTTTTCTCGTTTTATGTTTTCTTTCTTTTCTTTTCTCTGTTTCGCTGATAATTTTCTTACAGTCAATTATTTATCTTTTAATGATTTATAACCATATAAGATAGAATATGAATATACACAGATGCAATAACAACACCCACACATAAACACACACTAGTGACCTAAGGTAGAATATAAACACATAGACACACACAAACTCAGACCCAAACACATGACCACACACCACACAGAATATATGCACACAAACACATGCATAAACAGAGACAACAAAAAATGAATAAATAAATAAATAAATAAATAAAATAAAAATATTATAATAACACAATGGGCGGAGACATGGAAACATGATAATCACTGAGGATGTCACAGATATGTGTGACAAAAGAACTTTGAGAAACTATATTTATATTTATATTTATATTTTTAATTGTTGGTCAATTAATGATAAACATTGATTGCCAGCTAAATTATTTATAGAAATATAAAAATATACTGAAGCGAAAACCAAACCAAACAGTGAGTGTGTTTTACTACATTTTTCTGGCAATATTAGGACAAAATGACCTTCTCCAATTATAACAACTAGCAGAAAAACCACCCTTCGGGTGGGTTTCTGCTAGCTTGTGTAGTGTGTATATTGATATTATATGCAAGTATATATACATGTAGATATGATACATCAAATAAAATCGTAATTGACAATATAAACAGAAATTGAACGAAGACGTTGTTACACTGTCTTATGTAATCAGTAACGTAATCCATGATACATTAAAAAAAGACGATGTTATATATAAACTGCATTAGGAGAAAATTAGTGACAGAAAATGAGTATGTTTATTTAAGTGATCGCCACCGGAAGTGTTGACATCACACACTTTCTCTTTCTATATATATGGTAGTTGAAGTGGTGGTGGTGGTGGTGGTAACGATATACCGGAAGTGCAACTTTGAAAAGAAGTCAATTTTAAATTATTTATTTTTACGAAATTATTTTTGTTCACGAAATTTAGTAGATAAATTATGTAATATTCATTCATTATTTATTCAAAGTAATCCAACTTATTTTACTAACGGGATTAAAAAAAACGTACGCAGTCCCGCAGACCTTCCATTATTATAGTTTAGATAGGGAAATAAAAGTTATCTATAGAAATAACCCTAGGCTCTAAGTCATGGCTGGACTTTCCCCTAAGCTATATGAAATTGAGGCCCTTCTCTAGAAAAAATATAATCAACTCTAATTATAATTGATTATAATCAATACCTAAAGAAATGGAATTAGATTTGTTTAATTGGTATTGATTTAACTCTTTATATTATTCTATATTTACTTTTACATTACTCTATATTTACTTTTGTATTTTCGTGGTAAAGGCTTTATCTCACATAATTATCTCAAATAATATCGAATCTATGAGATTTTGATATTATCTATTTTGAGAACAATATCTTAACATCAGTATGAGTAGCCGGTTACAGTCGGTTTTAACAGAAAATGGTGACAGAATTATGGCCAGATTTGGCTGGTTTAAATGCTAAATTAGAATTTAGAAATCGGTTTCTTATTTAGACCTAAAATAGAAAGTATTTAATTATGGTGGAATCTGGTAATTTGTTTCTTAAAAAGTATTAGAGAGGGGTTCTGATGCCCCTTGTTGTATGTAACCAATCAAAACTCTTTGTGTTGAATTGATGGCTTTTTTTTTCGCTTTGATTGTATATTTCTGTGTTATATTTAGAAGGTTCCATGAATTCTATTTTTATGTGAAACAACATGATTATAATATCTTACTAATGAATTCTTGTTATAAATGCAAATGAAATAATTAAAATAATTAAAATAGATATATTTTGATTTTTCCAGGTAAAATTATTTTTCGTTGTGATCTGGAGAACCTGTCATATTTAAACAATTCACCTGGGTCCGAATTTCAACAAAGAAATAAACTCTTGAAAGAAACGTGCAAGAAATATAATTCCAAGGAAAGAAAAAAAACACCTACATTATTAATCTATATACCGTTGAATTTGGGTTACTGTAAAGTTCCTAAAATAGCTTCGTCATATTGGACACGATTTTTCAGTGCTCTGGGAGACACATCAAAGGAAAATAATCCTTTTGATCAAATTCGTTTCAAGGTACATCGCATGCGCCTAGTAAATATTACAAAATCTACAAAAATTAATAAAGCAATAGAAAATAAGCTAATTGTTACTCGCAACCCTTACAGCCGCCTCTTTTCAGCATATGTTGATAAAATAGTCTTGTCTGAGCAGTGGAAATATTATGGCCGACTTATCATAAAAAATTATAGAGGTAAAGCAAGTCCATATTCTCTGAAATGTGGTAATGATGTCCAATTCCATGAATTTCTCGAATTTGTAGTTGATAACCGCTCTGACAATTATAATCCACATTGGCAACCAATTACTAACAAATGCAATCCTTGTGATGTCATGTATAATTTTATTCTGAAGCAAGAATCTCTTGAAAAAGACAGAGATAACTTCATTCGTAAACTCGGTATAAAAAGAGATAATATTTTAAATTATAATAAACTCTCCCACAAAAACTTCAGCATTCATGCTCTCCGTGATCTAACTATGACATCAATTGTGCATTACAGAAATAAGTCACCTAAAATGTGTTATATAGAGAAATTATTATTCACAAAGCTATTTTTAGCTTTCCAAATTCAAGGGTATATTCACAGAGATACTGACTTCAATGATGAAGACTTTGAAAATGCAACAATTTCAGATCCTGAATCTGTAATATCAGCATTCATCAAAATCTATAACAATAAACCAATAGAAAGTCACAAAGAATGGGAAAATCAACGGAAAATGTATTTTGTAAAGGCCTACCAAAATATAGATTTAGGAATTTTAAAAAAAATTCAAAATACGTACTTTTTAGATTTCAAAATGTTTGATTACAATCTAGAACCAGATAGAACTTATAATCTATAATGATTTTATTTATTTGAATCGAAATGATTTTCTTCATTTGACTGACAATAATTTTTGTACCTACCTTGTGCGGAGATCAAGGTTGTTTTCCATAAAAAAAAACGTATTGCTGATATAGCAGTAACATCATATAATAATTGATGAGCATTTTAAAGGTTGTGAAATTGGAAGTAAAAGTTGTGAGTTTAAACCTAGACAGGCTATGTGTTTATACGTAAATAAATGGCACTTGAACTGTTCAAAGTGTAGTGTTGCACACAGCATATGAAAAATGAGGTGGAAGTTCAAACACTTTCAGTGGTTAGAGTGGTCATTCTTCTAAAATGTACAAGGAACTAATAACCATAAAGAATAAGATACTAACAGTGCTCCAACAATTTTGTGAATTATGCTCAGATTGAATACTAACAGAAAAATTCCAAACACGGAAGCAGGGACTAGAAAGAAGGGGTCTCAGAGTCAATCTGACAAAGACTAAGGTCCTTGTAAGTAGACGGAAAAACAGAACCCAGATCCCCTCAGGGAAATGGCCTTGCTCAGTATGCAGGAAAGGTGTAGGTAGGAACTCCATCCTCTGCCCCAAATGCAAATTATGGGTGCACAAGAGATGTAGTGGTATCTCAGGAAGTCTAGCTAAGAATGTAGGCTTTACAATGTAGCAGTTGCAACGGGACATTAAGAAGCAAATAGCCACAGGAAACAAGCACTACCAAATTCTGGGAGAGCTCTGTAGATACAGTAGACAGTTTCTGCTATCTAGGTGACTGAATTAGCAGCGAAGGGGGTGTTCTGAAAGTACAGTAACCAGGGTAAGAACAAGATGAAAGAAATTCAGGGAGTTACTACCACTGCTAGCTGCAAAAAGCTTTTCCCTCAAGATGAAAGGCAGACTGTATGATGCATGCACACGAACAGCAATGCTACATGGTAGTGAGACCTGGGCGTTGTGTGCAGAATACTTGCGCAGATTAGAAAGAAACGAAGATTGCATGCTCTGATGTGTAATAGTATTATACTCAAATGGCAAAGCATAACCAAATTAAGAGAGAGACTAAGCATAAGAGGAATCAAATGCTGTGTGCAAGAGAGGAGATTGCGTTGGTATGGACATGTGATGCATATGAAGGATGACAGTTGCATAAAAAGGTGCAGAGCAGTAGAAGTCGATGGAAGCCTTGGAGTGGGGAGACTCAAGAAGACCTGGGATGAGGTGACAAAAGCTGATCTTGCCCAATTGCACCTCTCAAAGGCAATGACACAGGACCGAGACCTCTGGTGTTACGCAGTAATACAAAAGACCCGAGTTCTCACGGGTACAAGCCAAAGCTGAAGCATATACACAGTATGCCCCCACACCCCTCCCACTGTAAATTGGTCATGTAGGTGTCACGACAAAAAGCATCCAGTCCACACTGTAAAGTGGTCATGTAGGCACCACAGAAAAAAGCACCCAGTACTCACTGTAACTGTGGTTGGTATAGGAAGGGCATCCAGCAGTAGAAACCAAGCCCAAACCAGTCCTGTATGAGCAAGACATGGTCACCTGACCTGGCACTGCCCACAACAGGACAACCTGTCTAATCCATGCAAGTGTGGCAACATTGACGTAAAACGGTGATGATGAGGATGATGATATATATATATATATATCGTCATCATCATCATCATCATTATTTTATGTCCGCTTTTCCCTGCTTGCAAGGGTAGGATGGGTCCTATTCAGCACAGCATCTCTCCATTTGTCCCAATCCCTTGTCATCTCCTCTGCGAGCTTCAGCGATCTGAGGTCAGCTCTCACCACCTCCGCCCATGATTTTTGTGGTCTTCCTCTACTGCATCTTCCTTCTACTGGCATTTTTTGGCACTTCTTTACCCAGCAGTCTTCTCTCCCGCACACTACAGTGTATCCTTCTAATACCCAGTTTCTCTCTCAACTCGTCTATGCTTGGTTGTTCAAGCACATTGACGTTGCACATCCAATGGAGCATGCTTGCTTCATTTCTCTCCAGCCATCGCATATCCTCCACAGTTGCTGCCCATGTCTCACTACCATGCAGCATCACGCATCTCACACAGGCTTCATATAACCGGCCTTTCGTTCGTATGGAGAAACCCTTCTTTGTCAACAGAGGAAGCAGCTCCCTAAACTTCTTCCAACCCGTCCTTATCCTAGATACTATGGCCTGAGAGCACCCTCCTCCCTTGCTAATCTGATCACCTAGGTACCAGAAGCTATCAACCACCTCTATAGATCCTACCTGCATTTGAAAAATGTGTCTATTATTGCAACTTCTACTGTCAAATGTCCCTGAACATCTACTGCATATGTAGTTTTCCCTACCTGTTAGTTTGCGTGCTATCCCACTACATCTCTTGTGTACCCAAGATCTACATTGTGTACATTTTATAGAATTTATGCCAACTCCTTTTCTACATAACGAACATGGCCATTTCCCTGATGGAATCAGAGTGTTGTCCTCTTTTCTACTTATCAACACTTTAGTCTTAGCTAGGTTCACTATCAGTCCTCTTGCTTCCACTTGTTGTTTCCATAGCCAGAATTTATTCTCTAGCTCCTCTACTGATTCTGCTATAAGTACCAGATCGTCAGCATAGAGAAATTCCCATGGGCAGCCAGTCTTAAACACCTCTGTTATGACTTGGAGAACTATAATGAACAAGAGGACCGAACCCGGATGTACTCCTACTTGTATCTGGATTTCCTCACTAAAATCCATTCCTACTCTCACTTTACTGACAGCACCCCTGTACATAGCTTGCACTGTCCTCACAAGCCATTCCTCTACATCTAGTTTCCTTAGGGACCACCAGATGACAGATGGGGGTACTCTATCAAAGGTCTTCTCTAGGTCAACAAAACCTAAGTATAGTGGCTTATTCTTCTCTAAGAACATCTCATATAATTTGACCCTTTCTCTAATTATTTGAGCTAGTATTCTTTCTGCCACTTTCATAATCTGATCCATCAGTTTTATGCCCCTATAATTGCTCCTCTCCAGAGCAGCCCCTTTACCTTTGTAGCAATTTATAAGAATACTGCTGCACCAATCTTTAGGTATGAGTCCACCATATATAGCTTGATGGACGATGCGTGTTTAACAGGGTGGTTTTAAGAGTAGATGTATCACCACGAAGAATTGAGGTTAGGCTGTAAGTCTCAGGTTCTGTTGCTGCTGTGATAAAACCTCTAGAAGGAATCCTTCCATATCACATTTAAAGGTATTGCTGTGGTAACAGCATCACAAGACTCTACGATGTTTTTTATGTTAGTCATATCGACAAAGAGTAACATGATAATAATGTCAACAAGGAAGAATGTTCGTGAGATGAAATGTATGTCTATTTTATTGTAGCACAAAGTAATGTTTGTTAAATTGTATGGTTGAAGTTAAACATAAAATGGTTACAAAAGGAATGTGGCATTGTGCCAGGCCCAAGCGAAAATCTCACCGTTACATTGTTTGTGTTGGTCCTTCGGCGTTTAAGCAGCAAGAGAATAAGTGATCTTTACATTAGCATGGTCAGGATGCAAGAGAGAGATTTCTCAAATCGACGCGGGAATTTTCCCCTTGGGGCGCGTAGAGATACATTCTCTTCCGCTGGCGGTCATTGGCTGGGCTGAGCCAAATAACGCACGGAGAATGTATGTGAGCCCGCGGAATGTAGGTCACTACAATACCCCCTTCTAGTCGTAAGACGATACAGATTATTGAATCAGCAGAGAAAAATGCTGAAAGTGCACCTCAATGAAAAAAAAATTGAATAAAAGAATGTATGCAAGAAGAAAAATGAGGCGCTAAGGGCCGTGTTGAGCCTCTGTGTCAAATGACTAGCTGTTTTGTAGTTTATACGTGACCACCAGGGGTCTAACAGAAAACGGATAAAGTCTGACATGGGCGAAGTTGCTGTTCTTGCATTAAATGTTAATGGTAAGTGTTGTACCAGTAGCTGTGGGTGAAGCTGTTATGGTAGTTTACCAGTGCTGGCAGGAAGATGATATGTAGGCGAGAAAATGTCGGCCTCCCAGATGTATTGCCGAAAGTGCTAGGCAGCCAGGAAAAAATGGCTGGTTGCTTTGAAAAGAAAAAAGCAAGTTGAATCTGTAGGTGGGTAGTAGAAATGGTGGAAATGCTGACAGGTCCAGTTCCATTTGTTGTTTTCCCAGTGAGTCGGGTAAAGTAACAAGATGGAGGTTGTTATGGACGATGAGTGTGCAGCGAGATGCGAAACTGTTTGAGTCCAGCTGCGATTAGTATTCTCGTGTTGCGGTGCAGGTGAGTTAAGCTGCAAAGTGTCGATAGTTTGGTGTCTCCACAAAGTGAGAAGGGATCTCGCAGAATATTACGACGTTTGAATATCATACACTAAGGACAACAACATGTTGGTGTGTGCATATGCAGGCATGTAAACAGCAAAGAAAATGTGTGCGTGCAGTCATATATATATAATGATAGAGAGAGAAAAAAAATGAATTTTCATATAATACAGTTTTTTTTTAAAAATAAATGTCCAAACATTGCCTGTAAAAAAAAAGAAAGAAAGAATTGTTTCTTAACACAAAGTTCGCTTTTTCTTTTCTTTGGGATCGCTCTTACTAGGAAGCTAGTAGAGT
>OZ024743.1:192327654-192505154 GCA_964016885.1 Eledone cirrhosa
ACCTCACGGTCAGAACTAAACGAACCTGGAAACAGAAGCTAACCTGGAGTAGAAAGATCTGGAAGCTGAAAGACCCCTTAGCCAGTAACAGATTTAAAGATATTTTACTCGACGCCTATGACAGTAAAGAAGAACAGATAGAGACATTCAATGTAAAGAGCACTGGGAGTTCCTAAAGAATAACTTACTAAAGGCGACGGATGAGATCTGTGGCTGGAGTAAGACCACAGGCAGGAGAAGAGTGACTTGGTGGTGGAACAATAAGGTAGATGAGGCGGTTAAGGCCAAGAGACAGGCATAGAAAGAATGGAAGAAGGGTGGAAGCAGGGTACATTATATAGAGACCAGGAGGGAAGCTAGGCGACAAGTATACTTAGCTAGGAGGGAAGCAGAGGATAGAAAATTCAAGCATGTTTTGCAACGTGAGGACCAGAAACAGGAGGTGTTCAAGATTGCGAGGCAGTGTGTCAGAGAGAACTGTGAGGTCATTGGAGAGAAGTGTGTTCGGAATGATAAAGTTGAGCTTGCCCTCACAAGTGCTGAGAAGAAAGATGCGTGGAAGAGCCATTATGAAAGATTACTAAATGAGGAGAATGCATGGGAAGAAAAGACCCTATAAAACGGCCAGCAGTACAAGTCAGCAGCAGCGTAGTATGTAAGGCAATCAAAGATATGAAGACGTGAAAGGCAACCGGTCCATCGGGTATAGCTGCCGAGATGCTGAAGGCATTTGGGTCGGTAGGTCACACCATAACCACACATATTGTTAACTAGGTAATACTAGGTGTCATACCAAAGGATTGGTGCAGTAGCATCATTGTCAACTCCTATAAAGGTAATGCACTAGATAGAGGAAACTATAGAGGTATAAAGCTGATGGACCAGGTCATGTAAGTAACAGAAAGAGTTATAGCACAGTTGATTAGGGACCGGGTGAAACTAGATGAGATGCAATTTGAATTTGTGCCAGGAAGAGGCACCACTGATGCCCTCTTCCTTGTGAAGCAGTTACAGGAAAAGTTCCTAGCTAAAAGTAAGCCACTCTACCTGGCATTCGTCGATCTTGAGAAAGCCTTTGACAGAGTTCCCCGTGCTATAATCTGGTGGGCTCTTAGAAAACCAGGAGTAGATGAATGGCTTGTGAAAGCTGTACAAGTCATGTATAGGGGAGCAGTCAGCAAAGTTAGGATTAGCAATGAGTATAGCGAGGAATTTAGCGTACAGGTTGGTGTCCACCAGGGCTCTGTTCTTAGCCCTCTCCTGTTCATCATATTTCTGCAGGCAATAACGGAGGAGTTTACGACCGGATGCCCATGGTAACCCCTGTATGCAGATGACCTCACACTTATACCTGAATCTATGGTAGAACTAGAGAAGAAATTCCAAACATGGAAGCAGGGACTAGAAAGAAAGGGTTTCAAAGTCAACCTGACAAAGACTAAAGTCTTCATAAGTAGATGAGAAAACAGAACCCAGATCCCCTCAGGGAAATGGCCTTGCTCAGTATGTAGGAAAGGTGTAGGTAGGAACTTCATCGTCTGCCCAAATGCAAAAAATGAGTACACAAGAGATGTAGCGGGATCTCAGGAAGCTTAACTAAGAATGTAGGCTTCACATGTAGCAGCTGTGCTGGGACAGCAAGCAGCAAACAGCCACAGGAAACAAGTACCACCAAACTCTGGGAGGGCTCTGTAGATACAGTAGACAGCTTCTGCTACCTAGGTGATCGAATTAGCAGCGGAGGTGGGTGTTCAGAAAGTACAATAACTAGGGTAAGAACGGGGTGGAAGAAGTTCAGGGAACTACTGCCACTACTAGCTGCAAAAGGCTTCTCCCTCAAAATGAAAGGCAGACTGTATGATGCGTGTATACGAACAGCAATGTTACATGGTAGTGAGACCTGGGCGCTGTCTGTGGAAGACTTGCGTAGATTAGAAAGAAACGAAGCCTGCATGCTCCGATGGATGTGTAATAGTAATATACGTGAAAGGCAAAGTATAAACGAATTGAGAGAGAGACTGAGCATAAGAGGAATCAAATGCTGTGTGCAGGAGAGGCGGTTGCGTTGGTATGGACATGTGATGCGTATGAAGGATGACAGCTGCATAAAAAGGTGCAGAATACTAGAAGTCGATGGAAACCGCGGAGTGGGGAGACCCAAGAAGACCTGGGATGAGGTGATAAAAGCCGACCTTACCCAATTACACCTCTCAAAGGCGATGAGACACGACCGTGACTTCTGGCGTCACGCAGTAATACAAAAGACCCAAGTTCACACAGGTACAAGCCGAAGCTGAAGCATATAGACAATATTCCTGCACACCCTCCCACTGTAAAGTGGACGTGTAGGTGCCACGGCAAAAAAGCACCCAGAACTCACTGTAAATGAGGTTAGTGTTAGGAAGGGCATCCAGCTGTTGAAATCAAGCCAGAATCAGTTCCCGTATGAGCAACACAAGGTCAGCCGACCGGACACTGCCCACAACAGGACAACAAGTCTAACCCATGCTAGCGTGGAAGAACGGACGTAAAACGGTGATGATGATGATGATGATGATGATATATGGGCAATGATAAATAAAATTGAATGGCAGTTTATAAAATTAGTTCAGAACCCATACCTTGCCAAAAATGCCAGCTATAACTCAGATTTAAGTAACTTTACTATTTTGACACTCCTAACTAATATAGTTGTTCATCTCTTTCATCTAAATACATATCTGTCCAACCCATCAAGCATGGATAAAACAGACATAAAAACGATGATGATGATGATGATGATGATGATGATGATGATGATGATGATGATGAGGAGGAGGAGGAGGAGGAGGAGGGGGAGGAGGAGGAGGAGGAGCATCATCTCCATGAAGAATAGACATCAATAAAATGTTGTACAAGTCAATAATATATTTAGAATTAATCACAGCTGATAAGATTCAAGCAATATTTTGGTCTCCCAAACCATTGTTGACAGTCAAAATGCAAAAGACTTTAGTGAATGATAATAATGGTTTCTAATTTAGGCACAAGGCCAGCAATTTGAGTGGAGGTAGGAGAAAAAGTTGATTAAATCAATCCCAGTATTTGATTGATACTCTATTTTATCGATCTTGGTAGGATGAAAGTTGTCTTCAGCAAGATTTGAACAGAGAATGTAAGGGACCAAAACAAATACTGAAAAATATTTTGTCTAGTGCTCTAACGATATCCCAATCCACCACCCTCAAAATAATGGTTTCAGATTTAAGCAGAAGGCCAACAATTTTAGGGGAAAAGAAAGTCAATTAAATCAACCCCAGTGTGTATTGGTACTTTAATTTATGGATAAAAGGCAAAGTTAATCTCTGGGGGATTTGAACTCATAACATAAAGGGCTGTAACTATATACTGTAAAGCATGTTGTATGTCTGACACTCTACGAATACTGCCAATCAACCACTATAATAATAATAATAATAATAATAATAATAATAATAATAATAATAATAATGATTTCTTTATTAACCACAAGGGTTTACATAAAGTAGACATTAAGGACAGTGCAGGACAATGCAGGACGGTACAAATGGGCATTTCTGCGTGTAAAAAAAACAAAAACAGAGGATGTAACAAAAATAACAATGAAAATAACAATGAAAAATTCCCCAATAGGGGGGAGACTTCGGAGGGACATTTGTGGAGAAAGCCCAGTAAAAAGCCACAATGACCCTGACCACCAAGGCAAGTGCCCTCTCCCAGTTTTCCACCTTTAGTTTACAGATATATACTCAGAGTCGGCCCATTCACTCGGGCCATTCTTGCTTCTCTCACCCATCTTTCAACAAAATGCTGGGAAGAGAGCACTTCCTTCTCTACTCTGATTTTCCTTTTCAAATGAAATTTGAAAAAGTCAATCAGAGCATCACCGAAGAGGTAAGTGCTCGTCTTCAGCCCTTTCAAACGTGTCCACCATACTATCTCTTTCGCCATGGCCACCAGACAGATAAAAACTGCCTGCCCTTCTCGGCTAAAGGAGGAGGGCGGGGCAATCCTCACGATAGACTCAGATGATAGCTGGATCCGTCCTAAACGCGACAGCAGGTGTTCGACATAAACCCACAAGTCAGCAATTTTCGGACACTGGACGAGTGCGTGCAGGACGGTTTCGTCGCCCTGCGCGCATCTCGGACATGCCCGGCTGACGGCACCTCCATGCCTGTAGAGTTTATCCCGAACTGGCAAGGCTCCTCGGTAGCACTGCCAGGCCAGAGATTTCTGGAAGTTGTCCATAGGCCCTGGCCCGAAAGTTCTTCCGAAGAGATTGGCTAGTTGATTTTCGTCGACGCCTAGAGTTTCCCCAAGTACGTCGTCGCTCTTCCCCTCCACTAATCCTCTATAGAACGCCGAGGTGGAGTTTCCACCGATCACATTGCCCGATTGGTCGAGGGCTGTGAGCGCCTGAAGACATTCCAGTCTCCAGGCGCTCCCTCTCGGTCTTCGCTTGACCCAGGACTGCAGCTCCGTCAAGGAAACGAGCTGGGGAAAAACGCGTCTAGCAAACGGCGACCACACCTGATCACCGTCGAGGAAGAGGTGGAGATGTCGTAGCCTGAGCGCGTGCCTGCGCATCATCAGCCACGGCATGCCCAGCCCTCCACGTAGCGGGTGTTGACAACAGATGGACCGCCTGACCATCGGAGCACGTCCCTTCCACAAAAAGCGAAAGAGCAAACGCTCCAGCGCAGTCAGGCGAGGCTTAGGACAAGGTACGACGGTTAGGCGGTAGCAGATGACAGACGCGATGTACGCGTTAGCCACCTCCGCTCGACCTTTCAGGGATAGCTTCCTCTCCGCCCATTTCTGGGTGAGAGAAGCCACCCTGCTCGTCACCTCGTCCCAGTTTTTGTCCGTCTGGAGGTCCGGACCGAACCAGACCCCTAGCAATTTAACCGGTCCGTCCGTCCAGCGCCCGACGACGCTGTTGGACGGCATGGACCTGCCTCTCCAGGTGCCGAGCTGCAGGCCCACTGACTTTTCCTGGTTGATCATTGCTCCTGTCACCGCTTCGTATTCTCTTAGTGTAGTGCCGATCGCCTCGATGTGTTTGGCGTTCGACACCACTACGGTGACATCGTCCGCATATGCTGACACGGATCTTCCGCATCCTAGTTCGCGCGGGACCCCCCTCAACGTCTCCAGTTTGTGCAGTAATGGCTCGAGAGTCAATACGTACAAGAGGGACGAGAGGGGACATCCTTGGCGGACCGAGCGCATGATGTTGAACGGTTCCGACAGGTGACCGTTCACTCTCACCACAGAGCAGATGTCGCTGTGCATGGCAGCGATCCAGCCTCTGAAGACGGGCCCAAAGCCAGCCGCCCTCAGGACTGCCGCTAGGTAACGATGGTCGACCCTATCGAAAGCTTTCGACTGATCTAAATTGATCAAGGACCCACCCGTGCCAGGTTCCCTAGCTACCCTCTCTACGATGTATCGCATGAGGTGGAGGTTGTCGTGGATGGATCTGTCGGGAATGGCGCATGTCTGCGCCTCTCCCACCAGACCACCAACGACAAGCGCCAACCTCTTTGCTAGCACCTTGGCCAAAATCTTAAACTCTGTGTTTAGCAGAGTTATGGGCCGGAAATTGTCTATGTTATCCCCCTTGTTCGGATCCTTTCTCAGCAGTGCCACCGCTCCTCGGCTCACAGAACTGGGAATTCTCCCGTTCTGTTGCCAGTTGCAGTAGACGTCCGCCAAGAGGCCTCCGAACAAGTCTGGCATCTGTACGTAAAGTTCATAGGGCAGACCATCCAAACCAGGCGATTTACCCCTTGTGCAGCCAGTCATTGCCTCCCGTACTTCAGCGGCTGTTATCGGCTTTTCGCAACACTTCGCCTCAGTGGCCGAGAGCCGCGGCAGTCCGTCGAGGTAGACACTAAAGTCCATCCCTCTACCCGGCCCCCCGCTGCCCCCGAACAGCTGAGTGAAGTGTCGCTGAAAAGCTTCACACATTTGCCCGGGATCGAGTAGCATGCGCCCGTCGTGGTCCACCAAAGACCGGATCGTGGCTTTGTTGCCACGACGCGCCTCCGCCACTCGGGCCCATTGAACGGCTTTCGTCCCCTCGTCTCTGAGAGCACGCACCCTAGCTCTGACAACGCAGCCTTCGTGCTTTGCATTGAAGAATTGGTCAAGGGCCAATTTCGCCGCAAGCACGTCGGTCGCAATGCCTTTGCTAAGCGCCTCGTCTAATTTTCTAACTAGTTCTCCCTCTGCTCTATTTTTCTCTATTGCTAAAGCCTTACTAAACCTAATCGATTCTATTCTAATCGCTCTTTTCAGAGCAAACCACCACTTGTTGTTGACGATGGCCCCCGTCAACGCCCGCTTAACTAGTTCGCTAATCCGGTCTCTGTAGGCCTTGCGCGCTGGTAAGGACGCGTTTAGCTTCCAGTAGCCGGGTCCTCGTCTATGAAGCCTATCTAAGTCAAGCACACAGATCACGAATTTGTGGTCCGTGTAGCTGACTATCTTGAATTGTGGACAGCCTATGCTAGACCTATCTATTTCCCTACAAAATACTCTATCTAGATATGATCTGGATGACCCTATGCGGTTTGTCCAAGTCCACATTGGCACATTCGGGAAATCCAATCGGTACCTGTCAGACAGTTCAAAACGCCTGAGCAGGTTGGTGAGGCTCTTGCACCCTCCACCCCTATCCGCTAATCCCACACAGTCCCAGCGTGCATCTAAGATCCCGTTCCAGTCGCCCACTAACACTAAAGAGCGCGACGTTCCAAGAAAGGTCTCCAGACGCCGGAAGAAATCAGGCCGCCCTGCTCCTGTCGGGGCATAGACGGCCACTAGCCTGAAAGCTTGCCCGTCTCCGCTGGTCACGTCCAGCACCACCAGCTTACCCTCTGGGTCCAGGAAGATGGCCCGTATGGCGAGATCCAAACCTCTCCGAAAAAGTACAGCAACTCCTCCACCGGATCCAGGACGGCTGGGAGATGCGTACACATCGTAGCCGCCGAAGATCGGTGCGAAGGCCCGTGCTTTGGAGATTCTGGTCTCGCTGATGGCCACTACATCTATGTTTAGTGACCTGAGGTCGTTGAGCAGGTGACCCTGCTTCCATGACGACCCCAAGCCACGCGCATTTATGCTGCCTATTCTGAGTGAGGTCATGTTTAAAATAGAGTGGAAAAGATGGGAAAGACCACTTACCGTACTTTTGGTAGAGGAGGGATGGTTTTTACATCCCTTTTCACTTGATCGTCTGGTGAAGGGACCGTTGAATCGTCCCTTCGGCTGGTCGTCGGCTCTTCTAAGAGAATGTCTGAGTATACTCTTCGATTGATGGTTCCTCCTAGGTCTCTGAAATCACCAACTGCGTTGGGGAATTTCGTTTTAATATTTGTGTATTGTTTCTGTGCTATTTTTAGCAGTCTTATGTTAGTTGGCGTTTTGATTGGTGCTGGTATTATGTAGTCCTGTTGTGAAATGTCTGTGTGTTCAATTATGTAAGTCATTAGTTTCTTGTGTGTATTTATTGCCGTGCATTTGTTTTTCTGGGGGTGGGGTGTGGTTCTGCTATTTTCTTGTCGTTGTTGCTGGGTGTGTGTGTTTTGTTGTTGTGTTTGCGATGTTGGTGCTTGTGGTGGTGGTGTTGAAGGTGTTGTTGGCGGTGGGGTTGTCGCCGGTGGTGATGGTGGCGCTAGTGTGGGTGGTGATGGTGTTGGTGTTGTTGCTGCTGTGGGTCTCTTTGCAGTAGACTTTACCCTTTTCTCATTTCTTTCCTCCCTTTTCAAAGGCGACGATGCGCTGCTTCTGCGTTTGTGCCTTCTTACGACCTTTTGCCATCCCTCTCCCACCTCACACTCCATGTCTGATTCTGTGAGGTCGGGGAGGGGTACCAGCTCCACTCTTTCACTTGTTGTTGGTGATGTTTGCACTGGAGTCTCTGTTGCAGCTGCATTTGGTATTGCTGTTGTTGTTGTTAATATTTCCACTGCTGCTGCTGTTTTTGATTTCCGTGGAGTGGGTATGGGTGCCACGGACCTATCGTTCCTGGTTGCCGCTTGTCCTGTTGCTGGTAGCCGTGGAGCCGGATTCGGAAGGAGGGGGGTTTTCTCCTTTCTCAGGGTCTTCTCGTTGCAGAAGGCCCTGAGGTGAGTCTTCGATCCACAGCGAAAGCATTTCGGGCGTTTGCCCTCAACACTTATGGGCAGTTGAGTGCCGTTATCGAAGTCTATCACATCCGGGATAGCTTCGATGCACTCCTGGTTGGTTTGGATTAGCATCTCAATGGAGGAGCCGACCCAATCTTCTCTTACTTTTTTCTGTACTTGCAGTACAGTTGTTTTGTCCTCGATTCCGACGAGGACAGACGCGGCCAGCCAAGAAGGGGTCATTCCGGGGGGGACGTGGGTTAGTTTGACCCTCACAATTTTTTGCCCACAGTAGGAGGGCACCAACACCATTTCCTCGCTCCTTAGGGTCACTACTGATTGGGCCTTTGCCTCCTGGGGTGTGGCAAAAAGTACGTCTACGGTGGCATATTTTTTGCCTCGGGTGATGTGCGTTTTCCGCTGCCACACAGACCCCAAGGCTTTTTGTATTTGGGCCTCTGTGGCTCTTTCCACCCTACGGGATTTTGTACTTACTGTACGGTACGTGACCGTACAGTGCTCTTGGGTTTCGAAAAAATTTTTCGCTGCCTTGCAGATTGCTCGGTGTCCGTTCTTTGTCACCATCTTCTTCGCTTCCTCTAATTCCTCATTTGTTATGAGGATTGTTTCCAAGTTTTTCGCAATACCTGCAAATGAGATTGGTTTTTCTCTGCTGTTGTTGTTGTCGTCAGAGCTGCTGGTACTTTTGTTGTTGCTGCAGGTACTACGACTACTGCCTCCGCCGCTGTTGCTGTGGTTGTTGTTGGTGTTGCTGCTGCTAATGCTGTTGTTGTTTATGCTGCTGGTGATGCTGTTGCGGCTGCTACTGTTGTTTTCATTGTCACTGTTGCTGTTGTTATTACGGCTGCTACTGCTATTATTCCTGACGTCAGACGAATGAACTGGGTTTTCGTATTTCCCGCACACCTGTTTCGTCGCTGTCGTCGTCGTCGTGGAGAAACCTTGCACGCTTTGCACGGGACTTTTCTTTTCTTTCGTCACTTGCGAAAGAGAAGGGAGGGAGAGAGACACATTTAAAGAAGGGAGGGAGAGAGACAATCTTCTCTCTGCTGTAGTGATGATTGAGGAAGAAGAAGACGGAATGAGTGGGAGTGACGTATGAAATTTCTTTTTCGTAGCCATGTTGTTTTTTGTTTAAAATGAAATTTTGGGTACAAAACCCCAATAACTGGTTATTTAACCCCGAAGGGCCAAATAACGGACAGAAAGACCCCTCTCACGAGGAGGAGGGTGTCTTTATCAACAATTTGGTTCAAGTTTTAAACAATTTACAATTGTTTTAACGGTTAAAAATTACTATACCTTACAGAGCCGAGCCTCCGTCAACCATGGCATTCAATAATAATAATAATAATAATAATGTTTTCTTTATTAACCACAAGGGTTCACATAAAGTAGACATTAAGGACAGTACAGGACAATACAGGACGGTACAAATGGGCATTTCTGCGTGTAAAAAAACAGAGGTTGAAATAAAATAACAAAGAAAAATTCCCCAATAGGGGGGAGACTTCCAAGGGACATTTGTGGAGAAAGCCCATTAAAAGACCACAGTGGCCCTGACCACCAGGGCAAGTGCCCTCTCCCAGTTTTCCACCTTTAATTTACAGACACATACTCAGAGAAGGCCCATTCATTCGGGCCATACTTGCTTCTCTCACCCATCTTTCAACAAAATGCTGGGAAGAGAGCACTTCCCTTTCTACCCTGATTTTCCTTTTCAAATGAAATTTGAAAAAGTTAATCAGGGCATCACCGAAGAGGTAAGTGCTCGTCTTCAGCCCTTTCAAACGTGTCCACCATACTATCTCTTTCGCCATGGCCACCAGACAGATAAAAACTGCCTGCCCTTCCAGGCTAAAGGAAGGGAGCGGGGCAATCCTCACGATGGACTCAGCTGATAGCTGGATCCGTCCTACACGTGACAGCAGGTGTTCGACATAAACCCACAAGTCAGCAATGCTCGGACACTGGACGAGTGCGTGCAGTACGGTTTCGTCGCCCTGCACGCATCTCGGACATGCCCGGCTGACGGCACCTCCATGCCTGTAGAGTTTATCCCGAACTGGCAAAGCTCCTCGGTAGCACTGCCAGGCCAGGGATTTCTGGAAGTTGTCCATAGGCCCCGGCCCGAAAGTCCTTCCGAAGAGATTGGCTAGTTGATTTTCGTCGACGCCTAGAGTTTCTCCAAGTACGTCGTCGCTCTTCCCCTCCACTAATCCTCTATAGAACGCCAAGGTGGAGTTTCCACCGATCACATTGCCCGATTGGTCGAGGGCTGTGAGCGCCTGAAGACATTCCAGTCTCCAAGCGCTCCCTCTCGGTCTTCGCTTGACCCAGGACTGCAGCTCCGTCATGGAGACGAGCTGGGGAAAAACGTGTCTTGCAAACGGCGACCACACCTGATCACCGTCGAGGAAGAGGTGGAGATGTCGTAGCCTGAGCGCGTGTCTGCGCATCATCAGCCACGGCATGCCCAGCCCTCCACGTAGCGGGTGTTGACAGCAGATGGACCGCCTGACCATCGGAGCGCGTCCCTTCCACAAGAAGCGAAAGAGCAAACGCTCCAGCGCAGTCAGGCGGGGCTTAGGACAAGGTACGACGGTCAGGCGGTAGTAGATGACGGATGCGATGTACGCATTCGCCACCTCCGCTCGACCTTTCAGGGATAGCTTCCTCTCGGCCCATTTCTGGGTGAGAGAAGCCACCCTGCTCGTCACCTCGTCCCAGTTTTTGTCCGTCTGGAGGTCTGGACCGAACCAGACCCCTAGCAATTTAACCGGTCCGTCCGTCCAGCGCCCGACAACGCTGTTGGACGGCATGGACCTGCCTCTCCAGGTGCCGAGCTGCAGGCCCACTGACTTTTCCTGGTTGATCATTGCTCCTGTCACCGCTTCGTATTCTCTTAGTGTAGTGCCGATCGCCTCGATGTGTTTGGCGTTCGACACCACTACGGTGACATCGTCGGCATATGCTGACACGGATCTTCCGCATCCTAGTTCGCGCGGGACCCCCCTCAACGTCTCCAGTTTGTGCAGTAATGGCTCAAGAGTCAATACGTACAATAGGGACGAGAGGGGACATCGTTGGCGGACCGAGCGCATGATGTTGAACGGTTCCGAAAGGTGACCGTTCACTCTCACTACAGAGCAGATGTCGCTGTGCATGGCAGCGATCCTGCCTCTGAAGACGGGCCCAAAGCCAGCCGCCCTCAGGACTGCCGTTAGGTAACGATGGTCGACCCTATCGAAGGCTTTCGACTGATCTAAATTGATCAAAGACCCACCCGTGCCAGGTTCCCTAGCTACCCTCTCTACGATGTATCGCATGAGGTGGAGGTTGTCGTGGATGGATCTGTCGGGAATGGCGCATGTCTGTGCCTCTCCCACCAGACCACCAACGACAAGCGCCAACCTCTTTGCTAGCACCTTGGCCAAAATCTTGAACTCTGTGTTTAGCAGAGTTATGGGCCTAAAATTATCTATGTTATCCCCCTTGTTCGGATCCTTTCTCAGCAGCGCCACCGCTCCTCGGCTCACAGAGCTGGGAATTCTCCCGTTCTGTTGCCAGTTGCAGTAGACGTCCGCCAAGAGGCCTCCGAACAAGTTTGGCATTTGTGCGTAAAGTTCATAGGGCAGACCATCCAAACCAGGCGATTTACCTCTTGTGCAACTAGTCATTGCATCCCGTACTTCAGCGGTTGTTATCGGCTTTTCGCAACACTCCGCCTCAGTGGCCGAAAGCCGCGGCAGTCCGTCAATGTAGACACCAAAGTCCATCCCTCGATCCGGCCCGCCACTGCCCCCGAACAGTTGCGTGAAGTGTCGCTGAAAAGCTTCACACATTTGCCCGGGATCGAGTAGCATGCGCCCGTCGTGGTCCACCAAAGACCAGATCGTGGCTTTGTTGCCACGACGCGCCTCCGCCACTCGGGCCCATTGAACGGCTTTCGTCCCCTCGTGTCTGAGAGCACGCACCCTAGCTCTGACAACGCAGCCTTCGTGCTTTGCATTGAAGAATTGGTCAAGGGCCAATTTCGCCGCAAGTACGTCGGTCGCGATGCCTTTGCTAAGCGCCTCATCTAATTTTCTAACTAATTCTCCCTCTGCTCTATTTTTCTCTATTGCTAAAGTCTTACTAAACCTAATGGACTCTATTCTAATTGCTCTTTTCAGAGCAAACCACCACTTGTTGTTGACGATGGCCCCCGTCAACGCCCGCTTAACTAGTTCGCTAATCCGGTCTCTGTAGGCCTTGCGCGCTGGTAAGGACGCGTTTAGCTTCCAGTAGCCGGGTCCTCGTCTATGAAGCCTATCTAAGTCAAGCACACAGATCACGAATTTGTGGTCCGTGTAGCTGACTATCTTGAATTGTGGACAGCCTATGCTAGACCTATCTATTTCCCTACAAAATACTCTATCTAGATATGATCTGGATGACCCTATGCGATTTGTCCAAGTCCACATTGGTACATTCGGGAAATCCATTCGGTACCTGTCAGACAGTTCAAAACGTCTGAGCAGGTTGGTGAGACTCTTGCACCCTCCTTCCCTATCCACTAATCCCACACAATCCCAGCGTGCATCTAAGATCCCGTTCCAGTCGCCCACTAACACTAAAGAGTGGGACGTTCCAAGAAAGGTCTCCAGACGTCGGAAGAAATCAGGCCGCCCTGCTCCTGTCGGGGCATAGACGGCCACTAACCTGAAAGCTTGCCCGTCTCCGCTGGTCACGTCCAGCACCACCAACTTACCTTCTGGGTCCAGGAAGATGGCCCGTATGGCAAGATCCAAACCTCTCCGAAAAAGCACAGCAATTCCTCCCCCCGATCCCGGACGGCTGGGAGATGCGTACACATCGTAGCCGCCGAAGATCGGTGCGAAATCCTGTGCTTCGGAGATTCTGGTCTCGCTGATGGCCACTACATCTATGTTTAGTGACCTGAGGTCGTTGAGCAGGTGGCCCTGCTTCCATGACGACCCCAAGCCACGCGCATTTATGCCTGCCTATTCTGAGTGAGGTCATGTTGAAAAGGAGTGGAAAAGATGGGAAAGACCACTTACCTTACTTCTCGTAGGGGAAGGACGGTTTTTCCATCCTTTTCACTGCTTGTGGCCTCCTCAGGAAGGATGTCCTTATAAATCCTCCTGGAGAGTGCTTGTCGGAAGTCTCCGATGTCTTTGGGGAATTTTTGTTTTAGTGTCATGTACGTTTTCTGTGTGATGCGAGTGATTTGTATGTGTGGAGGTGGTGTGAATTTTGGGGTTGTTGTGTAGTCTTTTTCTGTGATGCTGGTGTTGTGTTGGATGTAGTGTAATAATTGCTTGTTGTTCAAATTTAATGCTGTGTAGTGTGTATCGTTTTGGTTGTTTTGTTTTGTTTGCGTTTGTTGTGGGTTTGTTTCTGTTTCGCATTTTGGTGACTTTTGTGGTGTAGGTGATGGTGGTGTTGGAGTTAATGATGGTGATGGTGTTGGTGTTTGGGTTGATGGGGTTGGTGATGCTGGTGTGGATGGTGGCATATCTGTCCTAACTTTTTTGTTTCTTAGTTTATTTGTTTCTCTCTGTATTTTGTTTTTGGAGGGGGAAGGAAGAGAATTTTTTCTTTTTTGGTTTCTTTTTTTTTTTCCGGATATCGTTTCCCACTCCTCGTCGTCACAATCTGTCTCCAGTTGTGATAGGCCGGGGAGTGGAAAATCCTCCACAGCCGTTAGTTTTGGTTGTGGTGTGGTGGATGGTGTAGGCGCTGGTGCTAGTTCTGAAGCGTTGGGTGGTGGTGGTGTTGGTTTTGCTGGTGGTGGTAGTGGTGTTGGTTTTGCTACTGTTGCTGGAGTTGTTGCTGTTATAGTTGCTTCTGTTGTTGCTGCTACAGTTGTTGCTGCCATCTCTGCTACTGGTGGTGTTGATGGTTGTGTCACTGGGGTGGGTAGGAGAGGTGGCCTCAACCTTTTAGCCTGAGGGCAGAAAGCCCTTAGGTGGGTTCCTTCACCACAAACGACACACCTAGGTCTTCTGCCCTCGACAATTACCGTGAGGTGGCTGCCGTCAGTGAGGTCTATTACCTCTGGGATCTCCTCAATGCTTTTTTTGGTCCGCTTGGATCAGGAGCTCCATCCCAGATCCGGACCAGTTTTCCTGCTTTTCTTTTGCTACTGCTATTATTTTCGTGTTGGCTTCGATGCCGGCGAGGACAGCCGCTATTAGCCAGGGAATTTCGATGGCCGGTGGAACGTGGGTCACCCTGATCTTTACGAGTCTCTGGCCACAATAGCTTGGGACGAGTGTGAGGTCGTCACTTTTAAATGGGGCCATGGAGTGTTCTCTAGCCTCCTCTGGTGTTTCAAAGAACACATCCACGGTTCCATACTTTTGCCCACGTCTGATGTGGGTTTTTCTTGCCCACACATGTCCCAAAGCTTTTGGGATTTGGGACTCGGATGCCCGTTCCAGTCGGCGCGATTTTACATTTATTGTTCTATACGACACGGTGCACAGGCGCCGATGCTCCATTTTATTAGGTGGGGGGGTGAGGCTGACCCTGTACCCATCTTTCTTTACCATTTGTTTGGCATTTTCTAAATCTTCTTGAGTTACCGTGAACGCTTCGAATTATTTTGCTACGATGGCGAAACTGAGGGTCGGTTTTATAATGTCATTGTTGTTGTTGTTGTTATCGTTATTTGTGTTAATCTTAATTTTTGTTTCAGTTGTGGTGGTGGTGACGTCAGTCGTCTTTGGTGGGGAAGAGTCCATTTTGCTTGATTTCATTTCGACATCACGAGTTAATTTATTTTTTTCTTCTTTTGTTTCTGTTGTCGCGGTGGTGGTGGGGGTGGGGGTTGTCGCGGTGGTGGTGGTGGTGGTGGAGGCTTTAACACCTGCAGTCATTGGTAATGGCGGGAAATGAATGTCTGCCTGAGACAAATTTAAAATATTGCTACTGCTTATATTTTTTTTTGTGTTGGCAAACGTAGTAACATTTACAATGGTGGTGTCGGTGTGAGGTGTTATTTTGTGAGGAAGGCTTTCAGCTGCTTCGTGCAGAGGGGAATTAGCCATTTTTTTTCAAAGAAATTTTTTGATAATAATAAAAGTTAAAATTTTGGGCACAAAGCCCCAATCTTTTTGGGTGTCCTTTTCGGAAAACAATGTATGTGTGCTTATAAACAGTTAACAATAAAATTTTCCATAAATGGCAATTTTTAACAAACGGAAATAACAAACCTTTGCGGAGCTCACGATGATACGATTTACTACGTAGGTCGCCAATAATAATAATAATAATAATAATAATAATAATAATAATAATAATAATGATAACTATATATTACTTTTTTTATTAATCAATTATTATTATTACTCATAACGCTTTTGCTCTGGCAGATGTTATACCAACACTCTAACAAAACAGTGAGCCATAGCCAAAGGTCCTTTGACTTATTCCTTCTCCTTCAACTTTCCAACACTCTTCTTAGAATCCTTGCTGTTCCCAGCAAGGTTGTTTTCAGCAACAATCCTGTCCTAATGGTAATTCCTAGCTTTTAGAGCCATGCATCCAACCTTCTACTTACTACTCCCAGTCTGCCAACCACAATCAGTACCATTTCTCTATGTTTGATTCTTCCTAGTTTATCTCTTCAGCTTCTGGTATTTCTCAACTTTCTCACTTTCCTTCTCATTCACTTTGTGGTCCCACAGTGAAGTAATATCCACAGTACATACCTTGTTATTCTTCTTTTCTACAACAATGTCTCGCTTTCTAGCCATGATAAAATGAAAATGGTCGCACTGGATATACATGTCCCTCAATATCTTATACTGTTCATTTTCAGCAACCCTTTCCGGTTGGTGTTCATACCATTTCATGCTTATGCCATACTTATGACAGCTTCCAATGAACCAATCTGGCAATGTTGTTGTGCCTTCTATTGTACTCTTTCTGAGCTAGCATCTTACATTCCCTAATGTGGTTTTATTGTTTCACCTTTCTCATCACACAGCCTACAGAATGGGGAATGCAATGACTTGTCAATATTGAACTTAATATAATTCATTCTCAGTACCTGTTCCTTGGCTGCTAAAATAAGGGGCCTCAGTTTCAACTTTTAAGTCATATTCTTAGTCCATTGCCAGTTCTTATCTTTGTCAACCGTCTCAGGAATTTCACGTAAGAATTCATCATCATCATCATTATCATCATCACCATTTTACGTCCGTTTTTCCATGCTAGCATGAGTTAGACGGGTTGTCCTGTTTGGGAGCAGTGTCCAGTCGGTTAATCTTGTCTTGCTCATACGGGAACTGATTTTGGCTTGATTTCTACAGCTGGATGCCCTTCCTAACACCAACCTCATTTATAGTGAGTGTGGGTGCCTATTTTCCGTGGCGCCTACATGTCCACTTTTACAGTGTGGGCTGGGTGCTTTTTTGCTGTGGCACCTCCACGACCACTTTGCAGTGGAATGATAGAGACCCCAGTCCTATCATCTCATTTCTACAGCTGAGTAAACTGGAGCAATGTGAAATAAAGTGTCTTGCTCAAGGAAACAACACATTACCCGGTCCGAGAATTGAACTCACAACCTTTCGATTGCAAGCCTAATGCTCTAATCACTAAGCCATGCACCTTCACCATGCATATTTATTAATCAATTATTATTATTGTTATTATTATTATTACCTCGGCGGGATTTGAACTCAGGGCGGTGGATTGGCAGTATCGGTAGAGGGCTGGACGCCATGCCTTACAGCAAAGAGTTACAGCTCTTCATGGACTGAGTTCAAATCCCACCAAGGTTAACTTTTCCTTTCATCCTTAAGGGGTCGATAAAATAAAGTACCAGTTATATACTGGGATAATTGCTGGCCTTGTGCCAAAAGTAGAAACAATTATTATTATTGGTGATTACTAACATTGGCACAGATTTACAGAATGGTTGGTTACTCTAACATGAAACTAATGAAGATTAACCCTTTAATTACCAACCTGGCCATAACCGGCTCGTGTTCTATGAAATAAAGCCACCCGTTTTAAAGGTTTCCAATTCAAGTTAAAATCTTCCAATATAATTTTATACAAGAACCTTATGTTAAGTTACTATCTTAGTAATGAAATAATTAATAATTCTAGTAAATCTCTCAAAATTCTTCATTAATTAATTAAACTAGAGTGTATTTCATAAGAAATGGTTGTGCTTCAGAGTCCATAATCCTTTAGAGGAGGACCTGAGGCAACTTTAGTAACCACCAAAATCTTGGTTCACCACTTACAGGAATTGAACTCATGGGGCACCATCATGACATTTAAACCTGGTGGAACCCATCCCACTCCAGATAAAAACATAGCTAATTTCTTTCTTCTGGAGGAATAGAAAAAAAGTGAGAGAGGCAGATTTGACCTCAGCATTCAACTAGTACTTTATTTATTGACATCGAATGATGACAGGTAAAGTTGACCTCGATGAGATTTGAACACAGAGTGCAGAGTGACTGAACAAAGTAAAGCTTTCTATCTGACATTCTAATAACTCTGATGCTTTGTCACGTTAGACAATATATGTATATAACTAAATACCACAAGGAATTTAATATTGCATTAACATTTTCACAATGCCATCCTTGTATTATTAATATTACTATTAGTGGCGGTGGATTGGCAGTATCGGTAGAGGGTTGGACGCCATGCTTTGCAGCAAAGAGTTACTGCCCTTTATGGTCTGAGTTCAAATCCCGCCGAAGTTAACTTTGCCTTTCATCCTTACGGAGTCGATAAAATAAAGTACCAGTAATACACTGGGATATTTGCTGGCCTTGTGCCAAAAGTAGAAACAATTATTAATATTATTATTATTATTATTGTTCTTTGAGTCTCAGTCATTGATGTTATTTCACTGGAAAGTTTGTTGAAATGAATATCAAGCCGCTACCTGCAGCCTCAGATATTCAGGACGTATCGGAGGGCTCTTGCTGTTCCCAGCAAGCATACCTTTTGAAGTGTTCCAAAAAACGGTGCTGGACTAATCTGCTTTAACCATCCTTGGAAACTCTTTGAGTTTGTCCCTAGTGGTAATATGACAATCGGGACGACCGTGATCTCATGGCAGTTACTAATCCTTTTTAACTCCCATTTTAAATCCTGGTATCGGTTAATTTTCTCCCTCTTCTTTTCTTGCACTCTCATTATTATTATTGAGGAGGGTGCAAGAGCATCACCAGCCTGCTCAGACGTTTTGAACTGTCTGACAGGTATCGGCTGGATCACCCGAATGTGCCAATGTGGAGATGGACAAACCACATCGGGTCATCCAGAGCGTATCTCGATAGGGTATTCTGCAGAGAACTAGATAAGGCTAGTATAAGTTGTCCACAATTTAAAATAGTCGACTACACAGACCACAAATTTGTGATCTGTGAGATCGACATAGACAGACTTCATAGACAAGGGCCTGGTTACTGGAAGATGAACGCGTCTTTCCCGGCGCGCAAAGCCTACAGAGACCGGATTAGCGCATTAATTAAGCGGGCGTTGACGGGAGCGGTCGTCAACAACAGGTGGTGATTCGCCCTGAAAAGATCAATTAAGGTAGAGTCGATTAGGTTTAGCAAAGGACTAGTGATAGAGGAAAATAGAGTAGAGGGAGAGCTAGTCAGAAAGCTAGAAGAGGCGTTTAGGACAGGCATCGCAACCGACGTGCTTGCGGCGGGATTGGCACTCGACCAATTCTTCAACGCAAAACACGAAGGCTGCGTTGTCAGAGCTAGAGCGCGTGCTCTGAAACACGAGGGGACAAAAGCCATCCAATGAGCCCGGGTGGCAGAGGCGCGACGTGGCAACAAAGCCACAATTAGGTCTTTGTCTGACCAAAACGGGTGCGTGATGCTCGAACTCGAGCGGATGTGTGAAGCTTTTCAGCAGCACTTTGCTGAACTGTTCGGGAGCGGCGGCGACCCAGATCGGGGCATGAACTTCAGTGCATACCTCGACGGACTGCCTCGGCTCTCGACGACCGCAGCACAGTGTTGCGAAAAGCCAATAACAGCCGGTGAAATAGGGGAAGCGATGGCTAACTGCACAAGGGGTAAATCGTCAGGTTTAGATGGTCTGTCCTACGAGCTTTATGCATTTATGCCAGACTTGTTCGGTGACCTCTTGGCAGACGTCTACTGAAACTGGCAGCAGAACGGGAGCATTCCCAGTTTTGTGAGCCGGGGAGCAGTGGCGCTGCTGAGAAAAGACCCGAACGAGGGGGATGTTATCGATAATTTCAGCCCCAAAACCCTGCTAAACGCAGAGTTCAAGATTTTGGCCAAGGTGTTAGCAACGAGGTTGGCGCTTGTCGTCAAGGGTCTGGTGGGAGAGGCGAAGACATGCGCCATTCAGGACAGATCCATACACGATAACCTCCACCTCATGCGATATATCATAGAGAGGGTGGTTAAGGAACCTGGCAAGGGTGGGGCCCTGATCAACTTGGATCAATCCAAAGTATTGGATAGGGTCGACCATCGGTACCTGGCGGCGGTCCTCGAGGCAGCCGGTTTCGGGCCCGTTTTCAGGGGTTGGATCGCAGAAATGTACAGCGACATCTGCTCAGTTGTGAGGGTGAGCGGTCACCTGTCGCAGCCGTTCAGCATCATGCGCTCAGTCCGCCGGGGTTGTCCCCTCTCGTCCCTCTTGTACGTATTGGCTATCGAGCCATTACTGCACAAACTGGGGGTGATGAGGAGCGTCCCACGCGAACTAGGATGCGGTAAATCTGAGTCGGCTTACGCCGACGACGTCACCGTGGTGGTGTCGAGCACCAGACACGTCCAGATGTTCGGCACCGCTCTCAAGGAATACGAAGCGGTGACAGGAGCAAAGATAAACCAGGAAAAGTCGGTGGGCTTGTAGCTCAGCACCTGGAGAGGCAAGTCCATGCCGTCCGACAGCGTCGTGGGGCGTTGGACGGACGGACCGGTTAAATTGCTCGGGGTCTGGTTCGGACCGGACCTCCAGATGGAGAAAAACTGGAGCGAGGTGACGAGCAGGGTGGCCTCCCTCACCCAGAAAGGGGCTGAGAGGAAGCTGTCCCTGAAAGGCCGGGAGGAGGTGGCGAATGCGTACATCGCATCCGTCATCTGCTACCGCCTCACCGTCGTCCCTTGCTCCAGCCCAACTTTCACCAAAATGGAGCGCCTCCTCTTCCGCTTTTTGTGGAAGGGACGCGCTCCCATGGTCAGACGATCCATCTGCTGTCAACACCCGTTGCGTGGAGGACTGGGCATGCCATGGCTGATGATGCACAAACATGCACTGAGGCTGCGACATCTCTGGTGCTTCCTTGATGGTGAACGGGTGTGGTCGCAGTTCGCCAGGCACGTTTTCCCACAGCTCGTCTCCTTGACGGAGCTGCAGTCCTGGGTCAGAAAAAGACCGAGGGATAGCGCTTGGAAACTGGAATGTCTCCAGGCGCTCACTGCCCTCTCCCAGCTGGGCACCAGTATCGGTGGAACATCCACCTCGGCGTTCTATAGAGGACTAGTGGAGGGGAAGAGCGACGACATTCTCGGAGAGATGCTGGGCGTCGAAGAAGATCAGCTGTTTGCTCTCTTCCGGAGAACTTTCAGCCCGGGGCCTATGGATAACTTCCAAAAATCCCTGGCCTGGCAGTGCTACCGGTTCGAGATAAGCTCTACAAGCACGGAAGTGCCGTCAGCCGAGCCTGTCCGAGATGCGCGCAGAACGACGAAACCGTCGTGCACGCACTCGTTCAGTGCCGGAGCATTGCTGACTTGTGGAGCTATGTCGAACAGTTGCTGTCGCGTGTGGGACTGATCCGGTTATCGACTGAGTCCATTGTGCAGATGGTCTCGCCGTCTTCCTTCGAGGAGGAAGGGCAGGCGGTTTTCATCTGCCTGGTGGCCATGGCGAAAGAGATTGTGTGGTGGACAAGGTTAAAAGGGTTAAAGACAGACACTTTCCTCTTCGGCGAATCCCTAATTAACTTTTTCAAGTTTCACTTGAAGAGGAAAATCAGGGTGGAGGGGCAAGTGCTGCCTTCTAGCAAGTTTGTTGAAAGGTGAATGTAGCGAGAATGCTCCAAGTGAACGGGGGACCACTCTGAATATACGTCTGTAGTTTGAGAGATGGAAAAATTGAGAGAGGGCGCTTGCCCTGGTGGTCAGGGTGGCCGTTGTCTTTTGTGTGGTTTTCGCCACGAGTAACCCTCGGAGGTTTCCCCCCTATTGGGGAATTTTTCATTGTTTCAATTTTCATTTTTATTGTTTATATATATATTTAGCAGCATAGTATATAAATGTTATTGAGACACGAGTAACATAATAATGATGTCAACAGCAGAAATTAGAGATGAAATGTATGTTTATTTTTGTTGTAGCACAAATAATGTTTGTTAACTTGTATGGTTGAAGTTACACATAAAATGAGGTTACAAAAGGGAATGTGCCATTTTGCCAGGCCCAAGGAAGGCCGGCAGGCCAAAGTGCAAAATCTCACCGTCACATGTTGTACGTGTTGCTGCTTCGAAGTTCCGGGTGCGAGAGAGAGATTCTTCAAATCTTCGCGGGGAATTTCTACCTCAGGGCGCGTAGGGATACATCCTCTTCTACTGGCGCTGATTGGCTGAGCTGAGCCAAATCACGCACAGAGAATGTATGTGAGCCCGCGGAATGTAGGTCACTACATATATATGTTTCTATGTCCTTTTTTTTCTTTTCTTATATAAATAATAAAAATATTTACACGCACAAAACCCACATCGTACCGTCCTGTACCGTCCTGTGCCGTCTGTAATGTTTTTCTTGATGTCAGCCCTTGTACCCAATAAATAAATCATTATTATTATTATGACCACATGTGTGAAGACGTTACAATTCTGCAGGAGAAAAGGTTCGTAATTTTAAGCTGTTTTAAAGTATCATTTTTTGTATTTTCTTGTCGATAACGAAGCATAAGATACTCACCTTGTTCCAAGGAAGGGAGACGTCTCAATATTCGTGCTTTAAACCCGAATATTCCGATTTATTTTTAAAAGCTTCGAAAAGCCCCCCCCCCCCCAAATGGAAATTTTCAACCTTGAAACGGTAAACAACATATAGGTCAAAAGGTCAAAAACAGCCACTATATATCTCACCAAGACTACTACTACAACAGACATGTCTGTCGTCCACTCCACTGAATATAAAAACAAAACACAGGAGTTACCATCACAACCGCTCCCTTCTGTGATAGTAGCAGTACCATCTCAAAACCACATCACCACCACCACAACAACAACAACCCAGAAAAACAACAACAATAACACCAACAGCCTCAATATAAACACTAATAACGGTAGCAACAGCAACAACAAACAAAACAACAAGAACAACAACAGCAACAACGACAGCACCAACATCAAGAACAACGGAGAGTAAAGGTCCGCATTCCCAGGATCCCACCAGGAATGAACATATGGTGGCTCCTGGGATATGTAATCGAGGAGGAAACAGACACTACCCTCCTAGATATCAAAAAGACACAGAGAGAAGAAGACTGGTCCGGAATGGATCTGGAGATTCTTCTCCTAATGAAACCAGAGGACATCAACAACATCCCGGATTTTTCCCGCCTGCAGGACGGGACAACAATCCAATTAATCACTGAGGGTTGAAGGCTACACTGCTTTGTCTGCGGAGAAGCAACGCATCTGCAAGCCTTTTACCCTCAGCTCAAAAATGCAAGAATTCGCAAACCTTCTTTGTTGCCAACGGCATTGTCAGCACAGAAAGCTGCACCACCACCATCAAAAACAACACCAACAATGACACGGGTAACCCCACCATAATAAAAAACAGCCGGACTACCACCAGCACCGAAACCAACCCAAGGGGAAAACGAGGAAAGCTTTCCCACTCCTCCTACCCCTCCAATTATGCATATAGACAAAACCATAAATGCACACATAGACACAGATACACTCACAGCCACAGACCCTTTGTCTTCAGCCCTGTCTTCAGAAGCTGGATCGCTGCAATGCACAGCGGTACCTGCTCGGTGGTCAAGGTCAATGGCCACCTCTCGGAACCGTTTCGGCTCTCCCGATTGGTCCGTTAAGGGTGCCCTCTCTCTTCCCTTCTATACGTATTGACTCTCGAGCCTTTACTGCGGAAGCTGGAGCTGTTGCAGGGCATCCCGCTCGAACCGGGGCGAGGAAAGGTTGTGTCGGCTTATGCGGACGACATCACCGTGATGGTGTCGGGCACATCGGAAATCGAGGTGGTCGGCACCTTATTGAAGGAATATGAAAGGTTGACAGGAGCCAAACTTAACCCGGAAAAGTCGGTGGGTTTGCAGCTCAGCACCTAGAGAGGCAAATCCATGCCATCCAACAGCATCGGGGGCGGGGGGGCTGGATGGATGGACCGGTAAAGTTGCTCAGGTTTGGTTCGGACCATACCTCCAGGTGGAAAAGAATTGGGACGACGTAACGAGTAGGGTAGTCAGTCTCACCCAAAAATGGGATGCAAGGAAGCTATCACTGAAAGGTCGCTCAGAGGTGGTGAATGCGTATATCGCGTCCATCATCTACTACCGCCTGACCGTCGTTCCTTGCCCACATCCGTGCCTCGCCAGGTTGGAACGACTCCTCTTCAAATTCTTGTGGGGAGGACAAGTCCCGTTGGTGAGGCGATCTATCTGCTACCACCACCCTCTACACGGAGGGCTGGGCATGTCATGGTTAATGATGCGAAGACATGTGCTGAGGCTGTGACTATTTCCAGATATTCTGCCTAAACGGTGAACAGGAGTGGTCGTCGTTTATCAGATGAGCCTTTCCGCAGCTCGTTTCTTTGACTGAGCTGTAGTCCTGGGTCAAGAAGAAACCAAGACTGGGTGACTGGCACCTGGAATGTTGCCAGGCACTCATTGCCCTCTACCAAGCGGGCAATGCGATCGGTGGAACTTCCACTCTTGAGTTCTATAGAGGTGGGAAAGTGCAATGAGAAGCTTTGGGCCTCAACGAAGTCGAACTGACCAGTCTGTTCCGGAGGACTTTCGAGCCAGGGATGATGGACAATTTCCAGATATCCCTCGCTTGGCAGTGCTACTGGGGGGGTACTGCCAGTTCGGGATAAACTCTACAGGCACGGAAGTGCTGTTAGACGGACCTACCAGAGATGCGCACAGAGCGACGAAACCATTCTGCACGCACTTGTCCAATGTCCGTGCATTACTGACTTGTGGAGTTATGTCGAACAGCTACTGTCACGTGTAGAACGGATCTGGCTATCAGCCAAGTCCATAGTGAAGATCGACCCGCCGCCTTCCTTTGGCCAGGAAGAGCAGGCAATTTTCCTGTCTGGTGGCAGTTGCGAAAGAGGTTATATGGTGGACCAGATTGAAAGGACTGAAGACAGACACTTTTTCTCTTCAGCCAATCCCTCATCAAGGTGAGAATGGCCCGTGTGAATGGGCCTACTCTGACCATGCTCCTATAGGCTAGGTAATTTGAGGAGAGGGGTTCTCTCCCTGGGTGCCCTAGAAGTGCAGGGTGGTTCAGGATTGGTGGGGTACCTGAGTCACCCCTGAGTCGTCCACCACCCTACAGGGGAATTTATTTTATTATATTTATGCATAGATTATTTTATATTTTTATATCTCCATTGTTAAATTAGTCTTGCCATTGTGCACTTTTACTCGACCTTATTGTAAACCCCCACTGTCAGTGTCTCTGTATTGTACCCTACATGTCGGCCCTTGTGGCCAATAAATGAAATCATTATTAACTTTTTCAAGTTTCACTTGAAAAGGAAAATTAGTGTGGAGAGGCAAGTGCTGCCTTCTTGCAAGTTTGTTGAAAGGTGGCTGAAAGTAGCGAGAATGGTCCGAGTGAACGGGACCGCTCTGAATATATGCCTGTAGTTTTAGAAATGGAAAAATTGAGAGGGCGCTTGCCCTGGTGGCCAGGGTGGCCGTGGTCTTTTGTGTAGTTTTCGCCACAAGCAACCCTCGGAGGTTTCCCCCCTATTGGGGAATTTTTTCAATTTTCATTTTTATTGTTTATATATATATATATATATATATATGTTTCTATGTCTTTTTCTTTTTCTTTTCTTATATAAATAATTGTTTCTACGTTAGGCACAAGGCCAGCAAATACCCAGTGCATTACTGGTACTTTATTTTATCGACCCCGTAAGGATGAAAGGCAAAGTTAACCTCGGCGGGATTTGAACTCAGAATGGCAAGGGCCGTAACTCTATACGTCAAAGCATGGCGTCCGACCCTCTCCCAAAACTAAATCTTTACACGAACAAAACCCACATCGTGCCGTCCTGTGCCGCCTGTAATGTTTTTCTTGATGTCAGCCCCTGTGGCCAATAAAGAAATCTCTGGGTTCAAATCCCGCCGAGGTTAACTTTGCCTTTCATCCTTATGGAGTCGATAAAATAAAGTACCAGTCACGCACTGGGTTCGATTTAATCGACTTTCCCCTCCCCCCAAATTACTGGCCTTGTGCCGAAATAAGAAACCATTATTATTATTGCCTTTCATCCTTACGGAGTCGATAAAATAAAGTACCAGTAATCCGCTGGGTAATTGCTGGTCTTGTGCCAAAAGTAGAAACAATTATTATTATTATTATTATTATTATTATTATTATTGACGGTGAATCCACGCACGCTTCTTATCGCCTCCAGTTTTTTTCAACAGTTTACCTCGTTTTCAACCGTTCTAAACCTTTTCTAAAGTTTTAAACTTGATAAAAGTTTAGAAGTGACCCACCTAATACAGGGGTTCACTCGTAAATAATATTATTTGAAAAAAAATTAATTTCTTTCAACATGGATAACACAAGAAAGAGAGAGAGCGCTGTCAGACATCTCAGAGAGAGGGAGACTTTGTCAACATATCAACAAGACAGCGTTCTAGCGAAGGTAAATATAAAAGAAAATATTACGAATGAAAAGAGGAACAATTGCATTTTTAATGATATTGTTACAGATTTAAAATTACCAAATATTTCTAACACAAACAACACCAACAATAACACCAACAACAACACCATCAATAACAACAGCAACAACAAAAATAACAACGGTAAGGTCGAGAACGACAATAACAATGACAATAACAACAGCCACAACAACAATAATAGTAGGAACTGTATCAACAAAAACAACAACAACAGCAACAACAGTACTGTAGCAAGAGTTGCCTCCCTTGTTGTGACGATCACATCACCAGTAGAGTAACGCTCTCTAGACAGGAAGTAGCTGGAGTTACTTCCCGTTGTGGTTACCTTCTTTGTCAATTCCGTCCAGGGACCATATAAAAGGGACAGCTCAAAGATGTCTCCCTCTCATTTGCCCTTTCGGCTGCTGGCCTTTGGCCAGGCGCGTTCCGCCCCGCCGAGGGTATACTCTCTGGCAACCTGAACATGATAATGTAAAGACCTCTCGGTCCCTTGCGCGATGATTTCAAAACGGTAACAAATAACTTTACTTCATTTTTTCATCTACTCTTGACATGTCAACCATTCTATTCTACATAACTCAACTATGTTAAATAAACATTGTACATACAACTGAGTCTCCTGTTATATTCATACAATCCAGTATTCTGTTATAGTACCAACGAAAACATCAACAATGACATCGATACCTGTAACAGCGATCTCAGCAAGACCAGTAGCGGCAGCAATAGTGGTGCCTCTGAAAAAGGGACCACTTCTTTTGAAGGTGTCGCCCGAAATATCGAAACAGTGTTAGTCACAGAGGAGGAGGTGGCAGTCGCAAGGGCCATGGTGACAAGAAATGCCAATAGAGTTTCCCTGAAACCTCCACCCGATTTTTTCAAGGACCAGCAGCTACGGACGGTGACTTACCGCACCGTAAGCAAAATGTCACATCGGGTGGAGAGAGCCACGGAGGCTCAAATCCAAAAGGCCTTGGGGTGCGTCTGGGCATGCAAAACCCACATCACCCGAGGCAGAAAGTACGCTACAGTAGACGTACTTTTCGCCACCTCCAAGAAGCGAAGTCTCACTTTAGGGTTTGCAAAGAGTGAGACTTCAAAGTGACACAGATCTCACACGACGTGCCCATACCTTGGCTGGCCACTTGCTGGAATAGAGGACAGGACGACCATGCTGCAAGTAGAGAAAATGTGGAGAGAGAACTGGTCAGGTATAGGCATGCAAATGCTTATACAAACTGACCAGGAGTGTATCGACGCTACCCCTGATATCATAGACCTCGAGGAAGAACTCCAACTCCCTATAAGCGTGGAAGGAAGACGGCCAAAATGGTATCTCTGTGGGTCAAAACGTCACCTCAGGGCCTTTTGCCCGCAGAAGACAGCGAAGAAGAAGGCCCCTCCCCTTCCAATACCTGGTCCGCTGCTACCAAGAGCAGGGCAGGCAACAAACGCAGAAGCCCCTTCTACAGTGAGTAGGAGGGCAACGTCCGTGGCACCCGTACCAAAGCCACAGACAACTAAAGCAGCAGCATCAGTGGCGGCAACACCAGTAGCTACATTTGCAGTAGCTGCACCAGCAACAAAATCGCCGGAGAGGGCTCCACTACCACCACCAACAGCCGTGGAGCACATACCCCTCCCAGACGCCACGGAATCCGACAGGGAGTCTGAGGCGGGAGTGAAGTGGCAAACGGTCTGCTACAAAAAACAAAATAACTTCACCCTCCAAAAGCGAAGGCACACAAAGAGTGGTAAAGGCTGCAAGGAGACTTGCAGCAACACCATCACCATCACCACCACAAGCACCACCGCCAACAACAACCACACCACCACCAGCAACACCAAAAACACCAACAACGCAAACACAACCAAACACACACACCCAACAGCAACAAAATCACCCCTCCCCCAAAAAATACACAGCCATAAACATGGCAAATAAAGAACTCATACAACATATAAAGCAGCACACAGACATCACAGAAAAAAAACTACTACACTCTACCAACACCAAGAACTCTCCCGACAAACATAAGCATCATTGATATCAAAATAGAACAATACAAACGTTTAAAACAAAAATTCCCCAACGCAGTTGGAGACTTCAGATGATCGGTTACCAAGAGGATATACACTGACATCCTCTTGGAAACACCCATGACCAGCCAAAGGGACGGTTCTACTGTCCCTTCACCACATGATCAAGGTAAGTGACTCTTTCTCACTTGCCCCATTTCTCATCCAACATGGCCGTACTTAGAATAGGCAGTATAAATACACGTGGCCTGGGGTCATCTTGGAAGCAGGGTCACCTGCTCAACGACCTCAGGTTACTAAACATAGATGTGGTGACCATCCGTGAGACCAGAATCTCCGAAGAACGAGCCTTGGTACCGATCTTCGGCGGATACGATGTATACGCATCTCCCAGCCGTCCAGGATCGGAGGGAGGGGTTGCCGTCCTTTTTCGGTGAGGCTTGTCTCGCCATACAGGCCATCTTCCTGGACCCAGAAGGTAAGTCGGTGGTGCTGGACGTGACCGGCAGCGAAGGCAATGCTTTCAGGTAGCAGCCGTCTACGCCCCAACTGGAGCAAGACGACCAGATTCCTTCAGACGTCTAGAGATCTTTCTTGGAACGTCCTGCTCTTTAGTGTTAGTGGGCGACTGGAACGGTATCTGGGATGCACGCTGGGATTGTGTGGGGCTAGTGGATAGGGGAGGGGAGTGCAAGAGCCTCACCAACCTGCTCAGACGTTTTCAACTGTCTGACAGGTATCGACTGGATCACCCGAATGTGCCAATGTGGAGATGGACAAACCGCATCGGGTCATCCAGAGCGTATCTCGATAGGGTATTCTGCAGAGAACAAGATAAGGCTATTATAAGTTGTCCACAATTTAAAATAGCCGACTACACAGACCAGAAATTTGTGATATGTAAGATCGACATAGGCAGACTTTATAGACAAGGACCCGGTTACTGGAAGCTGAACGCGTCTTTCCAGGTGCGCAAAGTCAACAACAGGTGGTGATTCGCCCTGAAAAGATCAATTAAAGTAGAGTCGATTAGGTTTAGCAAAGGAGTAGTGATAGAGGAAAATAGAGTAGCGGGAGAGCTAGTCAGAAAGCTAGAAGAGGCGTTTAGGACAGGCATCGCAACCGACGTTCTTGCGGCGAGATTGGCACTCGACCAATTCTTCAACGCAAAACACGAAGGCTGCGTTGTCAGAGCTAGAACGCGTGCTCTGAAACACGAGGGGACAAAAGCAGTCCAATGGGCCCAGGTGGCAGTGGCGCGACGTGGCAACAAAGTCACTATTCGGTCTTTGTCTGACCAAAACGGGTGCGTGTTGCTCAAACCCGAGCAGATGTGTGAGGATTTTCAACAGCACTTTGTTGGACTGTTCGGGAGCAGCGGCGGGCCGGATCGGGGTATGGACTTCAGTGCATACCTCGACGGACTGCCTCGGCTCTCGACGACCGCAGCACAGTGTTGCGAAAAGCCAATAACAGCCGGTGAAATACAGGAAGCGATGGCTAACTGCACGAGGGGTAAATCGCCAGATTTGGATGGTCTGCCCTACGAGCTTTATGCATTTATGCCAAACTTGTTCGGTGACATCTTGGCAGACGTCTACTGCAACTGGCAGCAGAACGGGAGCATTCCCAGTTTTGTGAGCCGGGAAGCGATGGTGCTGCTGAGAAAAGACCCGAACAAGGGGGATGTTATCGATAACTTTAGGCCCATAACCCTGCTAAACGCAGAGTTCAAGATTTTGGCCAAAGTGTTAGCAACGAGGTTGGTGCTTGTCGTAGAGGGTCTGGTGGGAGAGGCTCAGACATGCGCCATTTCGGACAGATCCATACACGGCAACCTCCACCTCATGCGATACATCGTAGAGAGGGTGGTTAAGGAACCTGGAACGAGTGGGGCCCTGATCAACTTGGATCAATCCAAAGCATTCGATAGGGTCGACCATCGGTACCTGGCGGCGGTCCTCGAGGCAGCCGGTTTCGGGCCCATTTCAGGGGTTGGATCGCTGCGATGTACAGCGACATCTGCTCAGTTGTGAGGGTGAACGGTCACCTGTTGCAGCCGTTCAGCATCATGCGTTCGGTCCGCCAGGGTTGTCCCCTCTCGTCTCTCTTGTACGTATTGGCTCTCGAGCCGTTACTGAACAAACTGGGGGCGATGAGGGGCGTCCCACGCCAACTAGGATGCGGTAAATCTGAGTCGGATTATGCCGACGACATCACCGTGGTGACGAGCAGGGTGGCCTCCGTCACCCAGAAATGGGCCGAGAGGAAGCTGTCTCTGAAAGGCCGGGAGGAGGTGGCGAATGCGTACATCGCATCCGTCATCTGCTACCGCCTCATCTGCTACCGGCCCAACTCTCACCAAAATGGAGCGCCTCCTCTTCCGCTTTTTGTGGAAGCGTCGCGCTCCCATGGTCAGACGATCCATCTGCTGTCAGCACCTGTTGCGTGGAGTACTGGGCATGCTATGGCTGATGATGCACAAACATGCACTGAGGCTGCGACATCTCTGGTGCTTCGTTGACGGTGAACAGGTGTGGTCGCCGTTCGCCAGGCACGTTTTCCCACAGCTCGTCTCCTTGACGGAGCTGCGGTCCTGGGTCAGGAAATGACCAAGGGCTAGAGCTTGGAAACTGGAATGTCTCCAGGCGCTCACCGCCCTCTGCCAGCTGGGCACCAGTATCGGTGGAACATCCACCTCGGCGTTCTATAAGGACTATTGGCGGGGAAGAGCAACGACGTTCTCCGAAAGACTCTGGGCGTCGAAGAAGATCAGCTGTTTGCTCTCTTCCGGAGAACTTTCAGCCCAGGGCCTATGGATAACTTCCAGAAATCTCTGGCCTGGCAGTGCTACCGGGGAGCGTTTCCGGTTCAAGATAACGTCTACAGGCACGGAAGTGCCGTCAGCCGAGCCTGTCCGAGATGCGCACAGAGCGACGAAACCGTCGTTCACGCACTCGTTAAGTGCCCAAGCATTGCTGATTTGTGGAGCTATGTCGAACAGTTGGTGTCGCGTGTAGGACCGATCTGGTTATCAACTGAGTCCATTATGTAGCAAAAAAAACAACAACAAACCGAACAATGTGCGAGCAACTTAAGGTAAGAAAATCCAAAACCACAGCGATAAGAGAACTTAAGTTCAACAGCGTGTGGGCAAGCGAAAAGACACGTCTGACCCCAGCGAGTGTAAGTGAGAAAAGGACTGCTAGAGGATCGGTTTGTTGTTTTTTTCGCTGTTTTCTCTTTTCTTCTCTTTTCCCTTCTATTTTCCTTCCCTCTCTCCTCCGTTTTCCCAATAACTTACCCAGTTATTGAACGCTCTGGGCGGTAGATATCTTGTCTTTAATGCGTGGAAATATCCGAGACCCCCAGTATACAACTGACGAGGAACCCCCGTTCTTTCTTTCTTCTTATTCTCCCTCCATTTTAAGCTACCTTAACTAACAACTACACAACCAATCCTATTCTCCATATATTTTATCATGTTTCGCTGTGACCAGTCTTCTCTCTCCTTCTACCTGCCTATTTCGTTACTATCTACTCTTACCCCTCTTTCTTCCTCTCCCTTTCTCCCTCTCACTTTCACTCACCCTCTCTTTGCTAGCCACCTCATTGTTTCCCTCGCCTGACCCGCTAGCAGTCCTTTTCTCACTTACACTTGTTTGGGTCAGACGTGTCTTTCGCTCGCCAACAGGCTTTTGAACTTAAGTTCTCTTATCGCTGTGGTCTTGGATTTTCTTACCTTAAGTTGCTCGCACATTGCTCGGTTTGTTGTTTTTTTCACTGTTTTCTCTTTTCTTCCCTTTTCCCTTCTATTTTACTTCCCTCCCTCCTCCGATTTCCCAATAACTTACCAAGTTATTGAACGATCTGAGCGGTAGATATCTTGCCTTTAAAGCGTGGAAATATCCGAGACCCCCAGTAGACGACTGATGAGGAAAACTCTCCCCCCCCCCCCACCCACCCAACTACGGTTCTTGCTTTCTTCTTATTCTCCCTCCATTTTAAGCTACCTTAACTAGCAACTACACAGCCAATCCTATTCCCCATTTATATATATACTAGCATTAAAGCCCGGCGTTGCTCGGGGTCAGTAAGTTACCAAAGTTAGGTCGCACCACTCATTTTATGGCAGCACTTTTTTGTCTGCCAGGCACTGGTTGAATGAATTGCAAACCTGCACTGCCGAAGCAGGAGCTGCGCCAGCAGTGACAATTGTAGTTTCGCCTATTGATATTATCTTTGTGCAAAGAAGTGTTCAAATTTATTGTTTCACAGTACTTGCGCAACACGCGCGTAGACGATGCCAGCCTTACAACAGAGCTGCGATGGAGTTGTTCTGCATGACATGTTTTAACGGTGGAGGGGGTGGATTGAGGGAATCGCAAACAGGGGCCTGAAAACATTGTCGAATTATGACAACCAAAAAAGAGGAAGAGGGGTCATTGTATGGTTGGTGCATCATGTACGTCGGACGTAGAAGATGAGCCTGCTGCTGTGCCGACGCAGGGAGGGAAATAGAGCTGAGCGGAGGCCAGGTGTTGGTGAAGTGTGAAGTAATTGCAGGGAACCGCCTAAAAATGTAAATCCTGTCATTAAAGCATTGTTCACCCTTTGAGAGTCGTACGGAGGTGAAATACTAACCTGTCCACGGTCCTTCGAGGCCCACCAAACGGGGGTTGGTGAGGAGCAACAGCTGATATTTGAGTAGGGTCAGAGTTGCAATGAAGCTTTGTAACGCCGCGAGAATCAGCCTTTGTACGGCCGATGGTGGGGAGTTTCCAGTGCATTGCAGTGACGGTTAACCTACTTAGAAAGTACTCACGAAAAGGCAAAAAATAAAAAAATAAAAAAGTTATAAAATTAGGAATCGAGGTAATCCTATAAAATCTTGTACACAATGTTTTTTTTGTTTTTCCTTGCGGAACGAACGCGAAATAATCACTCTTGCTGCCGACACGCGAGCAGCCAACGTAAAGCTGACCATGAGAGAAACACGGCTCCCCTAATGTATTACCGCGACAGACAGTGTTTGTCCCTGCGCTTTGTTAATTGACATTGCGAAGCATGGCCTGACCGGGAACTGGGACCTCCGAAATGTGAAAGGTAGGTCTGCTCCTGATAGGAAAAGATGCATCCTCGGTATGAGCACAACCTTGCCCCGACCGCACCCTGTGATTATCGTGGCCTCAATCAGATTGGGAGCTAAGGACTTAACGACCAAACGTGTGTCATTGCATTGTTTCGGCGGAACCAAATTTCGAATGAGCATTATAGGGGCACCAACTTTAAGTTTCAAAATGTGTGGGGGGTAATCCGGGGGGCTCAAAGGAATTTAGTACCTCTATTGGATAGTTGATGACGTCCTCGGGGTTAGGAGTTCTATCGATAGACTTATATACGTAGCCATCCCTAGGAATGAGTTTTAGCATTTGATCATTAATATGGTTAACAGTTTTATTCCTCGGCGCCAGAATAGCCCTTTGGGCAAGCCAATCCATATTCTGATAATTTGCTTGGAGATCTGGGAACACTGCATCCCTGAGATCAGAAGGCGTACTAACAACGGTACAAAGTGAGTCGATGGCAATATTACCCTTTTTATCCCCGGGCGTTTTGCCTTCGCCAAGTGCAAGGAGGGTGTGAGAAAATGCTGCTGATGCGATATCACCTCGCATATGAGCACGCATATTAGTGTGAAGTTTCAGAGTCTTCACCAGGGGCCACAATGTGGATGACTTAAGACACGCACGTACTGCATCAGCTGTAGTCCCCTTGGGAATAACGGGAAGCGTTTGCCTGAAGTCCCCTGAAAGAAGAAGTGTTATGCCTCCTATGGGAGCCGTAGAGTTTTTGATGTCTCAGAGTTCTATCTAGCGCCTCAAGAGCACCTCTGTGGGCCATCGTGCATTCGTCCCAAACGATAAGCTTGCATCGTCTGAACACTTCTGCCTGATCGGAGCTATTACTGATGTTGCAAGTGGGTGTCTCAGTCTTCGCTAAGTCAAGCGGGAGCTTGAAATAGGAGTGAGCTGTCCTGCCGCTCGGCAACAAAGTAGCCGCAATTCCAGTCATGTATTTAGTTTTATCGATTATTTCCGTAATTGTGGGTGATTTTGAAATAAATAAATAGTCGTTAGACCATTTACAACATTCTTACAGAGGCAAATAAATAACTCACAGTTTGTTGAAAGCGCGCTTCTGTCAGCAATGTGAAGTTGTTTGGCCAAAAATACCTATGTGTTTTTTTTTTCACTCAATAAACGTGTAAATATGTTATACACAAAATGTAATTGTGTGTGAGTTGGATTATAGATGTTTTAAAAAAAGATTGTCGCTATTTTTCTAGTTGTTGAATAAATTTAACTGTTGCTTTTGAATAATTGTAGTTTGGTATAAAATGTAAGCGTCATGTATTTAACGTTTGTCTTTGTCTCTCACTCTCTGGCTCACTCCTTTATTTTTTTCTCTCTCTCTAAAGGAAATTATTAAGGAGTGGGTTTATAAGCGTATATAAGAGAAGGTTGCAGCATGTATTTTTTTTCGATTTTTAAAGGGAGTAGAGAGAGTAAATCAGATTGTATTAGAGGGGTAAAGCGTCATGTATTTAGTTTTATCGATTATTTCCGTAAGTGTGGGTGAATTTGAATGAAATAGTCGTTGACCTAAGTTAGACCATTTACAACATTCTTACAGACTTTGATTCCAATTGGTTTGAAATTGTGCAAATGTATAAACATGGAACATGCACACACACACACACAACAACAACAATCTGTCTTTTATAGATAATGATATATGCATACATATACACATACACACACACATATATGTATATATGTATATATATATTATATATATATATATATATATATATATATATATATATATATATATATATATATACACACACACGTATACATAATATACACATACACATAGATACACCCATATACATATATGTATATATACACACGTATATGCATATATATATACACACACATACACACACACATATACATACATATATACATATACACACATACACATGTATACGCACACACGAAGTGTACACATACATGCACATACACACACACACATATACATACATATATACAGACATGCATATATATATATATATACACATATATATACATTATTAAATATTTGCTCTAACGTTCTTATATATTTGATATATATTTATCCTTATCGAGCCCTCTTTGGATTTTAGTCTTCAAATTTATTATTATTACTATACATATATATATATATATATATATATATATATTTTTTTTTACTTTTATCATATTTATTCGGATTTTAGTCTTCACATGCACTGGGATAATTGCTGGCCTTGTGCCAAAAGTAGACACAATTATTATTATTACTTCTACTACGGTGGATTGGCAGTATCGGTAGAGGGTCGGACGCCATGCTTTGCAGCACAGCTACGTCCCTTTACGGACTGAGTTCAAATCCCGCCGAGGTTAACTTTGCCTTTCATCCTTACGGGGTCGATAAAATAAAGTACCAGTAATACACTGGGATAATTGCTGGCCTTGTGCCAAAAGTAGAAACAATTATTACTTCTACTACCATATACACATATATACATATATACATATACATACATACATACACACATATATGTATATATATATTTATATATATATAAATCTGAGGATGTGTGTGTTAAGGTTTGTAACGTATGCACGTCCACAATTATTGGTCAGGAAAAGGTCGTGAGGCAAAAAAATGTCAAATCCATCAACAATAAGGGCTAAAATCGATCATGATCATTCCTCCTCTCTATAATTTAACTGCTTTACTCTCTCTCTCTCTCTCTCTGTCGCTCTTCACTCCCTATATGACAACACTGCAGTGGAGCGTTCCATATTGAGCGTTCCGTATTGACATACGGCTTATCTGGGGCATTTTCAATCGACTTATTGCAAATAACAAGCCGCAAAATAACACTTCATATAACAGATTAATGCTATAGACATATGAATCGGAATGTAACTCGTGAACTTTTTCCTGGGCAAAATTATTCGAACAGACATGACCTCATTGCCAGAGTGTTCAGACTGAAACTGGCTAAACTCATGGCTTTAATCAAAAAGGGTCAGGTATTTGGGGCTGTAAAATGGCAAAAACGAGGGCTGCCACATGCTCACATTTTGATTTGGTTAGCTGATAAAATCAATTCAAATCCATAGACAGCTTCATTTCGGCTGAAATCCCTAACCCAGCAACTGACCAGAAATTACATGACATCGTCAAAGCTAACATGGTCCGTGTGCGTCGGGTCCTAATGAGCATCACACGTGTCTGAAAGGGGGGTCGTGCAGTAAGGGATACAAAAAAAAATGTGTTGACCAGATTCAGACTGGTGGCGACGGGTACCCCCTGTACAGGCGGAGACGGCCCGAGAACGGTGACTTCACAACAGTAAAGGGAGGTCAAGTCGACAATAGATGGCTGGTCCCTTACTGCCCGCTTCTCTTGAAGATGTTCAATGCTCACATCAACGTTGAGTTTTGCAACTTCGTCAAGTCGATAAAATACATATGCAAATATGTAAATAAGGGTTCTGATGCCGCAATGTTCGCATTTCAAGCTGAAAATAGCAGGGACGAGGTAACAAAATACCTGGCAGGGCGGTACATCAGTAGGAATGAAGCTTTTTGGCGCCTATTTGGTTTACCCCTACACCAACGGCACCCCGCCATCGTACAGCTTGTGGTACATTTGGAAAATGGGCAAAGGTTTACTTTACGGACCAAACCGCCACCAAGTTGGCCGCCGATCCGAAAGAGACCACTCTGATGGGTTTCTTCAAACTTTGTCAGTTCGATACATTTGCGCAAACAATCGTGTACCCCCAGGTTCCATTCTACTTTATATGGTTGAAAAAACACATGGGTGCGAAGAAAGTCAGGCCAGGCTGCTGAAAGACATCCTGGTGTAAAATTTGACAGCTGTCTTGGAAAGGGTTACACTGTGCCTCCAAGTCAGCATGAGTGCTTTCATCTCCGCCTTCTTCTGCATGAAGTTGTAGGCCCACAAAGTTTTCAGGACCTCAAAACTGTTGATGGAGAAATATGTGATACATACCGGGAAGCCTGCTTTAAGCGAGGTCTTTGGAAGATGATTCGCAATGGGATTCCACTTTAGCAGAGGGTGCTTTGTTGAAATCACCCAAAGGTCTACGGGAACTCTTTGCCATTTTGCTTCAAAAGTGTGAATTGGGTGATCCCCCCCATAAAAAACGGTTCCCCCAAATAAAAAACGGACCCCCCCCCCCAACCAATAAAAAATGGATCCCCCCAATAATAAAAAACGGATCCCCCCCAAATAACCCACCCCATGCAATCGGACACCCCCCACCCAAACGCCTCCCCCACCCTCAAATAAAAAACGTATTCCAAATAAAAACGCCCGCCCCCCAATAAAAAAAGTCCCCCCTCCCGATAAAAAACGGATCCCCCTAATAAAAAACGAACCCCTCCCCCATAATAAAAAACGGACCTTCCCCATAATAAGAAACGGACCCCCTAAATAAAAAACGGACCCCCTCCCCAAATAAAAAACGGATCCCCCCAATAAAAAACGGACTCCCCATAATAAAAAACGGATCCTTCCAAATAGAAAACGGACACCCCCAATAAAAAACGGAGCCCCCCCAAATAAAAAACGGACCCCCAAAATAAAAAATTCCCCACCCACCCAAAAACATAAAAAACGGACCGCCCTCCGAATAAAGAACGGACACCCCCTCCCCCAATAAAAAACAGATTCAAATAATAAAGCCCCCCCCCCTCTCCCCCCAATAAAAAACAGATTCCAAATACCCTCCTCCCACAAATAGAAAAAACAAATCCAAATACCCCCCCACCCCCAAATAAAAAACGGATTCAAAATAATAAACGCCCCTTTCCTCCCCCAAATAAAAAACTGATCCTCCAATAAAAAACGGACACCCCATAATAAAAAACGTATCCCCCAATACAAAACGGAGCCCCCAATAAAAAACGGATACCCCCATAAAAACTGGACACCCACCCACACCCACACCCACACCCAGATAAAAAACGGATACCCCCAATATAATATGGACACCCCCATAAAAACGGACCCCCCTCCAGAAAAAAAAATAAAAAACGGATTCCAAAATAATAAACAACGCCTCCCTCTTCCCCAAATAAAAAATGGACCCAGCCCCAAATAAAAAACGGATACCCCCAATAAAAAAACGAACCCCCGCGTAATAAAAAACGGATTCCAAATAAAAAAACACACACACACACCCCCTCTCCCCAAATTAAAAACGGACCCCCCTTAAAAAACGGATTCCAAATAAAAAACACTCCCCCCTCCCCAAACAAAAAACGGACACCCCAATAAAAAACGGACCCCCCCCCCATAAAAAACGGACCCCCCCCCCCATAAAAACCGGATAATCAGGGGAGACGACTGTGTATATAAATTATTGTCTTATTTACAAAACTATATTTCTAATATCGTGTTTAATATTTCATATTGTGTCGTCTGGTTTCCTTCCAATCAATCACGATATAACTTTCAAGTTACTCCCCTTCATTTACTTACTGTCCCACTCTCTTTCTTTTTTCCCTCTCACACAGCCTCTGCTTTCTCTCTTTTTATTTGTTCCGGTCCCTTCTCTCACACATCCTTTCCTCTCTCTTTTTTTTTTCCTTTCCTTCTTTGTCTCTTTCGCTGTTTTTCTCCTATAGTCACTCTCTCTTTCTTTTTGTTTACCTCTCTCTGTAACTCTGCACTTTCCTATTCCTCTCTTTCCCTCTCTCTCATTCTCAAATCCTTCTTTCTACTTTCTCCCCCACTGTTCTCTCTATGTATCTCCTCCTTTCCCTCTGCAACTCCTCTGTATATCCTTGCCTTTCTCTCAAACTTCTGTCGGACCAAAGGTTGGCCTATTTAACTATCATTGATGCGGTTCAAAATCAGACAGGGGGTATTTACTTTCTAGATGCTCCTGGGGGTACCGGAAAAACTTTTGTAACGAAATTGATTCTCACTAAGATTCGTCCGAAGAAAAAAGTTGCGTTGTCCGTTGCATCGTCCGGGATCGCTGCTACTTTGCTGCCGGGAGGTAGGACAGCACATTCAGCCTTTAAACTCCCCTTGGATTTAGTAAAAACTGAGACACCAACATGCAATATCAGCAAGTGTTCACACAAAGCTCTGGTTCTCAAAAAATGTTTGGGATGAGTGCTCAATGGCACACAAGGATGCCCTTGAGGCATTGGACAGGTCCCTGAAAGACATTAGGGATTCTACGGCTCCTTATGGGTGGCGTAACCCTTCTGCTATCAGCAGATTTTCGGCAAACGTTGCCTGTCATCCCCAAAGGTACAAGAGCTGATGAAGTCCGTGCCTGGCTCAGCGAAATGAAGTGCGTGATTGGCTCAGCGAAAGAGCCATCCTTGCTCCGAAAAATACCATGGTTAATTTTATTAACGAGCAGCTGATTGAGAAGATTCCTGGTAAAGAGCACATCTTCAAATCTATCGACCGGACGTCAGACCCCGACGATATCGTTAATTATCCGGTTGAGTTATTAAATTCCCTTGAGCCCCCAGGGCTCCCACCTCACATTCTTAAGCTTAGGGTTGGCTGTCCCATTATGCTAATAAGGAACTTGCGTCCACCAAAGCAGTGCAACGGTACTCGCATGGTCGTCAAGTCACTGACGCCCCACTTGATTGAGGCCACCATTATAACGGGGTGCCGGAGAGGGGAGAATGTTTTCATTCCAAGGATGAACCTTTTCTCCTCGGCGTCAGATATCCCGTTCGATTTCCGGCGATCCCAATTCCCGGTGAGACCATGTTTTGCCATGTCCATTAACAAGTCACAAGGGCAAACATTGTCGATGGCGGGTATCCATTTGGGGGAGCCATGCTTCTCCCATGGCCAACTTTATGTTGCCTGTTCCCGCGTAGGGAGCAGGAATGGACTTTTTGCTTACACTCCTCAAGGGATGACACACAATATCGTCTACAAAGAGGTGCTATAGATGTTGGAGGTGTTGGAGCTATGCCGTCTGGAACACTATTTCCTGGTAGGGTCACCCATGGCGGACAGATCTGACACCCAGCGGCATCAGGGCCATCATCTTGCAACTTTGGTCTACTAAATTGCTATTGGAAGATTATTAACCCATCATTGATTGTCCAGAATGCTAATTGGTTCGTAACTTTTAATAACCGGTTCAACTGCTTTATGCACTTAATTGATAAGCTTATTCGCTTTCAAGCCACGTTTACCTGTATGTAACTTTTCATAGCAAATGAACAAACCCGAGCGACACCGGGCTAAACTGCTAGTATAACATATACACAGACACACACATCATCATCATCATCATCATCATCATTTTACGTCCGCTTTTCCCTGCTTGCAAGGGTGGGACGGGAACTGATTCTGGCTTGATTTCTACAGCTGGATGCCTTTCCTAACACCAACCTCATTTACAGTGAGTGTTGGGTGCTTTTTTGCCGTGGCACCTCCATGACCACTTTGCAGTGGCATGATAGGGACCCCAGTCCTATCATCTCATTTCTACAGCTGAGTAAACTGGAACAATGTGAAATAAAGTATCTTGCTCAAGGAAACAACACATCACCCGGTCTGAGAATTGAACTCACAATCTTTCAATTGCAAGCCCAATGCTCTAACCACTAAGCTATGCGCCTTCACATGTATGTATATATATGTGTGTGTATACATATAGGTACTGCCCTCCCCCCTCCATTGCGTTCCATTTATTACATTTTCATATGTAAAATCACAGGTTTTGAAATCAATATATATATATATAAAAGAAAATTTCGCTCTACATGACTGAATACAATAAATGTAATCTGACTGTTTCGAATATTAATAATAACATTCGATTCGTTTGCAATTATGCAAACAATCCTCAATTTTATAGCCATGTCAGTAGAATGAACACTTCATTCTTGCTCTTATGTTGGCATGCGAACAGAACTGCAGACACTAATGATTCTGGGTATCACCCTTCATCAGTACAGCTCATTGTTCACCTGCCAAACTGTCAGAGCTAGTGAAAATATATGCTATTTTCAAAAATACACAGTGACTGATCGGCCTGATTTGCATATTAGCAGATTGGCTGATCAGTCAGATCTGCATATTAGCAGAACCACTGATCAGCCAGATTTGCATATCAGCAGACTAGCCAGTCAGTTTCCTGTATACGAGCGATAAATGGACGGCTTTGCCAAATTCAAATAAAAAAGAAAATTTCGCTCTACATGGCTGAATACAATAAATATATTAAGCAGTGAGGAATGCTTTTCCTACCCATGTATTCCTCACTGCTTAATATAGTATTACACCAATATTCTGTTATACATGCTTAATACCATTGCTTGTTCTTTTACCTTATTATTCTGTACATGCCTAATACCTCTGCACTCTTTCTATATGTATGCCTATGTACCACTAATGTCCTCATTTTGTGAGTAACTTTCTTTCATAATTCTTCTATAATTGTTTCATAATTGTTTTATAATCTGTCACACCACCTGATACTGACCACATCATCATCACACTCTAAATATGACACTACTGATAACAACAGTAATATCTACATATCTTTACGATTGTTCTTTGGAATAGGAGGTTAATTATATGTCTAAACTTTGCCAATGCTCTGATGAATCCGAAAGAATGTTTGGAAGAAACGATTGTTAGCAATAAAATGCTTTGAACATCCTTGTCTCTCTATCTCGCTCCGTTGTTTTTCTTTACATACATCTCTTCATCTTCTTCTTTTTTTTTACATACATCTCTTCATCTTCTTCTTCTCATCTTCGTTTTTCTTTCTTTATAACTGTCATAACAGTTTCACTACCAAATCAACTTTTTAAATGGAAGTTGCATTATTACAAGGTATGTCACTAATTATTTATAAAACAGCTTATGTATTGTAATTTGTCTGAGGAAGGCATACCATATTTTTAATATGATATCCCAGAAATATATATAACAAAATAAATATGGTTTTATAAATATAGTTTCCATTTGTTTAATATCGTAAACCTACTCCAGAAACTATTGAGTGCTTTTATATCAGTTATAAAATATTTACTCGTTGTAACCCAACAATCTTAAATAAAACTTTTGCATATATATATATATATATATATATATATATATATATATAGTGGTAGAACACTGGAAGGTAATATATGTAGTGGTAGAGCACTCAGTCCAAGGACCAGCTAGTAGCGTACGGTTGTCCTTCCTGTTCCGTATAACCATGTCCATTACGAGCTGAGGATCTGCTAAGGTGAAACAATTGTTCTCGGTATGGTGAACTAACTGTTCATATATATATATTATATATATATATTAGTTATACGGAACAGGAAGGACAACACGTGCTATTGAAATGCTGGGTAAATATTCTACGGCTGTTGATCGCGAATAGGTGGCTATCGTTTATTTATCTATTATTTCTTCACAGATGCCTTTTAATCTTATAGCCTGGTTTAATTGTTTTTTTGTGTGGTTAATTATGCTAATTGGGAGAGGAAATTGAGTATATATCTTATCAAATGATGCTAAGGACATTATTTATAGTATATTGCTCTGATTATTTAATTTATTAATTCATCATTGAGCGACATCGTGAATGGTTGCCAAAAACATATCTATGACTTTGTCTAGTTTGTGTATATGTAAATCTTTATATTTGATAATCTCCCATAAGGTTGAGATGCAATTTAGACAATATTAGGCTGCGCTTTCTAGCAACCAGCCTACTAGCCGTAAGGCACCAATCACATTCTTTCTGACTTGACCACTGCCACGTCACAGTTCTTAGCCATTTTGAATTCGTTTCTGGCGGGGATCATTTAAGAAAAATTTTTGTCCAAGTGAGTTATTTATTTCTTAATTTTTAAAATTAAATTTAATGTTCAACCCCTTAATCGTTAATTTTTAATCATGGATATATAAGATTGCTTAATCTTAAATTCATTAATTTTTTTAATTACGGGGTTTAGAACTCTTAAAATTCAAATCCTAACTTAAATCTTAATATTTATATTATCGACTCCCTTAATCATTAACTTTATTAACCTGTTAAATCTTATTGAAAGTTCTTTTCCCTAATTTTTAATTTTTAATTTTTAATTTCTGAGTTTAGAACTTTAGTAGGGAATATCAAAACTTCGTAAATTTTCTGAAATTTTTTAACGAGATCTCTTATAAAAATTTTTTTTTTCTTTTGAAGGAATTTTTTAGGAAACTTTATATTTTTTTAGGAAACTTTATATTTTTATTTTTTTATTTTTTTATTTTTTTATTTTTTTATTTTTTTATTTTTTTATTTTTTTAGTCTCTTAATCTCTTCTGGTTTGTTAGGTTTATTGGGGCTTATAAGCTTTATGCACTTATTGAGGGATTTTTTAAGGTGCTTCTACGAGATCCCAAGTCTTTTACTTTTAATGCGTAACTTATAAATTCTCTAATTTTTAACCTTCAATCCCTAACTCTTAGGCCCTTTTCAAATTCTCGTAACTCCCTATAACCCATCCCTTTTACAACTCCTACAACTAATATAAAAGAGCCCCCTTAGAATACAGACCCCAAATATACAAACGGAGCTGTTGATGTATACCACAATTTCAAACTGCTAATCTTGAGTGAAACGTTGATGTAAATAATGAACTTACAATCACCTGTTATATGCCTTGAAAAGTCCCACCATATGGTCGGACGAAACGGCTGTCGGCAATAAACTTGTTATAATGTCATAATAGTTCCTTTGTTCTTTTTCATTAATATATATATATATATATATATATATATATATATATATATATATATATGCAAAAGGCAAACAGAAACAACAAAGCAAACGACACAGCACAATGAAGAAACATTATTAGCTTTATGCTTGATACAGAAGGAAAAGAGCCGCAACGTTTCGGATGCCAGTCCTTCATAAGAAGAAAGAATAAGAAACTAAAGAAGGAATAGAAAGATTGAGGAGACGGGCAGGGTCGAAATGGAAAATAATGTTTTTATATATATATATATATATATATTTCGTTTCTGAATTTGTTTAGCAAGATTCTTTATCTGAAATCGTGTGTTGAAACCGATATTGTTATACTTTGGGAGGGTCATGTTGCCAATAAGAAACACACGCACCAGTTGCTTTCACTTCAATTTAATTTAATATATATTTATAAATTTACAAATTTATAAATTTCTGGTTGGTTGGTTGGTTCCACAACCAGATAGTTGTTTATATATATATAGTCATAGTTCTTTCGTCACACACTCTGTGACCTCTTCAGTGACTGGGGATTTCTTTCTTCGTTTCTGTGCCTTTCCTTTCTTCTATCCTACGCCATTTTGTTTGTCAAACAAAATGGCGTAGGATAGAAGAAAGGAAAGGCACAGAAACGAAGAAAGAAATCCCCAGTCACTGAAGAGGTCACAGAGTGTGTGACGAAAGAACTATGACTATATATATATAAACAACTATCTGGTTGTGGAACCAACCAACCAACCAGAAATTTATAAATTTGTAAATTTATAAATATATATTAAATTAAATTGAAGTGAAAGCAACTGGTGCGTGTGTTTCTTATTGGCAACATGACCCTCCCAAAGTATAACAATATATATATATATATATATATATATATATATATATATATATATGGACACATACTTACAAAGCAACTAATTGCATTTGATGTCTCCCTATTTCATAGGTCATTTAGTAAGCTAAATAAAAATATTCATAGGGGAATGAGTAGGGTAGAAAGAGATACGAACTGTCACTTGTAATAGATACTTAGATTTGAATGCAAAATAAATGAAGAAATCATAATTAAAACAAAGAATGTTGTTTACCTGGGAGCTCTTACGAAATGTCCGTGAACATATGTGATAGAATTTATCTCCCTTCGTAAAAGTGGTAAATTTTGTATTTTCGTTTTTTTTTTATTATTATTATTATTATTATTATTATTGTTGTTATTCCTTGAATCTCAGTCATTGATGTTGGTTAACTGGAAAGTCCGTTGGATTGAATATCAAGCCACTACCTGCAGCCTCAGATATTCAGGACGTATCGGAGGGTTCTTGCTGTTCCAAGCAAGCATGCCTTTTGAAGCGTTCCAAAAAGCGTGAAGGGGCCGATTTTCTTTAACCATCCCTGGAAACTTTTGGAGATAGTCCCCAGTGCGCCTATGACAATCGGGATCACTTTGACTTCATGGCAGTTCCAAATCCTTTTCACCTCCCACTTTAGGTCCTGGTATCGGTTAATTTTCTCCCTCTCCTTCTCTTGCACTCTCGTGTCGAACGGGCAGGCCACATCCACAATCAGACACGATCTTTTTTCTTTGTCCACAACCACCAGGTCAGGTCTATTGTGTTCCAGTTTTTTGTCCGTCTGTATCCTAAAATCCCACAGCACCTTCACCTGATCGTTCTCCATCACCGCCTCTGGCCTATGCTCATACCATTTCTCAGAATGTGGTAAATTGTTTACTTTGCACAGGTGCCAGTGGATCACCCTGCCCATCACATCGTGTCTCCAGCCCTTGTAGTGGGTCTGGGCTAGGTGTTTACACTCGGACACAATGTGAGCCACAGTCTCCTCTCTCTCTCCACAGATCCTGCACAGTGGGCTAGCCTCCTCCTTGTAAATATGGTGCTTCAACCACTTCGTTTTGAGGGCCTGCTCCTGCGCAGCCATTAGCATTCCTTCTGTAGCCTTTTTGAGGTCTCCTCTTCTCAACCAGTTCCATGTCTGTGGATCTCTAAATTCAGTTTTCTCAAAGAAGGTACTATGAAGGGATTTTCCCTTAAGGCTGCTCTTCCTCCTTGATGTTATTTCCTCCTTGGACATCCCCTGGCCTACTGTCCCCTCCTTCAGTACAGTTCTGAGCATTGGCTCCTTACTATAGGTCACGTATTTGTATAGGTTGTTTTTCTCCATCTGAACACAGTCCTCTATGCTGATAAGACCTCTTCCACCCTCAGATCTCCTTAGGTAGAGTCTATCGACATCACTCCTCTTGTGGAACATGTTGTAGATAGTCAATAGCTTCCTAGTCTTCCTATCCATTTCTTTTTGTTCAGCAACATTCCATCTCAGAATTCCCGCACTGTACCTAATAATAGACACAGCTCGGGAATTTACTGCGCTTATGGCATTTCTGCTGTTCAGATGTGACTTCAATACGCTCCTTACTCTCCGAATGTATTCAGTTCTTAACAATTCCTTCATTTTTTTGTTCTTTATGCCATCAGCCTCCAGAACGCCCAAATACTTGTATCCTTCCTCAGAGTCAATTTCCTTTATCATCTCACCTGTTGGTATCTGGATCCCGTTACTTCTGCTCAACCTACCCCTCCTCATCACAATGACTCCACATTTACCAATACCAAACTGCATACATATATCACTGCTGAAAATACGGACAGTGTCAACAAGCACATCCAACTCCTTCTCACTTTTCCCGAAGAGCTTAAGATCGTCCATGAAGAGGAGGTGATTGATGGTAAGCTCTCCCCTTCCCAACTTGTATCCTGCTCTCACTTTTGGCAGCATAATGGTCAAGGGCATCAGGGCAAGGACAAACAACAGAGGGGACAGGCTATCTCCCTGGAAGATACCTCTCTTGATCTTCACGCTTCCCAAGGATACTCCAGTTGATGTCAACTCTGTCTCCCAGGACCCCATACTCCTGCCTAGCAACTGTCTGATGTTATCTGTCACCCTGAAGATCTCCAGGCTTTTGGTGATCCAAGAATGAGGCACCATGTCAAATGCCTTTCTGTAGTCTATCCATCCCATGGCAAGATCAGTGTGTCTCCTCCTGCAATTCCCCATTACCATCTTATCAATAAGTAACTGGTCCTTTGTACCACGTGACTTCTTTCGGCATCCTTTCTGTTCGTCCGGTAACAAGTTGTTTGTGTGGAGGTGATGGTAGATTTCCTCAGACACAATGCTCGTCAACAGTTTCCACATTACGGACAGACATGTGATAGGTCTATAGTTGGTAACATCATTACCCTTGATTCGGTCTTTCATTATCAGAACTGTGGTACCTTTTGTCAACCACTCTGGCACCTCACCCGACACCAAGCAGTCATTGAACATGGCCGTCAGCTTCGGGTGGAGGGATGTTAAATGTTTAATCCAATACCCCTGCACACCATCTGGGCCTGGTGATTTCCAGTTGGTTAGTTTTTTGGCCTGCCCCTTAAGAGTTTCAACTGTGATACTCAAATCAGTTTGTTGTTGTGCCTGCTCACCGATCTCCCTCTGTACTGTCTCAATCCACCCTGCCTGGACATTATGTCTAACATCCTGCTCCCATATTCCTCTCCAGAATGTTTTAGTTTGCTCCGCCCCAGGGATCAAGTCGTTGCCTCTTTCTTTCCCCTCAAGCTGTCCAAACAGCATCTTCTGGTTGTTGTCGAACATGCGGTTCTGTTTATACTGACTGACTCTGTTCTCGTATCGCCTGATTTTTGCACTCTTTGCTACAATGCGTTGCTTCAGTTCCTCTATGGTAATATTTAGCTTTTTCCTCCTAGTTTTGTATTTTATTTCCAGTCTATTTTTAGTGCCTATGTTTTTTAGTGTCCCATTCAGTAGTGACTCAAGCTTTCCTATGTCATTTCTCATTTCCCCGATTTGCCCACTCAGTCGCTCTTCCACCACGGCTCTGCTCTTTCTTGTCTGTTGTTTCCTCTCGCTTTTATACCAAGTAGTTTCCTCACCGTATTTGCTGTTGCTTTGAGGATATTGTTGCACTGGTGAAGGCTCCTCGCCTCAAGGTATGGGATGACTTTGTTTACCTTAGCTGTTGTTTCTTTTAACTTTTTCCTGTCTACAAATCTTAGGTTCATAGGTCTCCCACTATCATTGTTCAATTCATCTACCACTAAATTTAGGATGTCAACCGAATCTTGTCCTAGCCCGTCAGCATTCATCTCCTCAGTGGCCGTATCTCTGTTCCAGGTATTATTTATCTCAGTATTCAGATCATTGTCTGCTTCGGGTGGTTCCTCCGTTCTCAGGACCTCTTCACCTTCATTTCCCACTGGCTCGCTTGTCTGGCATACTACACCCGCCATCTCCAAGCCATTCTCTCTGCTCAGTTCCTCCAGTTCCAGCTCGCTTATCCACCCATTAGTTCTTATTACCCGAGCCTGCCCGGCCAATTTTTGTTCATCTAATTTAAATAAACCAATCTCGTTCCAGATGTTATGCATCCGTCTCCTGTAGCCCCTCTCCTTGGGGTTACTTTTCAGGTAACATTGCATAACAGTTCTATTTAATTCTTTCGTCCAGTTGGTTCTGGCCCCTTTCCTTCTTCTCCTTCCTCCAACATCAGCAGTATTTGGTTGACAGTCAGGTTCCTGCTGCTGAGCCAGGGGGCACCTGTTGGGTGAGAGTCTGTCACATGACGTTCTAGTCTCCATTTCACCGTTATTCGAACTGTTTATGTTCGATATTTAAACACTCTTATCGAGGATTGGCGAATGTATGGTTACATAGCCATCTGTGGATCCGCCATTCCACTTGGCCCTTGTGTGGCATTATCACCACGCTGTATACGAACACACATAAACAAACAAACAGACAGGCAGAAAGGGCCCCAAAAATGAATAAGCATAAGTTTCATTGTAATGTAGTGTTCGAATGTCTGACTTAGTTTTTGTTTTTTAAGTTTTAGTTTTTCCCCCCTCTTCTCTGTCCGTCCGCCTGCTTCTCTCTTCATTCTTATTTTCTTTACGCTTTTGGGGTTTTTTTTTTTGTTTTTGTTTTTGTTTTTATTTTTGTTTTTGTTTTTCTCTGTTTGTTTTTCTCGTTTTTTGCTGTTGTTGCTGTGCTGCTTTGGTTTTGTTGTTTGTTTTTTCTTTTTTCTTTTGAGTCTATCTATATATTTTGATGCCTTCCTCTTTTTTAGCAGTAGGGATTCTATAATGTGGTGGCAGCAGCCAGCTGGAAGAGTGGGTGCCTGGCGGCGGTAGCGATACTGAAACAGTGGTGGTGGTGATGTCGATACCGAGGCAGTGGTGGCGGTGATATGACCGTATTACTGTAGTGATGGTGCTGTAGCGGTGGTAGCAGTGAAGGAGTGAAGGGGTGGTGGCGGCGGTGATGGGATAATGGTGGTAATGATGGCCGTAGTGAGCGGTGGTGGTGAAAATGCCGTTATCTGGCTGTTGTGTTTAGTGTACACAGGTGATGGGGTGGGTGGTGTATCTAGTTTCTGGTGTTGGTGAGTTTCGCTGTTCTATATAGTGTAGACAGAGGAGAGGTGGAGGGGGTTCTTCTTCCATTTATAGCCATTTTCTTTTTTGGATATACAGTGTACAATACAAAGTTGAATATTTGAATATTTGAGCCTTATAACAATATATTTGGGGTCCGAATTTTTTTGGGGCTCAAGCCGGGTGCTTTACGTAGCGTTTGTACTAAGAGTTGTTATTTCACAAATGATTTAAATATGTTAAAAATTCAAAACTTACGGGAGCGATTTCATGACCTCCGCCACCTTCTTCCCTATTATTATTATTATTATTATTATTATTATTATTATTATTATTATTATTGGCGACCTACGTAGTAAATCATCGTGAGCTCCGCAAAGGTTTGTTATTTCCGTTTGTTAAAAATTGCCATTTATGGAAAATTTTATTGTTAACTGTTTATAAGCACACATACATTGTTTTCCGAAAAGGACACCCAAAAAGATTGGGGCTTTGTGCCCAAAATTTTAACTTTTATTATTATCCAAAAATTTCTTTGAAAAAAATGGCTAATTCCCCTCTGCACGAAGCAGCTGAAAGCCTTCCTCACAAAATAACACCTCACACCGACACCACCATTGTAAATGTTACTACGTTTGCCAACACAAAAAAAAATATAAGCAGTAGCAATATTTTAAATTTGTCTCAGGCAGACATTCATTTCCCGCCATTACCAATGACTGCAGGTGTTAAACCCTCCACCACCACCACCACCGCGACAACCACCAGCACCACCACCGCGACAACAGAAACAAAAGAAGAAAAAAATAAATTAACTCGTGATGTCGAAATGAAATCAAGCAAAATGGACTCTTCCGCACCAAAGACGACTGACGTCACCACCACCACAACTGAAACTAAAATTAAGATTAACACAAATAACGATAGCAACAACAACAATGACATTATAAAACCGACCCTCAGTTTCGCCATAGTAGCAAAACAATTCGAAGCATTCACGGTAACTCAAGAGGATTTAGAAAATGCCAAACAAATGGTAAAGAAAGATGGGTACAGGGTCAGCCCCCCCCCCCCCTCACCCCACCTAATAAAATGGAGCATCGGCGCCTATGTACCGTGTCGTATAGAACAATAAATGTAAAATCGCGCCGAGTGGAACGGGCATCCGAGTCCCAAATCCAAAAAGCTTTGGGACACGTGTGGGCAAGAAAATCCCACATCAGACGTGGGCAAAAGTATGGAACCGTGGATGTGTTCTTTGAAACACCAGAGGAGGCTAGAGAACACTCCATGGCCCCATTAAAAAGTGACGACTTCACACTCGTCCCAAGCTATTGTGGCCAGAGACTCGTAAAGATCAGGGTGACCCACGTTCCACCGGCCATCGAAATTCCCTGGCTAATAGCGGCTGTCCTCGCCGGCATCGAAGCCAACACAAAAATAATAGCAATAGCAAAAGAAAAGCAGGAAAACTGGTCCGGATCTGGGATGGAGCTCCTAATCCAAGCGGACCAAAAAAGCATTGAGGAGATCCCAGAGGTAATAGACCTCACTGACGGCAGCCACCTCACGGTAATTGTCGAGGGCAGAAGACCTAGATGTGTCGTTTGTGGTGAAGGAACCCACCTAAGGGCTTTCTGCCCTCAGGCTAAAAGGTTGAGGCCACCTCTCCTACCCACCCCAGTGACACAAGCATAAACACCACCAGTAGCAGAGATGGCAGCAACAACTGTAGCAGCAACAACAGAAGCAACTATAACAGCAACAACCCCAGCAACAGTAGCAAAACCAACACCACTACCACCACCAGCAAAACCAACACCACCACCACCCAACGCTTCAGAACTAGCACCAGCGCCTACACCATCCACCACACCACAACCAAAACTAACGGCTGTGGAGGATTTTCCACTCCCCGGCCTATCACAACTGGAGACAGATTGTGACGACGAGGAGTGGGAAACGATATCCGGAAAAAAAAAGAAACCAAAAAAGAAAAAGTTCTCTTCCTTCCCCCTCCAAAAACAAAATACAGAGGGAAACAAATAAACTAAGAAACAAAAAAGTTAGGACAGATATGCCACCATCCACACCAGCATCACCAACCCCATCAACCCAAACACCAACACCATCACCATCATTATCCCCAGCACCACCATCACCTACACCACAAAAGTCACCAAAATGCGAAACAGAAACAAACCCACAACAAACGCAAACAAAACAAAACAACCAAAACGATACACACTACACAGCATTAAATTTGAACAACAAGCAATTATTACACTACATCCAACACAACACCAGCATCACAGAAAAAGACTACACAACAACCCCAAAATTCACACCACCTCCACACATACAAATCACTCGCATCACACAGAAAACGTACATGACACTAAAACAAAAATTCCCCAAAGACATCGGAGACTTCCGACAAGCACTCTCCAGGAGGATTTATAAGGACATCGTTCCTGAGGAGGCCACAAGCAGTGAAAAGGATGGAAAAGCCGTCCTTCCACTACGAGAAGTAAGGTAAGTGGTCTTTCCCATCTTTTCCACTCCTTTTCAACATGACCTCACTCAGAATAGGCAGCATAAATGCGCGTGGCTTGGGGTCGTCATGGAAGCAGGGCCACCTGCTCAACGACCTCAGGTCACTAAACATAGATGTAGTGGCCATCAGCGAGACCAGAATCTCCGAAGCACAGGCTTTCGCACCGATCTTCGGCGGCTACGATGTGTACGCATCTCCCAGCCGTCCGGGATCGGGGGGAGGAGTTGCTGTGCTTTTTCGGAGAGGTTTGGATCTTGCCATACGGGCCATCTTCCTGGACCCAGAAGGTAAGTTGGTGGTGCTGGACGCGACCAGCGGAGACGGGCAAGCTTTCAGGTTAGTGGCCGTCTATGCCCCGACAGGAGCAGGGCGGCCTGATTTCTTCCGGCGTCTGGAGACCTTTCTTGGAACGTTCCGCTCTTTAGTGTTAGTGGGCGACTGGAACGGGATCTTAGATGCACGCTGGGATTGTGTGGGATTAGTGGATAGGGAAGGAGGGTGCAAGAGTCTCACCAACCTGCTCAGACGTTTTGAACTGTCTGACAGGTACCGAATGGATTTCCCGAATGTACCAATGTGGACTTGGACAAATCGCATAGGGTCATCCAGATCATATCTAGATAGAGTATTTTGTAGGGAAATAGATAGGTCTAGCATAGGCTGTCCACAATTCAAGATAGTCAGCTACACGGACCACAAATTCGTGATCTGTGTGCTTGACTTAGATAGGCTTCATAGACAAAGACCCGGCTACTGGAAGCTAAACGCGTCCTTACCAGTGCGCAAGGCCTACAGAGACCGGATTAGCGAACTAGTTAGGCGGGCGTTGACGGGGGCCATCGTTAACAACAAGTGGTGGTTTGCTCTGAAAAGAGCAATTAGAATAGAGTCCATTAGGTTTAGTAAGACTTTAGCAATAGATAAAAATAGAGCAGAGGGAGAATTAGTTAGAAAATTAGATGAGGCGCTTAGCAAAGGCATCGCGACCGACGTACTTGCGGCGAAATTGGCCCTTGACCAATTCTTCAATGCAAAGCACGAAGGCTGCGTTGTCAGAGCTAGGGTGCGTGCTCTCAGACACGAGGGGACGAAAGCCGTTCAATAGGCCCGAGTGGCGGAGGCGCGTCGTGGCAATAAAGCCACGATCCGGTCTTTGGTGGACCACGACGGGCGCATGCTACTCGATCCCGGGAAAATGTGTGAAGCTTTTCAGCGACACTTCGCTCAACTGTTCGGGGGCAGAGTTCAAGATTTTGGCCAAGGTGCTAGCAAAGAGGTTGGCGCTTGTCGTTGGTGGTCTGGTGGGAGAGGCACAGACATGCGCCATTCCCGACAGATCCATCCACGACAACCTCCACCTCATGCGATACATCGTAGAGAGGGTAGCTAGGGAACCTGGCACGGGTGGGTCTTTGATCAATTTAGATCAGTCGAAAGCCTTCGATAGGGTCGACCATCGTTACCTAACGGCAGTCCTGAGGGCGGCTGGCTTTGGGCCCGTCTTCAGAGGCTGGATCGCTGCCATGCACAGCGACATCTGCTCTGTAGTGAGAGTGAACGGTCACCTTTCGGAACCGTTCAACATCATGCGCTCGGTCCGCCAAGGATGTCCCCTCTCGTCCCTATTGTACGTATTGACTCTCGAGCCATTACTGCACAAACTGGAGACGTTGAGGGGGGTCCCGCGCGAACTAGGATGCGGAAGATCCGTGTCAGCATATGCCGACGATGTCACCGTAGTGGTGTCGAACGCCAAACACATCGAGGCGATCGGCACTACATTAAGAGAATACGAAGCGGTGACAGGAGCAATGATCAACCAGGAAAAGTCAGTGGGCCTGCAGCTCGGCACCTGGAGAGGCAGGTCCATGCCGTCCAACAGCGTCGTCGGGCGCTGGACGGACGGACGGACCGGTTAAATTGCTAGGGGTCTGGTTCGGTCCAGACCTCCAGACGGACAAAAACTGGGACGAGGTGACGAGCAGGGTGGCTTCTCTCACCCAGAAATGGGCCGAGAGGAAGCTATCCCTGAAAGGTCGAGCGGAGGTGGCGAATGCGTACATCGCATCCGTCATCTACTACCGCCTGACCGTCGTACCTTGTCCTAAGCCCCGCCTGACTGCGCTGGAGCGTTTGCTCTTTCGCTTCTTGTGGAAGGGACGCGCTCCGATGGTCAGGCGGTCCATCTGCTGTCAACACCCGCTACGTGGAGGGCTGGGCATGCCGTGGCTGATGATGCGCAGACACGCGCTCAGGCTACGACATCTCCACCTCTTCCTCGACGGTGATCAGGTGTGGTCGCCGTTTGCAAGACACGTTTTTCCCCAGCTCGTCTCCTTGACGGAGCTGCAGTCCTGGGTCAAGCGAAGACCGAGAGGGAGCGCTTGGAGACTGGAATGTCTTCAGGCGCTCACAGCCCTCGACCAATCGGGCAATGTGATCGGTGGAAACTCCACCTTGGCGTTCTATAGGGGATTAGTGGAGGGGAAGAGCGACGACGTACTTGGAGAAACTCTAGGCGTCGACGAAAATCAACTAGCCAATCTCTTCGGAAGGACTTTCGGGCCGGAGCCTATGGACAACTTCCAGAAATCCCTGGCCTGGCAGTGCTACTGGGGAGCTTTGGCAGTTCGGGATAAACTCTACAGGCATGGAGGTGCCGTCAGCCGGGCATGTCCGAGATGCGCGCAGGGCGACGAAACCGTCCTGCACGCACTCGTCCAGTGTCCGAGCATTGCTGACTTGTGGGTTTATGTCGAACACCTGCTGTCACGTGTAGGACGGATCCAGCTATCAGCTGAGTCCATCGTGAGGATTGCCCCGCCCCCTTCCTTTAGCCTGGAAGGGCAGGCAGTTTTTATCTGTCTGGTGGCCATGGCGAAAGAGATAGTATGGTGGACACGTTTGAAAGGGCTGAAGACGAGCACTTACCTCTTCGGTGATGCCCTGATTAACTTTTTCAAATTTCATTTGAAAAGGAAAATCAGGGTAGAGAGGGAAGTGCTCTCTTCCCAGCATTTTGTTGAAAGATGGGTGAGAGAAGCAAGTATGGCCCGAATGAATGGGCCTTCTCTGAGTATGTGTCTGTAAATTAAAGGTGGAAAACTGGGAGAGGGCACTTGCCCTGGTGGTCAGGGCCACTGTGGTCTTTTAATGGGCTTTCTCCACAAATGTCCCTTGGACGTCTCCCCCCTATTGGCGAATTTTTCTTTGTTATTTTATTTCAACCTCTGTTTTCTTACACTCAGAAATGCCCATTTGTACCGTCCTGTATTGTCCTGTACTGTCCTTAATGTCTACTTTATGTGAACCCTTGTGGTTAATAAAGAAAACATTATTATTATTATTATTATTATTATTATTATTATTATTATTATTATTATTATTATTATTATTATTATTGGCGACCTACGTAGTAAATCGTATCATCGTGAGCTCCGCAAAGGTTTGTTATTTCCGTTTGTTAAAAATTGCCATTTATGGAAAATTTTATTGTTAACTGTTTATAAGCACACATACATTGTTTTCCGAAAAGGACACCCAAAAAGATTGGGGCTTTGTGCCCAAAATTTTAACTTTTATTATTATCCAAAAATTTCTTTGAAAAAAATGGCTAATTCCCCTCTGCACGAAGCAGCTGAAAGCCTTCCTCACAAAATAACACCTCACACATACACCACCATTGTAAATGTTACTACGTTTGCCAACACAAAAAAAAATATAAGCAGTAGCAATATTTTAAATTTGTCTCAGGCAGACATTCATTTTCCGCCATTACCAATGACTGCAGGTGTTAAAGCCTCCACCACCACCACCACCGCGACAACCACCACCCCCACCACCACCGCGACAACAGAAACAAAAGAAGAAAAAAATAAATTAACTCGTGATGTCGAAATGAAATCAAGCAAAATGGACTCTTCCGCACCAAAGACGACTGACGTCACCACCACCACAACTGAAACTAAAATTAAGATTAACACAAATAACGATAGCAACAACAACAACAATGACATTATAAAACCGACCCTCAGTTTCGCCATAGTAGCAAAACAATTCGAAGCATTCACGGTAACTCAAGAGGATTTAGAAAATGCCAAACAAATGGTAAAGAAAGATGGGTACAGGGTCAGCTTCACCCCCCCCCCCCCTAATAAAATGGAGCATCGGCGCCTATGTACCGTGTCGTATAGAACAATAAATGTAAAATCGCGCCGAGTGGAACGGGCATCCGAGTCCCAAATCCAAAAAGCTTTGGGACATGTGTGGGCAAGAAAAACCCACATCAGACGTGGGCAAAAGTATGGAACCGTGGATGTGTTCTTTGAAACACCAGAGGAGGCTAGAGAACACTCCATGGCCCCATTAAAAAGTGACGACTTCACACTCGTCCCAAGCTATTGTGGCCAGAGACTCGTAAAGATCAGGGTGACCCACGTTCCACCGGCCATCGAAATTCCCTGGCTAATAGCGGCTGTCCTCGCCGGCATCGAAGCCAACACGAAAATAATAGCAATAGCAAAAGAAAAGCAGGAAAACTGGTCCTGATCTGGGATGGAGCTCCTAATCCAAGCGGACCAAAAAAGCATTGAGGAGATCCCAGAGGTAATAGACCTCACTGACGGCAGCCACCTCACGGTAATTGTCGAGGGCAGAAGACCTAGATGTGTCGTTTGTGGTGAAGGAACCCACCTAAGGGCTTTCTGCCCTCAGGCTAAAAGGTTGAGGCCACCTCTCCTACCCACCCCAGTGACACAACCATCAACACCACCAGTAGCAGAGATGGCAGCAACAACTGTAGCAGCAACAACAGAAGCAACTATAACAGCAACAACCCCAGCAACAGTAGCAAAACCAACACCACTACCACCACCAGCAAAACCAACACCACCACCACCCAACGCTTCAGAACTAGCACCAGCGCCTACACCATCCACCACACCACAACCAAAACTAACGGCTGTGGAGGATTTTCCACTCCCCGGCCTATCACAACTGGAGACAGATTGTGACGACGAGGAGTGGGAAACGATATCCGGAAAAAAAAAAAGAAACCAAAAAAGAAAAAATTCTCTTCCTTCCCCTCCAAAAACAAAATACAGAGGGAAACAAATAAACTAAGAAACAAAAAAGTTAGGACAGATATGCCACCATCCACACCAGCATCACCAACCCCATCAACCCAAACACCAACACCATCACCATCATTAACTCCAACACCACCATCACCTACACCACAAAAGCCACCAAAATGCGAAACAGAAACAAACCCACAACAAACGCAAACAAAACAAAACAACCAAAACGATACACACTACACAGCATTAAATTTGAACAACAAGCAATTATTACACTACATCCAACACAACACCAGCATCACAGAAAAAGACTACACAACAACCCCAAAATTCACACCACCTCCTCACATACAAATCACTCGCATCACACAGAAAACGTACATGACACTAAAACAAAAATTCCCCAAAGACATCGGAGACTTCCGACAAGCACTCTCCAGGAGGATTTATAAGGACATCGTTCCTGAGGAGGCCACAAGCAGTGAAAAGGATGGAAAAGCCGTCCTTCCCCTACGAGAAGTAAGGTAAGTGGTCTTTCCCATCTTTTCCACTCCTTTTCAACATGACCTCACTCAGAATAGGCAGCATAAATGCGCGTGGCTTGGGGTCGTCATGGAAGCAGGGCCACCTGCTCAACGACCTCAGGTCACTAAACATAGATGTAGTGGCCATCAGCGAGACCAGAATCTCCGAAGCACAGGCTTTCGCACCGATCTTCGGCGGCTACGATGTGTACGCATCTCCCAGCCGTCCGGGATCGGGGGGAGGAGTTGCTGTGCTTTTTCGGAGAGGTTTGGATCTTGCCATACGGGCCATCTTCCTGGACCCAGAAGGTAAGTTGGTGGTGCTGGACGTGACCAGCGGAGACGGGCAAGCTTTCAGGTTAGTGGCCGTCTATGCCCCGACAGGAGCAGGGCGGCCTGATTTCTTCCGGCGTCTGGAGACCTTTCTTGGAACGTTCCGCTCTTTAGTGTTAGTGGGCGACTGGAACGGGATCTTAGATGCACGCTGGGATTGTGTGGGATTAGTGGATAGGGAAGGAGGGTGCAAGAGTCTCACCAACCTGCTCAGACGTTTTGAACTGTCTGACAGGTACCGAATGGATTTCCCGAATGTACCAATGTGGACTTGGACAAATCGCATAGGGTCATCCAGATCATATCTAGATAGAGTATTTTGTAGGGAAATAGATAGGTCTAGCATAGGCTGTCCACAATTCAAGATAGTCAGCTACACGGACCACAAATTCGTGATCTGTGTGCTTGACTTAGATAGGCTTCATAGACAAAGACCCGGCTACTGGAAGCTAAACGCGTCCTTACCAGCGCGCAAGGCCTACAGAGACCGGATTAGCGAACTAGTTAAGCGGGCGTTGACGGGGGCCATCGTCAACAACAAGTGGTGGTTTGCTCTGAAAAGAGCAATTAGAATAGAGTCCATTAGGTTTAGTAAGACTTTAGCAATAGAGAAAAATAGAGCAGAGGGAGAATTAGTTAGAAAATTAGATGAGGCGCTTAGCAAAGGCATCGCGACCGACGTACTTGCGGCGAAATTGGCCCTTGACCAATTCTTCAATGCAAAGCACGAAGGCTGCGTTGTCAGAGCTAGGGTGCGTGCTCTCAGACACGAGGGGACGAAAGCCGTTCAATGGGCCCGAGTGGCGGAGGCGCGTCGTGGCAATAAAGCCACGATCCGGTCTTTGGTGGACCACGACGGGCGCATGCTACTCGATCCCGGGAAAATGTGTGAAGCTTTTCAGCGACACTTCGCTCAACTGTTCGGGGGCAGAGTTCAAGATGTTGGCCAAGGTGCTAGCAAAGAGGTTGGCGCTTGTCGTTGGTGGTCTGGTGGGAGAGGCACAGACATGCGCCATTCCCGACAGATCCATCCACGACAACTTCCACCTCATGCGATACATCGTAGAGAGGGTAGCTAGGGAACCTGGCACGGGTGGGTCTTTGATCAATTTAGATCAGTCGAAAGCCTTCGATAGGGTCGACCATCGTTACCTAGCGGCAGTCCTGAGGGCGGCTGGCTTTGGGCCCGTCTTCAGAGGCTGGATCGCTGCCATGCACAGCGACATCTGCTCTGTAGTGAGAGTGAACGGTCACCTTTCGGAACCGTTCAACATCATGCGCTCGGTCCGCCAAGGATGTCCCCTCTCGTCCCTATTGTACGTATTGACTCTCGAGCCATTACTGCACAAACTGGAGACGTTGAGGGGGGTCCCGCGCGAACTAGGATGCGGAAGATCCGTGTCAGCATATGCCGACGATGTCACCGTAGTGGTGTCGAACGCCAAACACATCGAGGCGATCGGCACTACACTAAGAGAATACGAAGCGGTGACAGGAGCAATGATCAACCAGGAAAAGTCAGTGGGCCTGCAGCTCGGCACCTGGAGAGGCAGGTCCATGCCGTCCAACAGCGTCGTCGGGCGCTGGACGGACGGACGGACCGGTTAAATTGCTAGGGGTCTGGTTCGGTCCAGACCTCCAGACGGACAAAAACTGGGACGAGGTGACGAGCAGGGTGGCTTCTCTCACCCAGAAATGGGCCGAGAGGAAGCTATCCCTGAAAGGTCGAGCGGAGGTGGCGAATGCGTACATCGCATCCGTCATCTACTACCGCCTGACCGTCGTACCTTGTCCTAAGCCCCGCCTGACTGCGCTGGAGCGTTTGCTCTTTCGCTTCTTGTGGAAGGGACGCGCTCCGATGGTCAGGCGGTCCATCTGCTGTCAACACCCGCTACGTGGAGGGCTGGGCATGCCGTGGCTGATGATGCGCAGACACGCGCTCAGGCTACGACATCTCCACCTCTTCCTCGACGGTGATCAGGTGTGGTCGCCGTTTGCTAGACACGTTTTTCCCCAGCTCGTCTCCTTGACGGAGCTGCAGTCCTGGGTCAAGCGAAGACCGAGAGGGAGCGCTTGGAGACTGGAATGTCTTCAGGCGCTCACAGCCCTCGACCAATCGGGCAATGTGATCGGTGGAAACTCCACCTTGGCGTTCTATAGGGGATTAGTGGAGGGGAAGAGCGACGACGTACTTGGAGAAACTCTAGGCGTCGACGAAAATCAACTAGCCAATCTCTTCGGAAGGACTTTCGGGCCGGAGCCTATGGACAACTTCCAGAAATCCCTGGCCTGGCAGTGCTACCGGGGAGCCTTGCCAGTTCGGGATAAACTCTACAGACATGGAAGTGCCGTCAGCCGGGCATGTCCGAGATGCGCGCAGGGCGACGAAACCGTCCTGCACGCACTCGTCCAGTGTCCGAGCATTGCTGACTTGTGGGTTTATGTCGAACACCTGCTGTCACGTGTAGGACGGATCCAGCTATCAGCTGAGTCCATCGTGAGGATTGCCCCGCCCCCTTCCTTTAGCCTGGAAGGGCAGGCAGTTTTTATCTGTCTGGTGGCCATGGCGAAAGAGATAGTATGGTGGACACGTTTGAAAGGGCTGAAGACGAGCACTTACCTCTTCGGTGATGCCCTGATTAACTTTTTCAAATTTCATTTGAAAAGGAAAATCAGGGTAGAGAGGGAAGTGCTCTCTTCCCAGCATTTTGTTGAAAGATGGGTGAGAGAAGCAAGTATGGCCCGAATGAATGGGCCTTCTCTGAGTATGTGTCTGTAAATTAAAGGTGGAAAACTGGGAGAGGGCACTTGCCCTGGTGGTCAGGGCCACTGTGGTCTTTTAATGGGCTTTCTCCACAAATGTCCCTCGGAAGTCTACCCCCTATTGGGGAATTTTTCTTTGTTATTTTATTTCAACCTCCGTTTTTTTTACACGCAGAAATGCCCATTTGTACCGTCCTGTATTGTGCTGTACTGTCCTTAATGTCTACTTTATGTAAACCCTTGTGGTTAATAAAGAAAACATTATTATTATTATTATTATTATTATTATTATTATTATTATTATTATTATTTTTGTATTATGAATTCAGAATTGATTTCATCGTGTATCCCAATTGAAGAATAAACGGAATTTAGAATAACAAATTCTATTTGCTTTTTTCTTCTAATATATAAGGAACAATTTCATTTCCGGGCAACGCCGGGGGCCTCTACTAGCTATTATTATTCACAAACAAAAAATAAATCTGTATAAAATACTCTAACATAAATTGATGCTAAAACGATGTGACTGAAGTTTATTTTTAGAGTCAACTACTCAGAAGTAATTGTTCCGGAAAGTTATGTAAACCAAGGGCATTCAATTAGTGTATTTCTAATAGACATATCAAAATGCAAACGGAATTCGAACTCAAGAACTTTTGAGCTGGTCATCCCAATGATATGTGTACTAGAATTAATATTTTACTGACTTTGTCATGTGATTGAACTGGTCGGCCAAGTGATCAGAACTATTTCATCTAACTATCATTTAAATTGTTCAGACTTTGTTTTTTAGTTAAATAAAGCTTTTAATATAAGCCCTTGGCTTGTCTTACAACAATGTATTCAATTAAACTAAAACTAACGAGCATTTTAATGCAGTTTTCCCTTGCTAGAGCAGGAGTTAGAATTACAGATCGCATGACAGGCTTTCTACTCATCATATGATCTTTTTATGGCCAAATGCCAATTTATTTTAGCTGCCTCTTACAACATAGTTAGGGATACAGTGTACAATGATTTATTCAACAGAATAGCAGAAATTGTGAAAATATGTAAATTCATCTGTAACAGAATCAGAATGGTGACATTAGCAGAGATCAATCAGCAATTTTCCCCAATACTAGTACAGATGCCAACAAACTACAAATTATCATCAGTCATATTATTTCATTCATTTATAATTATTTTGCACACTTGAAACTGAGTATGCTATAATGACTCAACTTGAAATAATTTTTGTGAAGCATCATAACATATAACATAACGAGGAAATAAGATCAATATGAAGCAAATTTGTAACATCTTGCATGAAACTGTACATTTGCAGCTGTGGCAGATGAGGAATGTGGCTCTCAAGCAATTTGTGATGTATTCAGGCCTGTGTAACAAGCACAGGTCAAATGTGAAATGTAGGTCACCAAAGCTGGCAGTAGGCCCAGTCCAGATGTATAATATAAACTCTAATAACTGGTAATAGCGGTCCAGGTCGGGTGTGAAATGTACAACACCAAAATTGGTAATAGGACAAAGGTATAATATGAGCCCTCAAATCTAGTTAGATGTACAAAGAAGACACCCTTCACTGGTAGTGGACCCAAGACAGTCAAATAGTTCATTAAGTATTGTGGGGCTAGGGAGCCAGAAATGCAGGGGAGCTAGAAGCGAAGAGGCGGTATTGCCAGAATTGAGGGCCAAGTGACATCATATCGGAAATGCAGGTAGGGTCTCTCTCTTGGTCCACAGCAGAGTGTGGACTCTTTGATATGACTGGTACGAAGGAGTGTGTGGATTTTGCTGTTCTCTGGCCAGATACGAAACAGGTGAACATCACACAGGGAGGAGGGAAACCGGTCACTTCAACCCTTTAGCATTTTCATTACTTTATATTTATTATTGTATTTTCACAGTAAAGGCTTTATCTCGCATAATTATCTCACATAATATCAACGATACAAGATTTTGATGTTACTTATTTTGAGAACAATACCATTAGTATGAGTAGCCGATTGTGGCTGGTTTGAACAGAAAGGGGTGAGAGAATTCTGGCTGGATACGGCTGGTTTAAATGCTAAAGGGTTAAACCTCTGGCCTACATGTACTACCCTACACTTCCTGTTAGTCAAACGTGTGTCAAATCTGAAATAAAATTGTTGCGTCACACATCCATTTTGTTTTGAGACCGACAGATGCTAAGAAGATAATGATGGAATAAAAAGAAAGTTGACCACTATGGGGATGGAACAGAGAACATTCACGTTATTAGCACAACACACATATCAACTGAGCTAACCAGCCTACATTGTTTTAACTTTCAAAATTAAGATGGGGCACACACACATACAAATATCAAAATATATATATGATCTGTGGAAAAAATGTTCAACCTTAAGTTGAGAAAAAAAATGATGTATTTGGTTGGATTCAATTGCTAATCACCTTCCTAATAGGTTCTGTGTGGGCGTCTTTATATATTCTACTAGTAACAATATATAAAGACACACACACACACACACACACACACAAGGCTGGACTTTTACCTGCTGTGTCTCTAAGCTAAATGAAATTTGAGACCCCTCTCTAAAAATATTCAGGTAAAAAATTTTAAATAATTATATATAATTATTCTCACCAGGAAACAAATACACAAGTATCAGAACCGACATTTAGAATCAGCTGTCGAAATAGTGTGTAAAATTACAGAGCTCGTTATACCAACAGCATGCTTCATTAACTGACAGAATCTAACAGTTTAACATAGCAACCCCATACCTTTCAGGTTTAAAACACGTTTGAATCAATTGTTTCTTTTCAGAAGAAAGTCTTGAAGACGTAATGTGCTATACAGTTGTCAAAATATTTAAAAATTGTTGTCATTATTACTTTAATTTTTTAAATATTATTGTTAATGATAAAGAATAAATAATATATATCAATATATACATATCTATATACATTAATAATTGTTTCTACTTTTGGCACAAGGCCAGCAATTACCCAGTACATTACTGGTACATTATTTTATCGACCCCTTGAGGATGAAAGGCAAAGTTAACCTCGACGGGATAATATATACATTAATAATAATATTCAATTAGTTTGCAATTATGCAAACAGCCTCTTTTAAGCCATGTCAGTAGAATGAGCCCCTCATTCTTGCAAACAGAACTGCAGACACTAATGTTTCTGCAGACACTAATGTTTCTGCAGACACTAATGTTTCTGGCTGATTACCCTTCATCAGTACAGTATACTGCCTACCTGACAACTGTCAGAGCTAGTGAAAATATGATATTTTCGAAAATATATAGTGACTGATATACATACATAAGAGATAAAGAGCCCCTTTGGTCACAAATGACCATGATGGGATTTTCACAGTGTAAATTTTCTCCGGGGTACAAGTTCGGGCAAGGTTGTTTGTGGAAGACCAGCAGTTGCCCATGCATACCAGCCTCGCCTCTCCACGCCACCGATGATGTCCAAGGGAAAGTCAATGGCCGATACAGCTTGACACCAGTGACGTCGTAACTCATTTCTGCAGCTGAGTAAACTGGAGCAATGTAAAATAAAGTGTCTTGCTCAAGGACGCAACGCATCACCGGGTCCGAGAATCAAACTCACAACCTTCTGTTTGCAAACCCAATGCTCTAACCACTAAGCCATGCACCTCCATATACATACATACATACATACATACATACATACATACATACATACATACATACATACATACATACATACATACATACATACATACATACATACCATACCATACACACACACGCATATATATATATATATATATATATATATATATATATATATATATATATATATATATATATATCATCATCATCATCATCATCCTCGTTTAACGTCCACTTTCCATGCAAGCATGGGTTAGACGGGAGTTGTCCCACTTGAGGCAAGGTTGGTCGGGTGACCGTGTCTCGCTCATATAGGACTATCTGGCAGGTTTTCTACGGCTGGATGCCCTTCCTAACACCAACCACATTTACAGTCTGGAACTGGGAACTTTTTACTGTGTTACCTACACGGCCACATTACAGCGTGGACTGTGTGTTTTTTTCTCGTGACACCTACACGATCTCGATCTCGATCTCATTTATCTCATTTATTTGGACTGGATGTTGTGGTACCAACTTTATAGAGAGAGGGTGGTGTTGGTGGGAGTGGGAGGATAGGGTAGGGATAGTGGATTGGGGTGTATATTTGGTTAAGAGGTGCCTACTGACTGTAGGTTTCGCTTTGTACATAGGCAAGGCGGGTCTTCTGTATTACTGCGTAGCGCCAAAGATCTCGGTCCAGTGACATTGTCTTAGAGAGGTGTAAGTGTGTAAGGTCGGAATTTGTCAGATCGTCCCAGGTTTTTCTGCGTCTACCTACTCCGTAACTACCATCAATTTTGATCGCCCTGCACTTTTTTATACAGCTGTCATCTTTCATGCGCATCACGTGGCTATACCAACGTAGTCTTCTCTCGAGTAAACAGCATCTGATCCCTCTTATTCCTAATTTGTCACTTAGTTCATTTATGCTTTGCCGTTCACGTATATTGCTATTACACATCCGACGGAGCATGCATGCTTCGTTCCTTTCCAGTCTACGCAGGTCCTCTGCATGCAATGCCCATGTCTCACTGCCATGTAGCATTGCTGTTCGTATACAAACATCATACAATCTGCCTTTCATTTTTAGAGAGAAACCTTTTGTGGCCAACAGCGGTATAAACTCTCTGAACTTTTTCCATCCCGTTCTGACTCTGGCTACTGTACTTTCAGAACACCCTCCACCCCTTCTAATTTCGTCACCCAGGTAACGGAAAGTGTCTACTATTTCTATAGAACCATCTGGGCAATAGAAGGGGCTAGTATCCTGTGGACACTTGCTACCTATTGCACCTGAGCATCGGCCACATATAAAGTCTACGTTCTTAGATAATTTACCTGTGATCCCACTACATCTTTTATGTACCCATACTTTGCATTTGGGACATAAAATTAAATTTCTGCCTACTCCTTTCCTACACACTGAGCAAGGCCATTTCCCTGAGGGCACCTATGCCTTATTTTCCTTTCTACAAACTAGGACTTTAGTCTTAGACAAGTTAATTTTAAGGCCTTTTGATTCTAGGCCATGCTTCCATGTTTGGAATTTCTTTTCTAGTTCAGCCATTGATTCAGCTATGAGCGTTAGATCATCTGCGTATAGGAGTTCCCATGGGCAGCCGGTCTTGAACTCCTCTGTTATAGCCTGAAGGGCAATAATAAATAGGAGGGGGCTAAGGACAGAGCCTTGGTGAACACCAACTTTTACACTAAATTCTTCACAATATTCATTGTTAATTCTAATCCTACTGACTGTTTCATTATACATAGCTTGTATAGCTCTCACAAGCCATTCATCTACACCTAGTTTTCTAAGAGCCCACCAGATAATGGAGAGGTGGACTCTGTCAAATGCTTTTTCCAGGTCTACAAAAGCTAAGTAGAGGGGTTTACTTTTAACTAGGTACTTCTCTTGTAGTTGTCGTACAAGGAAAAGAGCGTCTGTGGTACTTTTACCTGACACAAACCCAAACTGCATTTCATCTAGATCAATTCGCTCTCTGATTAGTTGCGCTATAACTCTTTCTGTGACCTTCATGACCTGGTCAATTAACTTAATGCCCCTATAGTTTCCTCTATCTAGAGCATCTCCTTTACCCTTGTAGCAGTTAATGATGATAATGCTACGCCAGTCTTTTGGTATGACCCCATTCTGTATTACTTGATTAACTATACGGATGACCATAGTATGTCCCACCATTCCAGATGCCTTCAACATCTCAGCAACTATCTCCGAAGGCCCAGCTGCTTTGCCTGTCTTCATATCCTTGATTGCCTTACTTATTATACTACCTTTAACTTGCACCGCTGGTCCTTCTATTGGATCGATTTGGGGCAGACTATCTTTTTCCCATTTATTCTCCTCATTTAATAGTCTCTCGTAGTGACACTTCCAGGCTATCTTCTTATCAGCATCAGTGAGGGCAAGTACACCGTTATCATTATGGACACACTTCTCCTCGACAATATCACGGTTTTCCTTGACACATTGTCTAGCAATCCTGAACACCTCGCGTTTTTAGTCCTCGCGTTGTAGAACATGCTTGAACTTTCTATTCTCTGCTTCCCTTTTTGCAAGGTACACTTGTCTCCCAGCTTTTCTCCTGGCCACTTGATAGTGTTCTCTACTTCCCCCATCCTGCCATACTTTTCAAGCCTGCTTTTTGGCCTTGATTGTCTCTTCTACCTTACTGTTCCACCACCAAGTTACTCTCTTCCTGCCAATAGGTCTGCTCCAGCCACAGATTTCATCCGTTGCTTTCAGCAGGTTCACTTTCAAGAATTGCCACTGTTCCTCTATATCGCACGTCTCTAATTGCTCTTCCTTATTGTCAAAGGCATCAAGTAATAAGCTTTTAAATTTGTCACTGGCTATGGGGTCCTTCAACTTCCATATTCTTCTCCTCAAGGTAGGCCTCCTCTGTCGTCGAGTACGTCTATTTCTGACTGTGAGGTCACTAACTACTAGGCTATGTTGGGAGGTGCATTCTTCACGGGGGAGGGATTTAGTGTTTACAACAGACACTTTGTCCCGTCTTCTAGTAAGGATATAATCTATCTGGCTGGCGTGTTCGCCTGATCTATAGGTGATCAAGTGGTTTTCACGTTTTTTGAAGTTTGTGTTACAGATAGTTAGGTTATTGGCGTCACAGAATTCCAGGATTCTGAAGCCTTCCTCATTTCTATTTCCAACCCCATAGCCTCCATGGATTCCATCATAGCCATCACTATGTTGTCCAACGTGGTCGTTTAGATCGCCAGCAATAATTAGGTAGTCGGTGTCGGTTATTTGGGAGGTAGTGTGCATTAGCGTCTCATAGAACCTGTTCTTTGTAACGTCAAGTAGACCAGATTGGGGTGCGTAAGCAGATATTATTGTCACAGTAGTTTTATTTAGAACTAATATATATATATATATATATATATATATATATATATATATATATATATATACAAATATAAATTTAGCGAGAATCGCATTTCGGCGGGTAGAAATTAGCGAAACGCAACTTCCATATTGTGCAGACAAGCGCTCCATCGATATGAAGAAGAAGATACGAGAGCTATAAACATAAGTTAAAATGGTCCTACACGCTGAGACGATGGTTAAGAAGCCATTAACCACCATAGCAAAAAAGCGAACAAGCTAAACGGATCAAACAAAATGAGATATGATTGAAATATTTACCCAGACCCTCAGGGAAGATGGAATACTCCTAAATTGGGTTTCTGCAACACCTAAATCAATAATACTGTCTGCTTATAAAAAAATAAGCTTTTGGTATAAAGATCGAACAAGGCATCGCTTTCTCGACCGGTTTTTGTTCTTCTTGCGCCAGAATCTCGCAGGTTATGAAAGCACATGCGAGATTCTAAGGGGAGAAAACCCTTATTTTGGCCAGTGAATTCAGCATGTGTAGTTATTCCAAAAATTTGCAAAAACCGCAGAAAACGAATTGTTTTTTAAATAAAATTAAGCGATTAATCAGTCAATAGAATTAACTAAAAGCCCCCAAAATAATTAACTGGTTAATATATATACATATATATATATATATATATATATATATATATATATATATATATATATATATATATATATATATATATATATATATATATATATATATATATATATAAGTATATATATAACCAAAAGTTTCTCATATTTCTCATTTATTAATATTTTGAATAATATTATGTATATATATATATATATATATATATATATATATATATATGTGTGTGTGTGTGTGTGTGTGTGTGTGTGTGTGTGTGTGTGTGTGTGTGTGTGTGTGTGTGTGTGTGTGTAATAGTATATTAATTCAAAATATTAACAAAATAGATATTGTTGTGATCAATTATATTTTATTATACATATTTCAGAGGTACTGAGTTAACTTCAACAGTACATCCTCATCAGATAAAATAAGATGATGCATGACATACCCTGACATAGTAGATGGTTAAGATTCAGTCATGGTAGTGAGTAATATATGACAAAACTCAATATTTATACCTTAATATTGAGAACATGAGAAATATATATAATACATACAATAGAGAGGGTGGTGTAATATAGCTTAAAAAATACATGGCATCAATATAACAGTTGAAAAATTTAAATTACTGAAGAAAGAGGAAAGAAAGGAAAGCATGGAGGTAGAAATAGCTGATGGGATAATATAGTTAGTAGGTGCCTCGAAAGACAAATGAGAGGTGATTAAAGAGAGAGAGAGAGACAAAGGGGAATAATTTATGTTCAAGCTTATAGACAATTAACCATACATACAATATATATCTAAACTTATTTGGTTGACCGTTAATATTCAAAATATTTAATTTAAGTTAGTTCAGAGTAATGAATAATATTTTAGGTTTTAAAAGTTAATAGGTATCTGTATTAATATTATAGTATACTATCAAGTTTAATTTCTAAAATTCAAATTTTATGAAAGTAAACTTTACCAAAATTATTTATAATATTGACAACAGTTTATATAATATAATTTATAAAATAATTATAGTTATAATTATTAAAGAATTTATGATTAACAATTTGAGTGCCTAAAGGATCAACAGGCCTTATAATTAAACTTAAAGAGGTCTGAATTTTAAATTATATATATGTGTTAATCAAAAAATATACAAGGATTATATTGTCTAAAGACTTAAGGTGATAACTTTCAAATATACATAACATAATACAATAATACAATATAGTAAATAAGTTACGGAAAATATTGTTAAAAAAATATTTTTAAAAATTAATGTTTCATATCAATTCTTGTAAAAGGATCATTTAGTTGATATATACTATAAATATATAAGTCAAAACTACATGAGTCCTAAGGATAAGGGCTAGATACAAAATAAATATAAAAATAAAAAGTGAAAAATAATGAATTGTTTGCGAAACTTAAAAATGCCCAATATTAAAAAAATATAGTTTAAAATGTAATAGGGTTTTAATATATAGTAGACAAAAGATACTTCTAAAATGTCCAGCGAGTGTGATAGAAAGAGGAGCTAAAGACTTGAAAAAGCCGAAGGTAATCTAAATTTAATTAAAATAAATTAAATTATATTAAATTAAGTAATAATCATTATATAATTTCGAACATCCAGGAAATATCTAACACTTATAACAATAGAGAGTCATTTGAGTATCTAAATTATTTATAAATGTAACTACGAGTATGTTATTACACTAGATAGACATATTTGTACAACTATATATAGAGAGTATTATAGGTTAATCATAATCTATAAAGCTCAGTGTGTGGACATGCTCCTTTGTTATAGAAATCTACGATATAGAATTTCTTCAATTGAAATTTACAATTTAGTATTCGAAATAACTTCGATTGCGTCTTGGCACATCTAATTTTTTCAATTTCACCCACAATTACGCAAAAAATAGATAAAACTCAATATTTTACGATTTTTCTCTCTCATTTAAACTGCTAAATTCTTTCTACTACCATTCAAAATCTATACAACTTCATACTTTCTGCTACTTTCTCTTTCCAAGCTTTTACTCTCTCATATCATCTGCCTACCTCTATCTACAACCCACACATTTTGCTACTTTCTCTTTTATACTTCAAACTTACTGATTTATTTACAAACGCATACAAACACACACTGACTTCAAATGATAAAAAAAACATTTAAAGCAATTAAACAACGTGCGTGATTTATAACCACACTAACTTTTAGTTGCTCAATTATTACATTTCATACGAAACGACAATTATTCAAAAGCAAGAGATACATTTATTCAACAACAAGCGATAAATCTTTTTTAAAACCTCTCAACGAACGTGGATTCTTACAGACTTTGAGTCGAATCGGTTTGAAATTGTGCAAATGTATAAACATGGAACATGTGCACACACACAACAACAACAACAATCTGCCTTTTATAGATAATGATAAACAATAATATCCTCTATGAGATCACTAAACCTGCTAGAAACAGCAGCTAACTCTCCCCCATACCACACCCCTCCCTACTGTCTTAAATTTAGAAAACATATCTTCTATGAGGTCACTAAACCTGCTAGAAACCGCAGCTAACTCTCCCCCATATCACACCACTCCCCACTGTCTTAAATTTAGAAAACACATATCCTCTATGAGGTTACTAAACCTGCTAGAAACAGCAGCTAACTCTCCCCCATATCACACCCCTCCCTACTGACTTAAATTTAGAAAATATATCTTCTATGAGGTCTCTAAACCTGCTAGAAACAGCAGCTAACTCTCCCCCATATCACACCACTCCCTACTGTCTTAAATTTAGAAAACATATCCTCTATGAGGTCACTAAACCTGCTAGAAACAACAGCTAACTCTCCCTCATATCACAACCCTCCCTACTGTCTTAAATTTAGAAAACACACAGACAACCATGCAGAACAACTCCATCGCAGCTCTGTTGTTCGGCTGGCATCGTCTACGCGCGTGTTGCGCAAGTACTGTGAAACAATAAATTCCAACACTTTTTGCACAGAGATAATATCCAAAGGCGAAACTACAATTGTCACTGCTGGCGCAGCTCCTGCTTCCAGGTCTGCAATTCATTCACCCAGTGCCTAGCAGACAAAAAAGTGCTGCCATAAAATGGGTGGTGCAACCTAACTTTGATAACTTAATGACCCCGAGCAACGCCGGGCTTTAATGCTAGTGAAACGATATACATTTAATAAATAAATAATTATAATCATTATTAGTAATGCTATAATTGTAATTTTACCTCCAGTTCAGTGGAGAGAGAGACCAATATTTGTCGACTAGTATGGTTTGTTATATTTATACCTAGATATATATAAAAAATATATAAGTGCAAATCTAACTTTCTGAGTCGCCAAAACATACCCAAAATAAGTAAAATATGCAAATGCAGGAATGATCTACAGTTCAATTATAACCGGTAATTTTACAAGTTAAATATCCAAATTATATATTTAAAACAGAGACAGATAAATAAAGATCCGAATCTAAATTATAAATATCTAAAATAATCCTAAGGTGTGCATATTTATCAAGTAAACAAGTTACCAAATAATATGTTTATATACCTAAACAGGATCCTTCATTCTAACATTAATTCTATCATAAATAAAGTATTATTAAAGTTTTATAAACTGCTATAACATTTTAGGTCCAACAGTTGATAAGAGACGTCAAAAATTAAAGCCTGTTTGTTTAGTGTTTTTTCCTGACTTTTTGCGAGGCTTGGAATGTAGACAAAGCTTTATGAAGGCAGTTTGAGAATAATTCACTTTTTTCGTTAATTAAGTTTTCATAATTAGTAATTATTAATAGGGTCTCCTTTGTGCAGAGGTTGCAGTTAGTTGATATAGACGAGTTTGAGTATATTTTACTATTACAAAGCTTCGTCCAAAAAATCGAGTATTTTTAATTTTCGTCTTTTAATGACCATATAAGTTGTGATAAAGAAGTCGAAGACTTCCTATTAAAATTTGAAAATGAGCATTTGTGATTCGCAAATCTCGATTTAAATGTCGAAGAAGTTGCCCATATGTAGTAGTATGTGTTGTTATTTGTTTTTACGGTGCATTTATACACCAAATTTCTATCCAGACAATTATTTTGCAGAGCGTTTATTTCTACAATTACATTTCGATTTATTATTATTTATATTAACACTATTATTAACAGCATTATGCTGATTTTGGTTTAGAATTCTACTATTTAGTTTAGCGATGTTTTGGGCCATATTCATAGTTGTAGAAAATATTAAATATGGAACGGTATTTATGTTGACTAGGGAAGGAATTATCTAAAGCCGTAAAGAATAGATTAGCTAGTAGTGTTCTTACTGCTACAGAAGCAGGGTGGGGGGACCATATAACTGATTTAGTTCTGGTTCTTTCCCCCGATTTATTCACAGTACAGGTGTTTGAATTAGAATTTTTAGAATTTTTAGAATTTCGTTTATATATGCCAGTCATATTATTATTATTTTTATCAGGATTAAGACTCGGATTATTATTGTCTATATATTCTATATTATTTTTATAACCTGCCTTTCTTAGCGCATCATTGTAATATCCTGCTTTTTCATCAAATATTGATTTATTGGCAGATATTCTATTTATGCGTTTCTGTACACTATTTACAATTGTATTTTTCACAGATTTAGGGTGATTAGAGTAATAACTAACGTAATTTAAGTTTTCATTGGGCTTATGGAAAGGGTAATAAAAACCAGAGTTTAAGTTAAAGGTACATCAAGGAAATTAACTATTTAGGTACCACTTTCTACCTCTAATTTAAGGTCGTAATTTTTAAAGAATTCAATTATATTTTTCTTTACCTTATTTAGTTCTGTATTGTTGTGTTTAACAACCGTAAATAAAATATCGTCCCTATATCAACCACCGGTAATCTCCGGCAGTTTTCTATTTATCATACTTAAGATGAACATCCCCAGAAGATCCATGATTTGCGCTGAGTCCGATGATCCCATGGCAATGTCGAAGTTTCTATTTCTATCTGAGCGGGTCCAATACTCATTGTTGAAATTAATTAGAGTTCTTCTAGCAGTTAATATGATATCGATTTCATCCGTAGTTAGATCTGTATGTTTGTAAGCGTAGGATAAAGCCTTATTTAGTAGGTTAGGCGTAATGGAAGAGTAATAGCTTGCTATGTCCATCTGGATGAATTTAGGGTTTTTCTTATCATCTATATTTTTATACCAATCAATCACTTCGTTTGTATCTTTCCACAAGCTCAATTTAGACCTCAATTTCAAAATAGGTAGAATTCTATCAATAATATTTTTACTGATTACTCCAATATCCGATTTGGATGGAGCAATCAGTCTAACTGGCAGGTGTTCCTCAAAGTTTCTTTTGTGATCTTTAAAATTGATCCTTGGCTGTCTATTAATAACTCTGTCTATTAATAACTCTGGAAAACCATTACTGTTGAGTGCTTCGAATCTATTGTAAAACTCATTCTTTGATTTATTCATTGAACTTTGTTTAACTTTTAAATATATAATAGTATACCCCCACATCTCCCCTCTTCCGACCAACCCAACCACGGATTACACACATTGGCCATCGTTCCCACCAATCAACTCCATCACAAGGAAAATATCCGGCATCTCACCATACCCTCTACGGAACTACCTTAGGAACTTACCCACATACATACACTCACAAACATTTTTTTCCCACCCGCCACCTACATCCACAATACGTATAAACACCACACACACACATATTTACACACTCAGCCTCCGGAATCCTCAGTCCATGGGATGAATTTAGTAGAAGTAGTTCCACAACAGTTAGTTCACCATTACCGAGAACAATTGTTTCACCTTATTCAGATCATCAGTTCAGTTTAAATGAGGTTGTACGGAAAAGGAAAAACAACTGTACGAATATGCAAGATCAGAAACAGTCACTTCCCAAAGGGGGCGGGGGCGACCACGTTAGATCGGTGTTAGGGAGACGACTGTGGATACTCGGAATAATAGATTATTCATGTTATTCAGTCCAGAATATTATAGATTGTTCATGTTAGTCAATCTGGAGCTTTGTAATTACGTAATAGGTGTTTCCAGACGTGTGGACAATGCAAAAAAGTTCTTTCTTTGAATTTAGACAAGCGCTGTTACGTTATTTTCTCAGGATAAATTCATCCAGATGGACATAACAAGCTATTACTCTTCCATTACGCCTAACCTACTAAGTAAGGCTTTATCATACGCTTACAAACATACAGATCTAACTACGGATGAAATTGATATCATATTAACTGCTAGAAGAACTTTAATTAACTTCAACAATGAGTATTGGACCCGCTCAGATAAAAATAGAAACTTCGACATTACCATGAGATCATCTGACTCAGCGCAAATCACGGATCTTCTGGGGATTTTCATCTTAAATATGATAAACAGAAAACTGCCGGAGATTACCGGTGGTTTATATAGGGACGATATTTTATTTACGGTTGTTAAACACAACAATATAGAACTAAATAGGGTAAAGAAAAATATAATTGAATTCTTTAAAAATTACGACCTGTACTGTGAATAAATCGGAGGAAAGAACCAGAACTAAATCAGTTATATGGTTTGCCCCCCTCCCTTCTTCTGTAGCAGTAAGAACACCAATAGCTAATCTATTTTTTAAAGCTTTAGATAGTTCATTCCTTAGTCAACATAAATACCACTCCATGTTTAACAGACACACATTTAAACTGTCTTATTCTACAACTATGAATATGGCCCAAAACATCGCTAAAATAAACAGTATAATTCTAAACCAAAATCAACATTAATAATATTGTTAATATAAATAATAATAAATCGAAATGTAATTGTAGAAATAAACCAGATTGCCCTCTGCAAAATAATTGTCTGGATAGAAATCTGGTGTATAAATGCACCGTAAAAACAAATAACAACACATACAACTACATAGGAGCAACTTCTTCGAGATTTGCGAACCACAAATGCTCATTTTCGAATTTTAATAGGAAGTCTTCGACTTCTTTATCACAACTTATATGGTCATTAAAAGACAAAAATTTAAAATACTCGATCTTTTAGACGAAGCTTTGTAATAGTAAAATATATACGAACTCATCCATATCAATTAACTGCGACCTCTGCACAAAGGAGACCCTATTAATAATTACTAATTATGAAAACTTAATTAACAAAAAAAGTGAATTATTCTCAAACTGCCTTCATAAAGCTTTGTCTACATTCCAAATCTCGCAAAAAGTCAGGAAAAAACAGTAAACAATCAGGCCTTAATTTTTGACGTCTCTTATCAACTGTTGGGCCTAAAAAGTCATAACGGTTTATAAAACTTTAATAATGCTTTATCTTCTAATCATTTATGATAGAATTAATGTTAGAATGAAGGATACTCTTTTGATAACTTGTTTATTTGATAAATATGCATACTTTATGATTTTTTTTTATATTTATAATTTTGATTCAGATCTTTATTTATCTGTCTCTCTTTTAAATATATAGTTTGGATATTTAACTTGTAAATTTACTGATTATAATTGAACTGTGGATCATTCAGGCGTTTGCATATTTTACATATTTTACTCATTTTGAGTATGTTTTGGGGGACTCAGAAAGTTAGATTTGCATTTATTTTTTTATATATAGCTAGGTATAAATATAACAAACGATAATAGCCGACAAATATTGGTCTATCTCTCCACTGAACTCGAGGTAAAACTACAATTATAGCATTACGAATAATGATTATAATTATTGTTTTTTATTAAATGTATACCGTTTCATTAATACCTATAATAATATCTCTATATAGTTGTACAAATATCTTCATCTAGTGTAATAACATAATCGTAGTTACATTTATAAATAATTTAGACACTCAAATGACTGTATATTGTTATAAGTGTTTGATATTCCCTGGAAGTTCGAACTTGTATAATGATTTTTACTTAATATAATATAATTTAATTTAACTTATTTTATTTTATTTTAATTAAATTTAGATTACCTTCGGCTGTTTCAAATATTTAGCTCCTCTTTATATCACATTCGCTAAAATATTTTAGATGTATCTTTTGTATACTATATTAAAACCCTATTACATTTATAATATATTTCTAATATTGGGCATCTTTAAGTTTCGCAAACAATTCATTTTCTTTTTTTTATTTGTATATTTATTTTGTGTCTAGCCCCTATCATTATGACTCATATAGTTTTGACTTATATGTTTATAGTATATATCAACTAAATGAAAATAATTGATATAAAACATCAATTCTTTAGCAATATTTTCTAACAATATATTTTTTTAACTATATATATATTTTTAATAATATTTTCAGTAACTCATTTACTATATTGTATTATTGTATTATATTATATATATATTTGAAAGGTATCACCTCAATTATAAACAAATAATAAACTATAATCCTTGTATTTTTTGATCAACAGATATATATAATTAAAAATTCGGTCTTCTTTAAGTTTAGTTATAAGGCCGGTTGATCCTTTAGGCACTCAAACTATTTAACAATAAATTCTTTAATAATTATAACTATAATTATTTTATAAATTATATTATATAAACTGTTGTCAATATTATAAATAATTTTGGTAAAGATTTGGGGTTATATAAGCATTATATATCTTCTTTCTCGTGTTTCGTAAATCCTTTAAATTTGTTTTCATAAAATTTGAATTTTAGAAATTAAACATAATTATAATATTAATATAAATACCTATTAACTTTTAAAACCTAAAATATTATTCATTACTCTGAAATAACTTAAATTAAATATTTTGAAAATTAACGGCCAAATATAATATATTATATTAATTTGGATATGTGTTGCATATATGGAAATCTGTATATAAACTTGAACATAAATTACTCCCCTTTGTCTCTCTCTCTCTTTAATCATCTTTCATCTGTTTTTTTCAAGCCACTTACTAAATATATTATCACATCGGCTGTTTCTTCCTTTATGCTTTCCTTTCCCTCCTCTTTCTCCAGTAGTTTTTAAACAAATTTTATAACTGTTATATTGATGCCATGTATTTTTTTAAACTGTATTATACGCACCCTCTCTATTGTTTGTATTATGTTATCTCATGTTCTCAATATTAGGGTATAAATATTGAGTTTTGTCATATGTTAATCACTACCATGACTGAATCTTAACCATCTACTATGTCAGGGTATATCATGCATCATCTTATTTTATCTGATGACGACGTACTGTTAAACTTAACTCAGTACCTCTGAAATATGTATAATAAAATATAATTGATCACAAATGTTGTATGGACTGTGAATCGAACTCACAACCTCATTGTTGTATGGACTGTTAAATTCGATTTGTTCAATTTACACGTGCTCACACATTTGCATATGAATACGTGACCTGGGCAGTCAGTCAACGTTGGTATTAAAAACTCGATCACAGACTGCTACTTACTTACTTTATGTTATTCTGCTACTGCGAGGAGGGGCGTTTTGGTTGTTTCGCAAATTACACAAATTATTTGATATAACTCGTTGTGTTTTCTCTGCGAGTACCGAGAGGAATACAACAGAGTTTATTGGCGTCGCCGATAGGATTTACCTACATTGCCGATAGGATTTGCCTACATTGCCGATAGGATTTACCTACATTGCCGGGAAATTGTTTATCACAAAAACATGGCGGAACAACAAACAGCGGAGCTAATAAAGTTGTTTAGAGAACAGATGGAACAACAAATGCAACAACAGGAACAACAAATGCAACAACACAAGAAAGATATGGACACTCTGATAAAACTGTTTGGTGCTCGAGATTCTGAACAACAGAGTTTATTGGCGTCGCCAGTTGCTTCGACACCAACAGCATTCATCCCACCATTTGCTGCTTTTGATTCAACAACAGAACTATGGCCTGATTACTGGTCAAGATTCTGCACGTTTGTGGCTGCTAACGCTGTACCCGAGCAACGCATGGCACAAGTGCTCCTGACTAATCAGACGGCTGCTATCTACAAACAACTTGCAAATCTGGCTGCTCAACAAAATCCGCCTAAGAATATCAACAAGTTGACAATGGGCGAAATTGTTGACTTCATGAAAGAACAGTTCGACCCAAAACTTTTCATTGTGAGAGAAGGTTTCAAGTTCTGGAGTGACATGCAACGGAAGCCAGGCGAAACTCTCCAAGAGCTGGCAGCACGTATACGTCAGAATGCAGCTACCTGTGATTTTTCTTTGATCACAAATCCACAAGATGAAGCTCTAAGACAGATTTATATGTTCTGTCAATAATGAAGCTGTGTTGAAGGCTATTTTCAAGATCAAGGATACAGAACTAGATTTCACCCGTGCTGTCCAAGTTGCCATCGGGACCGAAGACGCAGCAAAGGTTGCCAAGGAAACTGTTCACGGTTCCAAAACCAAGAAAGTCTACAAGGTCCAGCAGAACAAGAACAAGGGTCCTCGAAAGAACTATCAGCAGTCTTATTCCACAGACCAGGAGATGTGCTACCGATGTGGAAAGGCCCACGAAGCGACAGACTGCCCCTTCAAAGAAGCCAAATGTTATTTTTGTGACAGAAAGGGACATTTGCAAGCGGTGTGTAGAAAGAAACAACATCAGCAACGTAATCATCGCTCACAGAATTACGTGAAAAGAATCACGAAAGCTGAGCTAGTCAAAGCGATCCTTGGTGAAGTTCCCCACGATACTCATAGTTTGAAGGTGCCAATAACAATCCAGAACAGACTTTTCACAATGGAATTGGACACAGCTACTACAGGTAATTTTGTTTCCTTGTCAGTTTGGAAACAATTAGGAAAACCAAAGCTGCAAGATGTCAAACATCGGTTTGAATCTGCCAGCAAGCACGACCTGCCCGTTCTGGGAACTTTCATGGGCCAAACCAAGATCCAACGACCGGTAAACGGAATTCAATACCCTACATCGTCACCAAGATCCCTGATCTTAATTTGCTGGGACGAAGCGCTATCCAGACTCTGGGAATTTCCGTGGACAATGCTCTAGGATTGAAAAGCATAGACAGCCAGGCCAAGAGTGAGGGTGCAGAAGTGATGCATCCAAAGATCTCAACTGAGCCCTATATTTCCATGCAACGAGATTGTCACATGTGTGATGAATTCCCAGATCTCTTCAAGCAAGAATTGGGATGTCTTAATGACTTCGAACTGGAAGTGAAGTTCAAGTCGGACGCGACACCGGTCTTTCACAAGGCACGCCCGGTCCCGTTTGCTCTTCGTGATGACCTGGCCAAAGGTTACGAAGAAGGCATCGCCAAAGGAATCTGGAAGCCAGTACAGTTCAACGAATACGGAACGCCAGTGGTACCGATTCGTAAAGCACATACTTTAGGCAACCTGAAGCCCAAACTACGGATTTGTGGTGACTACTCTGTGGGAATTAACGACCAACTTGCAGATCATCGTCATCCAATGCCACTCCCAGAGGAACTGATGCAGAAGCTCGGAGGTGGATTCGGATACACAAAGATTGATCTTGCTGATGCCTATAATCAGATCAAGCTGGCTCCAGAAAGTCAACGCAGGCTTGCACTCAGCACTCACCGTGGGGTGCTCCTGCAGGAACGACTCCCTTTCGGAATCAAGTCAGCACCTGGTTACTTTCAGGAGATCATGGAAAACCTGACTCAAGATCTACCTGGTGTGGCCGTCTTCCAGGCCGACATGCTCGTCAGTGGGAAAGATGCAAACGATCACCTGAACAACCTGAAGTGTCTGCTCACACGTCTGTGCGACAAAGGACTCGGATGTCGCCGTGACAAGTGCCAGTTTGCACTACCCAGTGTGGAATACCTTGGACACACCTTGTCGGCTGAAGGGATCGCGAAAGGATCCAAGGTCGAAGCAGTTTTAAAGATGCCACCTCCAACGAACGTCTCAAGCTTGAAGTCTTTCCTGGGTTCAATTCAGTTCTATGGAAAGTTTATCCCAAACCTGGCCAGCATGGCAGAGCCACTCTATTTCCTTACGAAAAAAACGACTACTTGGAAGTGGGGAGATGAAGAACAGTCAGCTTTCGATCAGTTGAAAAATGTGCTTTCATCGGATCGAGTTCTGATACACTTCGATCCAAACAAAACTTTGGGACTGACTTGCGACGCGTCAAACGTTGGTATTGGAGCAGTCCTGTTTCATCGCTATCCTGATGGAAGCGAGCGCCCAATATCCAATGTGTCCAAGACTCTTACTTCTGCACAGCGTAACTACGGCCAAATTCAAAAGGAAGCCCTGGCCATCATATTTGGCTTGCAGAAGTTCTATCAGTATCTGTACGGACATCAGTTTATACTCTTAACTGACCACAAGCCACTGACATCACTGTTCAGTCCGAGGAAAGGGACGCCACTTCTCGCTGCTAACCGACTAGCACGGTGGGCCCTGTGGGCTGAACCAGTTTGACTACACCATCGAATATCGGAAAACAGCGGATCATGGCAATGCAGATGCCTTCAGTCGCTTGCCATTTGGTAATGACATTGACTTTGACAGGAAGCAAAAAGGTGAAGACATGGACATGGTGTGCGCCATCAAAGCTCTCAGTCTTCAAGTCCAACCTATCGATTCTAACGTCCTCCGTCAAGAGGCAGGGAAAGATCCAGTGATATCTACAGTGATACGCTACGTCCGTGAAGGCTGGCCACCAAAGAATACTGAGATCAATGACGAAGTCAATAAGTTCCGGAAGTTATCGGATTCACTCAGTATCTGCCATGGATCGAGAGTTGTTATTCCCCATAGCTTACAGCCAAAGATCCTCAATCTTCTGCATCTCGGACACTTTGGCATGGAGCGCATGAAACAATTGGCAAGAACTGCTGTTTATTGGCCTGGTATCGATGCTGCTATAGAGAAAACCAGTCGACAATGTGATTCGTGTGGTGAACATCAAAACCAGCCATCCAAGTCTCCAGTTCACCCATGGATGTTACCTGAAAAGCCGTGGAGCCGCTTACACCTGGACCACGCAATAAATTTCATGGGCAGTAATTGGTTGGTGATCACGGATGCTTATTCTAAGTATCCATGCATTCATCCTACGTCATCCACGTCCTCCAGAGCCACTTTAGATCTGCTTGAAGAAGACTTTGCGCACTTCGGATTTCCTCACACGCTAGTCACCGATAACGTACCAATTTTTATTTCTGAGGAGTTCCAGAGCTGGTGCAAAGAACGTGGGATCACGCACCTGACAGGGGCACCTTACCACCCAGCTACTAACGGAGCAGCGGAACGTTTGGTACAGACCTTCAAACAAGCTCTGAGGAAGACTTCTCTTCCGCCGAAGCGAGCACTTCAAGAGTTCTTGATGCAGTACCGGAGAACACCGACATCCAGTGGATTCTCTCCGAGTGAACTTTTGAATCACCGGCAGATACGGACAAGGATTGATTCTCTGCTGCCCTCGCCAGCACACATCGCTCAAGGCAAGCAGTCTAAGGAAGCATATAAGTATCAGATGACTCCGGAATCGGCAGGTGTCGCTAAGGTTACCAGGCAGTACAATGCTGGAGATCCTGTGTATGCACTGTACTACGGACCTCGCCGAGACAAAGATCCCCGATGGGTACCAGCAATCATTGAGAAGTCATTGGGTACTCGCTGCTTCAACGTTAAGGTCATACCTCATGGCCCGGTGTGGAGACGACACTGGGAACAGCTGCAACCGCGGTACACTACTGAGGAAGACAATGAACCTGGTGATGCAGTAGACACTGTTTTTGAATTTGCAACAGATCACCCGATGGAGATCTCGGAAATCGTGCCACTAACTCCAAGACAGACCAGACCCAAGACCTTGTTGCCCGTTCCAGAGTATGGACCAGACAATCGAAGACGGTCCAAGAGAACTCGTAAACCCCCAGAGAGACTTTGCTGTTGATGCTTCTTTTGTCGCATCAATTTCGGTGGGGAGATGTTGTATGGACTGTGAATCGAACTCACAACCTCATTGTTGTATGGACTGTTAAATTCGATTTGTTCAATTTACACGTGCTCACACATTTGCATATGAATCACGTGACCTGGGCAGTCAGTCAACGTTGGTATTAAAAACTCGATCACAGACTGCTACTTACTTACTTTGTTATTCTGCTACTGCGAGGAGGAGCATTTTGGTTGTTTCGCAAATTACACAAATTATTTGATATAACTCGTTGTGTTTTCTCTGCGAGTACCGAGAGGAATACAACAACAAGAATATCTATTTTGTTAATATTTTGAATTAATATATATATATATATATATATATATAATTAGAATTTACTTTCGAGAATAGCTGTATACAGATATGTATTGGAATATCGTAATTCTAAAGAAATGTGGTATGTTTATAAATAAACATTTAGAAAGACGTAGCTATCCAAAAAACACCGGCGGCTGTCGCCACCTGGCGGTGTCCAGCAGAACAAAGTGGGACAATCGTCGATGCATTTCGAACTGAACAGCTTCTCATTAGAACGATTCCTCCCGCCCTTGCAACTGCTGGACTTTGAAAACAGGCGAGAAAATATAGTTTTCTCGTCTGTGTAAATGAGGGAATTAGTCTCATTTACATATGAAGCTGTATAAGATGAGAAAACTATATATTCTTGCCAGTTTTCAAAGTCTAGCAGTTGCAAGAGCGGGAGAGATCGTCCTGATCAGAACCAGTTTAGTTCGAAATGCATCAACAATTGTCCCCCTTACTTCTGCTGGAGACCACCAGGGGGCGATAACCGCCGGTGTTTGTGCATAGCTACGGCCTTCTAAATGTTTATTTATAAACATACCATATTTCTTTAGAAATACGAAATTCCAATACATAAATATATGTCCTTGAGCAAGACACTTTATTTCACGTTGTTCCTTCTACCTGGAGTTGCGACCGATAGATAGTACTAGCAACTGAAAAGACCAACGGAAGCATTGTTTCCTCGGTCCGATTTGACGAAAGTCGATCGATCCTTTATATATATATATATATATATACACACACACATAGATATATATATATATATATATATATATATATATATAAATAATGGGAACAAAGCATCAGTATTGCATCGTATACATATTTAATTACATATTACATATGTTTCGCTGCCAATCAGCTCGAGGATCGATCGAATAATGTTCATTCCTGACTCTGGAATGGATGCATTTGGACGTGCATCTACATGTGAGAACACATATCTGAGAAACTTCCGATTCCAGAGTCGGGAACGAACATTATTTGATTGTTCCCCGAGTTGATCGGCAATGAAACATATGTAATATATAATTAAATATGTATATGATGCAATACTGATTTTTCATTCCCATTTATTATTATTGATGCTCTGCTCCCCAAGAGCATCGCGTGCTCATCTTGGCATACCACCTGTGAACAAAATTCAATTGCACCTCTACTACCTATATATATGTATGTATGTAAAAGGTAAACAGAAATAACAACACAATCGGTACAGTATATGGTTAACGCTTGAAATAGCAAGAAGAGGGTCTTAACGTTTCGGACGCTAGTCATTCATCAGAAGAAAGAATGAGAAATTAGAAAGATTAAAGAGATGGGATACCAATTTAAAGTATCATAACAGATATTTATCATATATATTATAAATGTTATGATACTTTAAATTAGTATATATCTGCTCCAAATTATTTATTTGTTGAGCTGCTTGTACTGTAACTGCTACATGACATCTCTTTCTAGCAAACACGATGTCCAGTCCTATTGATATCTGCCGTCACTGTTAAAAATTAATACACACCACGAGGTATGGATTGACTACTTCTCAGAACATGACAGATGTAAAGGTATTTCGTATTTTATTGGAAATTATAACAAGACAATTTCCTCTAACGATTAGTTCCGCGTCTTCTGGAACTATACCAAAATCAATAGTTGGTAATCGATTATCGATTGCTTAGATCGATTTTCAATATGGTTCTAGGGATTATGAAACAGCAGCCATAAGGAAAATAATAACTTTTTTCACCTTAACCCTTTAACATTTAAACAAGCCGTATCTGGCCAGAATTCTCTTACCTCCTTCTGTTCAAACCAGACAAACCTTTAAAATACAATAGCAAATATAGAGTAATGTAAATGCTAAAGGGTCAAAATTATTATTTATGATGATCAAGTGTTGCTTATTTTCTACATTTGGATTCCTGCATTTCACACACACATGCACACGTGTGTGTAGCAAAATAATTACTGTGTTAAATTTGTTAAGTTTATGAAAATGCAGTGTATCAACAACCTAAATTAAAAAAGCTATGATGACACCTAGTGGTATATTAAGCTCAACTTTCTCAGCTTCCTATTCAGGTTTTGGACTTCTAAGAGCCACTGTCTGCTGTAACAGGCTGGTCACTACAACCACTTACATTGCCATGAGAGGCCATTGCCACAATCTGCATCTCCAAATTTACACACACACACACTCTCTCTCCTCTCATGGGAGTATGGTTTCTATAGCTGGATGCCCTTCATAACACCAACCTATGTACAGCATGCAATGAAAGTATGGTTTCTACAGCTCGATGTCCTTCCTAACACCGACCACTTTACAGCATGTAGAGGGAGTATCGTCAGATTTGATAAAAACAATCATAATACATTGTCTTTTGCATGGAGTAACAAGGAATGTGTTAAAAAAAATATATTGCAGTTTCCATCTAATGCTATAAAAACTGATGATGAGCCTGTGACCTGTCCATATCCCAAGACCCCAAAGAGCGTCCAAAAGGGAGCAAACATTAACAATTGGCAACTGTAAAAAAACTAGTGTTACTGGTTAGATTTAGTCAGGGTTTCCTCAACAAAGTTCCATGGCTCTGGTACCATAGATTTGGATAAAGGATGGAAACTTCATTATTCAGATGTGGTTCCTGACATGATTGCACAAACAGGAGTGAGAATACTCAAAAGTTCCTGGCTGTTGGAATGTATCCCCTGGAAAGGAAGGATGCCTCTTGAAGCTTTGGGTGAAAGAAAGGTCTCTGTGGGTGGTGTAAGTTCTTGTGTCAAACAGAAAGTCCAAATACTGATCCTTCCTTGATGAATTCACTGCAGCATTAGATGGTTAAGACCATGGACATTTATGAATATCTTCTAATGGAAGACTTTAATGCATATGTTGATACTGATTACCTGACATGGAAGAAATGACAATCCCAATCTTAATGTGAATGAAGAGACCTTATTAGACTTCTGTTTTAGTAATGTGCTCTCTATTATGAGCACCTTCCAGTGCAAAGACAATCATGGTATAAGGGAAATTGGGGCAGAGATCAGTAATGGATATTTTTTTATTGTTTCTGATCTCTTCGATTCTGTGCTAGAAGTTTGTGTTAAGAGAGGGCTGAGTTTTCAACTGATCTTATTATCTGCAGCTTGAGACTACCTAAAGTCAAGAAAACCTAAAAAACTGGCAGGTTCAGGTCAACCTACAACATAAAGAGGGACGTGCGAGGGACTAAGTGATGAGGTCAGAACCAGGTATGTGGATACTATTGCATACAAATTCAGAGAACTCCCTCAACAACCTAAGGACGTTGAAATGGAGTGGAGACTGTTCAGCTTGGCAGTTTCTGCTTCAGCTGTTAAATGCTGCGAGTGAAAGTGACTTGGTGTGGTAGTGGGTGTCAGGAGGAGCCCCTGGTTCAATGAGGTGGTTAAAAATGTCATCTGATTAAAGACAGAGGATTAAAGCAGGTGTAAGATTTGCAGTAGAGGCAGTAAAGGTGTCCAAGGTTAAAACATAGGAAGACTTTAGGGTTAAACTGGAATCTGACTTTAGATCCTCCCCTTCTGTTCACCTCTTTAACCCCTCTTTCCTGTGCTTCATCCCCTCCATGCTTTTCCTAATTTTCTTGCGCCCCATTTTTTCCCTGCTTTTCTTTTTTTTCACTGCCCCCCCCCCCCTCCCCTGCTCTCCTTGCTCTCTTATTTCTCTCTGTCCTTTCTCCCCTTTTTTCCTTGACCTCCTTGGTCTCATTTTTCTCCATGCTCTCATTGCTCTCCTTTTCCCCTTGCTCACAATTTTCTCCTGGCTTTCCTTTCTCACTCTTCCTTTCTCCTTCCTCACTCTTCTTTTTCCTGATTTCCCCCCTCTCTTTCCTGGCTTTATCATCTTTCCCACTTTCTCTCTGCTCTCCTTGCTCTCATTTTTCACTCTGCTCTCATTTTTCTCTTTGCTCTCCTTTTTCTCCCTGCCTTCCTTTTTCTCTATGTTCGTCTTTTTCTACTCTCTCTCCTTTTTCTCCCCCTCCATTGCTCTACTTGCTCTCCTAATATGCTTTGCTCTCCTTTTTTTCCCTGTTCTCCTTGCTCTCTTTGCTCACTTTGCACTCTCAGGCCTTCTTTCAACCTCCTCCTTCTTCATCCCCTTCCTCCCTTTCATTCCTTCCTCCTTCCAATACTCCTCTTCTTTGGTGATGATGGTGGTGGTGGTGGTGGTGGTAGTGGTGATGTGGGGGTGTGGCTGTTGATGATGGTGGTGGGGCGTTGATATCTTCACTTCGTTTGTTTTTTTCGTCTTTTTTTTTAGGGCGAAGGTAGGGAGCTCTTTCTTTTTTTTCACTCTGACAGTTTTCTGCCCTTCAGTGTCATCACACGCTTTGCCTATTGCACGATATCAGGAAGGGGCATGCTTTCCACTGGTATTGATGGCGCTGTTGATGGTAGAGATAGTGTTTCTATTGTTGGTGTTGCTGGTGCTGGTAGTTTTGCCACCACTGCAACCTCATTCTCCCTCATGTTCCCTCTTTTCCATTATTTCTCCTCTTCCTCCCTTCCGCATTCTCCTCACTTACCCCCCTTTCACCCTCTCTTTCCCCATCTTTATCCCTTTGCAACTATTTCTCCCTTTCCTAACATTCTTCCTCTTCCTCACTCTCCTGATTTTCCTCCCTCATATTTTCCCATTCTCCCTCTTCCCATCTCTTTCCTCGTCTTTCTAACTATTTGATGCTTTCCTTCCTTTTCTTCCTCTTTCCTGCCCGTTACCTCATTTTTCCTATTCTTTATCCCTATCTCGTTTTGTCTTTATCTCCTCTCTTTCTCTCTCTTTACCTCTACTTTACCCTATTCTTTCACCTCTCTGCCCTCTCCTTACCCCTATGCCTTCCATTTCTCCACTTCTGCCACCGAGTACCCAGTGGTTGTGGTTAAATCAGGTGGCAGACTAAGTCTACCACAGTACAACAGGATTTGAACTCAAAATCCAAAGAGTTAGAACAACTACCAGAAATCACATCTGACACTCTAACAATTCTGCTAATACATCACTACTAGACTTCTACTCTATTCATTGCTTGGGGAAACCTGAAATGTAATGTTGACGTTGGTGTTATTTGAACTCATAGTATAGAGATCTGGCACAAACAAATATAAAGGAAATTAATTTGAAGTTCTAATGATTCCACCATTTTTGTCTTAATAAATATTAACCATATTGATCTCCCCAGTTTGGGAAAGTATTCAAAAGTCATGTGTCCTGCCACTGACTTAATGTAATATTGTAATATTGCTAATATTAACATGTTCTTTAAATGTTAAATTACTGATATTATATTTAAAGAGTTCTTCATTATTAACCTCAATGACATGTTCAAACTTTGTTCTTTTAGTCACTATAACTACATAATTATTATCTAAAATACTCTGCATTTAAATGAGCATGCATATTTCATTTTGTATGCTTAAGTGTAATCCAATCTGGTGTATGATGTCCCTTTTATTTAGTCTGATCACTATGCTTGCCAAGTTAAATATACATATGTGCAAATATTAGTGGTACAGGCATGTGTAGCTTAGAATTTTGCTTTGCAACCACATGGCTTTGGGTTCAATTTCACTGCATAGCACCATGAGCAACTGTAATGTACATTTATACTGTCTTGAGTTAGCTTCTTCTTCTTTTCGTATCTTTGAAGCATGTGGTTATATGACAGTTTCCCATTTCTTTACACAGTCCTTTGCATTATTATTAAATTCTGTGAGATCTTTTAAACTGCACTGGTTGGGTAGTAGAGGGCAAACAAGGCAGTGTTGCATTGTATGGTCCTCCTCTCCGCATTCGCAGATGGTTGGGCCGGTCTTGTAGCCCCATCTGGCCATAGCAGCTTTCGATCGCCCCATTCCTGTTCTCAGATGGTTGAGTGTCTTCCACCGGACCCATGGTGCTTCTGAGGGTTAGCTATTGTGTTGTGAGTGAAATTTGGTAGGTAGACAAAACTGTGTAGGAGCCAATTGTGTGTGTATATATACATATATATATATATATATATAGTAATAATCTTTATCATCATCTTCGTTTAACATCCATTTTTCATGCTAGCATGGGTAGGACAGGCTGTCCCATTGTGAGATCAGGTTGGAGGACCATGTTTCGCTCACACAGAACTGATTTTTGCTTGGCTTCTACAGCTGGATGTCCTTCCTAACACTAACCACATTTATACTGTGTGCTGGGTGCTTTTTGTTGTGATGATGATGATATATGTAAGGACAATGAATTGGACAAAATGCTTTGTGGTATTTTTTCTGGCTCTCTGTGCTCTGAGTTCAAATCCTACTGAGGTCGACTTTGTCTTTTGTCCTTCTGAGATTGATAAAAAAGAACCAGTCCAGGACTGGGGTTGATTCTGTAGTGACCTGCATTCTGATGGCTCTTGAATACATTCTCCATACGTTGTTTGGCTCAGTTCAGCCAATCGCTATCAGCGTAAGAGAATGTATTTCAACTTCCGTCGAAAGGGAAAAATTCTCGCTTCGCTTCAAAAATCTCCCTCTTTGAATCTCGTCACCAGAAGGTAAACATCTCTTGATTTTGCTCAACAAACTTTCCAAAATGTAGCTATCGAACAATTACCGCACCATGGCTTCTAATTTCAGTCACCGGTCTGCGTATTCTTTTACAGCATCTTAATTTGTTTTATTTCATTTCTTATGACATGTCTTAACAGCTAACTCAACTTCTCATCTTTGAAAATAAATTATATATCAAAAAACGTTGTAATGCCTTATGATGATATTTTCCACAACATTCCCTTGGACAGCTTCAGTTACTCTCTGTGATACAATACACAAACAATACATACATTCTCAACAATACATACAGTATATCATCTATTAACTCTCTCAATTAACTCACAACCAAAATACACATTCTAAATTGGTGAACATCCTACAAAAATACCTATTTCAAAAATTCTTTCTCTGTATTTTTCCTTCTTCTTCTCTTTCTCTGGGAGAAATAAACTGTGTTCATACTTGGAGGATGGGCTCCACTAGGCTTTAAAAATACCCCAAACAGCACCCCTATGACTCCATACATGCCTTGTTTATGGATTTTGTTATTTACTAGGACATGTGTTTTGATGCATAGAATCAATAATATTACTGTAATTCATTGTTTTGTTGGGCTTCTGCTACTGATTGAATTTCAAGCTTCTTAAAAGTAGTATCTATGTAATAGTTGTCCACATAAATTTAACTTTAAACCAGCCATAACTAACCAAAATTCTCTCACCTCTTTCTGTGCAAACTGGCCATAACTGGCCTACTGAAGTTAAGGTATTGTTCTCAAAATAAATAACATCAAAATCTCATAGATTCAATATTATGTGAGATAATTGTGTGAGATAAAGTGTTTACTGTGAAAATACAATAGTAAATATAGAGTAATGTAAATGCTAAAGGGTTAAAAATATGGTCTAAAAGATTTGAGTAAAGGAGCAAATGTAAAATTTATAAGAACTCTTATAAATTTTACACTTGCTCTTTTACTCGTTTCCATCAAACTTAACTAACCAGCTTAATGCAATCAATTTATATCTCATAATAACTGTATATTATCATAGGAAATACATCTATGCGTATGCCAGTACCTACTGTAATACTATTCATATGGCTGATACCTGCTCAGCATGTTTTGCATCACAACTCTCCAATCAGATTATTTTCATATTTATGATTAAAGTTACATTCATCACAGGAGTGTTATGGTACAGTATATCAATGCTCTATTTTCATTTATAATTATACAAATTTAGACAGTGAGGTTGGCTAGTGTTTCCCCACCAGAGTTGTTTCTCAAACATGTTTCTCACCATGTAAACAGATATTGAGACAAGTGGTGACATGTGTTTATAGTATTTGGAAATAAAGAAAATATAAAGGTTGCAGGCTTGCAGCACATCTTGTGCATATGTTTTAGTAATGATGTAGCACCCATCAACAGATGTGTAGTGCTCAGTATTATATGGTAATTCCGCTATATGTACCAAGCATTCCAGCTATAGGGTAGACTACAATAAGGTAGGCATATGGTTGGGTAAATTTTTAGTTTCAGACGTGTTTGCAATAATATAAATTTGCCTTAAATTCTTGACAATTTTGTAAGTGTTATTTCTATATACAGGGTGATACCTTGACCCACAAATGGTGACCTGTTATCCACGAAATATTAGGATTGAGTTTATCCGAGGTCTAGGGAGAATTCCAGATTTTTGGGGCCAAAAATAAGGAGTCAACTTTTACATGAGATTAACTATTACTCAAGTATATATGGTATTCATAAATTTTTCCTTACACAAATGAGCCAAAAAACAACCCACAAAAAATACAATAGCCCTGCTACACAAAATTAAAATGAAAACCACAACAGAAAAACCTTCTGTACCAGAAACATTTCAACGGAAATCATAGCCCACACAGTATCACGATACAATAGATAATGCTCCCTTACACAACCCTAACCAATGATTAAATACAATGAGCCTGCAAGTCTAACCCCTAATTAGCAGGGTAGATGGCCTTAACCCTTTAGTAAAACTGGCCGTATCCGGCTAGAATTCTCTCACCTTTTTCTATTCAAACCGACTGTAACCAGCCACTCACCTTGATGTTAAGGTATTGTTCTCAAAATAAATGATATCAAAATCTCATAGATGCGATATTATGTGAGATAAAGCCATTTCCATGAAAATGTAATGGTAAATAGAGAGTAATGTAAATGCTAAAGGGTTAAAATACTTTTGTTGTTAAAAATATTTTGCTTCAAAAAGGTTTGAAACTAAGGATGGCTGAGTATTAGTCTGTAATTAATATATCTTTCTTACTTGATACTCTATTTTTACAGAGTGAAAGAGGTAGTATATAGTATTCATGCTTTAACCCTTTAATGTTCAAACCGGCCAAAATTCTCTACCTCTTTCCGTTGAAACTGGCTGTAACTGGTCGCTCAAACTGATATTAAGGTATTGTTCTCAAAATAAATACTTTCAAAATCTCATAGATTCGATATTATGTGAGATAATTATGTGAGGTAAAGCCTTTACCATGAAAATATAATAGTATATATAAAATAATGTGAATGCTAAAGGGTTAACCCAAAATAATTTACAGTATGAAGTTGCAGCATTCAACTAGGAATTCAGTTACATCAGTTCTGGCTTGTTTGAGGTTTATGTATTGATTTACACTGCTTGCCTAATTAGCATACATGGTTGATGTATTTGTATTGAATTTTAATACAAACTAAGTAAAAGCTGTGAATCGTATAGATGCATATGGAAACATTAGCATATATATGACGTTTCATATTTATTTAGTATAATGACTAAAGGAACAGCTTCGTTTTCTTACAATACATAACATGTAATAATCTTTTACTTAAGATTCCTGCAGTTTCTCCCACCAAGCTATGAAATCAATCACATACAGATTTTCAAGGACTCCTTAAAAATAGATATGATGTAGAAACCTATGTATACATGTTACATATATACCATCATCACCATTTTCCATCTATTTTCCATGCTTGCATATGTTAAACAGGTTGACGAGTCAGATGATCATGTCAAGTTCATACATAACCATTCTGGCATGGTTTCTACAACTGGATGCCCTTCTTAATGCCAATCACTTAACAATATGGCTTGGGAGCATTTTACCTTGGCACTAGCACTACCACTTTACAGAGTAGGCAGGGTGCATTTTACCTTGGCACTAGCACTACCACTTTACAGAGTAGGCAGGGTGCATTTTATCTTGACACTAGCACTACCACTTTACAGAGTAGGCTGGGTGCATTTTATCTTGGCACTAGCACTACCACTTTACAGAGTAGGCAGGGTGCATTTTACCTTGGCACTAGCACTACCACTTTACAGAGTAGGCAGGGTGCATTTTACCTTGGCACTAGACTACCACTTTACAGAGTAGGCAGGGTGCATTTTACCTTGGCACTAGCACTACCACTTTACAGAGTAGGCAGGGTGCATTTTACCTTGACACTAGCACTACCACTTTACAGAGTAGGCAGGGTGTGTTTTATCTTGACACTAGCACTACCACTTTACAGAGTAGGCTGGATGCATTTTATCTTGGCACTAACCTTACCACTTTACAGAGTAGGCAGGGTGCATTTTACCTTGGCACTAGCACTACCACTTTACAAAGTAGGCTGGATGCATTTTATCTTGGCACTAACCTTACCACTTTACAGAGTAGGCAGAGTGCATTTTACCTTAGCACTACCACTTTACAGAGTAGGCTGGGTGCATTTTACCTTGGCACTACCACTTTACAGAGTAGACAGAGTGCATTTTACCTTGGCACTAGCACTACCACTTTACAGAGTAGACAGGGTGCATTTTATCTTGGCACTAGTACTACCACTTTACAGAGTAGGTTGAGTGCATTTTATTTATGAAACACACATAGTTTCAAAAATGCAAACGTGATTTAGGCAGTGTATTTCTTTAATATTTATTTTTATTTTCCTAGCATGGGCGTAGTTGAACATATCATCATCATTATTTAACTTGTTTTCCATGCTTGGATGGGATTGATATGTATCACATTCACAGAGTGTGTGTGTGTATATATATATATATATATATATATATATATATATATAATCACTTACAACAGTGACATATACAGGTACTTAAGTTTCGTTGGGTTCTTTATCCGAACTCATTCAGCCTGACATAAGAAAAAAAAAAGCTGAATGAGTTAGAATAAACAACCCAACGAAACTTAAGTACCTGCATATGTAACTGTTGTGATTATATATAACTCATCCTACAGACTGATGTATATATATATATATATATATATATCATCATTTCCATTTAGCGTCAATTCTTCCATGCTTGCATGGGTTAGACGGGTCGTCCATGCCAAGGAGCAAGTTTGGCCATGGTTGGCCTTACTCTGGTGAGGACTATATATATATATATATATATATTTATTATAAAAACAGATTAAAGTTTAAGCAAAGAATCGCTGTTTTCACCCTTAACGGGATTTTAGTCTTCACATTTATTATTACTATATATATAAATATATATATATATATACATATATAAATGTATAGTTTAATAAATAAACAGAGAACAAAAAACAGAAAAACGAATAGGCAGTACAAATGATATTAGTATTAGTTTCACGCTTGATATTTATATAAATATATATATAAGGAAAAAAGATGAAATCAAAAATGCAACTGGAGTCTTTTTTTTTTAAATATATTTATTTGGTACCTTAACCGGTTTCGCAGTTCTTGTGCTTTTCAAAAGTAGAATTGAGATGGAGGGTTTGTGGTTTTTCTCACATCTGGTTGGTGTTCGAATGTTACTTCTGTTTTATATGGAAAAGAGTGGCTCGAAATGCTAGATTTTTAGAAAAGTAATTTGGTTGGTTGATGACTGTCATGTGAATAAGTATAATAAATTTCGCGCCAGTTCGCATTACAAAGTTCTTATTATATTTGCTTTCAAAAAAAGGGGGCTCAGATTGTTTTTTCATATATGAGTGAAATTTGGTTGGTTGATGCAGTCACAACAATAAGCACATCAGCTTTCGTGCCAGTTTGTGTTTGAATTTCTTTTTACTTAAAAAAAGTGGCTCACAAAGGATTTTTTTATAAATGTAATTTGATTGGTTATAAATGAAATTATGACTGTCACGTGAACAAGTACATTAAATGTCGCACCTGTATTTTGGAATTTCTTTTGTAGCCATTTAGAGAATTTTGTGCCAAACAAAAGATAATGGTCAAGAAAAACGGGATGGGGAGAATTGTTCTGGTGTCAAAATTCAGACTTTCTATTGAAATAAAGAAAGTAGAGATATGTATGTTTATTTGTGTGCTGGGGTGTGTGTGTGTAGGAAGATGATTCTATGAGTAGAAATGGGGGAGGGAGTTGTGTATGGGTGTTATATGTGTGTGTATGTGTGTGTGGGAGTATGGTTAGCATGTTAAGATGGAGAGAATATATATTTGTGTGTGTGTAGGAAAATGATTCCGTTAGTAGAAATGGGGGAGGGAGTTATGTGTGTGTGGGGGGTATGGTTAGCATGTTAAGGTGTTAGAGTATTAACGTATATTAAGGTTTATTTAGCTCTGGTTTTTATTTTCGAATATAGGTGTTATGTGTGTGTTTGGATGGTTAGCATGTTATGGTGTTGACATAATGTATATTAAACTATATTTAATGCTGGTCTATATTTTTGAATAAACATATTTTCCTTATTTATTCGTATTTGTTCTGTTGTATTGTCAGCGCAAAGATAAAATGGGAAGACTTGGAATTTGGGTGTCTTATTACTTGCGCATATATCTAGATGTGCACTGAGTGGTATCTGTCTTTTGGTAGGGTCTCGTAATTGTTGGCGATGAATTGTCATTCTGTTTCTGAGTGTGAGTTTAGTTTGTCCTATATTATCTTCATTGCAACCTTTACATTTAATGGCATAAATTAAATTTTTTGATGAGCAAATGAAGTGATTTTTTACAACAAAATTTTGTCCTGATTGAAATGTATACATGTTGCCTTCAATGAGGTGAGTGCAAGTACCATAATTAGAGCGACCACATTTTTTGACAGTTGGTTGTGGGTTTGTGGTAGGTAATTTGGCATTGGTGAGTAATGTTTTAATGATTTCGGTTGTCTTTTGCTTTTGATTATTTTGTGTTTCAAGGGCTTTTTTCATTCTTGGGTCTTGTTTCAATAGTGGGATGTTCTTGTGAATAATGTTGTAGGCTTCCGCATTTCTTGGGTTGTGTGTTGAGATATCATCATCATCATCACCGTTTTACGTCCGTTCTTCCACGCTAGCATGGGTTAGACGGGTTGTCCTGTTGTGGGCAGTGTCTGGTCGGCTGACCATGCCTTGCTCATATAGGAACTGATTTGGCTTGATTTCTACAGCTGGATGCCCTTCCTAACACCAACCTCATTTACAGTGAGTGCTGGGTGCTTTTTCGTGGCACCTACACGTCCACTTTACAGTGTGGGCTGGGTGCTTTTTGGACGTACCTTGAATTTGTTTCTGTTTTCGTAATTCATCAATGCCTATTGCTTTAGCCCTTTCTATTCCATTATTTGTTAGTAATGGTGGGTACTGTCTTTCGAGCTGAATTTCCTTTAATTCGTGAAGTCTTTTATTTTGCGTTTCATAATTGGAGACAATTGTGCAACATTCGAACACCAACCAGATGTGAGAAAAACCACAAACCCTCCATCTCAACTCTACTTTTGAAAAGCACAAGAACTGCGAAACCGGTAAAGGAACCAAATAAATATATTTTTAAAAAAAGACTCTAGTTGCATTTTCGATTTCATCTTTTTTCCTTATACTTTCACTTGTGTAGGACACCTCATTTTTTTTCATTTTGTAAAAAAACCTCACTTTCTTATATATATATATATATATATATATATATGTGTGTGTTTGTCCTTTCAAGAAAATAGAGATATTTTTGTGTCATAAATATAAACTAAAAACCTTTTCAATTTACATCCTTTTATTATTATTATTTTTTTTTTTTTACTAGTTTCCAACTGCAATACAACTTAGAAAAATTTCAGTCAATCATATTGACCTCAATACTTTTTTTTTTCAAGTCTGATATTTGTTTTATCAATCACTTTTTGTCAAACCACTAAGTTACAGGACATAAATGCAAAGACAAATTATAAACATGAACACACACACATAGAGAGACACAAATACACATACATAACCATCTTGCAGTTGTCATTTTCCAAATTTCACTCACAAGCTATTGATCAACCTGAGGTTATAGTATATGCCACTTGCCCAAATAGATGAATGAAAAAATTAATTTTTTTTCTTTCATCTTTCTTTTTACAACACTTTCAAAATCTGTCACTTCTCTCATAAATGTCTAAATCAAGAACGAAATTTCAGTTTTAAGTTTAAAAATGAATATGTACAATGTGAATAAAATAAAGTTGAATATACAATGAAATTAGATTTTTTAAAATGCAAGTCAAGCTGTCTGCAAATTAGACACACCCACACACACATGAATGTATACATACATATACACTTGCCATATTATGATTATTGGTATATATACACTTTATGCAAAGCACTCCCCTTAGGCATTTTCACCATACACCTTATAAACACACATCATCATTTTATCATTTCATTCTCCATTCCAAAATCTACATCTGACAACTCTTTATCTAACCAACTTGCTAAGTGTATATGCTTCACTGAAGAGATCTAACAAGACTGAAACATATCTGTTGTTTTCACTAAGTTGGCTTCTATAAATTATTTCAAAAGACTTGGACCAGATCAGGCTATAGAAGTTTACTCCCCTGCTAACTTTTCATCACCTGAAATAGTCTCAGTTGATTGAAGATTTTTTTACAACCCCTCATATTCAGATTGGGAAACTATTTCTATATATACATACATTTATATATTATACATACACATATAAATGTACAGTGGAACCTCTGAACACCTCTCATCACAAACAAATCAGTTCAGGAACAATTTTTCTGAATATAAAACGTCTTGGGTGACGAACGGTGTCTCGAGTAATGAACAAGCTGGGAATATCGGAGGGAATGTGTCACTTGCTATGTAGTTAGTTATTATGGTGATATCTATCTGTCTCTCTCACTATATTTCTCTCTTAACATTTCATATGGGAAAAATAGTTTCTGTTTATGAACATTTTGGGTGACAAACAGCCTTCAGGATTGAATTCAGGTTCCACAGTATATACAAACATTGAAAGGCTGGAGAGAAATGAAGTGGGCATACTTTGATGGATGTGAAATGTTAATGTGTGTGAATGAGAAAGTATGGATAAACTAAGATAGAAAATGGATATAAGAAGAATCAGATGTAGAATGCTAGAGAGGAGACTACGATGGTATGGTATGTGATGTGCATGGATGATGATCACTGAGTGAAGAAGTGTCATGAAATCCCAGTGGAAGGAAGCCACAGTAGAGGAAGACGAAGGAAAACTGGGCAAATGTCGTGAGAGATGATCTCATATTGCTGAAGCCCACAGAGGAGATGATAAAGGAACGCAACAAGTGGAGAGATACTGTACTAAGAAGGACCAGTCCAACCCATGCAAGTGTGGAACAGCAAACATAAAGTGATGATGATGATAATACAAACATATCATCGTTTTGCACCCTTTTTCTGTGTTGTCACATTCTGAAATTTAAAAAGACTGATGACCGCATATGGCTCATACAGGACTAGAACTGTTTCATTCAAAAGAAATAATCAGGAGGCTATATATATATGGCTGACTGAATACAAACATATCAGATTTGAGTCAACACAAGAGCTGAAGGCGGCATCAGCAAAGCAAAGACTAAAGTTCTAGTAAGTAGAGAGAAAAACAGGGCTCAGATTCCCTCAGGGAAATAGCTTTGATCAGTGTGCAGGAAAGGAGCGAGTATAATTCCATCCTGTCTCAAATGCAAAAACTATGGGTACACAAGAGATGTAGTGGGATCTTAGGAAGGCTAGCAAAAAAACATAGGTTTTAAATGTGGTTGATGCACAGGAGCAGTAAGCAGCAAAAGCTCACACGAAACAAGCCCTATAAAATGCTCAGAGGGTTCCATAGAAGTAGTTGATAGCTTCTGTTACCTGGGTGACCAAATTAGCAATGGAGGTTGCTTTTCTGAAAGTACAGTAGCCAAAATGAAAGCAGACTGTATGACACTTGTGTATAAATAGCAATGTTGCAGGGAAATGAAACCTGGGCACTCTATGCAGAAGCCCTATGAAGATTGGAGAGAAATGAAGCTTGCACGCTCCAATGGATGTATAATAGTAGTATGAATGAACAGCAAAGTGTCAATTATCTGGAGAAACTAGGCATAAGAGGGGTCAGATGCAGTGTACAGGAGAGGAGATTGCAGTAGTTTGGACATGTAATGCATATGGAGGGTGACAGTTGTATAAATAGGTGTAGAGCACACAAAGCCAACACAAACTATGGAAGAGGAAGGCCTAGGAAAGCTTGGGATGAAATGATAAAAGCTGACCTTGCCCAATTAAACCTCACAAAGGGATGACACAGGATCAAGGTCTCTGGCGGCATACTGTACTACAGAAGACCCACCTTCCAATGTGAATAAAATGAAATGAAACATGTAAAAGACACACTCTCCTCTTCGACCCTCACTATTCACTCTCCCCAGTCTTAATACCCTTCCCACACCAGCTAAATATCCTACACACCTACATGTCAAACTTGATTACCCGTGCCACCCAACACTTACCCCTGATACACCTCATCAGCCAAACCCACGCATACAAGCATGTAAGCTGGACACGCTCAACATCTGATATCCTACAATGCTGTTGACAGGACAAAAAGCACTAAGTCCACTCTCTATGCTGATCCAGTGCCACAACAAAAAGCCCCCTGTTCATATTTTAACATGGGGTTTGCATTAGAATGGGCATCCAGCTGTAGAAACCAAGCCAAAATACAGATCTGTATGAGTAAGACTGATCTCCTGAGCTGAATTGTCTCATAAATGTGCCAACCCATCTGACCCATGGAAGTGTGGAAAACTAGATATAAAATGATGATATTTATATATATACATATATTTATTTATTGCTCTTCCACTCTGCACAATCTGGAGGGGGATGAGCAGAATTGGACCTTGAAACCTTGGGTAGCACTTTTATTTCCATGTATGAACATAAATAATATAATATGTAGATATTTAAATATATACATACATGCATGCATGTGTGTGTGTGTATATATATATATACATATATATATACATACACACATACATGTATATACGTATGTGTGTGTATATATATATATATATATATATATATATATATACATTCATATATATGTACATACATATATATATACATATCATCATCATCGTTTAACGTCCATCTTCCACGCTCGCATGGGTTTGGACGGGAGTTTTCCCACTTGAGGCAAGAGTGGTTGTCTTGCTCATATAGGACTGTCTGGCGGGTTTTCTACGGCTGGATGCCCTTCCTAACACCAACCACATTTACAGTGTGGAACTGGGGGGTTTTTACCGTGTTACCTACACGGCCACATTACAGCGTGGACTGTGTGTTTCTTTTGTCGTGACACCTACACGACCTCATTTGTTTCGGGCTGGATGTTGTGGTACCAACATAACTTTACATTGAAAGGGGTGGTGTGGATGGGGTGGGGGTAGTGGGACGGGGGTGTATTTTGTTAGAGGTGCCTACTGACTGTAGTAGGTTTCACTTTGCACTTAGGTAAGGAGGGTCTTCTCTATTACTGTGTAGCGCCAAAGATCTCGGTCCAGTGACCTTGTCTTGGAGAGGTGTGTGTGAGGTCGGAATTTATCAAGTTGTCCCAGGTTTTTCTGGGTCTGCCTACTCCGTGGCTACCGTCTATTTTTATTGCCCTGCACTTTTTTATACAGCTGTCGTTACATATATATGTATATATACACATACACACACACATATATACATGGCATTCAGCTAAATCTTGCTTTTTCTCTAGGGTTTCTCACATTTTCGTTGTGCAAGAAAAAACAAAAAAAAATTATAATGGGAGTGGAAAAGGCAGTGAAATACTATAAATATAGTCTTATTTTACAGAATCTGACTCTCAATGTGTCATTTCTAACTGTCTTTTTGCATTTAACTCTTAACATCCTGTATTGATTTACCAGAACATTTCTACAAAAGAATGTTTTTAACTGAACATTTATAGTATCTTTACCTGTGAACAAATCTTGGTGAAACATTGCAGTATTAGAGTAAAATCTTTTATTTTTAATGTGATGCAGTCAGTGCTTTGCACAAATCTTCTAGACTGCATCCAACAGTCATAGTGCAGCTTTGTACTTTTCCAAAATGTCTTGCTAATGTGGATTTGTGAAGTACAGGATGTTAAGAGTAAACACTTCTCACTTCTATTTGCCTGACACTTCAGGAGTAGTCACTGTACATTGCAAACAGTGGCATTTACAATATATAAATAAATATAATAAATAAATAAATAGATGAATAAATAAAAAAGGTATATTTTAATAAATTAAGTGTTTTCTAGGTCCTCTATTTTGCAAGTGCTAGACAGACTTGCAAAAACTTGGTGCACAAAATAAGTTGGTAAAATTTTCTTTTGGGGCACAGAACTATTTCATTTGGTAAACTGAGGTCCTTTTATCGGGCCTTAGTGTACATAATTATTTCAGTTGGTATATTGAGGTCCTTTTAGAGTATTGGGCCACATCAGTAATTAATTTGGTATACTAAGGTCCTCCTTTAGGCTTTGGTACACAGAAGTGCTTCAAATGGTCTATTGAGGTCCACATTTGTGCATTGGTGCACAAATTAAGTTGTTAAAAAGCAGCTTTTGGGGCCTTTGGTGCACAGAATTAATTCTATTGCTATATTGAGGTCTACTTTTGGGCATTGGAGCACAGAATTAACTCAGTTGGTAAATGGAGGTTCTCTTTTGAGTCTTGGTGCACAGATGTAATTCAGTAAATATATGAAGGTGCACTTTTGTGTATTATTGCACAGAATTAATCAGCTGATATGCTTAGGTCCTGTTTTGGGAACTTGGGACACAGAAGTAATTCAGTTGGTATACTGAGGTCCTATTCTAGGCTTTGGTTCATAGAACAAGTTGGTAAATTGAAGTCCTCTTTTGGTGTTTTTGTGCACAGAATTAATTCAGTTCATATATTGAGGTCCTCTTTTAAGTATTAGGGCACAGAAGCAATTCCGTTAGTATATTGAGGTCTACTTTTGGACATTGGTGCACAGAATAAATTCAGTTGGTAAACAGATGGTCCTCTTTTGGGCCTTGGTGCACAGAAGTACTTCAGTTGGTATATAGAAGTCCATTATGGATCCTTGGTGCGGAGAATTAATTCTGTTGGTTTATTGAGGTCCTCTTTTGGGCATTGGTGCACAGAATAAATTCAGTTGATAAATTGAAGTCCTCTTCAATGACATGTTGTCATCAAGTTTTGAATTTAATTTTGTAAAGTTTTAATTTAAATCCGAGTAGTTCAGAGAGAACGCCAGAGAAAGCAGAAAGAACAACCACTTTGGTTAAATTGTATAAAAATGGATTAGCAGACAGCCCAGAAATCTTGAAAGGACTTTCCAATTCCTGAAAATAAGAAAGAAAGATAAATTAATTCAAATTTAAAGGTCACACCTCCCTCTTTCACAAGTAACATGAAGCCTACTATCTGCTATCACTCTGTCACTCCCTATCACTTCCCTCCCAGCTTGGTCAATGGCACAAGCACCCTAGTGCTGAAAAGTGTAATGCTGGTGCCACAATAAAATGCACACAACCCACACTGTAAAGTGGTAGTGCTGGTGCCACAATAAAATTCACTCAGCCCACTCTGTAAAGTGGTAGTTCTGGTGCCACAATAAAATGCACCTAGCCCACTCTGTAAAGTGGTAGCTCTGGTGCCACAATAAAATGCACCTAGCCCACTCTGTAAAGTGGTAGTGCTGGTTCACAAAAAGAATCTCACCCAGTTCCCCGTCAAGTAGTAGTGCCACAATAAAATGCACTTGATACATGCCATGAAGTGGATGGCATTAGAAAGAGCATCCAGCCATAGAAACTGTGTCAAAATGGAAAATATGAAATGCAATCATCTGACCTGTCTAGCCTCAGGACATGAATACCTGTCTAACCCATACAAGCATGGAAAATAGATGTAACATGATATATTATCATCATCATCCCTACAATCATCATCATTTATGCCTACGTTCCAATGGCATGGATTGGATGGTTTAGTTACCAATCCTGGCTCATATGTTCCATGGCAGAATGGAAAACAGATATATGATATGTAAAGTTATGTTGGTCCCACAACATCCAGGCCGAAACAAATGAGATCGTGTAGGTGTCACGACAAAAAACACACAGTCCACGCTGTAAATGTGGCCGTGTAGGCAACACGGTAAAAACCTCCCAGCCCCACACTGTAAATGTGGTTGGTGTTAGGAAGGGCATCCAGCTGTAGAAAACCCGCCAGACAGTCCACGCTGTAATGTGGCCGTGTAGGCAACACGGTAAAAACCTCCCAGCCCCACACTGTAAATGTGGTTGGTGTTAGGAAGGGCATCCAACTGTAGAAAACCCGCCAGACAGTCCTATGCGAGCAAGACAACCACTCTTGCCTCAAGTGGGAAAACCCCCGTCCAAACCCATGCAAGCGTGGAACACGGACGCTAAACCTGATGATGATGATGATGATGAAGAGTGCAAAAAATGGAGAATAAATAACAAAAAATTGAAAATATGTTAATAGAATATACTCACCTTTAAGAGATCCTCAGCAAGTTTTAAAACACTGTTAGCTAGCATTAACTTTTCTTTTTTGTGTGGTTTCTGTTCCATTTGTAAATACAGATTTATCTGAAAAGAAAATAAACATTTATATTTTTGTTTGCTATTTTAAGCCTTCTATTACTATATTTCTAACTAAAATACTTCATTTTGATTAACTCTTTCATTAACATTTTTCTAATTACAGACACTGCCTATAATTTTTCAAATCATTTTGAAGATAATGAAGATTTTGGAGGGATTTAACTTTCTTGTTAAGGAACTTAAAGGCTCTTACATAAAATTATAATGGAAGGGCTTTAGATAAATATAAACAATTAAAATAAATAGTTTTGGATCTTAGAATCAAGGCCAGTTTCAGGCAGTTATATTATCTATCAAATGGAGTGAATTCTAAAAGCAGGTGACAGCTACCTACGGGAAGAAAAAATGGCAATGGCTACACACAAATTTGTTATTAACTCATCACCTGTTAATGTTACTTTTAATCTTGTTGAAAATGTAGTTTATTCATTTCTCTAGTATCTTAACCAATGTTAGATATCATTCTCAGAAATGACTTCTAGGCTCGCCACAAAACTATTGAAATTGCATTCAAAAGAAAGAAAGATCCTGTCATATTATGAGCACTAAACTAAATAAAGTAGCAAATTGGAAGAGTCATTAGAGCATTGGATTAAATGCCTTGGTATTTGTTCTGGCTCACTGCATTCCAACTTTGCATTTTATCCTTTCAGAGTTGATAAGTAAAATAACAAGTCAGGGGTGGTAGATTGGCAGAACTGGTAAAGAATCAGGTGGAATACTTTGTGGTATATGATCAGGTATGTGTGTTCTGAGTTCATATCCTACCACCTTCTGCCAGGAGGTGTGACTGGCAGATAGAATGAGCAATGGAAAAATAAAGGGAAACAGAGTTTCTTTGGTCCAATTTGACGATTTGCTCTTTTCCTTTTCTGATTTACAAATGAATAAAAATTAACTTCCCAAGAATTTTTAACACTTTTGATACAAACCTGCCCAAAATTGCCCTGGTTCTATAAAACAAAACCACCCATTTTAAAGGGTTCTTATTTAAATTAAAATCTTTCAACATAATTTGATATAAGTAACAACTTTATTGAAATTTAAACTTCAAATAAACAGCATATCTTAAGGGATATTCTGCCTCATGGTCCCGGCTGACAGGATGGACACCAAAATTTACTTGAGTGCTTAACCCTAATGAAGATGACAGAAAATATACAGCCTTTGAAGCAAACACTAAAGTTTGTCAATTTCATAGACCTCCTTGTAGGAGACCAGTTAAAATATGCATAAGTATAAGCTGTAAATTTAATTTTTTTTTTTCCCCCATAAAGTGAGCATTAACACATTCTTGGGAGCACTGAGTATTTCCACAGAAAGAATGAGATCATGTAATTTCATACAATGAAAATTAATAAACAAAAACATATAATTATATCTTACCTGCTCAGTGATTAACACAGAAAGATTGCGATATTTCTGGTTAATTTTTAACCCAAGAGTCATAAATCGAAGAATGTAAACACCGAGGGCAAGAGACCAAGCCAACAATTCCCAATTATATAGATAGTCCATGAAGGTTTCTGTGTCTTTGAGTAACTAGAATAAGAATCACATATACAAATAAATAATGCAAAAAATGATTTTTATTTTATTTCATGCTATTAGCCAGGTGTCCCCACATGTTTAATCAATAGAATAACCTGCCCATGAAATTAATATGCAAGTAGCTGAGCATTCCACAGACATGTGTACCCATAATGTAATTCTCAGGGAGGTTCAGTGACACAGCATGTGACAAAGTTGGCCCTGAAAATTACAAATACAACAATTTTTCCAACTGAGTGGACTAGAGTAATGTAAAATAAAGTGTCTTGCTCAAGGACCCACAATGCACCACCAGAAATTGAACTCATGAACTCTATGATCATGAGCCTAAAATCCATGCACCTTCACGTCATAGACTCAAACATACACCCGTTTATAATGCCCATATATAAAATAAACACTTACCTGTAAACACATTAATGTGACAGAAATGATGGCTAGGAGAAATGAAGCTGACACTATCACATCGACTGAACGTTGAGGACCTCTTTTCTGAACAAGAAAAGAAACAAAATCAGGATTTCACCTCATAATTATCAATTGGGTAATTGAATAACACAATCCTTTTGATACCAAACCACCTGAAACTGCCCCTGGTTCTATGACACAAAGCTGTTCGTTTTTATGGGCTAAAATCCTTCCAGATTCTTGATTATTTTCAAAATGATTTGAAAATGATTCGCAATGTCTTTCATTAGAAATATGGTAATGAAAGAGTTAAAGTTAAATAAATCTTCATCAAATATAGGATATTTTAATTAAAGCAGTATAGTTTATAAGCATCAGAATTTTGCATATCAAGAGAAAATATCTAAAAACAGGTTTGTTAATTCAAATGGTTACAGTATCTTTACTAGAAGACAACATGTAAAAAATTGTAGAATTGGAGTAAAGAATTTAATTTTTAATGTGAAGCAGTGCTGTTTTGTACTTTTTAAGACTATCTTAACTTTTTAAGCACTCACTGTAAATGAGGTTGGTGTTAGGAAGGGCATCCAGCTGTAGAAATCAAGCCAAAATCAGTTCCTGTATGAGCAAGGCATGGTCAGCCGACCAGACACTGCCCACAACAGGACAACCCGTCTAACCCATGCTAGCATGGAAGAACGGATGTATAATGATGATGATGATGATGATGATGATCTTGTTAATACAGTTTCATGCAGTACAAGATGTCAAGAGTGAATCTAATACCATGTGATACATAATTTCTTATGGCTAACAAATCAACAGCAGCAGTGGGCAAATGTAAAGAGAGACAATGTGTATTATATATATAGATATACACACATACATATAAGTATATACACACAAACTGTGAACTGTAGAAATTCCATATTTTAAATTTAGAGATCATCATATCATTGTTTCATTATGTCAAAGATTTTGATTGTCTTTGATGTCCCCTCATAGTGGAAACTGTTCAATGTATAACATATAAACTTGCTTTGTCATGTTAAATATTTCAATTATATCTCCAATTTCATTCTATAGTTAAAATTGTTTAAAGCACTATGAGTTTTAGAACTGTGACTTGATTTGAGATTTTGTGTTAAAACTGTGACTTGATCTGAGATTTTGTGTTAAAACTGTGACTTGATCTGAGATTTTGTGTTAAAACTGTGACTTGATCTGAGATTTTGTGTTAAAATTGTGACTTGATCTATGATTGTGTGTTAAAACTGAAATGCATCATTGTAAAGTTATGATATCCAATTAAAACATGTAAATAATATTAACAAAATAGAAGAAAGAAAATATATACAACTCACCTTAAGGTAGGATCGTAATGACAACCACGTTTTGATGTTACGAACTTTATTAAGGCGGAAGTGTGGTAGATCAAACTTACGAGCTCCCCGTGATGATGTCAAATAGGAAAAATACTTAGCATACAATAATCTCTGCGAAAGAAGAGATATTTCTGTTTAAGTCCCAAAACATACATGTAAATCTTAAAATGACCAACAGTGGTCAGAGATCAATACTTTAATATACTAAAACATATTTTAGAATTAAGTAAATTGCTAATTCATACTATGAAAAGCAGAGGTAGACTGGTTATTTCAGGTATTTGGGTGGGCCACTGGGCTGGGTGGGAATAAAAATAGCTGAAAAATGTTACAAAAACTGTCATAGTCATTGCACAGAGATTGAAATGAAATATGCTTAGCTGAGCAGTGAATACACATTTCGGGTCTTCAGCAATCTGTTAGTCATTGTTGCCTCGGGCTGGTTTTATGTCCCAGTCTGCATTTGGAGAGAAGTCTCTAGAATCCAGTTTCTTTCATTCATATGAACATTCCATTCAAGAAAGATCAGTTCCGAGTGAAAGTCTTCAGTTTCTAAACATTAAACCTATAGATCCCTTTATGCTTTATGACTCATGGGTAAATACTATCTAGCATAGAGGGAATGGAAATTAATTAAAGTACTTCATTAATAACACCATGAGTTTTACCAATTTGAACTTCACCACTAATATTGAAATATTAAATTAGTTTATTTGACCTGGTCAACAAATCAAAAATGGTTGTAATACTCACTACAAGTTCAAATAGCAAGCATTGAAAAGGGAGGGGAACATTCATTCAGCTGTAAGATACTTACCAAAAATATTTTTGACAAAATAAAAATTGCAGAATGGAAAAACAGAGTGGATGGAGAAGCTACAGATTGATCCAAGGAAACAATGTTTTTATTGGTCTTCTCATTGCTGACACTATATTGCTACTCCTAGCAAAAGTAGATGGAATTTGAACTTTGCATGCCAAGAACTGAATCATTAACAATTCTACTAATCCACCACTCCTAGCCATTTTTTTTTATCAACACCAAAAGAATGAAAGATAAAGCTGACCATGGCAGGAGTTGAACTCACAGAGCAGAGAGCCAGAATAAATACCAAGGAATTTAATCCAATGCCTTAGTGACTCTGTTAATTTGTCACCTTCAATGTAAAAAAAAACTGATATTAAAAAGAAGGGTATGAAAATAAAATGGACAATAGCAATATCATGTCTGTCTTACCTGTTTGAATGTGCGATCAGCAACGGAGAGCAAGAAGAAAAAGAGAGCACTAAGACAAAGCCTTTGGATTACTGCATTAATTAAGATTAGATTAATCCTACAAAGAAGAAAAGAAAACAGTCAAAAGAAAACTCAACAGTAAAATTAACGAATTCATTATCATACTTCTTATAAAAGGAATTGCTTATGATTTTCAAATCATTTTGAAAATAATGAAGAATTTGAAGGGATTTAGAAATATAACTAACTTTCTGATTATTAAGCTGATGTTTAGAACATAGCTTAAAAAAGGTTCTTAAATGAAATTATGATGGAAGGTTTTTAGATAGATATAAACACTTTGAAATGATCAGCTATGATGGTTTGGCGCCAAAAGGGTTAACATTTTTGATAAGAAAACTTAACCTCTTATCTTTACTGAAAAAAAACTAGGTTGAAATACATAGCAATACTATCTGAAAGATGGAGAATTATGTAAATGGTATACGTGTTGTGGAAAACCCAGCCACTTACATATTAATTCATGAGTTAGGCAGTCGGTTCATCGGATAATTGAATGCTCATTCAGAAAGTATAGTGAAATGTATGCTTCACAAAGGTCTAAGACCAAAATATGTCCTAAGTTGTTTCCCATTCTTAATAAAATTATTAAATAATATTCCATACAACTGAGCTTATATTGTCTTTTCCTCACAACCCAATTATTGTTAATTACATATTTGATTTTCACTACATTAAATATGCTATCACTAACTTAATGAATAAAATGTATGTTATAGTTAGTTATAGTTTTTATGCCTGGTTTTCCATGTCAGATGAAGTCCAGAACTTATCCTGTTCTCATGGACATGCTGTGACTGAAAACACAAGTTTCCCCTCCTGGATGGGAGGTCAATCTATCGCTGGTACTCATTTATTTCAGCTGAGTAAAGTGGAGCAATGTGAAATGAAGTGTCTTGCTCAAGAACACAATGTATCACATGGTGTGGAAATGAAACCCACAACCTTATAATCATGAGCCAAACACTATTAGCATGTTGTAAGAGATGCCAGAAAGGGTTGGTGCTAAGAAGGGCATCTAGCTGTAAAACATTGCTTCCAAAAGTACCCTGTGGTGAGTATAGAAGTTGTCATGGAGCTCATAAGGCAAAACTCTGCTTGGGGAAAAAGACCTTATAACACTCATTCTTGTAGAACTGAAGCAATGTGAAATGAAGTGTCTTGCTCAAGGACATAGTCTGGGTATCAAACCAATGACTGCATGATCATGAACCCACCACCGTAATTACTAGGCCACATGCCCTCAAATATCATTACCACTTTTCATAGTATAGGAATAAACCAGAAAAAAATGCAACTTAAGTTTATTTGCTGGAAAACATATTATTCAGTGTTTTATCATGGTGAATTGGCAGAGTCACCAAAGCATCAGATTAGATTCTTTGATATTTGTTCTAGTTCTTTACATTTTGAGTTCAAATCCTATCAAGGTCAACTTTAAATAAACTACCAATTTAGGAGCAGTTAATTAGCGGAACTGTTAACAAATTGTACTGGATTCATTGTGGAATCGCTTCCAGTTCTATGTGTTCTGAGTTCAAACACCACCTCCTGGCTTCTGAAAAGTGGTGACACTTCTGTCAGAAGTGGCTACAGGCAAATTATTTCAGCAATGGAAAGACTGCCAAAAACATAGATTCCTTCATTCCATCTGATGACTGGCTCCTTTCCTTTTATTTTTTTCATCATTTCAAATATATTTCTGGTCTGAAGTAGTAGCTTTCTTCCAACAAATTAATTATACTTTTCCTTATCATTTGAAGCTCTGTACTCAGTTCTATCATGGCTTCCTCCAACTTTCAAAACACTTTAAACAAAAAAAAAAAAAAACTAGCAGAATTTATTAAACTGCAGATGTCTTACATAGACATTGCCTTATGAAACTACTAAGTATTCCTTGGCATGAAAAGGTCATAGAAAAGGCCGAACTGAGTACAAAGTACTATCATTGTAGGGCAGTGAAAGATGTTTGGCCACATGCTTCACATACTCACAAAGAGACCAATGAGAACCTCTTTTTAGTTGAAGCCAGAAGCGGAGTAAGAGTTGAGGCAAATATGTTGAAACCAGATTGAGAACTATGGAAGAGAACTTGGTAAACATGGGCTTGGCCTGGGAGCAGGTTTGTGACTTTGCTGAGTAGAGATCTTTCATCAATCAATACTCCGTAGGGAACAGGAGGAACTAAGTAAGAAAAAAAAACTCATTCCCTGTCCTCTTGTTCCAAACAGGTTTGGAAATTTCTTATCTAAAATAACATGGAACCATAACAAATTCTTTCTTATAACAAAATTAAACTGAATTATCATTTTATGTTTGCTTCTCTATGCTGGCATGTGTTGGACAAGTACTCTGAGGTAGTTCTTCATAGCTAGATGACCAATGCCTCTCCTGCCACCAACTATTTTAGTCGCCACTTATGACACACACCGAGGACATAATGTACCTACTTTAAAACTAGGATACACACAATCCAACAAAAACAAACAGACCGAGTAATGATAAATAAACACATGCAGGGACATAAACAAAAAAAACAAAAAAAAAAAATTAAAAAAACTTACTTCCATCCATTACCGACCATAGAAAGAGCAGCAGAAACAAAACCATCCGAGGACAGAATGTTAAAGAATTCCTTGCTGTTGTAAGTACGGAACATCGGTGGTACAAGACCCATTATCAGTGAGAAGAACAGACCTATAAAAATAGAGTCTGAGGCATCAGGAATTTTTTCAACTTTTTCAATGATGACCCAGCTGATGTGTAGAGCAGTGAGATCAACCTTCTGACATTCATCACCTTCCCATATTACACAACTCACTGCAATAGAGAAGCAAGAAAATAACTGTTGATGAAAAATAATCTTCTTTGTTGATATAAGGAAAAGAAAGAAAAGGAGCCAATTGTCATATCAGACCAAGGAAACAATGGACCTATTTTTCTTTCTGTCCCAGATTAGAGTTTCAAAATTTCTTTTATATCATCATCAATACCAAACCTTGCTCTGAGCTTCAAATATTAAATATTTCACTGCAAGGACTTATAAATGAGAGCTGGATGGAAGTGGTGAGAGCTGATATCGCTAAACCTCATGGAGGAGATGACAAAGGAACACAAGTGGAGAGATGCTGTACTGAGAAGGAGCCGTCCAACCCATGCACATGTGGAATAATGACTGCATTTTGCTGTTTTGGCAACTATCCTTGCATTGAGTTTTTCTCATTATTCTATAAATTCTAATACACTCACGCCTCAACTCAATCTTCGAGAAAACTTTGTTTATATATATATATTATAACTATAAGTTTTCTCTTTCTCTCCCTCTCTCTCTATATATATATCACTGCATCTCCCCATGCATTGAATACTCCCATGATTAGTGATCTCCCCAGTCTTGACACCAGTCTCTATACATACATATATATATATATATATTTTAAAAAACCTTGGTCACTAATGACCATGGTGTTGCACCTAGAAAGTTTCCCTCCGAGGCACAAGCCTGAGAAAATATATCATCATCATCATCATCATCTTCATTTAACGTCCATCTTCCATGCTAGCATGATATATATAAAGAAAAAGAGAGATAATAATAAGAGAACTGTATTATAGTTGCATTATATGCTAAAGGACAGAGTAACTTACCTTTGTCAGGAGGAGGCATATGACTGCCATGGCCAGCTGCTAAGTTACCAGGCTGAAAAAAATCAACAAAACAGAAGAAACTTTAGATTAGAATAGAAATGAACTTTAGGTAAAGTAGCAGTAGCACTAACACAACATGATTCATAATAGAGGTGTATATGAAAGCATATACAATATGTTTGTGTATGGTAAACATATAAAAGTCTTACTCTAAAATTTATCAACAATAGATGACAAGTCTTAGATTCCCGATCTATTCAGTTTTATTAACCCTTTCAATATAGAATTTTTTAAACAATAGTTTGTTTTCAATTGAAAATAGTTCCTTTGATCAAATTAAACTAATAATATGTATTTTTATGTGATTTTCTTTTAAAATATGCACATGGGACACTTTTGTCCCAACAATATTATAAATTGGAATAACTTATATCCAGTAATATTCACATTACTCAATATGATTAGCAACTGAACGACTTAAGTCTGATGTAAACTAAATTCTATGCCAGGCAATGAAAAGTCAACCAGCTCAATCAAAATATTGTTTTGTCCCAGCCCAATTCATTTTATAAAGAAAATTCAGGAGCTGAGGTTATGCTGTGGCAACCACCTTTTAGAGAGTGAGGATCTATATATCTATATAGTATAGAAAGGATTAATAGGAAACAACTAATTCAACTGTCAATTTTCTATTACATCAATAATTTAGTTCAAACTCTGGGACTTTAATTGCATACCATATCATATGTCAATGACTGTGACATCATTCCAGTTTTTTGTTTTGTTTTATCTAATTGAAGTAAAAACTGAATACATGTATGAATGAGGTATTGGACCTAATTGTAAGTTATTCTGTTCAAATCCACCCACTGTAGATGATATTGTTTTGTTAGTAACCCTTTGGTTACCATATTTCTAATGAAAGACATAGTCTATGATTTTTAAATAAATTTGTAAATAATGAAGAATTTGAAGGGATTTAGTAATATAACTAAGTTTCGTATTATCAAAGTTTGTTTGGATAAAGGTTCTTACATAAAATTATGATGAAAGATTTTTAGATAAATATAAACATTTCAAAACAAATAGTTTTGAAACAGAATCAAGAGCATTTTTAAGCAAGTTGGTATCAAAGTGTGTTCAGATAGAGAGATACTATGATGCTCAGCAGCAACATACTTAGGGATGGATGGCTACACTGGTTCTCACTTGATTCTCACTTTTGAATCTGTGACCTTATCAGCCACACCCTCATAACTGTTTCTGTTGGTAGGTTAAACTTAGTGAGAGACTGGACATGTGGAGAAGAGATGGACAACACCAAGTATTTCTAAAGGCCACTGAAATGCCATGATAGACAAGTAGAAAATTTAATTCCATGTAATTCAAACTCAATTTAACTGCAGCCAACAAACCGTGAATACCTAGTCTTCATTAGGAAGCTTGTGTGTTCAAGGGATACTGAAGATAATACTCTATAGTAATTAACTTCATATTCATCTTACTGTGATAGTTCAGTTATTGTTTCACCAAAGGCCAGCTCAAATCAAGCAGACCTATGATTAAAAGGTTTTCCAGCAGTGACCATCCCATATTTTCATTAGGCGTAGTGAATTATTTAATGCCTGGTCTTTTTAAAACATTAGGGTATGGTATAAATTTGACAGTTATTTCTAGTATGTTAAGTAACCATGTAGAGGCTCACTCATTAGTGCAATTACCATGAATAGTTCTAAATGAAGTTTCTAAACGAAGATGTAATTCAAACATATCTCAAACATTTCAGTTATAATCAGCTTTTAAAAGTTTGTATCTTTTATCTATTCCTGCCTGATAGTATCAAATTTCTGTAATTTTATTTATTTATTTATTATAAACATTTATTGTAACTGTGTTTTTAGAAAAGGTACAATGTATCTCTGTATGCCATAAGAGGAAATATAAAATGTTAGTATCTGGAAGGGAATTCGGCCATAAAACAATCCCCCAAAAGGTACCATCCAGCTGATGCCAGCATGGAAAAAGGGACATACAAAACAATGATGATGAGAAATAGGTAAATAGATAAATACAGGATGTCCCTCAAAAATGTATACACACTTCAACAGCATTCTAATAAATATTGCCTGTACAGGTAATCAAAGTGTGTATACATTTTCGGGAGACACCCTGTAGTTAGGCTAGATCAAAGCCTAAAATCACATTGACTAAGAAAAAAGTTAGTCAAATTCATATTTTTGTTTATAATAAATCATATAGCGCCAATTATCTAAATTACATTTTTTTTTTCAGTTAAAAATGGCTCCTCAGATTGAAATGGTCCCCCATCCCTGGGCTAGATAAACACAGAGTTGAGGGGAGAAAGAATAACAGGTGGGTGCATTCACATGTACATGAAAAAGAATATTATGTAGATTATTATGAAAGGGAAATAGGGGAAAATATATAATTATTTAATTAGTTTGAGCATGGAAAGATGATGTGAGAGATGAATGATTGAAAATGAATGAAGTTCATAAACCCGTACTGATTGTAGAAGATTTATGACATTGAGGTTATTGACATTCCAGTCAGGAATTTGAAATTCCTCAGACTGGCCATGTGTTTTGGGAAGTTCAGTTTCTGAGGGACAGCTGCTGGTCTCAAAGTTGGACGTCACAATGTCAGAGTGCATTCGATCATCCCACTCCTCTAAGCTGAGCACAGGCTGCAACACAAGAAAACATGCATGAGTAATGGTGTACTTGGCTTAAAAGCAAAACACCAGCATTGTCAAAATCATCTAATCTATAAGTATACAAGGCAACCAGAGAACACCTAGTATTTTATAGGTCCATCACTTCCACTCACTTTCTCTTTCTCTCTTTCTGTATATATTTGTGTGTGTATATACACAGAAATATCCATGGTTAGTTCATACACAGAAATATCCACGGTTAGTTGTGGGCTCTAGTCTGCATGAAGAACTCAATGTAATCCATATGTTGAAAATGTTGTAGGTTAAAATAAATCCCGGAAAACAATAAAACATCAAAAGGAAAACAGAGTCATGATATATATATATATATAATTGGTTTTTGGATGCTTAAAGCGTCCGTGTGCGGTAGGCCGTATGAGTACTCAATGCCCTCGTAGAGCAGAGTATGATATCACAGAAAAAAGAAGAATCAAGAAGTGGGCAACCATGAGTGGCTAGAAATATCGGTGACGTGTACAATTCTTGACCACTCATGGAATGACAACAGGATCTAAATCAACAAACGAAGAAATTCAATGTTAAAGGACAATAGGAAAATCTGCTATGTAGAATCGAGACGTATCCGATGACCATGCGATTTCAGAGTCAGGTCTGATCACCATATCGATCGTGCCTCGAGCTGGTCGCCCGAAAAACAATTGTAATATGTCCAATAAATTCCTTTCGTCGCAACACTGATTCTCTTTTTTCTGTGATATATATATGAATAAATCCTACTGTATTGTTAATCTGTGTAAATCTCTACTTATCTATTTGTAACTACTCCAAGAATTACTGATTACGGAACCCTCTAAGGATAACTTTACAATCGACCTCCTGAAGTAAACTTCTTGTTGAGTCAATAACCACTATATGCTGAAAGAATCCTCGATAAAAGTTACTCTAACTTTGAACTAAAGTAACCGAAAATGATATCTCGTGTGTGTATATACATATATACATATATATATATATATGTATATAATCATCATCATTTAATGCCTATTTTTCCATACTTGCATGGGTTAGACAGATTGTTAAGTTATGAGACAAGTTAGGCCTGGATGTCATGCTCATACGGATCTGTATTTTGGCAAAACGCATCCAATCCAACCTATAAAGTGGTCATGCTGGTGATACAGTCCACTATGTTAGATGGTCGTTTTTGTGCCATGATAAAAAGCCAACTAGTCCACACTGTAACATGGTTGGTATTAGGTAGGGCATCTAGCTGTAGAAACCAAGCCAAAATACAAAACCATATGAGTAAGACATTGGCTCCTGACCCATGAAAGTGTGGAGATTGGACATTAAACTATGATGAGGATGATACATATATATAATTTTTTTATATAACTTCTTAACACCACTACCCTTCTATTCTTACTCTCCTTGAAAAAAAAGCAACATCTCCAGTGTTGGTGCCACAATAAAATGCATGCGGTACACTCCATGAAGTAACTGGCATTCAAGTAGTAGCAATATAATGTAGGAAGGGTGATGATGATGATGAAACACAAAGCAGAACACACTACTACACAAGAAGAGATCAACAACTAACACCATAACAAGATACAAACGAATGAGATAATCTCTATATGGTAGTACCACAACAAATTGAATTTTCTATGTGATTTTGTCACTAAAAAAATCATGGGGTCCCTTTTTGAGGTAATGTTTTATGGACAGATGCCTTTCTTGGTGCCACCCCTTTTAGTGACCACTTACTACACACAGAGAAACAGTGGATCTACTTTAAACTGGATCTTTTAGCAGGGAAAATAGCTTTAAAGTGCTTGCATTATGTCTTCAAAAATTCATCCTAATGAAATGCAAATTCCAATCCTTTCTAACTTTTTTACACACACACATACTCATATATAAACATGTGTGTAGTATCACAGTTATTACGGAGAGAACCATTACATGGCTCGCCTCCATCAAATAACACCCTATCATCTTAAAGGAATGACAAATTAGATAATGTAGTATTGAATACCCCTAAAAAGACTAGATGGTAATGGCTGAAATGCTTTTGATCATTGGTGCGTTTGCTCAAAGCTGACCTGTAGCTAAATGACAGCTACACAAATACATAGTCACACACAGAGAAATACATACCATACAGTTGTATCTATTTCATACAATAACACAAACACAGAAATATACAGCTGCACCTTACCCAGTTTAACACCAGAAAATGGCCCTTGGGTGCCTTTAACAGAACCCGATCTGTTGCAAGCAATCAGGCCAGGTTTCTGGTTTGAGCATACCTCCATCGCACCAGTATTGAAATGAAATGAAATGAAATCTACAGTTCACACCTAAGCGAGTTTAGCTGGCCTCCTATGAGGGTGCATCTCATAAGAGTTTTTCTTAGCGTTTTGATGATAGGGGCCTCAGTCCTATCATGAAAAGCAATGTGAAATGAAGTGACTTGCTCAAGAAAACAACAAGCCACCTGACCCGGGAATTGAACCCACATTGTGTGTCCTACCAGTATTGGAAGCTCTGAAGAGTCATGGATACTGCCCTATCTTCGCATAAACAGTAAAAACCAAAAAGAAAAAAAAACATACACGCATATATATTTCAATTCTGTATCATCTTACCTTTCTGAATTCTAGTGTGTCCACAGTTTCTCCATCAGATGAACTTGGAGGCAAGCTAGACTTAAGCAGAGGTGCATCATAGGAAATAGGACTGACATTCCTCTTGTGACTTTTGCGTTTACTTTTACCATGACGCTGTCTTAGTCCACCATCTTCAAAACCCTTCAATGTAAAAACAATATTATCATGTGCACTTCTAGTATAGTCTTCCTTCGACTGACACTGCGACCACAGATCATTCATTAAGTGAATATCCTGCTTTGTGGTTGAGTCTGGAAGGTCAGTACTAGTGTCACAGGGTATGTGTGAACATTTACGTGATGGCAGCTCATGGCCAGTGGTTGGCTGGTTGCTTTTTTTTTCATTAGTTGATTCAGATTTCATGGGATCAATGTCGCAAGAAGAGTGCAGGTCATCTAGACTGCGGCTGCGATGCAATTGTTTGTTGTCGTTTAGCTGAAACACTACCTTAGGAGTGTGGTTCATTTTAGAATTGTTCTTAGACATGCCATCAGTGTCCGTTGGAGACAGGCTTCCGATTTTGGTCTGCTGCATATTGTCATCATGCAGTTCGCGGCTGTAGATACGGTTGCCGAGTACCACATAGGTCCGGTTGACTGCTTCAACATTCCGCTGCGTGAGGATTTTGTTGTTAGAAGTGGAATTAGAATTGGAAGTTTTCTTTGTATAAGAGTCATTTGCTAAGATGTTAGGAAGCAGGCAATCAGTATGTGTAATTGTTTCACTTTTACAGCTGCTGCTGCTGCTGCTGCACTGGCTTAATCTAAGGTTCATGCACTCTTTATCTTCATCAGAAGCTGTGTTACTGTCTGCATCTGGCTGACTTCTGCTGTTCCACCAGTTGTTGGAGTTTTTCCGGGAATTCAAATTATATTCCCTCCGTTTTCTACCATCGCATTTTTTGCTATAGGATGATTTGAGGGGTGCTTCAAAACTGGGTTTCCGTTCTGGACCGATCTTACTGGACCTCTTCTGACAATTTTTGCTGTTCTCTCTATATATAAAAATAAAAATAAAATTGAGCATGATAATTTAACTCTTTTATTACCACCATATTTCTAATAAAAAAAAAAGAAACACTATCAAAAATTTACTCATCATTTAGAAAATAATCTAGGATTTGGAGGTATTTAGCAAAATAACTTTCTCATTATTAACACTTAACATTCTGTAATGATTTGTAGAAAATATTTAAGAACAAGTTTATTAATTCATGTGATTATAGTATATTTCCTAGTGGATAGATTGTTGTGAAAATTTACAGTATTAGAGTAAAGACATTGATTTTTAATATGATGCACTCATAATGGTTGCTGTTTTGTACTTTTCAAGAATGTTTTGTTAATGTGATTTCTTGTGGTATAATATGTTAAGAGTTAAGCTGGTGTCTGGAATATAATTTAACTCTTTCATTAACATACTTCTACTGAAAGACACTGCTGCAAATTTTTTAATCATTTTGAAAATAATCAAGAATTTGGTAGGCATGAAGTGGACCTCTGTTAATTTTAACAATGAGTGTTCCAACCATTCAATCATAGGAATAGCCTCATGAAATTAACGTGCAAGTGGCTGAGCATTCCACAAACACATATACCCTCAATGTAATTCTCAGGAAGATTCATCATGATGCAGTGAGTGATAAGGCTGGCCCTTTGAATTATAAGTACAGTTCATCCATAGTTTCCATCAACCCAATTTTGTGAGATAAAGTCACAAAGCAAATGACTTAACCCTTTTGATACCAACTCACCTGAAAGCATACCAGGTAGTATGATACAAAGCCGTTTAATAATAAAGTGTTTATATTTAAATTTAAACCTTCCATCATAATTTTATGAAAGGAGTTTCATTAAATTATGCTCCAAACATCAACCTTAAATCACTCCAAATTCTTAATTTATTTTTCGAATTTATAATAAATCATAGGCAGTGTTTTTCATTAGAATCATAGTAATGAAAAACTCAGTCTTTCAGTTACTAACTTCTCACAGAAACAAACACATACAACAAAATAAAAAAGAAAGAAAGAACAAAAAACCAACAAAATCTTACCGTTGTAAAAGCAAGCCATCTCTGTTGGTAGTTTTGTGACAAAAATGAGCTAAGACTGTTTGTGAGTGCATTAGACCCAGAATTAACATTAACAAGGCAGGAAATGATACCTCACTAATGGTTACACTCTGAAATAGAAAAATTAAATACCTGTAGCGATGTGTATGATATGACAGACAAAGAGGTCATGTTATACAATAGAATGCTGTAAAAAGTTTTGTTTGGTTTACCCAAAATGTACCTGTAAATACCAGTGAATAATATTGATAGACATAGAAAGGAATTGGCTAAAAATGCAACACAGAACCAATCAGGAATTAGTAAAAATAATTTTTTAAATACCCATGTGAGCCAAGTTCATTTCAACGTACCAGGAAAGTTGTTATAAGAGGGCTAAATTCTCTAAAGCACATACTCTTTTGATTTCTACCCGAACCAGCCCCAGATTAATCTAAGTATTCTTTCATAGGAAATAATATATCTTCAGTCACACACACACACACAGAAATATGACTACTGCCACACTCTGTAAAGTGACAGTGCTTCTACTATGATAAAATGCATCCACTACACTCTGTAAAGTGGTAGTGCTAGTGCCATGATAAAAGGAACCTAATACATTGTAAAGTGGTAGAGCTGGTACTATGATTAAATGCACCCAGTACACAATGCAAAGTGGTAGTGCTGGTGCCACAATAAAATGCACCCAGTACACTCTGTAAAATGATAGTGCTGGTGCTATGACAAAATGCACCCAATACACTCTGTAAAGTAGTAGTGTGGGTGCCATGATAAAATGCATCCAGTACATTCAGTAAAGTGATAGTGCTGGTACTATGACTAAGTGCACCTAGTACTTTCTGTAAAGTGATTGGCATTTTGAAGGGCATCCAGTTGTAGAAACCATGCTGAACATAGAACATATGAGCAAGATGTGGTCTCTCTGCCATCACAACTCCTGGCAGAAGGAATAAAATGAAATAGAGGTTTAAATAGTGTAGCTTTTAACATATGTGGTAAGAAAATATTTTATTTAATTCTAAAAATCTAAAGTTTTAATATCCTCTTCCACATGAAACTCTATCCTCTAATGTAAAGGAACTCAGAATGCCAGATATTTCCACTACTATGAATGAAAGGTCAGCTGTATGATGCCTGTGTGCAAAGTGCCATGCTGCATGGTAGTGTGACATGGGCAGTAAATGCTGAGGATATGCTTCTATGGATGTGCAATGTTAATGTGTAAGAACGGCAAAGCATGGTTGAACTGAGGGAGAAACTGAGTATAAGAGGAATCAGGAGTAGCGTGTAGGATAGGAAACTGCATTCGTATGGACATGTGATGCACATGGATGATGTTCGTTGGGTGAAGAAGTGCCAAGTAATCCCAGTAGAAGGCAGCCACAGTAGAGGAAGACCCGAATGAAGTGGTGAGAGCTGATCTCAGATTGCTAAAGCTTACAGAGATAAAGGAATGCAACAAATGGAGAGATGCTGTACTGAGAAGGACCAGTCCAACCATGCAAGCGTGGAACAACAGATATAAAATGATGATGATGATGATAATGATGAGTTCAACAAAAAAAACCTATCATAGAGCAACTAATATTTTGATAGCTTGTGACTGTCAGTCGGGTAATGGAACCTGGGTTTGACAATGATTTTACCAAGTTGCTTCTGGCGAAAGTACCATTGCAGGATAAGGGGTTTACCATCTTGAAACAGGAAGCTTGTGATAATGTCTAGCCTTTTGCCATCATGCGGTCCTTTTTGAAACAATGATTTACAGCTGAATGTCCGTCTTACAATCTGCAGATATACAGTATTACTATTCTAAACCAGATACACATGGTAGAAGCTAACACCTGATTTAGCAAGGAAAATGGCTTTAAAACACTTGTTGTTACACAGAAATTCAGACTAATTCGATTACTATATTTTAGTTATTTTCCTTGATTTTGTTTTAAAATTTATGCTGTGAATTTTCCCAACTGAACTAAAAAAGTATGTCCCTTACTCTAAAGTCCATCATGTCACCCATTAACATGCATAGTCAATAAATCATCTCTTACCTCAGTTTTCAGGTACTCGCCAACATTACTGATGTAAAGTGTTATTGCTACAAGTTGGAATGTGTACAAAACAAGCATTGCAAGCCAAAAGGATTTGGATGTTTGCTGTATCCACCTAGAAAAAACAAATTGTTAAACAGTAAATTCACCATTCATATTTATACAGAAGGACACATATTTAGAGTAGAATGTAATGTCATGAGAAACATGATTTTCTCAAGACATCATTGATGAACATCTTATTGTAACATTACTGAGATAGGAAATGAATTTGTATGTGTGTAAATTATAAAGAGTTACAAACAGATATATATATAAATAAATTGGCATCAGGAAGAGCATCCAGCCATAGAAACCAAGCCAGAATCAGTTCTGTATGAGCAAGACACGGTCATCTGATCTGGTTTATCTCACAATGGGACAACTTGTCTAACCCATGCTAGCATGGAAAAAAGGACATTAAATGATGATGCTGATACAAACACACATGGCATATTATTATGGTGGATGCTCAGCCTGAGTGAGAAATTGAAATTAATTCTGTATTATAGAAATGAATACCAAGACAACTCACCATTTGTAATAGAGTGGGAAAAACATTACTCGTAAGACAGCACGTTGGGTAATCCTTGTCCAAGGAACCTGGGGCTTAGCTTTAGTGAATGTAGAGCCTGTATGGAAATTAAAATTAAACAATAAGAATTTTTTAAACTATTAACTTCATCTTTAAAAATGAAAAAGATTTCAGAATTACTTAAATATTGTTTCGATTTTGATTGATCTACTTGATTTTTTAAAATAAAATCATGTTTGTAACATAAATCATAACTGTTCAATTAACGATTAACTACCATTCTTTTACACCTGATGGAAGGGGCATCACCTATTGGTTAGAATGCTGGACTCATAGTCATAAGGTCACGAGTTCTGTTTCTGGACTAGGCAGTGCATTGTGTTCTGCAGCAAGATGCTCCATTTCACATTGCTTCTCATGATAGGACTATGGCTCCTATCATTAAAATATCCGAGAAACCTTCTATAAGAAGCCAGCTAAATCTACATAGGTATAAGCTGTAAATTTTGTTTTTTCAATATATTTTACACCTTGACTGCCATGCCTAGCAATTCTTCCTTCAACAATCATCATCCATATGCATAGCATGTCTATACCAGCACAAACCTCTTGCAGATTACATCTGATTTGCCAAATGTCCAGTTTTTCCTTCAACTCATCTGTGCTTCTTCATTCATGTACACTAACATTACACATACAGCATAACTAATTCCTTTTAACTTTAAATTACTCTTACCTCGCACCAAGTCAACATCTATGAATTCCGTCTTCATCCGACCAATTCTTCGAGGAACATTACTTATTGACTGAAAAAATATAGAAAAAATAAATCATATTACATAATCATAAAATGTAGGATATGTAGAACAAATGGAAAGTTGTAATATTTAAGCCTATTCCAAGGGTATAAGGAATGTAGCAATAAAATATTTCCAACTGAGGAAGAGTGCTGAATTTGCATATATAAACACAAACATGCATTAATTGGAGATGTATATAGTGTACACGTGGAGTCTAAGTCTAAAGTCTGTCTTAAGCCAGAAGGCTCGTTAAGCTGGAACTTATCCCAGTTTCATGGTGTGAAGCAACTGAGAGTACAAGACTCCCCCACTGGACAGGACGCCAGTCGCATCGCAGGGTTAAACTCCCAGTTATTGCTGGTACTCATTTTCAGCTGAGTATACTGGAGCAACGTGAAATGAAGTGTTTTACTCAAGAACACAACACACAACCCAGCCCAGGAATCGAACCCATGACATTATGATCGTAAGTACAACACCCTTACCACAAGGCCGCACGCCTCCACTATATGTGTAGACAACTTCAGAATGTAAAAACAATGCACCCATAGATATGAATTAACCATATATCTCTTCTGAGATCATCATCATCATCATTTTACATGTTATTCCATGCTTCCAAGGGTTGGACGAGTCCTCAGTACAGCATATCTCCATTTATCATGTCCCTTTATTATCTCCTCCGTGAGCTTTAGCAGTCTAAGATCAGCTCTCACCATTTCCATCCAGATCTTCTTCTTCTTACTCTACTGCAGCTTCCTCAAGAGAATAAATCCCAGATAAAGTAGTTGGCTTGATATAATCTACTAAAACACTTGAATATGGCTGCAAACCAATGGCTGACTTGGCAGCATGTACAGTGCTTTCATCGTGGATTTTAAGTGCTTATGTAGTTGTGAGCAGAACCCAACACCCTCTAAACCTACTCACAGTTGATTCAGCAGAATATCCAAGATGCTACAGCTGGAAGGGGAGGAGGCTGCACTAGGCTCACACTTTCTTGACTGACACCAAAAGGATAAAAAGCAAAGTAGATCTCAGCATTTGAACTGAGAGCACAGAAAACTGAAACAAATATTCTATGCTCTAATGTCTGCCAAAATAAATATCAAATATGTGTGCATGTGTATATATATATATATATATATAACTGACTGGCACAGCAGTGTCATTGTAAATTGCTACAAGGACAAAAGAGATGCTCTAGAGAGAAGTAATTTCAAAGCAGCATCAAATTGATAAACCTGGTCATGAAAGTTACTGAAACAGTTACCGTGCAACTAATTAAAGACAGAAACAAGTTAGATGAGACGCTGTTTGACTTTATGTCAGGTAAAGGTACTGTTGATGCCTTCTTCCTAGTGAGGCAACAGCAGAATTACTTGAGTAAACCTCTGTATCTGGCTTTTGCAGATTTGGAGAAGGCCTTTGGGAGGGGACCTCACTCTGCAAGAAAGCTAGATGTAGGTAAATAGCTCATGAGGGCTGTGTAAGCCATGTAAAAAGGTCAACCAGCAAGATGAGAGTTGGCCATAGTTACTGTGATGTATTTGAAGTGCATGTGGGGGTCCACCAGGGTTTATTCTTCAGTCCATTTCCGTTTACCATTGTCCTTCAGCTCATAACTGAGGAGTTTAAAATTGGAAAAAGATTCTTCTAACTAATGCAAGCATGTAAAAGCGGATGTAAAACAATGATGATGATGTGTGTATGTGTGTTTGTGTGTGTATTATATATGTACTAAAATCTTTTTCAACACGCAGATGCATATCTGTATATGTGTGTGCATGTGCATATGCATACATTTATATGTATGAGTATATAAATATAAATACGCAAACACAGACACACTTACAAAAATACACACTCAGACATACATTCACACAAATACACAAACATTCACACAAGCACACACACACATACACAAACATTTACACAAACACACACTCACACAAAGCGTAGCAAATGGAACGCCAGCTGCTATTTTGCTATAGTTTTTTCCCCATCCCTTTTCTTCCTTTCACACACACATAAATTCACACAAACATACACACACAAACATGCTGTGACAGATGGAAGTCACTCAAATTTATATATAGATATATAAATGCAATGAAATATTTTTTTTAAATGAAGGGTAGACTGTATGATGCCTGTGTACGAACTACAATGTTACATGGCAGTGAAACATGGGATGTAAAGTGATTGGTGATAGGAAGGGCATCCTGGTGTAGAAAACCTGTCAGACAAAGGGTTGGGAAGACCCTCCAGTCATGTCAATGACCTGACAACCTCCATAGTGTTGGTGATTTACATGATAAACACACCCAGTACACACTGTAAAGTGGTTCGTGATAGGAAGGACATCCAGCCATAGAAATGATGCCAAACAAAGGGTTGGGAAGACACTCAATTGTGTCAAAGCCTCTCTTGTGTCAAACCTCTCCTGAGCACTGGATGGACCATGAAACCGTACATAAGTGAGACACAGATCCCTGGCTTGCTTGGGAGATCAGTGGCTTTGTGGGAAAAGCAGACGTTAAAACAACAATAATGATGATGATTACTAAATCAGGGACAAATTATTGAACAGTCATCAAATGCTATTAAACTATTAATGAAATCATTATTATTTGCAGTTAAACAATAAATGAAGTACATAAGTTTTTATACATAGACTAACATAATCTACAGAGTAAATCTAGATTTTAAGTAAAACTTTATCTTTCAATGATAAGCTACAAAAACAAAATTGAGAAGAACGAACCCCTCTGATACCATACAGTCTGACACTGCACTTGATTCTACAATACAAAGCTGCTTGTTTTAAAGTGTTCATAATTATATTAAAATTTTCCATCATAATTTTATGTAAGAACTTTGTTAAGTTATGCTCCGAACAACTTAAAAACGAAAAACTTATTTTACTATATCCTCCCACCCACCAAAATAGTTCATTATTTTCAAAATTTATTGAAAATCATATGCAGTGTATTTCATTAGAAATATGGTAACTAAATGATTAACCCTTTTAATATGGAACAAGCTGAAACTGCCTCTGGTTCTATGATAAAACAAACAAAAAGATAAATGCGTATATATTTATCTTAAACCCCTCCACCATAAGTTTATGTAAAATTAAATTATGTTCCAAACACCAGCTTAATAAAGTTATTTATATTACTAAACCCCTCCAAATTCTTGATTATTTTCTAAATTAATTGAAAGTTATAGGCAGTATATTTCATTAGAATGAAAAGGTTACAGTGACTTTTATGTACCTATAAACAATTCTGTTCATACAAAATATTCTCATTCTGCATAAACTAATACACACATGCAAACTTGTCATAAAATATGTGACGATAATTTCTAAATGATTTTTGCTTTCATTTTTTGTTCCTAAATTGTCTTTTTTTTTTAAACAAAAATGAAATTAAGAAATGCAAACCTACCATGAATGAGTTTACCTTCATATTTAAGACATTTATGTTAACTTAAATATATACATATATATCTCAAAAGTGTTACTGACTAACTAACAAAAAATAAAAAAAAGAAACAAAACAATTCAGGAAATGGTGATAGTGGTCAGATAGAAAAAAACAGGACACGGATAAATATTTGTCATTTGTTTTTGAATATTTAGGTTTTTCCTGTGAGGACTCCACAAGTTTCAGTAAGAGAATAAATAGTAATATAGAGCAAGAACGGAAGGAAGAGAGCATAAGTGGGACATGTGGAAAATGAGACCAATAGAGAGTGGCAGAGAGGGAGGGAGGAAGGAATATTACGAAATTAGAATGAGAGTTATTCACAACACTACAAGAGGAGTGTATAGCAAACAACATCAACACCATCATGTCCTACAAATAAAACGTCATTTCAGGCTTAAACTATCGTCATATAAAACATATATCTGCATTTACATAAATATATACATAAGCCTACGAACATCCTAGATACATGTGTATTTATACAAATACATACATAAGCACACAAACACATACATGCATCTGTTTTTACACAAATACATACATAAACACACAAACCTATACATACGTCTGTACATAAGCACACGAACATATGCAAACATCTGTAAATACACAAACATATACATAAGCAAACAGACATCCTACACTTGACCTGCTTCTTCTCTTTAAGATTTTAGGATAGATCAGTCAGATAGAAAGCAGCAGTAATATTTGATAAATCCTCCATAGTTTGTTTATAGTTATAAATACTTGCTTTTTTTCTTCTTTGTTATTTAAAATATTTCAACTTAATTTAAATGGCAGTGCAAATAAATTCAATAATTTCAAAGGGAACAAGATATAGGCAGTATCTATTTCATATATATCATCATCATCATCATCATTTATTGTCCATCTTCCATGCTAGCATGAGTTAGATGGGTCGTCCCATTTGAGGCAAGTTGGGTCAGATGACCGTTTCTTGCTCATACAGGATTGTTTCTGGCTTGATTTCTCCGGCAGGGTGCCCTTCCTAACGCCAACCACATTTACAGTGAGTGCTGGGTGCTTTTTGTTGTGACACCTACACAACCATTTTACAGTGTGAGCTGGGTGCTTTTTGTCGTGACACCTACACGACTACTTTACAGTGTGGGCTGATATATTTTGTTCATAGTGTAAGGGTGGTGTGGACAGGAGTGGGTGGGTTGTGGTATATATGTATATATATATTCTCTATCTGTCCACTGCCACCGCCTCTCACACTCTCATCTGCAAGAAAATAGCTTCTAATTAGATGTTGAATGATAATTATACAAGAACAACACACAACAGTGTTTTAAGGTCATTTTCCCGGTCAATGCAGGGGTTAGCCCTGCAGGCCCCATGACAGGCTTCATACTCATCAATGGAGTCCTTTCTGAGGCAATGTTTCACAGATGGATACCCTTCCTGGCACCATCCCGTTTAGTCACCTCTTACAATATACAGGAATAAGGTGAACCTATTCTAACCCAGACACACTCGTTGAATAATAATAATAATAATTGTTTCTACTTTTGGCACAAGGCCAGCAATTACCCAATGCATTACTGATACTTATTTTATCGACCCCGTAAGGATGAAAGGCAAAGTTAACCTCAGCGGCATTTGAACTCAGAATGGCAAGAGCCATAACTCTATGCATGGCGTCCGACCCTCTACCAATAATAATAAAAATGTGGAATAACAATTTCTCAAGATAATTTTTGTTATCAATTTACAGTAGTGGCAACTAATCCGATAAAAACTAGTGTCAAGGTAACAACCTAACATTCAAATAAGTTATACATACGTAACTGACAGAGGAAATAGCACATTGGATTTTTTCTAGTGGAAGGAGTGTATATCGTTGACATTAGGTCAGACCTAGATAATAGACAGCAACAAGAACTGATTTTTTTATGTAGCAGATATATTTAGTTCATAGTAGTTACTAGGTAACTAGTAGTGAAAGCACATGGTCTAGTAGTTAGTGTGTTGGGCTTCTGATCAGAAGGTCGTGGGTTTGATTAACATTGCTCCACTTCACTCAGCTAAAAATGAGTACCAGCGGGAGCAGGGGTTAGCCCCAAGATGGACTGGCACACGCATTTCACAATGCAACAGCCAATTCTCCATTTCAAAAAATGCTTGCTGAGTACATAACAAGGATCTGTTCTTGGTCCCCTTTTGTTTGTGGCATATATTAATGACATAGATGCCAACTTAAAGAATGCCACGGTACTGAAATATGCAGATGACATCAAGCTGTACCTTGAAATCAAAAGGACTGATCCTGAAATCTACAACTCTTTCCTACAATCAGACCTGGACACAATGCAGCAATGGATCACAGACTGGCAACTGAAGCTGGCTGTGGACAAGTGTACCACCATGCATTTTGGGAGGAAAAATCCAGCGTCCACATGCTCCCTCCAAAACACTGATATCAAGAAGTCCTCTTGTGAATGTGACCTGGGCATTACTGTCAGCAGCGATTTGCGTTGGACAAAGCATGTCTCTAAGATTGTCAAGAAGGCCGAGGGTGTCTTGGCATCACTCATCAAGACCTTTGTTAGCCGCTCTCCAGCCATCTATTTAAAGCTGTATACAGCTATGGTATGACCACACATGGAATTCGCATCATCAGTCTGGAACCCCTATCTTGCTCAGAACATTGACCTCCTGGAAACTGTTCAGAGACGTGCAACCAAGCGCATACCCTCCATCAGACACCTATCATACTCTGAACGCCTTGTTTTCCTGGGCATGGATTCATTGAAGCTCCGACGTCTGGCAATGGACTTGGTAAACACCCACAAAGTTATTAACCATCTCGCCAACAAACAACCCTGAGCACCTTTTTGATCTCCATGTGTCTAACACATGTGGACATGCCTACAAAATCAGAAAACAGCACAGCTCCCATGACTTTCGTAAACATTTTTTCACGCTCAGAGTTGCTGAAGCATGGAACAAACTGCCTGCGTCAGTTGTTAGCTGCCAAGACACTGCATCCTTTAAAACCCTCATGCTTCCCAAAATACGCCAAAACTACACCTGATGTACCCCTTTCATACACATGACTCGTGCACTGTTCATTTTCCTTACGTTTGTACATTACCCTATGTACTATACATACACTTTTTGATGAGTTGTAGTGCACCTGAGCACTGTACACAATATTTCATTATTATTATTATTATATACGATTTGAGTTCAAATCCCGCCGAGGTTGACTTTGCCTTTCATCCTTACGGGGTCGATAAAATAAAGTACCAGTAATGCACTGAGTAATTGCTGGCCTTGTGCCTAAAGTAGAAACAATTATTATTATTAATATTATTATTATTTTATAATAACCCCTCCAGTGGTAGAGCTGCAATAAAATGCACTCAGTACACTCTGTAAAGTAGTAGTGCTTATACCACAATAAAATGTATCCAGTACACGCTGGAGAGTGGTAGTGCTACTGCCATGATGAAATTCATGTAGTACACTCTGTAAAGTGGTAGTGCTGGTGTGTATGATAAAATGCACCTAGCACACTCTGTAAAATGGATGGCATTAGGAAGGGCATCTAAAAACCATGCCAAAATATAGAAGGTTATTGTTATCAAACCCATCTTATCACCCAGCCAACCCATGCCAATATGGAAAGCAGGCATAAAGTGATGATGATGAAGCGTCACATTTTAAGTCCTTAACATTAAGACAGCATAACCAGAGAATAAAAGAGTAAAGGATAGAATATCAATCTAACAAAGTCTGACTAAAGTAGACTCCAGAAAAATGAAATCAAAGAATCAACAACAAACATCTTAAGACCATTTTCCCTGCAAAAACTGGGGTTTGCCTTGTGCAGAACCCATGACAAACATCTTCATTTTGCCCTATCAATTGCATCTCTCCTCATCAATCCCCTAATTTTCATTTCTTCCTCCATCATCTTTAGCCATGTCTTTCTGGGTCTTCCCTCTACTTCCTTCCACATTCATTTCCAACCTCAACACATGATCCAGCCATCTGATTTCATTTCCCTTCAAAACATTCATTACTGACTGTTTTCCCATTATCCTTTGCAATTCGTTATTTGTCTTCTTCTCTCTGAGCAATACACTGCTCATCCACAAAACCATTCTTATTTCCTTTCTTTCCAATCTTCTCTGCTGCTCAATGTTTATCATCCATAATAATCCTGAAGAATGATGTATGGAAATAATTACAGTAATATATATTGTTTGGTGTACTACTGTTTCAGTCAACTTCATAAGCTGTCATTATAGACCAAATGTTATTAGCATCATTTTAGAATTATCAGATAAACAAACTAAGATAAATACATACCTTATAAAGTTTTTGTTCCACTGATCGTTCCCACAGCTGCTTATCATAAGAGCCAATCTGGATGAAGAAAATTAAGCTTAGTATATACATAATTTATAACACAGGCACAATGTGTTGGAAGGCAGCAAAACAATTGATTAAATCAACCCTAGTACCTGACTGGAACTTATTATCCCTAGTATCTGACTGGTATATATTTTATCAACCCCAGTAGTACCTGTCTAGTGCATATTACCCCTAGTATTTGATTGGTACATATTTTATAAACCCCAGCACTTGACTAATACTTATTTTATCAACCAGCATAAAAAGAGCAAAGTGAACCCAAGTAGGATTTGAAATCAATACAGAAAGGGTTAAATTTATGCACAAAGAGATATGTGGATGGTAATATCAGAAGTGCTGACTAAAATATCTTTTTATTATAAAAAGACATTTTGATACCAAACTGCCTGAAATCACTTCCTGGTTCTACAATATAAAACTTTATTTTAACCCTTTAGCATTCACATTACTCTATATATACTATTATATTTTCATGGTAAATGCTTTATTTCACATAATTATCTCACATAAAATCGAATCTATGAGATTTTGAAAGTATTTATTTTGAGAACAATACCTTAACATCAGTTTGAGTGACCAGTTACAGCCAGTTTCAACTGAAAAAGGTAGAGAATTCTGGCCAGTTTTGACCGGTTTGAACATTAAAGGGTTAATGTGTTCATACCTATAAACCTTCCATCAGAAGGTTATGTTAGAACATTTCTTATATTATATTCTGATCACTAGCTTATTAGTTTGTTAATGAGAAAGTTCATCATATTACTAAAGCCTTCCATATTCTTGATTATTTTCAAAATAATATGTACCTATAGGCAGTGTTTCTCATAAGAAATATGCTAATGAAAAGGTTAAGAAAGTACATGGACTCGCATCAAATGAAATTTTTACAAATTAAGTTTATTAAAAATATGTGTACTAGGAATTAACTAAAAAGCTGATCAAGCAAAATTTGTAAACCAGAGAGTAACAAATTTAATTAATTTTTTTAATAGCCTGTACCACATGAAACCACATTGGTAAAACATTCTTGAAAAGTACAAAACAACATTATGACTGCATCACATTAAAAATTCATCTTGATTTTAGTTTACTGCAAATTTTCACAATGATCTGTCCACCAGTAAAGATACTATAAACATTTGAATTAACAAACCTGTTTTTAGATAATTTCTGCTAAATAATTATATGATGTTGAAAGTTAAACTAGTTACACAAAATATGGCACTTGGAAATATTAAGAATATTGATTTCTAGGGCAGCAAATTTGTGGGGGAAGGCAAAGTTGATTAACCCTTTAATATTTAAACCAGCCATATCTGGCCAGAATTCTCTCACCTCTTCCTGTTCAAACCGGCCATAACTGACTACTTATACTGATGTTAAGGTATTGTTCTCAAAATAAATAATATCAAAATCTCATAAAATGTTTACTGTGAAAATATAATGGTATATAAATAAAAAATAAAGCCCCACTCGGTCACGAATGACCATGGTTTTGCACCTAGAAAGTTTCCCTTTGAGGCACAAGCCTGGGTAAGGTTCGTTTTGTGGAAAACCAGTCGTCGCCCATGCATACCAGTCTCCCCTTTCCATGCCACCTATGTTGTCCAAGGGAAAGGCAATGACTGATACAGCTTGGCACCAGTGATGTCGCAACTCATTTCTACAGCTGAGTAAACTGGAGCAACATGAAATAAAGTGTCTTGCTCAAGGACACAATGCATCACTCGGTCCAAGAATCAAACTCACAACCTCTCAATTGCAAGCCTAATGCTCTAACCACTAAACCATGCACCTTCATAATAGTATATATAGAGTAATGTAAATGGTAAAGGGTTAAATCAACCCCAGTATTTGACTAGTACTTTATTTTATCAACCCCAGAAGGATGAAAGACAAAGTTGACCATGGCAGGATTGATCTCAGAATGTCAAAGAGCCAGAACAAATACTGCAATGACATTTTATCTGATGCTCTACCAATTCTGCCAATCCACCGCCCAAATGAAAATATTGAGAATATTGCAAACAAATATGGTGTTTTTTAGGACTTTGATCTACTTCCAATATCAAGTTTGTATGTACTATAGAACAATACTTAATTCATAAACAGTTCCATTTTTTAAAGTGAAGGCATATGAAGGCACGTAGCCTAATGGTAAGGGTGTTGGACTTACAATCATAGTGTCGTGGGTTTCATTCCCATGCTGGGTTGCATGTTGTGTTCTTGAGCAAAACATTTCCCATTACTCCAGTACACTCAGCGTAAAATGAGTACCAGCGATAGCTGGGGATTTAACCCTGCGATAGACTGGTATCCTGTCCAGGGGAAGTCTTGTACTCTCAGTCACTTCACGTCATGAATCCAGGATAAGCACCAGTCTAACGAGCCTTCTGGCTTAAGACAGACTTTTAGACATGTGTGGCTTGGTTGTTAGGGTGTTGGGCTTATGAACATAAGTAGTGGGTTTGATTCTCAGACCAAGTAACGTGTTGACTCTTTGAACAAAGTGATCCACTTAGCCAAACATGAATACTAGCAGCAGTTGGGGCTTAACTCTGAGATGGACTGGCATCCCATCCAGGTGAAAAGGTGTGTACCCTCTTATTGAATGACCTTGAAAGCAGAATAAGCTCGGAGCTTTGTTCACCTGTGCAAGCATGCAAAATCTGAAGTATGTTCACACTAACATTAAAAAAACAAACAAAACAAACAAAACAATCATCATCATCATTTAACATTTGTTTTCCCTGCTAGCAAGTGTTGGACAAGTCAAATATCAAGTCAGTATTTGTCACTACAGACCTCTTAAAGAGGCCAGGGGTTACATCTCCTTTACATGTTACCATACTCGATCAAGCTCACCAAGTATATTTTAGCAAGGCACAAACACTAAGGAGGTTGTTATGCCTTTGACTGAAGAATCCTCTTGACACTTTGTTTGGTAAGTTTTCTATGGCTGGATGCACTCCCAATCATTCATTTAGATACTATATTAGCTATTTTACATTACTATATCCTAAAAAATTCTGAAAAAATGTGTATATTAGGACCAGAGGACCTTTCAATTATGTCAAGGGTACCACAACCTCTCTAGTGTTGGTGCCATCATAAATGCACCCACTACAATCTGTAAAGTGGTTGTAATAGGAAAAGCATCCAGCCATAGAAAACTTGCCAAACAAAGGGTCAAGAGAACTCATCAGTTGTGGCAAGAGAATAACAATCTCTTTAGTTTTAGTGCAACAATAAAATGCATCCAATACACACTATAGAGTACACTATGAAGATGCATAGCTTAGGGATTAGAGTGTTGGGCTTGCAATCATAAGGTTGTGAGTTCAATTCCAGGACCAAGTAATGTGTTGTGTCCTTTAGCAAAGCACTTTATTTTACATTGCTCCAATTTACTCAACTGTAGAAATGAATTGCGACGTCACTGGTGCCAAGCTGTATCAGTCATTGCCTTTCCCTTGGACAACATCGGTGGCATGGAGAGGGGAAACTGGTATGAATGGGTTACGACTGGTCTTCCACAAACAACCTTGCCTAGACATGTGCCTCAGAGGGGAAATGTCTAGGTGCAAATCTCATGGTCATTCTTGACCGAAAGGGGCCTTTATTTTTTACACACTATGGAGTACAAAAACATATGTGAGATCCACCCTGGTCTGTCTGAGAGGTCTGTGGCTCCCGCTAAGTACTGACTAGGATTATGATAGCTGCCCAACCTTTGTAATCAGAGAGAACAAATGTTAAATGATTATGGTGATAATAATAGCTATATTAGTTACCATAACTAATAATAAAAAATAGGTATATCAACATGGATCAACCTATATGGAATTTATGAGAAATACATGCTGTGGTAATATTGATTTTTTTATTCAGTACAAAGCTATTTTTTTTAAGGTGGGTTAGCTATTACATAACTTTCATCGAGTAAGATTAAGAATTTTTAATGAAAATTTCAAGGATTCCAACTTTAAACCAAGTGGCACCATTCATGTATTTAGTTTTGTGAGCTACTTTTATACAGAGAGAGAAAGAAAGGTGAGAGTGAGAGTAAGAGAGAAAAGGAGAGAAATACTCTTACCCTTTTTTGATAACAAGCTATTATATCATGGATCTTGAGCATGGCTCCCAGTTTGGGTACCATGGAGAAAATTCCACTCTGCCACCAAAAATTTCAACAATATATACTTTCCCTATAAAAAAAAAGAAAGAAAGAAAATAAAACGCTATTTGAAAGGGGGAAAATGTATTGGCATATTTTAAAATTTTATTTCAAAAGTTGCATTTCGAATACATTAAAAAATAAATAAATAAATTAATTAAACAAAAAAAAATACTGAGGATAATTTTTTCATTTTTTTTTATAGAAACATAAGTGCAAGTAGACAACCTACATATATACACACACTAGCTCACCCGTTTACAAATCCTTACAACTGTCTTGACTCAAACAAAAGTCGTCACTTTGTTAGTGACCAGTTTAAATTCTGCAAATAACTTAACTAAATCACAAATGCACGCATGCATGTCGCCCACTCAAACACATGCATACCTATATACATGAAGGCATGCATAATAGTGGAAATCAGCTGCCCACCAGATGTCAATGTAATGCTAAAGATTAGTAAAAAGGAAACAGTTATGCTGAGCTAATAAGGAAACTGCAGATACTCCACCCTGACTATACCTTTAGATATTTACCTGTGGTCATTGGGGCTCTTGGATATGTTACTAACTACCTCAGTACAAATCTTGAGAAGCTGGGCTTCACAGAGCCAGAAAGGCATGGACAGTTAAGAAGTACAGTAGTCCATTAATGGAACTGTAAAACATTTCACAATTCAGCATGTAATAACTGCATATATACATGTATAGCTACAGAAACATATGCACGTGCACACATATAACTCAAAACCTACAGATCTACAGATGCAACATCCATACCGGCACACACAAACACAAACTCATATAGATATACATACGTATAAATTTCAATGAAAGAGTCTTATATCTGTTAGAAACCAGCTCTCTCTCTATTAGTGAAATGTATAAAATAATAAAACCACCAGAACATACATACATACATACACTCCTAAGTACATACATACATGCCTAAGTACATACATACATTTCATACACATACACACACTAACCCATAATTCTTCTAATTATCTAATAGTGTTTTAATAGTTTTGTGGGCCATTATTATGTGGATGTATTGTCTACAACTGTGTATGCATAATAGGATTGTTGTACTTGACAACTAAAACAACAATGAAAATAGATTACCTTGATGAATATCAAGAATTACTCACAGATCAAACGGATCGATTACTGTCAATATATTACGTATATTACTTTATCACCTATCAGACTCCAAGTTGATAACCATACGTGACTCGTAAACGACAACGATAGAAATACGGAGAAAAACAAATTTATAATTCAATGAAATATAAAAATTCCATGTTCAATAAATGGATTTTTAAAACTTTTACTCCTATCAGATAAGAAGATATCACGAATGGAGATAATTAAAAAATTTGAAACGCATTTTTTTAAAAATAAATTTCAGAACACAAATGTTTGATTTAAAATGATTATTTTAAATCCGTAGTGAAACGTTTCAAAAGGAGGTTAATTTACATTACAATATAAATGGCAATGCGGAAACGAAAAAGATAGAGAAGATGAAGAAAAAAGTAAATTAAGGGCTTCGTTTTTTTTTTGTTTTTTTTTTTTGTTGTAGCAACAACAGTAATACACACGCGGAAAAGATGAGAATTTTAACCTTATTAGGAAGACAGTAATAAGAACGTACTATTTCTTGTACTTTTTTTCTATATGAATTATACTGATTTCTTATGTAATTGAAGTGGGATAAAAGTGAAAGCTGAACTTTTAATTCAATTATGCACAACCGAAAAATTGAATGTAACGAAATATAATAGCGAACTTCTGTTGAATAATCTTTATCAGGGGTATATTTTTTTCAATTTTCAATATCGAAAGGAAGAGTTATCTTCTCATAAATTTTCATAAAGGGGAGAAAACTCGACAATCAAAATTTTTTTTTTTTTTTTTAAATTCACCAAAAATAAAATATGAAACTACAGAGAAATTATAATAAAATAAATATAAGTGCTAAATATTTAGTACTGGACTGCTTGTAAAGAAAAATTACGAACAATAGTCAAAATAGGGAAACATCCCTGACCACATCCTTGCTCATTGCTATCGGAGCAGAGCTGGCTACCCGCAAGTGCGAGCCCCGTGAGATGGAGTGGCTGTTCCAGCGCGTCTCCCTCACCGTCCTCTGAGGCAATGCCTTCTTCATCCTGTCGGCCGGAACCACGAGACGCCTAATCCCTTAAGATATGCTGTTTGTATACTTTCCACCATCTGGTTTGTGTTGTTACTGTTAGTAATTCTATGATTGTAAATTACTTCTCATACTTGACAGTTGAATATTAAAATATTCAAAATACAAATATTGAATATAAAATTATATAGTGTCACGCAGACTAAAATAGAGAATGTGGACAGAGCTGGCGATTTGAATTACAGGTTTAGTCCATCAGTTTTTGCCTAGCCAATTTCCCTCACAAGGCTCTAGCTGCCTTTACACACAAAGTAAGCAAGGGAGAGAACTTTTGGTCTTTTTTTATTTTTTTAATCAATTTAAGACAATGAAATGTGAATGGGCCTTGTTTATAAGCCATTTTGTGAAAGCAACGGAATGTTTCTGTCTTAGCTCTCCTCAGTGAAGAATATCTATCTAGAAAATTGGATAGACTAAGATATAGATATGAGAAAGATAAAAATACTGCATTGATTATGTGTGTCAATAAAGTGTGAGGCAAAAATGCCTTAGGGAAGCGCTATGCATGAAGTGTACACATACAAATAATCTCGCAGTTTGAATATGACAAGTTGGGTGAAACTGAAACCAACTGAGGCTATCTACGCAGTTTGAGGGGTGTTCAAGTAGTAAGTAGAGGACGATGGCAACGATGATGATGTAGAAAAGAAACTACTTCATGGTATCTCACACCAGCAAGTTTTCTTTTTGTAACCAATTACTTTTTCCCACAGGCATGCAGATTCCCTCTTCCTCTCTCTCTTCCATACTTCATCTATAAAACAAACAGACACACACACTGATTTGCTGTCAGTCACTTTGCTATACTTCAACTATAAAACAGAGAGAGAAGAAATTCGTTCTCCGTTTGTCTTTCACACATCAACTATAAAACACAGAGAGAGAGAGAGATTTTCTCTCAGTCTCTTTCCTATACTTCAACTGAGAGGGAGAGAGGGGGGAGTCGTTTTTCTACTCTTCCATGCTTCTACTATAAAACACACATATATACACGCAATCTTTCTTTTTCTCTCTCTCAATAACTCACTCACTTCAACAAAAACATACAACTGTATGCTACAACCCACTCGCATACACTTATCAATGCTCTCAGGCCACCATTTCCACATCCTACTCTACCCCATCCTTTACATGCTTGTTATCCATACAGAGATCCTAATTAAAGATAATAACAATGACAATACACAGAATGGAAGTATGTTTCAATGATTTATCTAAACACACGACAGACAACACAGAAACTGAATGAAAATACAAACACGAATTTCAATCAACCCATCAACCAACCAACCAGTCAACCAACAAACCAAGAAAATATAACAATACCAACAACAAAAGGTAGAGGAGTATTTAAATATGGCTAGATGAAGACAGTTAATACAGAATAGTATTATATCTTTACGCAATGAACAGATTAAAAGCGGAGGAGAAAATGTAAATGTCTTTTGTAGCCAGAGGCTGTTCTTTAAGACTAGGATTTGTTTCAAGTGAATGAGAGATCATTATCATCGCTATCTAGGTCGTTGTCATCATCATTTTTACAACTTCTTGCTGGTATGGGTTGGCCAAGACATTTTGAGGCAGTTTCTTTCTTTTCTTTTTTCTACTGGAGTTGTAACTGATAACTAGTAACAGTAATGTAAAGACCAACGGAAACAGCTTACTTATCCAGTCTGAAGGTTGGCCCCTTTTCCGCTTTTGTTTCTTTTCAAGAGCCAGGGACCCTTCCTGACAACAGGAAATATAAGTATGACAAGGTATACACCTCTGACCCTCGTCAAATCCCTGAGTAGCAGAATGATGTGAGACCTAGATAAATGTTATCACTTTCTTTAACTGTGTGGAGATGAAGATATACATGAAGACATGATATTTATATACTTTTATTGGTTTGAGTCATCCAGCTGTAATCCTCCTGAAGCACAACCATGAAGAGTTTAATCCATCAGATAAACTCCAGTACTTATTTTGAAGTCTGGCACTAATTTTATCAATCCTATTTGTTGAACTTGTGGGGGCACGTGGCCTAGTGGTAAGAGTGTTGGACTTATGATCATAATGTCTTGGGTTCAATTCCTGGGCTGGGTTGTGTGTTGTGATCTTGAGCAAAACTTTTCATTTCATATTGCTCCAGTACCCTCAGCTGAAAATGAGTACAGCAATTGCTGGGGGTTTAACCCTGTGATGTACTGGCATCCTGTCCAGGGAGAAGTCTTGTACTCTCAGTCATTTCATGTTAGGATAAGCACCGGTCTAATGAGCCTTCTGGGTGAAGACAGACTTTATTTGTTGAACCACTAAGTTATGGGACACAAGGAATCAACACAGTTTTTATTTTTATTGGTGTCAACATAGACACATAATTTTCCCTTCACAGACATGTATTAATCCTTCTGTTACCACATTTCTTGTTATTTTAATTAATTTTGAAAAGTATCAAGAGATAACTTTCTTATCAAGTTTGGAACAAAACTTACCAAAAGTTCTGACATAAAATTATGATGGAAGGTTTTTCTGGGAGACATAAACACTTTAAAATAAGCAGTCTAGTATCATAAAACCACAGGTAGTATCAGACAGTTTGGTATCAAAAGGGGTAATTATTCAGTTTTTCAAACACACAGGGAGGGGTGTATGTTTGTCTCAGTGTCTCATTTAATAACATCACAACATTAATGACCCACGTGCCAAGTATTTTTAATAACAGCCCTGCAGGTACCACTTAATTCTTTTTGACAACAAAATTCACCTTTACACCATCTAAAGAAGATATAATTAACTTCATTATACTTAATGAACACATACAGTGGTGGGAGTTGGTGCACAGAATACAAAGACAGACAAAATATAATGAGGCACTTATGTCTGGCTGCCAATGGTTCATTGCTTAATTAAAAAATCATTACTGTTATTGTTATCATCCTCATAGAATTAGTGCTTCTCCAGATTTGATTGCATTTTCAGCTGAATTTAGTCTCTCTAACTCTCTCCCTCATTTATTTATTTATTATATATATATATATATATATATATATATAAAGGTTAAAGTCTGTCTCAAGCCATCAGACTTATCTCTGGCTTCAATTTTTGTTCAGCATTAAGCGACTGAGAGTATAAACGAAGTGATATATATATATGAAATTTACTGCTAGAAAACACACCCGCTGAGGCTATAGAACGCAAGACTTGTTGACAAAGTAAATCCTTTGTTCTGTCGTCAAAGGCCATTAACTTGCAGACCCCTGCAAGCGGAATTAGTCGATCTCGGATTTACAGAAACCTAGCATGGATGTTGTATGTTATATGTGATGTATATTGTATGCTATACGATATGCGTTATATGTTGCATTCGATCTCCGCACGATGGTCCAGGTCAGTCCAAATCTTTCCCTGAGTTCAGTCTTTTTCGTTGCTATGGCAATGCGGCTGGACTGCCGGTCACTATATTTGATTTGCAAAGCTGTCTAAACGTATTGTTATAACTCTGGGGTATTATTCTCCATCGAGTGCTAAGCTGCATTCCGAATCTGCATTCGTTAGCTTAGCCGCAGCCTAAAGCTTCGTTAATGCTGTACTAAAATTTGTATATATATATTGTTATACTTTGGGAGGGTCATGTTGCCAATAAGAAACACACGCACCAGTTGCTTTCACTTCAATTTATTATATTGGCAACATGACCCTCCCAAAGTATAACAATATCGGTTTCAACACACGATTTCAGATAAAGAATCTTGCTAAACAAATTCAGAAACGATATATATATATAAGCTGTATAACAAAGTGCAGGGCAATAAAGATAGACGGTAGCCACGGAATAGGCAGACCTAGAAAAACATGGGATGAGCTGATAAACTCTGACCTCACACACTTACACCTCTCCAAGACAATGTCACTGGACCGAGACCTTTGGCGGTACTCAGTAACAGAGAAGACCCGCCTTGCCAGTAGGCATCTCTAACAAAATACACCCCGTCCCGCCACCACCCCCACCCCATCCACACCACCCCGTTCTATGTAAAGTTATGTTGGTGCCGCGCCATCCAGGCCGAAACAAATGAGATCGTGTAGGTGTCACGACAAAAAAACACACAGTCCACGCTGTAATGTGGCCGTGTAGGCAACACGGTAAAAACCTCCCAGACCCACACTGTAAATGTGGTTGGTGTTAGGAAGGGCATCCAACTGTAGAAAACCTGCCAGGCAGTCCTATGCGAGCAAGAAAATCACTCTTGCCTCAAGTGGGACTACCCCCGTCCAAACCCATGCAAGCGTGGAACACGGACGTTAAACGTTGATGATGATGATGATATATATATATATATATATATATATATATATACATATATATATATAGTAATAATAGTAATAATAGTAATAATAATAAATTTGAAGACTAAAATCCAAAGAGGGCTCGATAAGGATAAATATATATCAAATATATAAGGAATATATATCAAATGTATAAGAACCGTAGAGCAAAAATCTGTTATTTTAATAAATATATATATATATATATATATATATATATATATATATATATTTATATATATATATATTTATATAATCTGTTATTTTAATAAATATATATATATATATATATATTTTTTTTTTAACATGTCTATTGAGCACTCTAATTCGATATGTGTATTTCCACATTCACTCGAATTGTTTTCGCGGATATAGGGGTCATCTCCCTTGTCTAATGCCATGTGCGTTTTTCACCGCTAGTTGACTCCTCTGCCGCCAGGAAAAAACTCGTTGATAACGTAAACTCCATTCCACTTACTCTAGTAGGCTTTTATATTTATATGTGAGCTGATAGAGTACAGTCTAAGGATTTACAGAAACCCATGAAGCTAGATTTAACACCTTTCTAGTGGGTCCGGGTATGATTTTACATTCATTTAAATTATTGACGTATTGTTTTATTGATATTTTTTATCTGTTTGGCCCGAATCTTCCTTTATCGATTTTAAATCGTATGGTTGATTGTAGACTTGTTCTATATGTGACGGTATTTTAACGATAGTTATAGCTCTGATTCATCTGAATTATTGAGCCCTCTGCCGCTCATATCGAATTTCGTTTATCGTGAACTCGTGCGCCGATTTTTCGATACTCGATCTTTCTAATATATTTAGCTCTGGACATAGCTATCCACCAGTTAATTTTATTGCTCATTTTTTGTCGTTTCTATTGAGTGATGAATAGCTTTTGTTTTATTTTAACATGTCTATTGAGCACTCTAATTCGATATGTGTATTTCCACATTCACTCGAATTGTTTTCGCGGATATAGGGGTCATCTCCCTTGTCTAATGCCATGTGCGTTTTTCACCGCTAGTTGACTCCTCTGCCGCCAGGAAAAAACTCGTTGATAACGTAAACTCCATTCCACTTACTCTAGTAGGCTTTTATATTTATATGTGAGCTGATAGAGTACAGTCTAAGGATTTACAGAAACCCATGAAGCTAGATTTAACACCTTTCTAGTGGGTCCGGGTATGATTTTACATTCATTTAAATTATTGACGTATTGTTTTATTGATATTTTTTATCTGTTTGGCCCGAATCTTCCTTTATCGATTTTAAATCGTATGGTTGATTGTAGACTTGTTCTATATGTGACGGTATTTTAACGATAGTTATAGCTCTGATTCATCTGAATTATTGAGCCCTCTGCCGCTCATATCGAATTTCGTTTATCGTGAACTCGTGCGCCGATTTTTCGATACTCGATCTTTCTAATATATATATATATATATAAATAACCTTTTTTCCTTTCAGGTACAAAGAACCTCTCAACCCAAGGAAATAACAGCTACTGTCAAGGTACAAATCTCAAGACTGCCACCCTCAATGTTGGCACCCTGAAAAGTAAATCAGGTAAAATTGTGGAACTGTTAGAGAGAAGAGAAGTAGATGTATGATGTGTACAAGAAGTGAGAGGGAGAGGTACCTCAGTGAGACTAATCACAGACAAACAACAGAGATATAAACTTTACTGGATAGGTAATGACGATGGAGTAGGAGGTATAAGCATCTTACTAGCTGAGAAATGGGTAGATAAAGTGATAGAGGTATTAGAGTAAGTGACAGAATCACCAAGCTTAGAATAGCTGTAAGAAATAGACTGGTGACAATTACATCTACCTATGCTCCACAGGCAGGACTAAGTAAAGACCAAAAGGACAGGTTCTATGAGAAACTTCACAGACAACTTCAGGGACTGATGAAAGAGACCTCATCTTCCTGGCAGGCGACTTAAACAGACATGTGGGACAGTACCAAGACGAATTCTGTGGAGTTCACAGCAGCTATGGCTATGGCTTAAGAAATGAAGAGGGTTGGAGACTCCTGGAATTCTATGGCACGAATGAACTAACCATTTGCAACAAAAATTTCAAGAAATCAGCCAGCCACCTGATCTCATATGAATCAGGTGAACACACAAGCCAAATTGATTACTTACTCATAAGAGGAGATTAACAGATTGTAATAAATACTAAGCCCTTCCCTGGGGAAGAATACACTGCCCAACACAAGTTAGTTATTAGCGCCATCAAAATAAACACAGAGCAGAACAAGATATGCAGGAAAATATGGAGACGGAGGGTTTGGAGGCTAAAGGACCTTTCAGTTGAATATAAGTTTAGAAAGGCACTACAGGATGCAGTAAATGAGAGGGGTGAGAGCTGGGTATATATTACATAGAAGACAACTAAAAATTCCTATGTGACAACCTTTTGCAATCTACTGATGAGACTTTTGGCTGGAGTAAAGCACTAGCCAGACAGGGTGACTAAATGGTGGAACAGCACAGTGGATAGACCTATTAGAGCCAAGAGACAGGCATAGAAAGACTGGAAAAATGGTGGTAGCAGAGACCAGTATTCCCACTGTTGACAGCAAAAGACTTCTCCCCACATACAAAAGGCTGGCTGTATAACACCTGTGTGCAAAGTGTGATGCTGCATGGTATGAAACATGGACAGTGACTGCAGAAGACATGTGTAGACTGGAGAGAAATGAAGCAGCCATGCAATGTAAATGTGAGAGAAAAGCAGAGTTTGGATGAACTGAAGAAGTTGGGTTTAAGAGGAATCAGGGGTGGTGTGCAAGAGAGAAGACTGCATTGGTACAGACATGTGATGCACATGGAGAAAGACCTGAGCAGAGGTAGTGAGAGCTGACCTTAAATCACTGAGACTCACAAAGAAGATGTCAAAGAAACACAGTGAGTAAAGAGATGCTGTGCTGAAAAAAACCCATCCAACTCTTGCAAACATGGAAAAACAGCTGTAAGATGATCTTGGTAGTGTACAGAGGAGGAAGAAATCTCAATATTGATAATAGAGTATATGTAATTTTATTCATTCAGTTTCTTACATCATAGTTATAGTAAGTTCACTAAGCTTCTTCAGAGAAGAGCTGTAGTTTTATCCAGGTTTCTCAGCTATTTAGTTTTATACTATCCACACAAAATATATACATGCACACATAAGTTACTGTTTTTTTTTTTTTTTTTTTTTGTAATTATTATTATTATTATCATGTGTGAAATAATAGTGATGCAGAGATAATAGTGATGATGATAGATCCTCTGTTGGTTTTGATGGGAAGTACTCAATTTTCCAATCAACTAGACATCTAACATATAAATGAATGTACACTTGTACATTCATAGATACATGTAGTCTCATCATAACTTTTCAACTGAATCAGCATAATATAATTGTTTCTACTTTAGGCACAAGGCCAGCAATTACCCAGTGCATTACTGGTACTTTATTTTATCGACCCCGTAAGGATGAAAGGCAAAGTCAACCTCGGCGAGATTTGAACTCAGATCATAAAGGGACGTAACTATGCTGGAAAGCATGGCGTCCGACCCTCTACCGATACTGCCAATCCACCGCCCTTAGCATAATATAATATGTGACAATATGATACAGGTACAAACCATCCAACAGGCTTCTACACTGTTGATGTCTATCCAATTTTCTCACAAGGCTTCGGTTGATTAGAGATTATGGCAAAGAAATTTGTTCAAGGAGTCGCATGGTGGTATTGAACCTGGAACCTCATGACTGCAAAATGAACTTTTTAACTACTCAGTCATGCAGAGAAAATAATACATATTTGATATACAGAGATGTGCAATAATGTAAGACCAATCCCAACTTATAATAACTGAAAAACCAATCCCAGTTTATAATAATAACAGACATGGGAAAAAAAAAAAAAGTGACTGCTCCACAAATCTTTTCATACAAATTCTTGACCTCATCATCATCATCGTTTAACGTCTATTTTCTATGCTAGCATGGGTTAGATTGGTTTGTCCCATTTAGAGGTAAGTTGGATCGGGTGTCTGTGTCTCACTCATATAGGGCAGTTTCTGGCTGGTTTTCTATGGGGTCGATAAAATAAAGTACCAGTAATGCACTGGGTATTTGCTGGCCTTGTGCCAAAAGTAGAAACAATTATTAGGGTGGAAGAAAATTTAAGGAAAGATTTTAAGAAAAAAATATATTAAAGCTACTAACAATATTTATATTTGTTGATTATTCAAAGTTGACGTTAGAAAGGGCATCCAGCTGTAGAAACCAAGCAAGAATCAGTCCTGTATGAGCAAGACATGGTCACCTGACCTAGCATAGCCCACAACAGGACAACCCGTCTAACCAATGCTAATGTGGAAAATGGACGCAAGATGAAGGGTGATGATGATGTATGTATATACACACAAATATACACACACACATATATATATATGTATATATATATATATATATATATATATATATATATATATATATATATATATTAGAAAGTGAGGTTTTTTTTACAAAATGAAAAATAACCGAGGTGTCCTACACGAGTGAAAGTATAAAGAAAAAGAGATGAAATCGAAAATGCAACTGGAGTCTTATTTTTTTTTAAAATATATATATTTATTTGGTTCCTTTACCGGTTTCGCAGTTCTTCTGCTTTTCAAAAGGTGAGTTGAGATGGAGGGTCTGTGGTTTTTCTCACATCTGATGTGAGAAAAACCACAGACCCTCCATCTCAACTCACCTTTTGAAAAGCAGAAGAACTGCGAAACCGGTAAAGGAACCAAATAAATATATATATTTTTTTAAAAAAATAAGACTCCAGTTGCATTTTCGATTTCATCTCTTTTTCTTTATATATATATATATATATATATATATATATATATATATATATATATATATATATATATATGTACATATATATATGTGTGCATGTATGTATATATATATATATATACATACTACTGTACGTCTGTATACATATATGTATGTACGTGTACATACTTATATTTAAGTAACAGCCGTACTAAGAGTGGGAAATTAAATTTCATTTCATTTTTTCCGTTTATCGTTTTCGGTGCACCCGGCCGATTAACCCACTCGATATGCAAATTGGGCTACTCAGCCGTTAATATGCATAAGGTAAGTATATACGTTCAACAATCTGGCAGGAAGGTATACGTTGCTGACGATAGCTAATAAGCTTGAAACTAGTACAGCGTTCCTTTGTCAGTGTTGAACAAACGAGCAACGATGGTTGCTAGACACTACGGCTTAATACGGGATGTTTGTTTACAAACACACCGAGCATTATAATAAATGTTCGGTGAATCCAAACGTTATATATACATACTACTGTACGTCTGTATACATATATGTATGTACGTGTACATACTTATATTTAAGTAACAGCCGTTCTAAGAGTGGGAAATGAAATTTCGTTTCATTTTTTCCGTTTATATATATATATATGTGTGTGTGTATATTTGTGTGTATATACATACATCATAGAAATATATATATATATATGTGTGTGTATATACACATACAGGACTGATTCTGGCTTGATTTCTACAGCTGGATGCCCTTCCTAATGCCAACCTCATTGACAGTGAGTACTGAATGCTTTTTGTCGTGACGCCTATATATATATTAGATATTAGTTCAACAATGATAATAATAACAAAGGCAAGTTATTGATTTCCAAAGAAGACAGTATGATCGAACTCATATACTATGTCTGATAGTATACAGTTCTCTAACAGTCAATATATCAATATGATCAACCCTCCGAAACGATCGTAAAACAATAAATGAAATATGTAAAATAACTTGCCTGTTATTATTATCATTGTCAAACAAATATCTAATATATCAGACTCTGTATATGAAGGATTGACTCAGTGAAACACGGAACCAAACTCTGGATCTCACTGAAAAACTTGCTAATGGATTACATTGAGTTCTAACTACGGTATTAGACCCTACCACAAAAGGTAGACCACATTCATCATCATCATCATCATCATTTCATTTTACGTCCGTTTTTCCCTGCTTGCAAGGGTGGGACAGGAACTGATTCTGGCTTGATTTCTACAGCTGGATGCCCTTCCTAACACCAACCTCATTTACAGAGAGTGCTGGGTGCTTTTTTGCCGTGGCACCTCCACGATCACTTTGCAGTGGAATGATATGGACCCCAGTCCCTATCATCTCATTTCTACAACTGAGTAAACTGGAGCAATGTGAAATAAAGTGTCTTGCTCAAGGAAACAACACATCACCCGGTCAGAGAATTGAACTCACAACCTTTCGATTGCAAGGCCAATGCTCTAACCACTAAGCCATGTGCCTCCATTATATATATACATATGAGTTTTTTACTCTATGACACAAATGTTAGTATTAGTAGGTTAGTTAAAATAACTGTAAAAATAATATTTACCTAAGTAATTAATACAAAATCAAATTAATTAAACCAGCATAATTGTCAGTGATAGTGTTTCAATTCATATATGTATTATATATATAAACCCGGATGTGTGTATCTGTCTATAACTCTCTTTACATTTTGTAGTCAAAATTGATGTGAATATAATTAAATTTCTCTCTTCATGGGAACATGTGTATATATATATTGCGAGCAAGACAATCACTCTTGCCTCAAGTGGGACTACCCCCGTCCAAACCCATGCAAGCGTGGAACACGGACGTTAAACGTTGTTGATGATGATGATGATGATATATGGAACCCTTGCAAGCAGGGAAAAGCGGACGTAAAATGATGATGATGTATGTATGTAAAAGGTAAACAGAAATAACACAATTGGTACAGTATATGGAAGGAATATATTAGGTTAACGCTTGAAATAGCAGGAAGAGGGTCTTAACGTTTCGGATGCTAGTCCTTCATCAGAAGAAAGGATGAGAAATAAGATAGATTGAAGGGACGGGCAGGGTGGAATTGGAAAAAATATTTTTATAGAATAATAACAGGTCCATTCATGTTGCCATCTCAACAATCATAAAACAATGAAATGAATATTTAAAATAACTTGCCTTCGTTATTATTATTATTGTTAAACTAATATCTTTATATATATATATGATTAAGAAATATATGTTAGTATTTTAAGAGAAATTAATATATTTATCACAAGAAATTTTATCTTCAAGCAACAAATTCAATTTGATATGTCAAGGCATAAATTGCTCAATCATTGCCTTTCAAACAGAAGAATGGAGATTGCTACTCACTTCCCTTCTTCAATACAATACAGTGGCAGTCTTCATTCACCTATTTATTATTTACCATATTAGCCACCCCATTAACCATATCATTAACATATATCTAAAAAAAAAAAATGACACTACCTATAATTTTCAAATACTTTTGAAAATAAACAAGAATTTGGAGAGATTTGGTTGATATAACTAACTTTCTCATTACTAAATATAATTTATCAAAAGATTCTTACATGAAATTATGATGGAAGGTTTTAATTTAAATATAAACACTTCAAAACAGACAGTATTATACTATAGAACCATGGGTGGTCTCACGCAGAGTTACTATCAAAAAAGTTAAAAGCAGGAAAAAAAAACATCACTTTTACATTCATTTTTCCATGCTTGCATAAGTTGGACAGAGACTCTTAGACAAATTTTCTTCAAAAAAGTTTATCAAAGAGATTTTATATCATAAAACCAAGTTGTTGTTTTAAACTGTTTGAGAAGGATTAATCTAGAACAAGCAAGATCGTAGAAATAGAAAAATGTCTGGCAAGAATCTTAAAAGCTACTGTCACATATTTCTGCATGCAAATTTATTGGCTCTCAGTTTCTTTAATGACCCTTAGGGGAAATAATATAGACAGCAATTGACTAATATATATTTGTTTTAATGTACCAAAATAAAAAGAAATATTTATTTTCTTCACTTTGTAATATATTTAACCCTTTAACGTTTATATTACTCTATATTTATTATTATATTTTCACCAGAAAAGCTTTATCTATTGGCAGTATCGGTAGAGGGTCGGACGTCATGCTTTGACACATAGAGTTACGGCCTTTGCCATTCTGAGTTCAAATCCCGCCGAGGTTAACTTTGCCTTTCATCCTTACGGGGTCGATAAAATAAAGTACCAGTAATACACTGGGTATTTGCTGACCTTGTGCCAAAAGTAGAAACAATTATTATCTCACATAATATTGAATCTATGAGATATTGATGTTATTTATATTGAGAACAATACCTTAACATTGGTGTGAGTGACCGATTATGGCCGGTTTGAACAGAAAGAGGTGAGATAATTCTGGCCGGATAATGTCAGTTTAAATGCTAATGGGTTAATTTAATTCTTTCGTTACTATATTTCTAATAAAATACACTACCTTTTATTTTCAAATAATTTCGAAAATAATCAAAAATTTGGCAAGATTTACTTACATAATTTTCACATTATTAACACTTTCATTATCATATTTCTAATGAAACACACTATAATTTTTAAAATAAACCAAAAATTTGGTGGTATTTAATAATATAATTAAATTTCTCATTTTTAAGTTGGTATTTGGAACATAAAGAGTCTTACAAAAAATTATGATGGAAGCTTTTTAGATAAATATAAACACTTTAAAACAAATGATTTTCTATTATTGAACCAGGATGTTAGGTATGAAAAAGTTAAATGACAAATTTATCCAAGAAATATAGATCAATATTTTGTAACTTATTGTAGTAACTAAAAGGGTGGAAAGATAAGATTATAATGGATTTACTTGCGGATGTCATGATTCATGGCACATTTGTAGAATGAAAGGAATCGTAGAGAGAGAAGACATAAAGGTAGCGAAGAAGAGAGAGCAATGGGGGGAACTAGTGTATAAGAAAGGAGGAGGGAAGCCAAAAGAAAGCTGTGTGTTCCTGTGAGGAGCAGGGGAGTTTAAATAGAGAGAAGACATAGAGGTAAGGAAGAGAGTGAGGGTGGACGATGCTAATAAGAGAGAAGTAGAGTGAAACCAAGAGAGACTGAGCATGTATGTGAGGAGCAGGCAGCAAAAGGGAGAGAAGGAAGACAAAGGAGGAAAAACAAGAATGCAAGAAGTGGGGAACAAAAGTATGAGAAAGGAAATACACAAATAGTAAAGAAGCTGAGGGGGAGAGAGAGAAAACAGGAGTGAGAGAAACAGAGACAGAAAGGTGAGGGATAAATAAAAAGAATTACAAAGGATGTAGAAAGAGATGAAATAGAAATATGTGAAGTAGGATAGCAGGCAAGAAAAGTGAAACTACCCCTGGTTCTATAATCCAGAGCTGTTCATTTGTTAAAGTGTGAATGTGCATGGCTTAATAGTTAGGGTATTCAGCTGCTGATCTTAATGTCATGAGTTCTATTCCTGAGCAGAATATTGAATAGATGTAACATCAAGAAAGGTAAACAGAAGCAGGTGTTCTTGGTATCAATGGCATCAAAGCTTTGTGAATATGGATCAGTGAACAAACAGTAACTAGTATGTGTACGTGTGACTGTATTTATATATGGCCCAGTGATTAAAGTATTGAGCTCATGATCATCAAATTTGATTGCAGGACCCAACAGTGCATTGTCCTTAAGCAAGACACTTTATTTCACATTGCTCCAGTCCACTCAGCTGGAAAAAATGAGTTGTACTTTTATTTTAAAAGACCAGCCATATCACACACTGTCATGCTTAATCTTCTTGAAAATTGTATTAAATGTGCATTTTGTTAGTGGAATGCTTGCATGTTAATTCCATAAATAGGCTGTTCCATTGTTTGAACAACTGAAAGACTCATCATCATCATCACAACACACACACACCTTTTAAAGTATTTATATTTATCTTTCATCATAATTTAATGTCAAAGAATATTTGTTAATAAGAAGAAAATTAGTTATATTACTAAATCCCTCAAATTCTTGATTTTTTTCAAAATAATTTTAAAATGATGGTCAATGATAAAAGAGTTAAAAATAAACATTCAAATAAAAGGGAGTGAGGGGGAGGGGGGAGGGGAATCCCAAACAGAAAATAAATAAAAAATAGTGGGAACCTGATGTATATTTAAGCATGTCAGTTGTGGGATGGGGCAGGGGGGTATAAAAATAATTAAACCAAATGATTAACACTCATCTTTTTGTTAGATTTCAGATAGAGGCCTATAACTTGATACTCCTCTAACTTGTGCACTACATATGTATGTGTGTGTATATGATTAACAGTTCTTTGGTTACATTATATTACTAAATTCTTTCATTATTCTTTGATTATTTTTTTTCATTAGAAATATGGTAAGGAAAGAGTTAACCCTTTAGCATTTAAACTGGCCATATCTGGCCAGAATTCTCTCACCTCTTCCTGTTCAAACCGGCCATAACTGGCTGCTCATACTTATGTTAAGGTATTGTTCTCAAACTAAATAATATCAAAATATCATAGATTTGATATTATGTGAGATAAAGTGTTTACTGTGAAACTACAATAGTAAATATAGAGTAATGTAAATGCTAAAGGGTTAAACAAACAACTTGTATATGATAGTGCTTGCTTGCACATATCTGATCAATTAATAGACCTTGAAAGTATGCATGATAGTATTTGTATGTGTCTGAGCCTTGTAATCCTCCTTCTATTGGTCACATTACCTTGAATAGAGATAACATAAACAAGAGAGGTCTTTGGTCTTGCAAAGGACAACGCAGCCTTTTTAGTATTGGTGCCACAAGATGTATTCACTACACTGTATAAAGTGGTTGGCAAATGAACAGAGGCAACATTAGATCAAGAGGCATCTTTAGTTTTGTCAAGGACATGACAACCTCTCTAAGGCTGGTGCCATGATAAAATGCATCAAGTGCTCTATAAAGTGGTTGATGTTAAAAAGAACATCCAGCCATAGAAACCAAGCCAAAAATGGATTATACGAACAAGATGTGGAGCAGTAACTCCAAATAAAAATCCAGCCAACACAATCAACATAGAAAGTGAATGTAAAACGATGTGTTCATCATCATCATCTGCAACTTATAACATGTTTTTCCATGCTGGCATAGGTTAAATAGATTGTCATAGACCAAGTCATTACTTAATCTGAGCTACTGTCCTCCTAGACAGGCTTGAAGCTATGTCTGCTAACAAACATTTGATTTTGGTTTCTACAGTTTGATGTCCTTCCTAATGCCAATCACTTTAGAGAGTGTACTGAATGCATTTTATCGGGTCACTATATATATATTTGATAATAATGGTATTAATATAAAATATTACATTAACATTATATACAGTATACGAGTTCTTAATTCAGTGCCTGTTTAGTGTATTTGTCACTATCATATAAACCCTTAAAACAAGCATATATATATATATTACAGATTTGTATATACAGGGTGTCCCAAAACAATGTATACACACTTTTATTAGAATGCTGTTGAAGTGTTTATACATTTTTTGGGGACACCCTGTATAAATATATATGCTTGGTGGTCACCTATCTGTCCAACTCATTTGTCTACCATCATATCATGGAAAAATTATACATCTCATATGTATTTTGTCTGAAGAGGACATGTTTTGGTTTATGTTATACATAAAATTTTGCATCTCCGAAATATATATAATAAAATAAATAGAGATGATATAAAGTATATATCTTTCGTTTATTACTATTAATATTATTATAATATATATCATCATCATTTTACATCCACTTTTCCCTGCTTACAAGGGTGGGGCGGGAACTGATTCTGGCTTGGATTTCTACAGCTGGATGCCCTTCCTAACACCAACCTCCATTACAGTGTGGGCTGGGTGCTTTTTTGCCGTGGCATCTCCACGACCACTTTGCAGTGGAATGATAGGGACCCCAGTCCTATCATCTCATATCTACAGATGAGTAAACTGGAGCAATGTGAAATAAAGTGTCTTGCTCAAGGAAACAACACACCATCCGGTCTGAGAATTGAACTCACAACCTTTCGATTGCAAGCCCAATGCTCTAACCACTAAGCCATGTGCCTCCATATATATATATATATATATATATATATATATATATACCACTATTAGCCACTCAAGGGTTCTCCCTAAAAATGAAAGGCAGGTTGTATGATGCCTGCATACGAACAGCAATGTTGCATGGCAGTGAGGCCTGGGCATTGTGTGCAGAGGATATACGCAGACTAGAGAGGAACGAAGCTTGCATGCTCCGCTGGATGTGTAATAGTAACATACGTGAACGGCAAAGCATAAGCGAACTAAGGAAAAAATTAGAAATAAGAGGGATCAGATGTTGTTTACTCGAGAGAAGGCTACGTTGGTATGGTCACGTGATGCGCATGAAAGATGACAGCTGTATAACAAAGTGCAGGCCAATAAAGATAGACGGTAGCTACGGAGTAGGCAGACCCAGAAAAACCTGGGACGAGCTGATAAATTCCGACCTCACACACTAACACCTCTCCAAGACAATTTCACTGGACCGAGACCTTTGGCGGTACTCAGTAATAGAGAAGACCCGCCTTACCTAAATACAAAGTAAAACCTACTACAGTCTGTAGGCAACACGGTAAAAACCTCCCAGCCCCACACTGTAAATGTGGTTGGTGTTAGGAAGGGCATCCAGCTGTAGGAAACCCGCCAGACAGTCCTATGCGAGCAAGACAATCACTCTTGCCTCAAGTGGGAAAACCCCCGTCCAAACCCATGCAAGCGTGGAACACGGACGTTAAACGATGATGATGATGATGATGATGATGATACACACACACACATGCAATCCATCAGCTCAAGGTATGATCAGTTACAATTGGGTCAGAATCAGGCCTAACTCTTGAATTGTTATCTCATCTACATAATAGCATTAAGTGCTCAAATTAGTGTGCCACCAGTAACTGAACATTATGCACCAAACAACTATATCAGCAATGAAAACATCATATCTGTATATTCCCTTGTCTTTAGCTTTAGATTGGATTGCTTTTGGATGCTTTTTGATGATGTAGCATGACCAGTTTCATAATCAAACCATCACGTAGTTGTGATCACCAATGAAATATGTATCACAGCTTTATTAATAAAGGATTTTTAAACATCTACACCAAACTTCGCATTTATCTTTATTCTACATATACTCCGTAGCAGACTGACAAACTATAGTTGGAAGAAAACACATGATGTTGAATGCTTAAATCAAATTGTATCATTATTCATTGATTGGTGTGTTGCATAAACAAACCCAATTAGTCAACATGTTTATCATAAGTGTGTGTATGTATATATATATATATATATAGGTTTTTTGCAAGGTATTTATTATTATTTTTCTGCCCAAATTCTACACATTGTCTATGACTTTTGTTCACAGTCCTTTCAAAATCAAATTATTAGTTGCTACTCTGAGACAATGAACTCATTTCAAGTATCACTGAGTGGTATATATATATATGTGTGTACAGCAGCAATCATTTAAAGACCATTTTCCCTGCCAAAGCAGGGGTTAACCATGCAAACCCCATGATAGGCTTCATACTCATGATGGGGTCTTTTTGAGATACTGTTTTATAGCCAGATGCCCTTCCTGGTACCAACCCATTTATTTGCCGTTTCCAACATATAGGGATATAGGATAACCATTCTAAACCAGATACACAGAGAATAAATATGTGTATCAATATATATGTATGTAAAATGTGAACAGAAATAAAAGCAAATGACAGTACAATGAAGAAATATATTAGTTTAATGTTTATATACTTATATGTGTGTTATATGTGTGTGTGTGTGTATAACAGCATATCCAATAAACTACATTTCATTTTGTATTCCTGCTTCAATGTTTTTCTACTCCAAGTCAAGAAAGAAGTGAATCTCAGACTACTTTTTTCTTTCTATCTTTGCTTTGAAGCAGGTGTTTCATATCTGTAGATTTCTCTTCCTAATTCATACCATCTCAGAACTAAGATTAAATAGCTACTCCCCCTCCCTTGGATACAGCTGAGAGTTTTAGTTTTTGTTGTTTTTTTTATCATTATTTCCATTTACAGTAGAGTACAAAACGTCTTGAACATATTTCCTTTATTTATCTTCATTGCATTGAATTCTATATATGGCTGACATTGAGACAATTATAGAATTTGGTCTCTATCTACAAACAGAGCATCTTTAGTTTCTCTTTTCAGACAGATCTGAGGAAAAGTACAAGCTAAGCATTTAATGTGGTCAGTTTGAGAGAGCTGATTTAAATTTTATTAAAAATTGGTTGTTGTTATTGTTGATGCTGCTGTGTCATTTCTTGTAGATGAAATATCTTAACTCTGTCAGTTGTAAACTATGGTAAACCCATCGACATATTTCCTTTGTCATACTCACTGTCATTGCATTGAGTTCTACCCATGATTGGCATTGATACTATTTTAAAATCTGCTCTCTCTATCTGCTACTGGGGCAGCCTTGGTTTCTCACTCCAGATATATTCTCCAGATTTTAAAGTCACCACCATAAGTTCAGTGTTTGATGTGGTCAAACAGTTGATTTTAATTTTGATTAAAAATTGTTGATTGTACCATTTCTCATAGATGTCAAAAGATCTCCCACATGTTACAATGACAAAAATCACTACGTTCACCCTGTATGCTGATCTGATGCCACAACAAAAAAAAAAACCCAGTCCATTCTGTAAGGTGGTCATGCTGGTGACACGACAAAAAACATCCAGTCCACTCTGTAAGGTGGTCATGCTGGTGACACGACAAAAAGCACCCAGTCCATCCTGTTAAATGGTAATTTCAGAATCCCGATAAAAAGCACCCACACTGTAACATGCTAGGCATTACAAAGGGCTTAAAGTGTAGAAACCAAGCCAAAATACAGATCCGCATGAACATGATGTGGCCTACGGACCTGACTGGTCTCCTAACGTGACAACCCGTCTAACCCACGCAAACGTGGAAAATGGATATTAAATGATGTAATATTGTAACTCTATTATGAGAATGCCTACATGTGCCTGAGTGAATGACTGATAGTGTTTGCAAGCATACACAATAGTATGAAGTAGCAGTCGTTAGAATGTCAGATGAAATACTTTTCAGTGTTTGCTCTGGCTATCTGTGCTCTGAATTCAAACCCTAACAAGGTCAACTGTACCTTTCATCCATCCTTTCAATGTTGATAAATAAAATACCAGTTCAATAGTTGGTTTGATATTTGCTCTATATTTATTTTACAGTCGGCTGAGTAAGGTATGGTGTGGCCAATCTTGTGTCTGACTCATGCAAGCACGCATGGGTGGGGGGTGGACGTTAAGTGGTGATGATAATGATGATGATGATATATATATATGTGTGTGTGTGTGTGTGTTCTCTGGATAGAGAAATATCAGCTGTGATGGATATACTCCGCAAGGTTTGAATGCAGCAAGACAAGTTGTAATGTTACAACACAATGGCACCCCTATGACTCCATCTGGAGTTAGGGATCAATGCATGCAACTGTAAACTAAGGCATACTTTGTACCTTGTATTGTTTATTATAGATGGGGAGGAGGGAGAAACTGACTTTAATTTTGACTTCTGAGTCATACAAAATACTTCTGACTACAGCCCTGTGTGTGTTGTGTTGTGTGTGTGTATGTGCGTGTTGTGTTGTATGTTGTGTGGCTATCTTCAATAAATAGCATAGACAGACAAAACAATACAGACAATAGCTTTTATCTTAAAACACATTTTAAAAAATAAATATTAATGTTTTCTCTTTGTTGGTGCTTATAATAATGAAACAGAAATGGGAGTAATAGTGAAAGACAACACGTCTGTATGTGTGGTTGTAGTAGTTGGGGTGAGGAAATAATTTTTGGGAAGCCAGGAGATGATTTGTGGCAACCAGGTAGAGACTAAAGGGGGCATTCGGCTGATGAAACATAGAACTAACAAATGAATAGTTAAATAAATACTTGTTTTAGGGGTGTGTGAGATAAACACATTAAACATGCAACAAATTAAGGACTTAAACGCTGTATATAGAATATATAATTAAACTAGTGGGCCTGCGCCATCAATGGTTGCTAATTTAGACACAGGGCCAGTTGTAGTTTTATTTTTTGTTTTTGTTGTTTTTTTGTGCGAATTAAATAGCCCCAGTATGTGACTGGTACTTTTAATTTTATCCAACTTGGAAGGATGAAAGGTAAAATTCACTTTAGTGGGATTTGAACATTTCTCCAAGGCTCTAACAACTCTGGCAATCCCCTGCATTACTGCGCCATCAATAATTATGGCAATAATTGAGCATATTTAAATGTTAGTGTCTGAGATTGGTATACTATATATACCAGATACATGAACACAGTCATGCACACTGGGAAATTTGCGTTTTAATAAATTAATGGCTTGCATAAGAGTAACCCTATAGTTTATGTTAATTACTGGCACATGGAAATGATTAATGATATGACTGATACTTTAATCATACATTTCTAGAATATAATTATACAAATGTTCAGAATTAAATATACAAGTGACTTACAGGATTAAATATACAAGTAACTTTGGAGACAAATGTAGCATTAGAATCCAAGACCTTATGATTGGAAAATCAAATGTAGTAACATGAATGGAATAGGAAACGCATTGTGTGTGTGTGTAAATGCTAACGAGCTACAGATATATATGTATGCAAAAAGTAAACAGAAATAACAAAGCAAATGACACAGTACAATTAAACAAATATATTAATTTAAGGTCTGATATAGTAGGAAACGTTTCGGATACTAGTCTTTCATCAGAAGATAGAATGCAAAGTAAAAGAGGAAATTGAAAAATACAGGATGACAAGAGAAAGGACGAAAAAACAGTGTTTGATAGAGGGATTCAGTGGGTTTATACACCTCGTTATTATTAGACTATTGGATTGGCAGTATCGGTAGAGGGTCGGACGCCATGCTTTGACGCATAGAGTTACGGCCCTTGCCATTCTGAGTTCAAATCCCGCCGAGGTTAACTTTGCCTTTCATCCTTACGGGGTCGATAAAATAAAGTACCAGTAATACACTGATAACTGCTGGCCTTGTGCCAAAAGTAGAAACAATTATTAGACTATTACTTAGTCAAAGTTACAGCTGGCGAAATCTAGTTCAATTTTAAAATTCCACTTGCAAGTATTGAATAAACACACAAATACATGTATGTATATACACATTCATGTAGTCTAGGTTAATCCAGTACTTATATACGTATTTACTCGATATAGCGTATTTATACTTATTTATACACATTTACTGTATATAGCGTATATCAAACAGTGGATATTTAAGTGTGTTTATCACACAAGCCAATAAAACAATCGTTTATTAATTTATGTTCTGTGTGTATCATCATGTAAGGTCAGCGAAACTTCAAAGCAGACAGCCAGCGTATCGGTAGAGCGTCGGATAACATGCTTTACGGCATATAGTTACGAACCTATACGTTCTGAGCTCAAATCCCATCAAGGATAGCTTTGCCTTTCAGCCAAAAGGAATTGGTCTTGTACCTAAATCAGAGACCCTTTTTGAAGAGGACAGGCAGGCGGAATGACCGATCGGTAGAACGACCGAATGATAGACAGACAGACGAACAGAGACAGATAGATAACTAACTAAAATGGGGGAGGGTGATAATGATGAGAAATAAGATAACCATGTTCGTGGAATGAAGGCGGGGTGCATAAACAGTTGGAGCCAATGGGTGCAAATGAGGTGGAAGAGTTACACGTCAGTTAATAGGAACTCGTATAGAAATCCATTGTGTGTGGTCACTCATGCGCGAGTTTGTGTGTATGTCTGCGTGATTTGCATTTGTCTAGAAGCTAGACTATCTGCAATAATCGCTCATGATGTTTGGTAATTGTATTTAAGTACAGAACCAATTATGAGATGGGTAAAAAATTAAAGATTGGTGACGAGTGGGCAATGAATATATATAACAAAAGAATGGTTATAAAAAAACAACACATTTGTTGTTCTGAGTCTGAACATAAAATAAAGTAATAATTTTGTTTTTTAAATTAGTTCTTCAGAAACGTAACGATAAAAAGAATAACGTAAACACAAAGAACCAGACATTTTGGAGAGAGAGAGGAAGAACGGAGACAGAATAAGGAGAAAACAAATATGGATAAAAAAAAAACTGTTGTCTCTGGTATATGAGAGAAAGAGGGGGGATGCATACGTACAGAATGAGAGTGGTGGGAGGGATGTAGATGAAGAACAAAAGCAAAGAATAGGGGGAAGGAAGAGAAAAATAAAGAACTCTACTCTGATATGGTGGAAAGGAACGTGGGGGTGGAAGGCTTGAATTCTTTTCCTTTTGTTAAATGCCAATAATGTTATTAGAGATAGATATCGTTGTGGAGGTGGATATAGGCAGATATTTTCTTTTTAAAAGGGCCAAGAAGGAAAAGAGAAGAAACAAAATTTGAAGATACAATAAATAGATTCTATTCACAACAGATGAGGTTTAGTTACTCTACTTTAAAATGTAGGGGGCTTTTGGTTCTAGCCGTCCTTGGTAATTCTTTCATTAATCAAACATTTTAAACCCTTTTCATACCAAACCCTCTAAAACCACCCCTGGTTCTACAATATAAAACTGATTATTTCAACCCTTTCATTATCATACTTCCAAAGAAAGACACTGCCTGTGTGTTTCAATTAATTTTGAAAATAATCTAGAATGTTGAGGGATTTAATAAAATAACTTTATCACCATTACATTGGTGTTTGGAACATAACTTAACAAAGGTTTCTTAACTATAATTAAAGTTGTTTTTTTTAATATAAGTATAAATATTAGAATTTCCAAAGTCTGGCCTGCAATGAACAAAATGGAAAGGATATGGAAGTCAGATCTACTCAGAAAAATTAAAATATTCTTCAGAGTATCTGTTGAATCAGTATTGTTGTATGGATCAGGTACATGGACCCTGACACAAGCAACACTTAAGAAGAAAGTAGATGGTGCATACACTAAAATGCTCAGGGTTGTACAAAACATAAACTGGCATCAACATAATACAGAAACTTGTCCAAGATAACAACTACCATTTGCAGGATATTGCTAGAGAAGTAAGCAGGAAGTTATACACAAACTACTATTGTGGGAACCAACTCGCGGGAGATGCAATACAGTAAAACCTGCTCGAACCTTTATTGATCAACTCTCAGACGATACAAACCTCAGTATGGAGCAGTTGCCAGGAGTAATGGAAAATTGTGAATTGTGGAGAGACTTTGTCAGGAATGTTCAACTGTGAATGATGATGATAAATATTCTAAATGGCCCATTTTGTATCACAGAATCAGAGTGATATCAGGCTGTTTAGTATCAAAAGAGCTAAAGTGTTGATACCAAACCAGCCAAAACTGGCTATGGTTCTATGAAAAACTATTCCATTTTAAAGAGTTTCTAATTAAATTGAAATCTTCCAACTTAATTTTATATAAGAACCCTTATTTTAAGTTACTGTCTTAGTAATGAAATAATAATTTTAGTAAAACCATAAAAATTCTTCATTAATTAAATGTAATACAGTGTATTTCATTAGAAATATGGTAACGAAGAGGTTATTTATATATATAAAACTGAGGATGTCTGTGTGTCTGTCTGTGTGTGTGTCTATCTGTGAGTTTGAATCCCTAAAACTCGAGAAGTACCCAACCGATCTTTTCCAAACTTTACATGTATATTACTTATGTTTCAGGGAGTGTTATGCACATAAAAAATTCAACTTTTTGATCCCCTAGGGCCCGCATTAGGTGAAAAATTGCGTTTTTTTCAGCTTTTTATGGGTTTTTTGAGGCGTTACGTCAGACCAATTTCCTTGAAATTGTAACTATACATTAGTCAGTCTCTTCTTCATACCGTGAGCAAAGAAAATCCAACTTTTTTATGGCCTAGGGCCCGCATTAGGTGAAAAACTTCATTTTTTCACCTTTTTAGGGCTTTTTTGAGGCATTACGTCTAGCCGATTTTCCCAAAATTTCAAGGCATATTATGCACATAAAAAAATTCATTTTCTTGATCCCCTAGGGCCCGCATTAGGTGAAAACCTGTATTTTTCCTGCTTCATTGAGGAAAATCTTAAAGATTATCCAGCCATCAGAGTATTTGGTTTTTCTTTACATATCTTCCGGGCATGCAGTTTTTCCACGATTAGGTCTGTTGGCGGCCCGCATTCCAAAATACCTTATCCCGTGCAACGCCGGGTACCACTGCTAGTATCTTATAATTCATGTAAAAACCTTGCATCATAATTTGTAAGAAACTTTAGTAAATTATTCTTCAAATAACAGCTTAATAAATTACTTGAAAATCATATGCAATGTCTCATTAGAAATATGGTAATGAAAGGATTAATTTAAATTGAAGCTTTGGTTAGATTTAATGTTCTAAATACTTTGACATAAATTACTATGTGGTGCCATTTATATTCTTTTTTTTTTTTTAGTTGTTATACATCATTTACATTTATTTATTCAATAATAATATTTGCAGTTATTTGGTTTGCTGGAATTGTTTATTCCCTGGTTTATCTTGATAAAACAAACCTATGATGAAAGGCATTATAACCCAGCCGTGACCACTCAATCGTTTTTTCCCATGCAAAATGCACTGAAGCCCACAAACAAATCCAGGAAAAAGGCCAAACAATAAAAAAGAGTAATTTATTTTAAACAGAACGAGTTAAATATAATTAGTTACAACAGTGTACTGGTACTTAAGTTTTGTTGGGTTGTTTACCTCAAATCATTCAGTATATCATAAAAAGAAAAATGGTTTCCCACAATGGAGATTTTATAAAAATATAGGTGAGTTCTAAGGGTAGATAATCCCCATTATCTAGAAACCAACAAATACCTTACATAATGTAAGTGAAAAAAGAGATAACAATAAAAAAAAAGGTTATTAGAGAACACTCCAACCTTAATCGGTGGGATAATAGTCAAGTAGTCATGGATTAGTTTAATGTCTTCAAACACTCAAAGAATGCTAAGTTTACACAATTTGATATAGTTGACTTTTATCTTTCCTTACCCAGGACCTTGGATTTCGCTAGCAATTTCACCATATATATACGAGTTAGTAATATCCCACTGTAGGAAAACCCTCCTCTTTAAAATAGAAATCCACTAAAAATTACCTATTCGATGTGGTGATGGGATTATTTGACAGTACTGATATATGTGATTTGGGGGACCTTTTTATCTTAGACACACTACGTAAGAATTCCTTGACTTCCATATGGGCCTATATCGTGATGATGGTCTGGGACTATCGAGCCATAACCTCAAAACGTTTAGAAAAAAAATCTAATAATTACCTTCAACAACCTAGACTAAAAATGACCATCTCTACCAACTTCACCAATGTTAACTTCCTAGATGTTAACTTAGACCTATGTCTACGCACATACATACCATTCCCCCACAAACCCAGTGAAAAACTTAGGTATATTCATAAGGACTCTAGTCCTCCCACCACCAACATAGTTTTTATAAATCTCATTAATAACATCAGCAAGAGGGTATCTAGCAAAGCCATCTTTGACAGGGCAGCCCCCAACAACAACAACTCAGCCCCAGCATTAGTGGCTTCTTCGAGAGAATCTCTTACTCTCCAGATCACTGCCCTATAACTAGCAAGAAAAAATCTAGGCATAAAGCCATAATGTGGTTCACACCACCATTCGTGCTCAATATGAAGACAATGTAGGTAGAAAATACCTAGCCTTCTTAGGTTTTCGCTTCCCTGTAGCCTACAAATACCAGCAAATATTTAACTGCTACACAATGAAAATAGGTTACTCATGTACCAAAAATATGAAATCCCACATCACCAACAAACACAAAAGTCTTCCACCTTACGGATGCTCATGCAGAAGGCCAGAGGCATACTCCCTGGATCAACAGTGCACACCCCTCCTGTGGTGATACATTAAGCAGAAGTTACCTCCACCAACCAGAACCACTAAACTGAAGCCTGGACTTCTGTAGGAATGTTTGAGAGCCGGTTCAAAAGCCATTTCCTGAACCACGAAACAACGTTCTGACCACTCAGCTTGCGAACCATATATGGAACCTCAAAGATAACAGCACAGTATTTTCCATTAAATAAAGGATACTGGAAAGATCCACTCCTACGTCAATGGGATGGCATGTTGGTAGCTGTGTAACTCGAAGAAGTGGAATATACTCTCACAACAGACTTCAGGCAAACATTGCTTAAATATACGCTTCCCCTGCTTCAATTGCTGTCATCCTTAAGCAAAATTTATTCTGAATAAATGGTCTAAAACAGATTAATTGAATTTATTTTTTTGAATTTTCAATTCAACCCCTGGGCTCGCTGTGAAACAGTTGCCTACCAAGGATTTTTTTTAATAGTTACCTTCCTTTTCACTTACATTATATAAGGTGTATTTGTGTATTTATAGATAATTTCGGGTTTACCTACACTTAGAACTCTTCTATACTTTCTAAAATCTCCACGTTGGGAAGCCAAACAACCCAACGAAACCTAAGTACTTGTACATGTTGTAACTAACTAATTTTATATATATATATCATCATCATCATCTTCGTTTAACGTCCATCTTCCACGCTAGCATGGGTTAGACGGGAGTTGTCCCACTTGAGGCAAGGTTGGTCGGGTGACCATGTCTCGCTCATATAGGACTATCTGGCAGGTTTTCTACGGCTGGATGCCCTTCCTAACACCAACCACATTTACGGTGTGGAACTGGGAACTTTTTACTGTGTTACCTACACGGCCACATTACAGCGTGGACTGTGTGTTTTTTTGTTGTGACACCTACACGATCTTGATCTCATTATCTCATTTATTTGGACTGGATGTTGTGGTACCAACTTTACAGAGACAGGGTGGTGTTGGTGGGAGTGGGAGGATAGGGTAGGGATAGTGGATTGCGGTATATATTTGGTTAAGAGGTGCCTACTGACTGTAGGTTTTGCTTTGTACATAGGCAAAGCGGGTCTTCTGTATTACTGCGTAGCGCCAAAGATCTCGGTCCAGTGACATTGTCTTAGAGGTGCAAGTGTGTAAGGTCGAAATTTATCAGATCGTCCCAGGTTTTTCTGGGTCTACCTACTCCGTAACTACCATCAATTTTGATCGCCCTGCACTTTTTTATACAGCTATCGTCTTTCATGCGCATCACGTGGCCATACCAACGTAGTCTTCTCTCCAAAGTAAACAGCATCTGATCCCTTTATTCATAATTTCTCATTTAGTTCATTTATGCTTTGCCGTTCACGTATATTACTATTACACATCCAACGGAGCATGCATGCTTTGTTCCTTTCCAGTCTGCGCAGGTCCTCTGCACGTAATGCCCATTTGTATACAGGCATCATACAATCTGCCTTTCATTTTTAGAGAGAAACCTTTTGTGGCCAACAGCAGTATAAGCTCTCCGAAACTTTTCCATCCCGTTCTGACTCTGGCTACTGAACTTTCAGAACACCCTCCACCACTGCTGATTTCGTCACCCAGGTAACGGAAAGTGTCCACTATTTCTATAGAACCATCTGGGCAATAGGAGCTAGTATCCTGTGGACACTTGCTACTGAGCATCGGCCACATATAAAGTCTACGTTCTTAGATAGTTTACCTGTGATCCCACTACATCTTTTATGCACCCATACTTTGCATTTGGGACATAAAATGGAATTTCTGCCTACACACTGAGCATGGCCATTTCCCTGAGGGCACCTGTGCCCTATTTTCCTTTCTACAAACTAGAACTTTAGTCTTAGACAAGTTAACTTTAAGGCCTTTTGATTCTAGGCCATGCTTCCATGTTTGGAATTTCTTCTCTAGTTCAGCCATTGATTCAGCTATGAGCGTTAGATCATCTGTATATAGGAGTTCCCATGGGCAGCCGGTCTTGAACTCTTCTGTTATATATATATATATATACATATAGTAATAATATGGTGAGATGCCCGTTTCATGATTCGTACATATGCATGTGTGTGTGTATGAATGTTTGACGTAAGCTAAGCAAGATAAATATCTGAATCACTCATAAGTGACCTGACAGGAGAAACATATGAACATGACAGCCATTTGATGTGTCTGACTAGCCGCAGAATGTGACTACCTATCTAATCCATGCACGCAGGGAAAAATAAATTCAAAATGGTGACACTGATGATGATGATGATATCATCATCATCATCATCATCATCAGGTTTAGCGTCCGTGTTCCACGCTTGCATGGGTTTGGACGGGGGTTTTCCCACTTGAGGCAAGAGTGGTTGTCTTGCTCGCATAGGACTGTCTGGCGGGTTTTCTACAGTTGGATGCCCTTCCTAACACCAACCACATTTACAGTGTGGGGCTGGGAGGTTTTTACCGTGTTGCCTACACGGCCACATTACAGCGTGGACTGTCTGGCGGGTTTTCTACAGCTGGATGCCCTTCCTAACACCAACCACATTTACAGTGTGGGGCTGGGAGGTTTTTACCGTGTTGCCTACACGGCCACATTTACAGCGTGGACTGTGTGTTTTTTTTTGTGATATATATATATATATATTTCTGTTTCTGGCAGGTTTTCTATGGCTGGATGCCCTTCCTAACATCAACCACATTTACAGTGTGAACTGGGAGCCTTTTTACCATATCTCCTACACGACCACTTTACATATATATATCCATATATATGTAGGAGGTGAGTTTTATTGTAGTACAATAAAGCAATGCAGATATCGGATAAGCAGCACTCTACAGTTTGTAGGACTGGAGTATAAATAATATATAAGATCAAAAGATGGTTAAAAGAGTTCCATGTATTTTATTATGCGCATTTCAAAAACAAATATCATCACGCAATGACATTTGCGTTTTCGTCAGATAAAATAGGGAGACATGATATGAAGGTTAAAAAACACTTGTGAATAGTGCAGTTTTAAATCAACATATCATGTCTCCCTATTTTATCTGACGAAAACGCAAATGTCATCGCGTGATGATATTTGTTTTTGAAATGCGCATAATAAAATACATGGAACTCTTTTAACCATCTTTTGATCTTATATATTATATCCATATATATATATATATATTTATTTATCCCTCTATCTCTCCCTCTCCCTCTCACTCTCTTTCTCTCTCTCCATCCCTCCCACTATAAACAATTTAATTCTCTTTAACTCACTACACTCTAAATCTACATATGTCTACATATATCAAAACTGATCAAAGATTCCTTCCACATCTACCCCTCCCTCCATATCAGTTTGTCACCTACTTCCTAATTCTTCTCCCCCTTCCTCTCTCTCTCTATACTACTCCCTTTGTCCCTCCACTTTCTAATTCTTCTTCCTCTCTCTCTATACTAGCAAATACAATTCCAAAAAATGTTTTTCTATATATTAAGAACTTGTTAAGAGTAACTTATTCACTATTTTGAAAATTTGGACGCGTTCAACAATTATTATTGAGTGGCTGCTATTTGCAGTATAGCAATATAAGGTTGCACTTACCAATGAAACGGTCGTAAATACCTGGATAAAATCCTTTTTTTAATGCTTACCTGTGTTTTCTCTTTTATCCTTTACACTCCAAGATTGAACGTGATTCTTACAAACTTGTGGAGTTACCCCTAACCATACGTTGAAACCATCCATGAAACTGGCTTTCTTAACCACGAACTGGATTACAATAAGCAATTTTCTGCTTCCCTAACTATATAGATCGCAGATATAAAAGACAGCGAGAAGCGAAAACCAACCAAACAGTGAGTGTGTTCTGTTATTAATTCTGGCAATATTACACAAATATGACCCTCCCCAAGTATAACAATATATATATATATATATAACATCATTATCATCACCGTTTTACGTCCGTTCTTCTACACTAGCATGGGTTAAACGGGTTGTCCTGTTGTGGGCAGTGTCCCGTCCACTGACCTTGTCTTGCACATACGGGAACTGATTCTGGTTTGATTTCTACAGCTGGATGCCCTTCCGAACACCAACCTCATTTACAGTGAGTGCTGGATGCTTTTTTTTCGTGGCGCCTACACATCCACTTTACAGTGTGGGCTGCGCGTTTTTTTGCCGTGGCACCTCCACAACCACTTTGCAGTGGGAGGGGGTGGGCGCATATTGTCTGTATGCTTCAGCTTCAGTTTGTACCCGTGGAAAGTCGGGTCTTCTGTATGACACCAGAGGTCACGGTTGTGTGTCATCACCCTTGAGAGGTGCAATTGGGTAAGGTCGGCTTTTATATATAGATATATATATACATATATATATATATATATATATATATATATATATATATACATACATATGTATATATATACATATATATATACATACATATATATATATATATATACTTTTCCATGTTGTCATGGGCGGACTAAATATTTGGAGGCAATGTTTTGCAGTTAGATACTCCACTTGCCATCAACCCTTTTAGTCACTTCTTACAACATGCAGGGATACAGGATACTATTTTAAACCATCCCTGGTTTTATGATACAAAACCATATATTTTAAAGTGTTTATATTTATCCTTTAAGCTTTCCGTGGTATGGTATGTTATGGTCCTGTAACTCCTGATTGAGTTGTCGGGGCACCATAATAACATACAGCAATACTTGGACATTTTAAACTTGGTGACGCCCATCCCTCTCCAGGTCTGAACACAACAGATTTCCTCCAGGAAAGAATAAAAGGTGAGAGAAGGAGTGAGAAAGAGATATAGAGGAAGACTCAAACCCAGTAGTAGATTGGTACTTTTTTTTATTGACCTCAAAAAGATGAAAGGCAAAGTTGACCTCAGCAGGATTTGAGAACAGAGAGCTGGCATGAATACCACAAAGCACTCTATCCAACATTCTAACAACTTTAAACAAAAATATATTTGTATTCCTTTACATTCTTGGCTTCAGTAATTAGACTATGAACAGGATAGGGCTCCACCTTCTAGAGCAGAGTTTTCCATATAAGTGACACACTTTTAAAAATATCTTTTGTGACTCATCAAATTTTGTTAGTAACACAAAATATTTCAAAATTACGATTAAATAGCATATATGTCATAAATCTAACATATATATCTAGCATATATGTCATAAATCATAAATCTAAAGGTATTATACAAAGTTATTAAATCTCAAATATACATCACATTCAAATAAATAACTACAAAGATTGATCAGGTTTAAGTTAACCCATTTGATACCAAACTGCCTGAAACCATCTATAGATCTATGACACAAAGTCATTTATTTAAAGTATTTATATTTATCTAAAAACCTACAAAAAAACCTACAAGCAAAAGTGTCCACATTTTACATAGTTGTAAAAAATCAGCAGCATATAATTATTGAGATTAAATTTGTAAAAAAAACTACAAACATGTTTTTAATAAGCACATATTTAGCCTCACTATGAAAATAGACCCCAACATTAAACTACAAGACTTTCAGTAACCAGGATGACTAGTTATAATTTTTCTTAAGCCTCATCAAGGCTCACTTACTTTTTTGCAGCTGGTACAATAAAAAAGAAACAAAAAAAAAACAACCAAGTCAACTCTGTAAAGTGGTGGCACTGGTGCCATGGTAAAAAGCAGCCAATCTACCCAGTCAAGAGGTAGTAGCAGTGCCACAATAAAATGTACCTGTACACACCCTGAAGTAATTGACATTAGGAAAGTCATCCTGCAGTAGAAGCTATGCCAGAATGAAATGTAAGAGTGAAACATAGTCATCTGTCTAGCCTCAAAACATGGAACATAGACGTAAAAGGGTGATAACAATTCATTAGAGTCGACTTTTGATAACAAACTGCCTGAAACTAACTATTGCTCTACAATATGAATCCATTTATTTTAAAGTGTTTATATTCATTGAAAAACCTTCCATAATAATTCTATATAAGAACCTTTGTTAAATTATGCTCCAAACACCAAGATCCCTCCAAAATATTAATTATGTTCAAAATTATTTGAAAATCATAGGCAGTGTCTTTCATTAGAAATAAGGTAATGAAAGGGTTAATTTCCCTAGCACACTAAAGTGTTGTGACACAATCTGGAAATCTGTTTTAAGATATACTTGATTACAACAAATCCAGTATTTCATTCTACCACTTCTGTTATTTATGTACCATATGTGTTTGTGTGTTTTTCCAGATACATACATACATGTTGGCTGCCAACTCGTTTTCGAGTACAGCCACTACTTTATATCCATGTAGGAGAACCCCTACCTATGTGCTGAACAAGTGTGACTTTTTAGTCCAGCCAGCGACTTGAAAACTCTGGTACAAACACTACACTTGCGACAATTATTGACACATAGTGCTGGGCCCATGGTACCATGTGACGACAAGTGCAGAGAGATCTCCAGATATAAAGCAATGCCTGTGCCGTGAAGCTTTTATAGTGAGCAAAGGCACTCCACAAAGCCAGTCCCACTCTCTTAACCAAGATGATATTTACCAAAAAGAAGAACAAGTCAACATCATTGGATACCATCAGGGTTGCAGGTGTTATATCAGAGTTTTCCTTCTCCTAGAATTCTGCCTTGACAAAGGCTAAGGGGTCATCTCTCCCGGCGATTTTGGATGGCCATTGACTCTTAAGAGCTCCTTTGACAGGTTTTGTTTTTAGTCCCGTAGGATGTCCAAAGTCACCCTCCTCACCAAGAAACCTTGGTGGGGTTGCCAGTTTAGTCGCCAATGACCCGACCATGAGACAGGTTGTACATACATATACATACATACATACATACATACATACATACGTGTGTGTGTGTGTGTGTAATACATATTATATAAACATATGAGTATGCATATATCAGAGTTCCCATCTATCAAATACACTCACAAGCCATTGGTTGGCCCAAGCCTACAGCAGAAGACACTTGCCCAAGGTGTCACAGAGTTTGACCAAACTCAGTACTATATGCTTGAGATGTGAACATCTAAACCATGCAGTTATGATGACTGTATATGTATATATATATATATATATATAAATATATACATATATGTGCCCTGGAGCCCAGCCCACAATAGTGGTCATGTTGGTGTCATGACAAAAGTGAGTGCCCAGTCCACACTGTAAAGTGGTTGTGTAGGTGTCACGACAAAAAACACCCAGTCCACGCTGTAAAGTGGTCAAGTAGGTGACACGGCAAAAAGCACCCAGTAAACACTGTAAATGTGGTTGGTGTTAGGAAGGGCATCTAGCCATAGAAACCAAGTCAAATCAATTCTGTGTGAGCAAATCACAGTCCCCTGACCTGATCCCTCATAAAGAGACAGCCAGTCCTACCCATGCTAGTGTGAAAGATGGACGTTAAACAATGATCATCATCACAGTTTTACATCTATTTTCCATGCTTACAATAGTAAGCATGCACACAGATATAGACACACCCACACACACATCATCATCACCGTTTTTTTCCACGCTAGTATGGGTTAGACAAATTATTCTGTTGTGAGACAGGCCTGGTCAGATGACCGTATCTTGGTCTGATTCTGGCTTGGTTTCAACAGCTGGATGCCCTTCCTAATGCCAACCACATTTACATTGTGTACTGCGTGTTTTTTGTCATGACACCTACACAACCACTTTATCAGTGTAGGCTGGGTGCTTTTTGTTATGACACCTACACGACCACTTTACAGTGTGGGCTGGGCGTTTTTTGTTGTGGCACCAAAATAACCACTTTACAGTATGAACTGGGGGCTGGGGTGAAACATACATAACTGGTTGATAATCAATAAAAACATTAATGTGAAACTTCATCTTGTTATACTTCATCTATATATACCAATATATATGTATATATAAATATATATATGCTGGTATATATATATACTGTGAAGACACAGCCTAGTGGTTAGAGTGTTGGACTCATAAGGATAAGCTTGTGAGTTTGGATCCTGGACTGGGCACCATGTTGTGTTCTTATAAAATGCTTTAGTTCACATTGCTTTTCATAGTAGGACTGGAGGTCTGATTATTAAAACACCCAAGAAACCTCCTATAAGATGCAACCTCGTAAGAGACCAGCTAAACCTGCATAGGTGTAAATTGTAATTTTCCATTTTTTTTTCATGTATGTATTAAAATGTGCATATGTCAATATATATTTATATATATATATATAAATGCATGTATGCATCTATGTGTTTAGAGAAGCAAATTTCTGTTTGTTGGTAAACATGAAATTTTCAATCACCAATTCTTTAATAAAGAAGCAGATAGATAAAATTATTCAAGTTCACAATAGTTATTAATATGAGAAGTCAGAATGGATTAAAAAAGAAAACATGAGAACAAAAGAAAGAAAAGCAGAGTGAGGGATGGAGAAGAAGAAAGACAGAAAGAAAGAAGGAAAAAGAGACCAATAACAATAACTCACCTTAGAGGAATCAACATCCAGGTAAAGCTGTTCTCCAGGCTTGAAAACAATCCAACACGTCTGTCTGGAAAGACAAGATGTAGTACTTTAGAATAGAATATCATAAGGTGTGTGTGTGTATAGATATATGTGAGTGTGTTATGTTAAAAACATCATGAATGAAGAGTTCAATGAGAGGACCCAGCTGAGTCATCTACGAGATGCCATCATCATAAAGCCGTGGAGAATGTTCGGTCATGTATTATACATGCCCATGAAGAGAAAAGCCAGAAGTGAGAGGGGCATAGGAAGCCAAGCAAACCTGTCAAGAACTGGAAGCAGGCTCATGGCATAGCTTCTGACTAAGCTGGATGGAGATCTCTCATCGTTCAATGCTCCACATAAAGCAGGAGAAACTAACAACTAACTAAAAACAGGAATGTGTACAAATTTGATCTTTTTTATTAAAGAATTTTCAAATCTCCTTGTTAGTTCTTTGGTTTCAATCCATAGTTTTTATATCCATAAGTCTATTGACATTTTAAGACCTTAACAGCCCTCAACTTCAGAATAAGAATGATTGTAGTATTAGCATGTTGAACTCCATCCAGGTAGGTCAAAAGCCCTCCCACTTTTAACTTTTCTTTTCATGGGCAAGCATAGCAAACCAATAAGGAGGTACAAAAAGTCCTTAATAAAAATGACGAAATTTATTTAAATATAGCTGCTCATTTAATATAACATGTTTGAAAAAAAAAGTTGTTACCAATTTATACAATGTATATATAAATATATATATTGTTATACTTGGGGAGGATCATATTGTTGTAATAATATTGCCAGAAATAATTGTTTCTACTTTAGGGACAAGGCCAGCAATATTGCCAGAAATAATAACAGAACACACTCACCGTTTGGCTGGTTTCCGCTTCTGTATCTTTTATATCTCCACAGTTAATTCATTCGGTCCTCAATGTTTACCATTGACTGACCAACGGTCAAAAATACCGATATAATATAGATATCATAAATACATATATATAGTCTAACAAAGTTCTTTCGTTGCACATCTGCAACATCATCAGTGGTACTATTATGTTCCTTCTGTTGTATTGTATATCTACGCCATTTTTATTTTATCTGTTTATTTATTTATTTATTTTTGTCTTCTTCTCTGCCATATGTGTTTGTGTATAGTGTTTGGCGTGTGTTCGCATTTGGGTGACTGTGTTTTGGTTATTGTATTCTATTTTAGTTTACTAGTGTGTGTTTATATGTGTTTGTTGTTATTGTGCTTGAGTATATATTTATTTATTTATTTATCATCATCATCATCATTATCGTTTAACGTCCATCTTCCATGCTTGCATGGGTTTGGATAAGATATTTCTCTTAAGTCAATATTGTTTGTTTGGGTGTTGTTATTCCATTCATTTTTTTCTGTTTAGCTTTGGCCTTCTAAGTTCTATTTCACTTGCCTCTCTGATTTGCCGTCATTCGGTGGATTGGCAGTATCGGTAGACGGTCGGACGCCATGCTTTGATGCATAGAGTTACGGCCCTTGCCATTCTGAGTTCAAATCCCGCTGAGGTTAACTTTGCCTTTCATCCTTACGGGGTCGATAAAATAAAGTACCAGTAATGCACTGGGTAATTGCTGGCCTTGTGCCAAAAGTAGAAACAATTATATATATATATATATAGATATATAGATAGATAGATAGAAAGATATATAGATATAGAAGAAATAGAAGCTTTTGACATATTTTTGACTAAAGAAATTTTAGCCTAATAGTGGCGTTTAAAACCCTCTAAAAATGGAAAAGAATGAGTATTAACATATGTCAATACTCATCCTTTTCCATTTTTTAGAGGGTTTTAAACCCCACTATTGGGCTAAAATTTCTTTAGTCAAAAATATGGCAAAAGCTTCTATTTCTATTATGCTTGCTGTTTCAAAACAAACTTACATATATATATACATAAACGTTTAGAGAACTCTTCTGTTATACCAAGGGCAGGACAACCTTTCTTGTGTTAGTGTTTTACACAATAAACTCACCCAGCACACTCTTTAAAGTAACTAGTGATAGGAAGGGCATCCAGCCATAGAAAATCTGCCAAACAAAGCTTCGGAAGGGCTCTTCATCTGTATCAAAGACGTGATAGGTTTCAAGTTGTGGTGCCATGATAAAATTTACCCGGTGCACTCAGTAGAGTGCAGGAATGCATGTGAGATGCAGGCTGCTGGCCTATCCAAGAGGTCTGTAACTCCATTTAAGTTCTGACTTAGTTTGTGATAACCCACCCAACTCTTCTTAGCATGGAAAACATACGTTAGTTGAAGTCATCTTTAAATTTCTAAAAGCTTTTAGGATGACTCCAACTAAAGACTATGCTTTTCAGAATCTGACTCTTGTATGTCCAACTGTTAAGCAATGCTAAAAAGATTCTGGCATGGAAGAAAACAAAACAAATTTCATAGCAATTCACATGAAAGTATTCTCTGATTGAAATATACTATCAAATACATTTGAAATACAACACTATGTTTTAATTGTTTATATGCATTGTTTGGGCTTCTGATCATTTAAAATGTATGTCTGTGTGTATGTGTGTGCATGGGTGCCAGTGAGGGAAGCATCTATAATGCAACTTGATCTGATAGGAATATCAGCCAAATCATATCCTACTTTTTATGAATTGGGAGCGATTTGAATGAGCCATGGCTACTATTTCTATCAAGTCAAGATATGTAGAGGCTCCCATGTTAATTCATGTATACACAAGGCTCATACATATATGTATCTATACATATTTCTATGAAATAGTAACCAAATCACACACACATATATATATAAATGACTCTGTAGATCGTGTAGGATTTTTGAGAGAACCTTATGCAATGAGAGCCTACTACAAAAACTATAGCACTCAGTCTAATCTCATTGAAAAAATCTCTTGAAAGCTGCATTGAGTTCTAACAATGTTATCGGTCCCACCATAAACAGGCGGATACCTATATACACATACATGTATGTGTGTGTGTAAAAGTGAACTGACCGTACAAGCAATGCTTGGTAGGACGCATGACTGGGTAAAAAAAATTCATCTGAAAAAGTGTCACGATTGACTGAGGTCATAGCCGCTGCACAAAGATTGAAGCGAAAATGGAAGGCGCAGTTAAAACACGCCTCTGGTCCTCTGCAGTCCGTCAGTCAGTCCATACTGAGTTGCTTTCCTATCAAATATTATCAATAGTTAGTTTATAGCTCTAGCTAACCACAGTCAATTTATTATCCAGTTTTTGTAGTCATGATTGTATGAATTATCTCCCCTATATCACATACACACACACATACGCACACCGCCATTGTGTAACCATAACAATTAGGTTCGGTTTGGGGGCTTTTTTTCTAAAAACTTCTATTAATGTTTAATCTCTTTTTACCTTTGTAGATACTAAAGTTAACCGACTCATATTTGATAGCCACATTTTATTTTATTTTATTTTATTTCCTAGTCTCTCACCTAGGTTTGCACTTACGTTCTTAAATTAAAAACTTTAATAACAATGTATGCATAATAAAGAGTATTAACACCATTTCCTTTTCTTCTTGCTTTCGGAATTTTTGTTAAGAAAATTTCCTCTATCACATCCTAAAAAAATTTCCGCTAATAGTGCCACAACTGTTCATATAACTTTACATCTATCATTCTCACATTCTCAGTCTATCTCGTTATCTACAAACTCTATACCCTTCCTTTTACTACTTTCACTTTCATATATAAGTTCTAAATATCTCTTGTTTCACCTTCACAGTTTCACAGACTACTCGCAAGGAAACTTCGAAAACAAGACTACGTTTTGAATTTTTTTTTTTTTTTGTAGTTGTATTCGGTGTTTTTAATTATAAGAACACATACCAAATGAGTGTCTGTGTGGGATGTCTCCCAGTTTATCCATGCATGTTAAAGGAGATGATTAAAAGCCTTGGCAGCAGAAAGTGCATCCGACCATAAAACAATGCCTGAAAAGGGAACCAAGACTCTCATCAGGCCTACATGTCTACTTTAGAAGAGAAGTGACTTTAAAACGTTTACTGTTGTCTCTCTCTCTAATATATATATATATATATATATATATATATATATATATATACACACACACACACACATACAAACACAAGTTTTGAAATGTGAATAAAAGTCTAAATGAAGTTAGTGAAAATAAAGATTTAATAAGTACACAGCTGAATGAGTTGACTAGACAAATAAGAGAGAGTGGGAAGTGGAACGAGGAGGAATGATTATGCTTTTTAATCATTGTCATTATCCTAGGTGAAAATGCTTTACCATTCCATCCCACCCCCATTATTAAAATAGAAAACGACAAATATCTTACAATGGTAGATGAAGACATACATTCATATATAAAGATTACTCATATACATTCTTCTCTTTTAGCACAGACGACGGGGTGGGAGGTTTTATAAGCAGCGGTTTCACTTCGCAGTCATGGTCATTTCACTTCCCTTGAAGTTGCAATCAATTGTTCTTTGGGGAGTTATGAACACCATAGTCTTATTCTATCCACTCTATAAATATGAAAAACAGTGTGCATGAAACCAATATAAGAAGTAATTATGTTGTAAGGAATTATTTTTACTGGATGATTTCAATAAAAAAATTTCTGGAGTTAATACAGCACCAACAATTTACTTGAATTTATTAGACTGTGTTCTTTTGTCAATATTAAAAAACTATTATTATACCGGATCAATAAGACAACCTTTGCGTGGTCGCTCGTCTTGCTAAAAATAGTAATCAAATTTCCTTCAACTCACACCCGACTGACTTTAAAAGGGAATGAGATTGCATAATGCGTAAGACTATGTTCAGACAATTTTTATATACTTTTCTTACAACTGAACTCTTCAAGGGCTATGCAATTAAGAAATCCACAATCAAATACTTGGAGAGATATTGGTTTCTGATTTAGGCACAAAGCCAAATAGAGAGATATTAACGATCTAACTTACTCCTTTGCATTTTCAAGCATTGTACCTTTTTAAAAACCACTATTAATATCTATCAAGTTTCGTTGTCGAATATTAAGACAGCTCTTAAGTTCAAATGAGATCGGAGTTAACTTTAACTTACAACACCTGAGATCGATAATGCAATCGACTATACCCAACCACCACCATGTCGAGTGCATAATAAAAAGAAATCAATTTAAAGCAACTCACATTTTAGTTTAAAAAATTCTAGCGGCACTAAAGGAACAAATAAGCTGCGAACACTTTGGTCGCTTGTCTTGATGGAAGATAAATCGGTTCCTTTTGTGTTGCAGTAGATATGTAGATGCTAGCTGGAGATAGTAGTGGTGGTAGCGTTCGTTTGGTTGACGATAAAGTGACCAGCAAACAGGATCGAAGATTGAAATGTAGCAGGATTGTTTCCATGCTACCTGAAGCAGCACTGTTTGTCCAGGGATAGTGGGAATGGCGCAAGCGATTACCGGCAGCATCACCATCTTCATTTCTTCTTTCTCTCTCAGCTCCTTCTCACTGGTTCCATTGGGTTATTTGCATCGACCAGCCGTCTGTCTCTCATTGTCACACTGACACTTCAAACATCTTTTTCACTTTATGCAGAGCTGCACATATCGTTTTCCTTTTTATCGCCATATCCATATCACTCCGTCTAAACTTTCGTCTTTTTTTCTCTCTAGTTGTCTTTCTTTTCTTTTATAAATTACATTATACATTAAATTATTACTTGATAGAGATAGCAAAAAAAAAAAAAAAAAAAAACACCCGGCTTCTTCCAGTTTCCAAAAGCAAAGTGGAAATAAAAGATATAAGAAAACGATAACAACGATTTCTTTGGCAACAATAATTTTACAATAATAATATTGAGAAAAAGAATTTTTATTGAAATTATTCACCAAAAAAACTCTGTATAAATATTGC